>BSQW01000011.1:34475123-35075123 GCA_030161315.1 Eutrema japonicum
TCCGCGAGGGGAAGTCACTTGCTCCAAGTGTGGGGAGCGTCCGAAGTCATGCAGCGGAGGTATGTTTCAAGGGTTTTGTTAGTGACCTCCGTCTACCCGTCGGTTTGGGGGTGGTAAGAGGTGGAAAACTTGAGCTTAACTCCATGGACTCGAAAGAGTTCTTTCCAAACTTCGCTGAGAAACGTTGGGTCACGGTCACTGATGATATCCTTAGGCATGCCGTGAAGTTTGAACACGTTTTCCAGGTAGGCTTGAGCAACAGTCAAAACAGTGTAAGGATGAGATAAAGCGATGAAATGAGCGTTCTTACTTATGGATGATGACCGAAATGCAGTGCTTTTTGGAAGAGGGGGGAAGTCCCTCGATGAAGTCCAAACTTACAGATTCCCAAACACCAGCGGGGATCGGGAGAGGCTGTAATAAGCCATGTTTGGCCGCGAGATCGTATTTGTTGCGTTGGCAGACAGAGCAGTTTCTAATGTAGTTCTGAACCTCCACATTCATCTTGGGCCAATAGAAGAGAGATTTGATGCGTTTCAGTGTGGCGTCGCAACTTGAATGTCGCCTAATAGCATAATCATGTAACAAGTGAAAGATCTGGAGTTTCAAATCCGCATTGTTACCAATTACCAGTTTTCCCTTGCGACGTAGTTCATTGTTAATGAAGGAGAAAGATGGGTGAGAATATTTATTCTGTTGGAGTTCTGATATGATCTTTTGGAGCAGAGGATCGGATTGCCAAAGGAGCTGAATAGAGTGGAACAGCGTCTTGTCCGCGGTAGATAGTGTCATATGCAACAACTGAGAGCCAGAAACATCCGAGATAGAGTGTCGGCTACAACATTTTCTTTACCCTGTTTATATTGAATCTCGAAGCTGTATCCCATAAGTTTCGATAGCCATAGGTGTTGAAATGGAGTAGTAACCTTTTGATCCAACAAGAACCTGATAATCTTCTGGTATGTCTTGATTACGAAAGGTCTATGTTCCAAATAAGCGTTCCATGTGTGGACTGCGTGCACCACAGCGAGGAGTTCTTTCTCATAGACCGAGAGCGACTGGTGGCGAGGTCCCAAAGCACGGCTAATGAAGCAGATGGGATGGTGATCTTGCATAAGAACTGCTCATATCCCTGTGTTAGACGCGTCTGTTTCAACTACAAAAGGTTTCTCAAAATCAGGTAGAGCCAGTGTCGGTGAAGAGGTAAGAGCAGCCTTTAAAGTATCAAAAGCAGTTTGAGCTTCGAGATTCCAGCAAAAACCATCTTTCTTGAGCAGAGAAGTGAGAGGCCGAGCGATGATGCTATAACCCCAAGAAAATGCGTTGGTGTTTTTGTGACGCATGTGTTGGCCAGTTTTCGATGGTTTCAATCCTCTTCGGGTCAGTACGTACTCCTTGGGCAGAGATGAAGTGACCCAGATACTCCACAACCGTAGCCCCAAAAGTACATTTAGACGGTTTTAAGTAAAGCTGTTGCTGACGCAGGATTGCGAAAACAGTAGCGAGGTGCTGTAGATGGAGATCCCAAGTTGAGTTGTACACTAGAATATCATCAAAGAATACCAAAATGAACTTCCAAGAAACCTCTTGAAATACGTGATTCATCAGTCTCTGGAAGGTACAAGGAGCATTAGTGAGGCCAAAGGGCATCACAAGATACTCATAGTGACCTGAATGCGTCTTGAAAGCCGTTTTATACACATCTTGAGGAGACATACACAATTGATGAAAACCAGCCCGCAAATCTAGTTTGGAGAAGTATTGTGAGCCACCCAATTCATCCAGGAGATCCTCCAACAATGGTATGGGATATTTATCCTTAATAGTTTCTTTGTTCAACCCCCTGTAGTCCACACATAGTCGCCTAGATCCGTCTTTCTTCTTCACGAGCACAATAGGTGATGCGTAAGGGCTTGAACTGTACTGTATGATCCCCTGTTGCAGCATTTCTTTTACCATTTTATTAATGACATCCTTTTGCAGAGAAGAGTAACGGTAATGGCATTAGTTTTTCGGGTTCGACCCTGATTCTAGAGGAATCTTGTGAACAAAACCATCTCGAAAAGGGGGAAGATCAGTTGGCTCTGCAAACAAGTCAGCAAAGGAATTCAGCAATGATTGCAGCTCTGGGTCGTCAGATTTTGCATCTCCACTAGAAACGATGTGAGATAGGAGTGCTTCAGGTTCTAAAGAGGAATGTGTGTCTCCAGCTTCGATTTCTCTGACCTGCAATAGGGCAATTTGAGGCTCGTGGAGTAATAGTCTATTGAGACTACTCCCTTTGATCACTTTACAGCTTGATTTGGTCACTCCACGCAACACATGCTTCACCCCATTGAATGTAAACTCCATACGCAAATTCAGAAAATCCCATAGAATGGGACCTAAGGTGCAGAGCCATTGAACTCCAAGGACAGGTCACATCATTCCAGTGGGATAGTTCTTATCTCTGTAGTGAAATCGTAACCTTTCACCCGCCATGAGAAAGTGCTGCACTTGTATGAAGACATTAGCTGGCTACCAAGAGCACCAGAAACTGGCATTGGTCTGACGGATTCGAGTTTGCAGCCCATCTCTTTGGCTGTAGATAAATCCAGAAAGTTATGCGTGCTGCCATGATCAATTAGAATGTAAAGCTTCCTCTTCCCGTACTGCCCTATGACACGCATACAATTATAGCCAGTGGAACCATTCAACGCATTAACCGAGATTGTCAAGAATCTATCATTATCTTCCTCGAGTTAACCTGTGTTTTGAGCTGTCTCGGTGGTGTTAAGGTCGATCAGCTCTTCATCATCTGAAGATAGACCTTCCTCTCCTTCTAAGAAGTATATTTGAGAGCGTTTGTGCTTCAGGTGATGACCAGGTGAGTACGGCTCCTAACAAAACATACACAAGCCCTTGGATCTCCGTTCCTGCATCTCCTCATATGTGAACTTTCTCGGACCTTTCTCCACATTCTATCGCGATGGGAGGTGTGACATAAAGGTCACCTGCTTAGTGGTGTCTGGAGTTGGTAGAAGTGGAGTTGGATTTGTATTCCGTTGTGGTTGGAAGCTGAAGTGTTGCCGCTGGGAAGGATTGAAGGGAGCTATGCTCTGTCTCACAGGTGTGTGAAGCAGCGACGATTCATGGAGTTTAGCAATTCGTGTCGCTGCAGCTATTGTTTTAACATCGAACTGCCTGGTGTGGTAAGCTAAGTGTGGGCTCCTGTTAGACAGAAATATGCTGAGAGCGTGACTTGCTTGAATAGCGATTCTCGTTCGTGTATCTTCAAATTTCTCTAAATAACTCTCGACAGAATCATTACCCTGTTTCAGGCTCACCAGAACCTTGACGAAATCGCTATCACGTAATCGGTCCAAGATGGATCGATACCATACCTCTCCGCCATGAACTTGTGATGCCATTGCAGGGCATTTCCCGACAAATGCAACGCATCTAACCTCACCTTCAAATCTGACGGTGTGTTGTCGAGATCAAAGAACTGCTCACAATGAAATATCGATCCACGTAGATCAGAGTTGTCGAATCCTGGGAAACCCACATTGGACAATCTCGTAGCGAGCCCGTTGGGTAACAGGGAAGAACTGTCTTTAACGGCGACTCTACTGGTCAAGCTCCGATGAACCCCACTCAGACCCATTGGATCTGGTGACTGGAACATCCCTGGGGGACTCCAACTAGAGGCGACATGCTCTTCCCGGTCATACCCTGCTCAACCCCACTTAGATCCGGTGGATCTGGTAACTGGAACGTCCTCTGATATTGGACTCCAACTGGAGGTGATGAGCTCGAGCTCTGGTTTGGATCGATGTGTTGCTTGGATCCGTGTTTCTCCTGCAAGAATTAGTTGAGGATTGTTGTTTAAAGCTTACTGAACCTTGCTTCCAGAGAATCGGTCCTGATTTGTTGCTCATCGAGCTTCTTCTGTTGCATGATGCGTAACTCTTCTGAATGCTCCAACGCTAGTTTCTCTTGCTGTCGTGTTTCCACCATGCTTGAAGTTCCTGAGATCTGAGCAAGGCTCTGATACCAATGAGATAGGGATTTCTGTAAAGCTGAGTGTGCTCTGCTTAATGAACGTAACATTGTAAATATCTCGCTAGAGGTTTCCCGTGAACCTTAAGAAAGATGAATCAAGGACTAGGAGGGGACACAAGGTAAAAAGGACCACCTCTAAGAAACTTGGATTCGTGATATCAAATACGTAAGAAAGAGAAGAAGAAGATTAAGGAAATATTCTCTGATTTACCTTTTTACAAAATGCCAAAGTTCAGTACATAAAGCAGAAAGCAGAAAGCATAAATCAGCCCAGTCACACGAGACTTGTTGCAGAGATTAAACCAAGTACAAATCAAGCTAAACCGAAATTGAACCAGATACAAGGATCAGTTAACATAATTTGAAATGCTGTAAATGATAAGTGTGATATCCTATCACACTTGCTTATGTTTCTCCATATGTGCGTCTAAAAAGCTCTGAGAACGATATTGTTGATAACGAAACAGAGCTTGCTGGTTAAAATATTTCTGCGAGTGGAGATTATTGTTCATATAATGACTGATCGATTTTGATTCCAATGCCGCCATCAACGAAAACTCAGACCCACCACCACTACCGATTACCAGAAACTCGACTTGGTTTACATTTCAAGCGTAGTAATTCAACTGTGCTTGTTTCGCCATCTATTTTCCGCCCAAAACAGAGAAGAAAAGTTCCAACCTTTGTTTTTTGGATCAAAGAAAGATGAATAAGAAAAAAAGTTTTTATAAAAAGTTGAAATGATCTCTGAATATTTTTCAAATATATAGTAAACTAAAGTTAGAATCAGTCTTCGCTAAGGGAGTGGATGGATACTCAACTTTCGATAATTCGTCCTAATAGAGATGACACTGAGATGGTTACATGGCCGGTCTGAGTAAACAGAAATTTCTCGAAGAGAATCATCGGCCGAGAATCATCGAAGATAGTGAGAGACTTAATCTTCGCCACCGTGGGAGTAGAGAGGAGTAGGACGATGGCGTCGAAAAAGGGTAATCTCATCATTCCAGGCTTCTCGCGCCTTCTGGTTTGGTTTGGTTTTTGCTTATTGGATCAATAAAATGGTGGTTGTATACAATCTTCGTTTTTGTTGACGTTGACTCTGGTCAAAGTCAAAGTTTATGATTAAACCGATCTTTTTAAAAATACAAGTTTAAACAATTGCAGATGATCTGGTTCACTAAATTCATACCTTTATTTGTAAAAGCTTATACAGATGATATATACCACTATTTTCCTGTCTTTTTTTATATACATAATACAAAATCTGGAAAATCAAAGAGATCTCTTTTATTTCTGGATAGAAAATATCTGCGTTCTTGAATGATTTATACTGCTCCTTTCACTCCAATCAAACCGCATAAAGTTTCCGGTTATGCTTGTGATCAACTACTCAGGATCTGACATCACTGAACCTGGAGACGATTTAGAACCTTCAATCCAATTCGCAATCACCCAATAACACATAGTCACGAGTATTGAAACCATGATCAAAGCTCCAATGGCCGTTACTCCAATCGCCAAAGGCTTCTCTTTATCTCTGACAACAACAAAAGACAGTGATAAGAACGCCACTGAGATCATTATGCAAGCCATCCACATGAGCTTGTTGATTATCGCCATCATTTGCTTCTTCACCTTCCTCTCTATAACCACCACTAATGTCTGAACAACAACCACTGCTAAAAATATGAAGAGCGGCGCAAAAGAATCAAACACGACAAAGATCAAAAACTCGGGTCTTGAAGCTGTTCTCGCTTCTCCAACTGTATACCCTGACGGACCATTTTTCGGATAATCGTGAATTGGCCTGGAACGTTCAAGATAGCTGCGAAAACCACGGTTGCTATGAGAATGGCGACTACGGTTGCTATGAGAAAGGCGACTACGGTTGTGGAGTTTAACGGGTTGTTGAGTCCTTCCGTGTGCATTTTGTTGACTCGTTTAGCGATTCCTTGGGTCTCTCTTCTCGTTCTACCGGTATGCTCTGAAAGCTTAAAGCTTTTAGCTTCAAATATTGAAAAGAAGACAAAAACTTTATTTCTGATTTTGCTTAACGTTTACAAAAGGATCTTTTGAGTTTATATAGAAAGATGGAATTGAATAAAGCCAAAGACATGTTGCCTTCAGTCACCATTGATTGCACACGATCTGAGGGTATTGATACAAGACTTTTTAGTCTCTAAGGAGGTATCAATATCCCCAATACGATGTAGTAAAGAGGTTATCAATCCATAATTGAGATTTATCCTAATCACTAAGAATACAAGGTACTTATAGTAAGTTAAGCTAAACAAGTGTTGTTTGTGGTTAATTATCAATTCAAAACAAGTGAATAGCAAAGCAAACAAGATGTGATTCAAATAACAAAAGCGAATCCTAAGATGGGGTTATCGACTTTAGGTAATCCAAGCACAATTCATGGTGTTCTTTCACTCAAATAAACTTTCCCTAGGCAATATATCTCTAATCTTGATTAGTTCTTTCTCAAGCAACTAATCACTATGTTAATTATCAAATCCATTAGCAAATTATCATTTGTGGATTAACAATTAGCAAGCATTAAAAATAATAACAAGATCAACCAAAATACACCATAGACAACTAATCTCTTAGGTTAGGAGCATAAATCCCTTGAATAGTTCATCAAGGCATTTCATCAAACACTTGGTGTGCATGAAATGCCTTATGATCTAGATCTACTTCCTCAAGCTAGATCTAGCATTAAGGGCACTATTCAAGAAGGGAATAAGGATAATCTAACCCTAAACACCCTAAATCATGCATTGGATCACCCAAATCTAACCATCTCAAGATCCTAAAACACTACAAGAAAACACGCTAGAACCGACGGCAAAATCCATCAATATCCCGTCGGAAACGGCCATTTCCGACTGTTTTCCGACGGATTTTGCCCGTCGGTTCTATCTCGTCGGAAAAGAAAATCCGTCGGAAATCCCTCGGAAATTTCCGAGAGATTTCCGACGGCCTATTAACCGACGGATTTCCGACGACTTGTCCGTCGGGAATAATTCCGACGATAATCCGAGGGATATTCCATCGGTGAATTTCCGACAGCTTGAGAATCCACTCCGTCGGAAATCCCTCGGAAAATCCGTCGGCAATTTCCGAGGGATTTCCGACGGCTTATTTACCGACGGATTTCCGACGACTTTTCCGTCGGGAATAATTCCGACGATTATCCGAGGGATATTCCGTCGGTGAATTTCAGACGAATTTCCGACGGAGTGGGTTCTCAAGCCGTCGGAAATCCGTCGGAAATTTCCGAGAGATTTCCGACGGTAATGTTTTGTAATTTATTTTTAATATTTATTATATATATAATTAATATTTATTAAATTATATATTAATTAAATTAAATAAATTAAATGATTTTAAAAAACGAAAATTAATTATATAAATAAAATCTTACAAAACATAAATATTTAAAAGTTTTAGAAAGTTGAAATTACATACAAAAAAACATAATCAAAATAGATCCGGTGGCATGTCCGGGAACTTCTTCTTGAAGAAATCCGCCCACTTCGTTTGCTTGTCCTCCAATACCATGACCTTCGCCGTGAACTCTTCGTTTTGCCGGATAAGGTCTTCATCCATCGAGAAACTGGCCGAAGAAGAAGCGGATTGGGTCGCAACCTTATCCAACCCCGGCCGACGACCTTTCCTAACCGGTACCTCCTACAAAAACAATTCAAAAACTTTAGATTTTCAATTAAAAACTAATTGTCTAAATAAATATTATCATAAGTTTTACTTACCGCGAGGACTAGCTCGTTAAGCTCGGCCCGAGTGACTTCGTTGGATCCGGTGTAATCGTCCTGCGATCTTTGGGTGAGCAAATCGTCTTTCACCCTCTTCACGGTTTCGACGAACTCCCTCACTTTTGGATCTTGAATTTGGCCCGTCTTCTTGTTGGTGTGCGTCCTCTCCATCAATGCAAGGTGATCGGGCTCTTCGCCCAATTCCTCCGTCTACGAAATAAATAAAATGGTTAAAGAAAACCGTTCTTTATTAAAAAAACCTAAAAACCGAAAAGTACTTACCATTTCATCGGCCGTTGTCAAGTAGCTCTTTGCCCCGTTGTTGTGAACGGCTTCTCCCTTCCCGTTCCGTTGACTCCTCCGGTTCTTGGTGTGAGTCTCAGAATCAGCTATGGTCTTCGGCAATTGCCAGTACGGCTCGTACCCCTTGTACACATCCTCGTTCAAGCCTTTCGGCTTATCTTTCCCCTTCTTCCAAGCCTTCTTCCAGTCGCAGATGTGGCGAGAGAATTGTCGGGAAGCCTCCTTGTGAAATTCTACCTCGACCGTCTTCGTGAGCGTAGGCTTCCAATTAAACTCTTGCTAGAAAAGAAATAGAAATAAGCTTTGTTAACAAAATCTCAAAATATAATACAAACAAGTAATTAAATTATCACTTACCGCAAAGGTACGAAACCACATATCTTTTTCGTCCGACTGCATATCGGCATATGTCGGATACGGGTGTTTGAGGAGGCTGTGCAACATCCTCAAAACCGACTTGCTAATGCCATTTCCGGAGAATCCAAACCTATGAAAAAACAAATTAAAAATCGATAATAAATCAAAAAAAAATTATTTAAGAAAAGACATAGTATTACCAAGTATATCTCTGGATGCGGCGTTTCGGATCGAGAAGTTTGAGTAATTCTTGTCCCGGCTGTTGAACGAGCTCCTCGACGGTCATGATCGTCGGTTGACCTACACTCTCTTCATCGAGAGTAGGTGAAGGCGCCGTAGGCGGGACAATATTCGGGTTCGGATTTGAGGTAGCAGGCCTCCGCCCTCCTTGCCTCGAACCACCGGCACGGTCACTAGCGAATTGCCCGTAAGACCTACAACAATAAAAACCGAATCATTTCAAAAAATATCAAAATAATCATAAATAT
Source organism: Eutrema japonicum (assembly GCA_030161315.1). Classification (NCBI taxonomy): domain Eukaryota; kingdom Viridiplantae; phylum Streptophyta; class Magnoliopsida; order Brassicales; family Brassicaceae; genus Eutrema; species Eutrema japonicum. The sequence continues at coordinate 34,484,098 of BSQW01000011.1, forward strand.
TTTGTAAAAAAATCAATACATTTAAAAAAAACATAAAATAAATACTTCTAAAAACACTTATAAAATACTTATATACATATATAAAAAATTGTAAAAAAGTTTTAAAAAAATAAATAAATATATACAAATTTGTAAAAAAGTTTTTATAAAATAAATATATTTTCAAAAATTACATATATATAACAATAATGTTTTTCATATATATAATTTTTTAAAAAAACGTTTTATAAAATACATACATACAAAAAAACGTTTTTTATTCATATATATAAATTTTACAAATCATTTTTATATATTTAAATTTTGTAAAAATGTTTTTCATATATATAAATTATGTAAAAATGTTTTTAAAATTACATATATATAGAAAACATTTTTTCATAGATATAAATTTTAAAAAACGTTTTTCAAATATACTTTTCATATAAATAAAATTTGAAAAACCTTTTTTATATATATAATTATCAAAAACGTTTTTGAAAATTTATAAATAATTAACCTAAGCTAAGAACATAATCTAAATCCACATGCAACAATCTAACACTACACAAAATGAAAATCCACAAATAAACCTAAATCTAATTCCACAAATCAATCTAGATCTAAAACCACTAATCCAAAAATCTAAATACACATCTATATATATATACACAAAGAATTTAGCCGGGGGTTCTTACATAGTTGTGAATTTTCCGGCGGCGGTTGTTGAACGGGGCGGCGGCGGAGGAGCTGTGGAAGAAGAAGAAGAAGAAGAAGAAGAGTGAAGAAGAGAGATCGGAGAGAAAAAGAGAAGAAGAGGAGAGAAGAAGAAGAGAGAAAGAAGAGAAATGAGAGAAGGGGGATTTACGGAGAGAAGAACAGAGAAGAGAAATGAGAGAAGAGAATGAAAGAGAAGAAGAAGAAATCGATCGATATAATTAATTACACGAGTTTCCGACGGACCGAACCGTCGGTTTCCCGTCGGAAATCATAAAAATTTAACCGCCTCAATTTTCGATGAATTTCGTTACGCGGTTCAATTTCCCGGGCAAAAATTAATAAATCCGTCGGATTTAAGAATTTAAGGAATCAGTTTTAGCCGAGACATTTTCCAATGCCTCGGCTAAAACTGATATAAGGATTTAAGGATTCAGTTTTAGCCGAGGCATTCGAAAATATCTCGGCTAAAACTGAAAATCCTTAAATCCGTCGGGGATTAACTATTTTAGCCGGGGGTTAACGTTTTTGCCGAGGGGATTTACGGTTTTAGACGAGGGGATTTACGGTTTTAGCCGGGAGGGGGGTGGGGATTTACGGTTTTAGCTGGGGGGATTTATGGTTTTAGCCGAGGGGATTTACGGTTTTAGCCGAGGGGTTTACGGTTTTAACCGAGGGGGATTTATGGTTTATGGGGAATCCGTCGGAAATCCCTCAGAAATTTCCGACGGATTTCCGACAGAAACTTGCCCGATATATGTTTTAGCCGGGGGAATCAGTTTCTCTCGGCTAAAACCATAATCCGTCAGAAATTTTCGAGGGATTTCCGACGGATTACATTTTTAGCCTAGGAAATCTGATTCCCCCTACTAAAACTTGCCTGGTATATGTTTTAGCCGGGGAAATCAGTTTCTCTCGGCTAAAACCATAATCTGTCGGAAATCCGTTTGGAGTTTACGGTTCTTGAGAGAGTGCTGGTGATACGGTTGGAGCTTGAGATATACGTAGTCACTGATAGCGAACTCGCGAGATGAACGATGAGAATTAGCATGTTGTTTCATACGGTTCTGAGCACAAATCAGGTGGAATTTGAGCATCGAGATGATCTCCTCACGAGAGCGGAGAGACTAGTCAACAATAGCTGAAGAGCTTTCACCAGGCAAATAAGGGAGGTGAATTGGCGGTGGCTGACCGTAGATGATCTCGAAGGGAGTGCTCTGTATCGCGGAGTGAAATGTAGTGTTGTACCACCATTCTGCGAGGGGAAGTCACTTGCTCCAAGTGTGGGGAGCGTCCGAAGTCATGCAGCGGAGGTATGTTTCAAGGGTTTTGTTAGTGACCTCCGTCTGCCCGTCGGTTTGGGCGTGGTAAGAGGTGGAAAACTTGAGCTTAACTCCATGGACTCGAAAGAGTTCTTTCCAAACTTCGCTGAGAAACGTTGGGTCACGGTCACTGACGATATCCTAAGGAATGCCGTGAAGTTTGAACACGTTTTCCAGGTAGGCTTGAGCAACATTCAAAGCAGTGTAAGAATGAGATAAAGCGATGAAATGAGCGTTCTTACATATCGATGATGACCGAAATGCAGTGCTTGTTGGAAGAGGGGGGAAGTACCTTGATGAAGTCCAAACTTACAGATTCCCAAACACCAGCGGGGATCGGGAGAGGCTGTAATAAGCCATGTTTGGCCGCGAGATCGTATTTGTTGCGTTGGCAGACAGAGCAGTTTCTGATGTAGTTATGAACCTCCACATTCATCTTAGGCCAATAGAAGAGAGATTTGATGCGTTTCAGTGTGGCGTCGCGACCTGAATGTCCCCCAATAGCATAATCATGTAACAAGTGAAAGATCTGGAGTTTCAAATCCGCATTGTTACCAATTACCAATTTTCCCTTGCGACGTAGTTCATTGTTAATGAAGGAGAAAGATGGGTGAGAATATTTATTCTGTTGGAGTTCTGATATGATCTTTTGGAGCAGAGGCTCGGATGGCCAAAGGAGCTGAATAGAGTGGAATATCGTCTTGTCCACGGTAGATAGTGTCATATGCAACAACTGAGAGCCATAAACATCCGAGATAGAGTGTCGGTTGTAACATTTTTTTTCCCCTGTTTATATTGAATCTCGAAGTTGTATCCCATAAGTTTCGATAGCCATAGGTGTTGAAATGGAGTAGTAACCTTTTGATCCAACAAGAACTTGATACTCTTTTGGTATGTCTTGATTATGAAAGGTCTATGTTCCAAATAAGCGTTCCAGGTGTGGACTGCGTGCACCACAGCGAGGAGTTCTTTCTCATAGACCGAGAGCGACTGGTGGCGAGGTCCCAAAGCACGGCTAATGAAGCAGATGGGATGGTGATCTTGCATAAGAACTGCTCCTATCCCTGTGTTAGACGCGTCTGTTTCAACTACAAAATGTTTCTCAAAATCAGGTAAAGCCAGTGTCGGTGAAGAGGTAAGAGCAGCCTTTAAAGTATCAAAACCAGTTTGAGCTTCGAGATTCCAGCAAAAACCATCTTTCTTGAGCAGAGAAGTGAGAGGCCGAGCGATGATGCTATAACCCCAAGAAAATGCGTTGGTGTTTTTGTGACGCATGTGTTGGCCAGTTTTCGATGGCTTCAATCTTCTTCGGGTCAGTATGTACTCCTTGGGCATAGATGAAGTGACCCAGATACTCCACAACCGTAGCCCCAAAAGTACATTTAGACGGTTTTAAGTAAAGCTGTTGCTGACGCAGGATCGCGAAAACAGTAGCGAGGTGCTGTAGATGGAGATCCCAAGTTGAGTTGTACACTAGAATATCATCAAAGAATACCAAAAGGAACTTCCAAGAAACCTCTTGAAATACGTGATTCATCAGTCTCTGGAAGGTACAAGGAGCATTAGTGAGGCCAAAGGGCATCACAAGATACTCATAGTGACCTGAATGCGTCTTGAAAGCAGTTTTATACACATCTTGAGGAGACATACGTAATTGATGAAAACCAGCCCGCAAATCTAGTTTGGAGAAGTATAGTGAGCCACCCAATTAATCCAGGAGATCCTTACTTCCAGAGAATCGGTCCTGATTTGTTGCTCATCGAGCTTCTTTTCTTTCATGATGCGTAACTCTTCTGCCTGCTCCAACGCTAGTTTCTCTTGCTGTCGTGTTTCCACCATGCTTGAAGTTCCTGAGATCTGATCAAGGCTCTGATACCAATGAGATAGGGATGTCTGTAAAGCTGAGTGTGCTCTGCTTAATGAACGTAACATTGTAAATATCTTTCTAGGGGTTTTCCGTGAACCTTAAGAAAGATGAATCAAGGACTAGGAGGGGACACAAGGTAAGAAGGACCACCTCTAAGAAACTTGGATTCGTGATAGCAAATACGTAAGAAAGAGAAGAAGAAGATTAAGGAAATATTTTCTTATTTACCTTTTTACAAAATGCCAAAGTTCAGTACATAAAGCAGAAAGCAGAAAGCAGAAAGCATGAATCAGCACAGTCACACGAGACTTGCTGCAGAGATTAAACCAAGCCAAACCAAAATTGAACCAGATACAAGGATCAGTTAACATTATTTGAAATGCATTAAATGATAAGTGTGATATCCTATCACACTTGCTTATGTTTCTCCATATGTGCATCTAAAAAGCTTTGAGAACGATATTGTTGATAACGAAACAGAGCTTGCTGGTTAAAATATTTCTGCGAGTGGAGATTATTGTTCATATAATGACTGATCGATTTTGATTCCAATGCCGCCATCAAAGAAAACTCAGACCCACCACCACTACCGATTACCAGAAACTCGACTTGGTTTACATTTCAAGCGTAGTAATTCAACTGTGCTTGTTTCGCCATCTATTTTCCGCCCAAAACAGAGAAGAAAAGTTCCAACCTTTGTTTTTTGGATCAAAGAAAGATGAATAAGAAAAAAAGTTTTTATAAAAAGTTGAAATGATCTCTGAATATTTTTCAAATATATAGTAAACTAAAGTTAGAATCAGTCTTCGCTAAGGGAGTGGATGGATACTCAACTTTCGATAATTCGTCCTAATAGAGATGACACTGAGATGGTTACATGGCCGGTCTGAGTAAACAGAAATTTCTCGAAGAGAATCATCGGCCGAGAATCATCGAAGATAGTGAGAGACTTAATCTTCGCCACCGTGGGAGTAGAGAGGAGTAGGACGATGGCGTCGAAAAAGGGTAATCTCATCATTCCAGGCTTCTCGCGCCTTCTGGTTTGGTTTGGTTTTTGCTTATTGGATCAATAAAATGGTGGTTGTATACAATCTTCGTTTTTGTTGACGTTGACTCTGGTCAAAGTCAAAGTTTATGATTAAACCGATCTTTTTAAAAATACAAGTTTAAACAATTGCAGATGATCTGGTTCACTAAATTCATACCTTTATTTGTAAAAGCTTATACAGATGATATATACCACTATTTTCCTGTCTTTTTTTATATACATAATACAAAATCTGGAAAATCAAAGAGATCTCTTTTATTTCTGGATAGAAAATATCTGCGTTCTTGAATGATTTATACTGCTCCTTTCACTCCAATCAAACCGCATAAAGTTTCCGGTTATGCTTGTGATCAACTAACTCAGGATCTGACATCACTGAACCTGGAGACGATTTAGAACCTTCAATCCAATTCGCAATCACCCAATAACACATAGTCACGAGTATTGAAACCATGATCAAAGCTCCAATGGCCGTTACTCCAATCGCCAAAGGCTTCTCTTTATCTATAACAACAACAAAAGACAGCGATAAGAACGCCACTGAGATCATTTTGCAAGCCATCCACATGAGCTTGTTGATTATCGCCATCATTTGCTTCTTCACCTTCCTCTCTATAACCACCACTAATGTCTGAACAACAACCACTGCTAAAAATATGAAGAGCGGCGCAAAAGAATCAAACACGACAAAGATCAAAAACTCGGGTCTTAAAGCTGTTCTAGCTTCTCCAACCGTATACCCTGACGGAACATTTTTCGGATAATCGTGAATTGGCCTGGAACGTTGAAGATAGCTGTGAAAACCACGGTTGCTATGAGAATGGCGACTACGGTTGCTATTAGAAAGGCGACTACGGTTGTGGAGTTTAACGCATTGTTGAGTCCTTCCGTGTGCATTTTGTTGACTCGTTTAGCGATTCCTTGGGTCTCTCTTCTCGTTCTACCGGTATGCTCTGAAAGTTTAAAGCTTTTAGCTTCAAATATTGAGAAGAAGACAAAAACTTTATTTCTGATTTTGCTTAACGTTTACAAAAGGATCTTTTGAGTTTATATAGAAAGATGGAATTGAATAAAGCCAAAGACATGTTGCCTTCAATCACCAATGATTGCACACGATCTGAGGGTATTGATACAAGACTTTTTAGTCTCTAAGGAGGTATCAATATCTCCAATACGATGTAGTAAGGAGGTTATCAATCCATAATTGGGATTTATCCTAATCACTAAGAATGCAAGGTGCTTATAGTAAGTTAAGCTAACAAGTGTTGTTTGTGGTTAATTATCAATTCAAAACAAGTGAATAGAAAACAAACAAGATGTGATTCAAATAACAAAAGCGAATGCTAAGATGGGGTTATCGACTTTAGGTAATCCAAGCACAATTCATGGTGTTCTTTCACTCAAATAAACTTTCCCTAGGAAATAGATCTCTAATCTTGACTAGTTCTTTCTCAAGCACCTAATCACTATGTTAATTATCAAATCCATTAGCAAATTATTATTTGTGGATTAAAAATTAGCAAGCATTAAAAATAATAACAAGATCAACCAAAATACACCCTAGACAACTAATCTCTTAGGCTAGGAGCATAAATCCCTTGAATAGTTCATCAAGGCATTTCATTAAACACTTGGTGTGCATGAAATGCCTTATGATCTAGATCTACTTTTCCAAGTTAGATCTAGCATTAAGGGCACTATTCAAGAAGGGAATAAGGATAATCTAACCCTAAACACCCTAAATCATGCATTGGATCACCCAAATCTACCCCATCTCAAGATCCTAAAACACTACATAAGACCCATCAAGAACATCTCAAAATCGATATGGATAGGAGATGAATCGATTGATGGGTGATGGATAATCAAGATAAAAAGAAGATAGATGGAAGAGATTGATGGAAACAAATACTAAATTGCATAAATAAAAGGATATCTCTTACAAATCTCAAGTTCTCTCTCAAAGGTGAGGGTTATTGATTTAAGAAAAGCTTAGTAAATAAAATTAGGGTTTTAGAGTATTTATAATAAAAAGAAGGGAACCGGGTCAACCCGGAACAAACCGGGTTTTGACCCGGACATTTTTGGGTCGGATTTCAATCCCGGCCGGGATGGAGCCGGGACACGGAGACGGGATGAAGAGTCTTCGGTTAGGGAAGGTGATGCCGGAGGACTTCAAGCCGGGACGGAAGGTCGGTATTCTCCCTGCCCGAGGAAAGATGCAACACCGGGCTGGCGTGCCGGCTTCGTCTTGCCCGGGACGATGCTGAGGATTTGTTGCTGAGACGTGCAGCACCGGGCGGTGTGGAGCCGGGACGGGAGGCCGGGATTCTCCCTGTCTTGGGCGAAATCTCATGCCGGCTGTGGGGAAGTCCTTGTCCCGGGCCGGTGCAGAGGGGAAATCTGAGGGGAATTCTGGGAGAGAAAGTCTCCGTCCTGGGGGAGATTGGTCCGGGACACGCAGCCGGGATTCTCCCTGTCTGAGGAGAAATCTCGTGCCGGCTGAGGGAACCTCCTGTGCTGGTCCGGTGCTGAGGGGAAATCTCCGAGGGAGAAAGTCTTGGCGCCTGGGGAAACGGAGACTCCTTAGAAAATCGGCCATATCTCTCAAACCACATATGCGAATGGCCTGAATCCAACTATGGTAGACACTACCTCATTCCTCTACATCTTCCATGACGACAGTTGAGGCTGATTCATATCGGAGAGCCTTCGTCCAAACACATCTTTCCGGCGTCTCGGATGGACTTTTCTCTCCTCTAAGGTCCAACTCTCCAAATATGTCCAATTGCCTCCAATTACCTAAGAAACACTCCAAAACATGCAAGAACACACTAAACCTAATGCAAATGTCCTAATCTCTAATTGAGACCTAAATGCAAGACAAGACCATGATTATGCAAGCGAATTACACAAAACTCTAAATGAGATACATGCTAAAACATGCAATATATGAGTATATCAATTCCCCCAAACTTAAACCCTTGCTTGTCCTCAAGCAAACAAGAATAAAGAAAGGGAGAAGACTAGAAATGGGAGCTCAAATCCAAAATTGCCATAAAAAGAATCCGAGCCCAATATCCAAGTTGCAAACATCTTGATGCGATCAAACTTACTCAAAAGTGACTAGCCATACTTATCCTTGCATGACTTACATTCAAACCTCAACCTACACAAACTTTCATATCTTCCAACCTCTTGATATTGATTACGTGTTATAGGTGTGAATCATGTTTATTCAAGATCAAATGAATTCGTTTGGCTAAGGGTAAGGTTATGAGATGGAGGTGATCTCATTATCATGCACGGGTAATTAGGTACATGGATCTCTCATGAAATGAACAAACCTTAGCAAAATGCTAAAGGTAAAAGGCAACATATGCATACAAGAGAGAATTCTCATCTACCCAAATGCCTAGGATATCTGTAACCTAAAGCTTCTAACCCGTCATGCCCATATTCTAAGCTACCCTTTTTTATCTTGAGGCATTTTACCTTCTTCTCATTCGGGGATCACTTCTTCTTCCTTGTTCTTTCATGGTTTGGTGCTCCTTTGTTGTGATCTAGCTCTTATTTTCTTCTTTTTGGTTCACACCTCTTCTCATTCTTTGATGCTTTGGCCTTTTTGGCTTTCTTCTTTCCCTTCTATCTTTTGAGGCTATCTTATTCTTTAGAGCTAGTCTTATGATTTTTGCACCGACCAATCTACACAAATCCGATCCCCTTTTTCCTTTCTCCTTTTCTTCTTTTCCATTCCACAATCCATTCTCAAACGTTCACCAAGTCTAAGACCGTTCCCCCAAACTTGAACCAAGAACCGCCATCCTAACTAGCCTATTCCTAGATTAACTCCGAGATGTTGGAGCTAAATCTACATGATAATTCCCTCTTGTCACCCTAAACCTAACACGTTTTGCCAAGTTTGTTCGAAAGAAAGGCCTCACAATTCACACACTAATAACAATGGCTTGAAAGAAGGTTAAGGTTAGGGTAGGGGAAACCATTCCAATGATGGGATATGGCTACTTGGATAAGCAAGAGTGGTAAAAAGGAGAAAGAATATCCAAGTATGTATAGGTGATCCACAAATTCATTCTAGATTGCACAAACATAATATTTACAAGTTAAATTTATGGTTATCACTTAGATGAGGTTTAATTCAATTCAAGGTTTGTTTTAATCAAAGCAAGAACAATAAGACATGAGATCAAGGCATGGTTCGTTCTTAATTTCTATACGAGATCAAAGCATCAAGTAACTAGCGACAATGGCATTGGACTAGGCTCTTAATATGGTACTTTACAAGGATAAATCTATCATTGCTCCTAATGCTCATGCAAAGCTACCTTATATGCTATGCATCTAGACTCAATCCTATATGGAATGCACAAAATTTCAAAATTTTCAAATTTATTGAAAATGCATGATATGCATGAGACTCAAGGTGCAAAAGGCAAAATAAGAACACCAAAAACGATGTTAGATAACACACAAACCCTTCCCCAAACTTAAATTACACAGTCCATTGTGTAATAAAAGCTTAAGGAAGAGTTAACCAATGCATGAAAGAAGGAAATAAGATATGATTCTAAATGCTATGTACAAAATTTGGAGTGTTACCTTGGGAAAGGATGGAGGGGACTAGAGGGATCAAGGGACGCCATATTCCATCATCTCATCCTATGAACCTTAGTCCATAATTCCATGCCCATAAGACCATCGAAAGCCTACTTGCACTAAGAAACCCCATTAAAAGGAACTACTAATGAAAGAAAAGCATAAAAAGAAAAATGTACAAGGATAAACTTGGGGTGTCTCCCAAGAGCACTTTGTTTAGAGTCACTAAGTTTGACTTTTGTTACCCTTTTTAGGTGGGTGATTGAGGAGCGCGAGCACTCCATGGCGGTTCCTTAAGCTCCAGTTTGAGAACTTTACCCATTAAGCCTTGAAGACCGGCGTGATTTGGCTCCCTAACCTCCGGTGTGAGGGTTGCTATGGCCTTGTCAAAAGGCTTGGGACGCCCTCTATGTTTGACCTTGTACTCAATCATCCCTTTTTCATGTTTCCATGGGATTAGAGTCATGATCGAAGGTTGGTCTAGCAAGGGTCCAATCCCCTTGAGCATTCTCGGTTTCCTCTCCTCGGACCTAGGCCTTGTCCTCTTCTTAGCAACCTTGCCACTTTCAACCTCATTCTCCATCGTGGTGTGAAAGAGGGATCTAAAGCAATATCCATCTAAAGCAAGGGCTTCTTCAACCTTTCCAATACTCACTATTGCACAAACGCCCACATACTCAACCTTCAGGGCTTGGGCTTAATTTTCCCCACAAATAATAGTCCCACAAATAGCGGTGGAAGAAGGCATCATTGTGAAGAACTTCTTGTCATCCATGTTCTTAAGAACAAGCCTCTTATTTATGAAGTCCAAGCTTGCACCGGTTGTGTTGAGGAATGGAGTCCCGAGGAGTAGAGGGAGCTTTATGTTTGGTGCCATCTCCATCACAACGAAGTCCGTTGGTACAAGACACTTTCCAATCTTTAGAGCAAAGTCTTCAACCATGCCAAGAGGTTTCTTCGTGGAAGAGTATCCAAATGTGATGGTGGAGGGGTAATCTTTCAAATGATCTATTCCAAGACTTTTGGCCATCTCCAAGGTCATGACATTTACGGTTGAGCCCGAGTCACACAAAGCATCATCAATTTCCAAACTTCCAAGGGTGCAAGATATTGAGAATTTCTCGGGGTTTCCTAGCTTTGGGAGAGTCTTAGGCTCGATCCTTGTTGTGCTTGGAGGTGCTTTCTCTTGTGCCTTATTGCGGAAACGACCGAGAAAGGGAAGTGAAGGCTCATATGGGGGAGGTAAGGTGCGAATGGGCTCTCTTTTTGACCCAACAAGTATATCTACGTTTTTCACTATAGCCACGTCCTTGATGGACTCCTCGACCTTGTTATTCTTTTCTTCAACCAACACCATATCATTCTCACGCCCAAGGGTCACCTCCTCACCTTGTTGCTCAATGTCCTCATTGAGGCTAGAGACTAACCCGAGGAACTCCTCAATTATGTGATCTTGATCCTCAAGAATGGAAGAAGTGTTGCAAGACTCTTTAGAGGTTAGCATTGCCTTCCCATTTGAAGAGACTTGAGGATGATTTGAGGAAGGGGAGGCACTCTGTTGCTCTATTGATTTCACCCTTGAGCTCAATGCCTCAAACTTGCTATTAAGATCATTGTAAGAGAATATGACCTTGTTAGTAGTTTCCGTTTGGCCATTTATTAGTTGTTGGAACATGGAGGCCAAGTCAAGCTATTGCGGTTTAGACGTAGGTGCTTGACCTTGGGGCACAAATCCTTGTTGTTGACCTTGAAAACCGGGTGGGGCTTTTGGTTGGAATCCACTTTGGTTTCCTTGGAATTGGTTCCTTGGGACATACCCTTGTTGGTTGGAGTTAGAAGGTTGACCTTGAGATTAGAATTGTTGTTGTGGAACCCCTTGAGCTTGAGTCACTACAAGAAAACCTAGACATTGCGACTACGAGTTACGACTACGATTGTAGTCGTAAACAAATAGCGACTAAATAACGACCAAGTTGCGACTGCATACTATATTACGACTAAGTTACCACTACACAATAGTTGCTCCGCTTTCAGTTGTAACTTAGTCGTAAGACTGCGACAAAATAGCGACGTTATTCGGCGAGTAGTTAATATAGTCGTAATGTAGTCGTGAAAAATCGGTATAGCCCACGTGCTTCTCGTTTTGATGTCGGTGTACCTAACTGAGTTAAAGTTTTTAAGCAGTCGGTAAATAGTCGTAAAATGTAAATGTAGTTGCAAAAACAGTCGCACAAACAGTCGCACAAACAGTCGCAAAAATCTCTATAAATATATTCGAAGAACATTCGTTTCTTTCATTCACATTCTATTGGTGGTGAGAAACACGAAATTGAGGAGAAAGAAAAAATTTGTTACTAAAACAATGTCGGGAAATTATAATTATAGTAATTTTCGGGAGTGGATATATAAAAGGTTCGATGAAGCGACGGGAAAATTTTCGGCAGAGTTCATAGCGGGGGTGGATCAATTCATGACATTTCTAAATGGCCAGCCCTTAAGGCAGAGCAATCGCGGTAAGTTTTACTGCCCTTGTAGTGATTGCGAGACCAATAATTTCTTGTCGGGTACAAGAATTTGGAAACATCTTTATAGTAAATGATTTATGCCAGATTATTATGTTTGGTATAAGCATGGAGAAGAACTCGATTTGGATTTAGGACGAGTTCTGTAGATCCGATGTGGGTAAGTGGTAGTGAAGAAGTGCGTAATGTAGAAGGAGGTAGATATGTTGATATGGTGAATGATGCATTTCGTGAAAATGTGAGTTTTGATTACTATCATGAGGATGGTAGTTATCAAAATGTAGAAGAACCGGTACACAATCATTCCAAAAAGTTCTACGACTTGTTAGAAGGAGCCAAAAATCCATTATACGATGGTTGTCGTGAAGGTCACTCGCAGTTATCCTTTGCTGCTGAGCTCATGCAACATAAGGCAGATCATAATATGAGTGAGAGGTTAGTGGATTCGATGTGCGGAATGTTTAATAGCTACATACCAGAAGGAAACCAGGCAACAGGTTCAAATTACGAGACGAAAAAATTGATGAACAATTTAGGCCTCCCATGTCATGCAATTGATGTTTGCGTTAACAATTGTATGATCTTCTGGAAAGAAGACGAAAGGTTAGATAAGTGTCGGTTTTGTAATTCAGAAAGATGGATGCCAAACGAGCAACACCGTAGGACCAAGGTACCATATAGTCGTATGTGGTATATGCCTGTTGCTGACAGATTAAAGAGAATGTATCAGAGCGAGAAGACTGCAGCGGCAATGAGATGGCATGCCGAGCACCAGCCGAATGAAGGAGAAATGAGTCATCCGTCTAATGCGACGGAGTGAAAATTTTTTCAATATCTACATCCCCGGTTTGCCGAAGAACCTCGTAACGTTTATCTTAGGTTATGTACAGATGGGTTCAATCCATTTGGCCTGTCAAAAAATTATTCGCTGTGGCCCGTGATCTTGACTCCATATAATTTACCCCCTGGTATGTTCATGAATACGGAGTACTTGTTTCTTACCATTATGAATTCTGGGCCAAATCATCCGCGAGGTAGTCTCGATATATTCCTCCGACCTCTTATTGAGGAGTTAAAAGAATTGTGGTCCGCTTGAGTTGATGCGTACGATGTGTCACTGAACCAAAATTTTAATCTAAAAGCAGTGTTGCTGTGGACGATAAGCAACTTTCCGGCGTATAGCATGTTATCAGGATGGAGCACCCATGGGAAAATGGCTTGTCCAATTTGCATGGATGATAAAAAGTCTTTTTATCTGCCGCATGGAAGAAAGACGTGTTGGTTCGATTGTCACCGAAGATTTCTTCATCTTGATCATCCACTAAGGAAGAATAAAAAATACTTTTTGAAGGGAAAAGACGCTAAGAAAGAGTATCCACTTGAGATTTTGACAGGTGAGCAAGTTTATAAATACCGGTTGCGTCGGGTAAAGCCACCAAAAACAAAGGATGTTGGTGGAAACAGTCACGAAAAGAAGAAGCCTGGATTTGGGAAGACACATAACTGGCACAAAGAAAGCATATTCTGGGAGCTGCCGTATTGGAGGGACCTCAATCTTCGTCATAATCTCGATCTGATGCATATAGAGAAGAATTGTTTTGACAACATCATGAATACTCTTATGCGTGTGAATGGTAAATCAAAAGACACCATCCCGTCAAGATTGGATATAGCACAATTCTGTTCTCGGCCACACTTACATACTGATGATGAGGGTAGAGCTCCTTTCCCCGCCTACTCATTGTCAGACGAAGCTAGAACAAGCTTATCAGAATGTGTGAAACATTCGGTAAAATTCCCATATGGTTATGCTGCAGACTTAGCTAGTTGTGCTGATATGGTGAATGAAAAGTTTTCTGGGATGAAAAGTCATGACTGTCATGTTTTTATAGAGCGGCTACTTCCATTTATCCTCGCAGAACTAGTAGACCCGAACATCCACCGCGCGTTATCAGGTACTAATTACTTATAATTTTGTTTACATGCCACACGTAAATATGATTCTATTAATTTATACTAACCAACTGTAGTTTCAATATAAAAATTGTAGGGATCGCAGTGTTTTTCCGTGACTTATGTTCCAGAACTTTGCAGAAAAGTCGCGTCCAAATTCTTAAACAAAACATAGTTTTAATCATTTACAATCTGGAAAAGATCTTCTCACCATCATTTTTTGACGTGATGGATCACCTGCCTATACATCTCCCCTACGAAGCTGAAGTAGGAGGCCCTGTGCAATACAGGTGGATGTACCCTTTTGAAAGGTTTTTCAAAAAGTTGAAAGGGAAAGCAAAAAACAGAAGATATGCACCATGATCGATTGTTTAATCATATTTAAAAGAGGAGGTAGCTTATTTCACAGCGCATTATTTTCCCTCGAATATACAAACAAATTCAAGGTAAACACTACAATTAATATCGGACATTCACTTTGCCATTGCTAAACATGCTAGATATTCTAAATTTGTTCTCAATAATTACGCCAGATTAACAAGATTCGATGAAGGTGAAGTCCCCGAATACCATTTTCCTGGAGTTCCTGATATATTTACACACGTGGGCCGTCCAAGTGGGGAAATGAATGAAATCTGGCTTTCAGGGAAAGACATTGAAATCGCACATGCATATGTCTTGCGAAATTGTGAATATTTTCAGACACTTGAGAGGTATATTTCGGCTAATCATTCCTTAATCTTTCCTTAAGTGGTCTTTGTCTCATATATATATATATATATATATATATATATGTGTGTTGGTTTTACACAGTTTCTTTGAAGATTATATTTCTACAAAGTATCCAGAACTCTCCGAAAAAGAACTCTCGTTCAAAAGAGCTCAGGAATATCATTTATGGGTGAAAGATTATGTATGTCTAAGTAATATTTTTCACTATGTATATAATATATATGTTATGATCTATAGCTATATATATTTGATATTGACTATCATTATGCAGGTTACTTACTGGAACGCCATAAAACCTTTTCCTATGTGGGTTCAAGAGATAGTTCATGGTCCTTTGATAAGGCCAAAACCTGGCCCATCTATTTTACAAGAGGCTATTTGTTTCATACGAAAAAGCACAGCGAGGGCCGAAAGACATGTAACTATGGCGTTTGTGCTAAAGGAGATAATTATAGTGATGCATCTGATGAAGCTGATTTTCACGGGATCTTAAATGATATCATACAACTCGAGTATGAAGGGGTGGTTAATTTGAGAATCACACTGTTTAAGTGTACGTGGTACGATCCCGTTATCGGTAGAGGCACTCGAAGGAGCAACACTGACATTGTAGATGTTCGCTCATCGGGAAGATACAATAAATACGAACCATTTATTCTAGCTATGTACATTCATTTATCTATAAGAAGAGAATCATCTGTGGCTAAATGTTTGTTATACACAGCCTCTCAAGCGAATCAAGTTTGTTATATCCCATACCCGTACAAGAAGAGAAAGAATCATCCGTGCCTAATGTTGTCAAAGTCAACCCGAGGGGAAATATATCAGGTGAATATAGCAACACAGAACCGATTCTATTGCAACAAGAAAATGATGACCCTGTAATAATAACTACAATTTAAGATCTCGAAGTCGACAATTTGGTACAAAGTGTTAACCCAATAAATCTCAATGGGGATGTCGGAGATGCAGAACGAGAAGATGAATTCGAAGCTCATTTATTGGATTCTGATGATGATGTAGCTGAAGAAGAAGGTTGCTAATTTCCTTATATAAGTTTGTAACAAAATGCTACTAAATATATCAATTTCATCATGATCTTATATAAGTTTTTTTTTTAGTTTATTATGTTCTTATATAAGTTTTTTTTCCTATATAAGTTTTTTTTTAGTTTATTATGTTATTATGATCTTATATAAGTTTGTTTTATATACTAATTTCCTTATATAAGTTTTTTTATATAAGTTTTTTTTATATACTAATTTCCTTATATAAGTTTTTTATATACTAATTTCCTTATATAAGTTTTTTTAAAACATAATTTTAATTTCCTAATAATTTCCTAATAATTTTTAACATAAACACACAAAAAACCCACGCAATCGATTAGTCTCCCATTTTCCCCAAAACAAACACTAATTGCTCTATGAGCTTTTGCGATTTCTCCCCAAAAATCCTCAACGAAACCCTGAAATTATTCATCATTTCTTCGCAATCGATCTCTCCCAAAAACCTCGCAATCGATATCTCTCCCAAAAACCCCATTCGAAACCGAAATTTCTCCGATGCCTGTAGGAGGAAGAGGGGGGGGGGGCAAGGTTCGATCTCCGATACAACAGAGAAGACCCAACCAGAAGTCGCCACTATCATCCCGATACAACTTCACACCAGCGCCGCCGCAACTTCAAACGAAGAAGAGAAAAGTATCTCCGGAGCAGAACTTCTCTCTGCCGCAACCCTCTCCATCAATGATGCATTTCAAAGACTACCCTCCGCCGACCCAGTTGTTCCGAACGACGTTAACGCGGCAATCCCACAGCTCTCAAAGTCAACCTCTGATGACTCCGTTTCAAAGCTCCCAACCTCAACCGGAGACTCCTCGACGACAGAGCTTCTCGAATCCTGAAGCTGCGGTGTCTCCACGACGAAGCTCCCCTAGTCCTCCGCTGCAGAACTCTTCTGGTCACAGCAATACTTCTCCAATAGAGTGGACAATGACGAAGCTTCAGATGACTCCGACGATGAGGTGATCGACGACACTGCCCAGTTTGACCCGGATCTCGAGGACAGCAGTCTCGAAGCCCTTAATGCTCTGCTAAACGTCCCAAACCGGCACAAGATTAGGGGTATTACGACGCTTTCACCCATCGAACCTCAGCCTGCCAAAACTACATGGTGAGTTTCTCTTGTTCATTAGGTTTTTTGTTGCGGAAGTGGACTAAATTTTGGTTGGGTTTTTTGTGATGATTAGGTTAGTGTTTTCCTGTGTTAGTGTTTTTTCCTTGGTTTGCGATGATGAGATAGTGTAAGTTAGGTTTAGTGTAAATTGTGTTTATCTGTGATTTAGTGTAAGTTAGATTAACTGTAACTTGTAATGTTTGCTTATCTGTGATGATAATGAGATTGTGTAACTTGTGTTTTTTGATCACTAAGTTTATTGATTTTCATTTCTATGTCTAGGTTTGGTCGTGACTCCTCAAAGCTCACAAGGAAGATCACAAGGATCTTCACTAGCAAATTCAATGGACCATATTACACATGGTTTTGTGTGCCTCGCGATAGACAGGAAATATATTTCCTCGAATTCGCGGTAAGTAGTTCTCTGATCTCGTATCTTGCATTATTTTCTTTATATAATGTACTTTACTAATACATGTTTCTTATTCTTCTATTGTAGAAAACACATCATTGGGATCTCGTTTTCTCATGGGTAGTTCAACAACATTTTGAAAGCATTTGTCAAACCAGAATGAAGGATATGGTCATCACCTGCAGGAGAACTCGAGTGAGACCAAAGTGGATCAATTCAACTCTGTGGACAGTAATGTGCACCTACTGGGACACATGATAAGCTCAGAAGAGGAGTCAGACCGCATCGAAAGCTCGAAAATCTGACCGGAAAGGCCTGGGCGAGCACAAGCACTTCACAGGCCAAAAGTCATATGCTCAAGTCCAACAGGAAATGGTAAGTTGACTTTCAATATCTAATGCTTCTGTTTGTGAGGTTATTCTTCAAGTTTTAGGTTTACTTCATAATTTTCTTAATGTTTCAGGAAGTGGAATTAGGGAGGCCAGTTACTGTTGGTGAGGTTTTTATCAGAATTCACACAAGACCGGATGATACGTTTGTTGATCGGAAGGCAGAAAAGGTTGAGAAAACCTATGAGCAGAATGTGAAAGCTAAGCTCTCTGAGCTTCAGTCTGAAGATGGTAATCGAGAGCTTACCACAGAGGAGGACAACGAGATCTTTCTTCAGGTGAAAAATTTCATGTTCTGTTTTCTTTACTTGTTTACTTGTGATCTATTTCCCATATCTGTTAACCTTCAATTTTTTTTTTAACTTTTGCAGTCAACAGAAAAAGATTCAAGAGGAACACCATATGGAGTAGGAAGTCTCGCCAATGCTCTTGTGACTGGAAAGCAGAAGCACGCTGCAAGTTTTTCTTCCTTTCAATCATTTCAAGATCAACTTGTGGCAACTCAGAAACTGCTAGAAGAACAAGCCGCCAAGAACGCTCGACTAGAGGCTGATCAACAAACCAAGTTTCAGCAGTTTTATGTGATGGAAAGGTTCCTCAGACTCAATCCAAGGTATGTTGACTTCTTGTCTCATGAAGCTGCTGCTACACCAACTGATCAAGCAACAACAGAGGCGTTTGGTACCTCTGATCCTTAGGTTGTTTTCTATTTGGTAGCCTTAGGTATTTTGCAACATGAACTATGAACTTGTTAAATGTTGGTTTTTGTCAAAACTCCTTAAGTATAGGAGTTTCCTTTTGTAAATGTACTTCAACATTCGGTATTGTAAATGTTTAGCTTAATTAGTACTTCTAATTTGTTTTTCGTTTACAAACAAATTCATTTACACAAACAAGATTTCAAATTAAACGAATTACCATTGAAACAATTACCCATTCTGATTTTATAATTACAAACGTAGTCGCAAATTGGTCGTAAAAATTTCAAAAAACAGTCGGTATTTAGTTGAGAAATGGTCGTGAAAAGTTTAACAATTCGCATACTTTAACACAATTTCGTCATTATTTAGTCGTTAAATCTTTAATTAGATCGTCGGTAAATAGTCGTAACTTTTACCGACTAAATTACGTCTGTGTATTTTACTACTACACTACGACTAAAGTAAGTCCAAATACTTTACGACTACACTGAACAGTCGTGATTTGGCGGTAAATTAGTCGTAAAGTTACGACTATACGTGTTTACGACGAAAAATTTCCTACAACTACATTTAGTCGCAAAGTAGTCGTAAAATGGATTTTACGACTACTTTGCGACTGCTATTGTAGTCGCAATAACCAGGTTTTCTTATAGTGAGTAGATTGTTGAGGGTAGAGTTGGTCTTGTGGATTCCTATAGTTTTGGTTGAACCCTTGTCTTTGGAAGTTACCTAGGTTCCCCACGTAGTTCACTTCCTCTTGTGTTTCCACGGCTTCCTCTTGATAGCAAGCTTGATTGTTTTCGCAGTCACCAATGAAATGGACCGCCTTTTGAGACTCTTTTGAAGCCACAAGAAGCTTATCTATCAAACTTGCTTGCTTATCCATCATGGAGGCTTGTTTATCCAACTTCTCATTCAAGGATTTCATGTCTTTGGCTCTCTTGTTCTCATCAAAGTCACTCGTGGTCCTTGTGGCACGGTCATAATCGTCGCCATAGGTGCCATCACTTTGAGCCAAGTTCTCTAGCAACTCCATTGCATCCTCCAGGTCTTTAGCAAGGAAATTACCATTCGATGCCGTATCAAGTAGCATACGGATCTTAGGCAAATCACCTCGGTAAAGAGTGCTAAGGAGAGAGGTGTTGGAGAAGACATGATGTGGGCATTGAGAAGTGTAGCCTCTAAATCTCTCCCAAGCCTCGTTGAAAGACTCAATAGACCATTGTGTGAAGCTAGATATTACATTACGAAGTTTGGCGGTTCTAGACGGTGAGAAGAATTTGGCTAGAAACGCCCTTTTGCAATCATCCCATGAAGTAATAGATCCTTGAGGCAAGCTTTTCTCCCATTGGTGAGCCTTGTCACCCAAAGAGAACGAGAAGAGACGAAACTTGAAACCGTCTTCGGATACTCGATTGATCTTTGTGAGACCACATATACGTCAAATTGTTCTATTTGATCTAGGGGATCCTCCATTGACAATCCATGGAAATTGTTAGCTTAAAACATGTTGATTAACCCCGGTTTGACCTCAAAGTTGTTGTTTTCCACTGTTGGTGGTTGTATCCCTTGTCGGTTTTGGTGTGCATTTGCCACATCACCTTCTCCAACGACATGCCTATCTCTAGGCGGGTGGTTAGGACGATGATGGTTTCCATTGCCACCACCTCCTTGATTGTTGCCGTTTCCTTCCCCATTCCCACCGTTCCTTTGATGGAGAATGGGTTCGTTGATGTTCCCAAGTGGAACATTCTCAAAGTGCTCCATTTCTTCGTTGTCAACTTCCTCTTGCACTCTCACACGGTTCCTTCTTGCTCTTTAACCCCTCTCAAGTTGATCAATATCGTCCCTTGGTTGTATGAGATTGGTATTGCCACGGGAACGGGTATGCATACACCTATAGAGAGCAAAAGCAATGGGAAGTGAAGAAGATTAGTAACTTGGTACAAAATAATACTTAAGCTCAATAAGAACCTAAATCTCAATGTTAATACAAATCCCAATATGGCAACGGCGCCAAATTGATACAAGACTTTTTAGTCTCTAAGGAGGTATCAATATCCCCAATACGATGTAGTAAGGAGGTTATCAATCCATAATTGGGATTTATCCTAATCACTAAGAATGCAAGGTGCTTATAGTAAATTAAGCTAAACAAGTGTTGTTTGTGGTTAATTATCAATTCAAAACAAGTGAATAGCAAAGCAAACAAGATGTGATTCAAATAACAAAAGCGAATCCTAAGATGGGGTTATCGACTTTAGGTAATCCAAGTACAATTCATGGTGTTTTTTCACTCAAATAAGCTTTCCCTAGGCAATAGATCTCTAATCTTGATTAGTTCTTTCTCAAGCAACTAATCACTATGTTAATTATCAAATCCATTAGGAAATTATCATTTGTGGATTAACAATTAGCAAGCATTAGAAATAATAACAAGATCAACCAAAATACACCCTAGACAACTAATCTCTTAGGCTAGGAGCATAAATCCCTTGAATAGTTCATCAAGGCATTTCATCAAACACTTGGTGTGCATGAAATACCTTATGATCTAGATCTACTTCCTCAAGCTAGATCTAGCATTAAGGGCACTATTCAAGAAGGGAATAATGATAATCTAACCCTAAACACCCTAAATCATGCATTGGATCACCCAAATCTACCCCATCTCAAGATCCTAAGAGACTACTCAAGACCCATCAAGAACATCTCAAAATCGATATGGATAGGAGATGAATCCATTGATGGGTGATGGATAATCAAGATAAAAAGAAGATAGATGGGAGAGATTGATGGAAACAAATACTAAATTGCATAAACAAAAGGATCTCTCTTACAAATATCAAGTTCTCTCTCAAAGGTGAGAGTTTTTGACTTAAGAAAATCTTAGTAAATAAAATTAGGTTTTAGAGTATTTATAATAAAAAGAGGGGAACCGGGTCAACCCGGAACAAACCGGGTTTTGACCCGGATATTTTTGGGTCAGATTTCAATCCCGGCCGGGATGGAGCCGGGACACGGAGCCGGGATGAAGAGTCTTCGTTGAGGGAAGGTGATGCCGGGGGACTTCAAGCCAGGACAGAAGGCCGGGATTCTCCCTGCCCGAGGAATGATGCAACACCAGGCTGGCATGCCGGCTTCGTCTTGCCCGGGATGATGCTGAGGATTTGTTGCCGAGAGGTGCAGCACCGGGCGGTGTGGAGCCGGGACGGGAGGCCGGCATTCTCCCTGTCTTGGGGGAAAGTCCTTGTCCCGGGCCGGTGCTGAGGGAAAATCTGAGGGGAATTATAAGGGAGAAAGTCTCCGTCCCGGGGGAGATTGGTCCGGGGCACGCAGCAGGGATTCTCCGTGTCTGAGGGGAAATCTCATGCCGGCTGAGGGAACCTCCTGTGCTGGGCCGGTGCTGAGGGGAAATCTCCGAGGGAGAAAGTCTTGGCGCCGGGGGAAACGGAGACTCCTTAGAAACGCAGCCATATCCATCACACCACATATTCGAATGGCCTGAATCTAACTCTGGTAGACAGCTAACTCCTTCCTCTACGTATTCCATGAAGACAGTTGAGGCTGATTCAGATAGGAGGGCCTTCGTCCAGACACATCTTTCCGGCGTCTCGGATGGACTTTGCTCTCCTCTTAGGTCCAACTCTCCAAATATGTCCAATTGCCTCCAATTACCTAGTAAACACTCCAAAACATGCAAGAACATACTAAACCTAATGCAAATGTCCTAATCTCTAATTGAGACCTAAATGCAAGACAAGACCATGATTATGCAAGCGAATTACACAAAACTCTAAATGAGATGCATACTAAAACATGCAATATATGAGTATATCAGGTATCAAATCTGTTGTGTAAACGGATTTCATTAGCTGGATTCGTATGGTTTGACTATTGATTGAGAAGAGGTTTCGAGAGTGCTCTGTTACCGTAGCAGGAAGATGAAGTTTGAGATGAGATTGGCTTATTGATGTTTGATATGAGGCCCATGTTGTTGTTTGTCTTCCGGTTTTTGACTTGGGCTTTATCAGTCTTCGTATTCGAAATGTCTGTTTGAATATCAGAAGAAGAGTTCTCAATACTCCCCCTCAAACATGGTGGGGAATTGACACCAAGTTTGTATTGAAGATCAGAGAAGGGCTGTTGAGGTAAGGACTCTGTGAAAATGTCTGCAAACTATTGTGAAGTCGGGATCTGTTTGACTATCAGAGCACCCATGGCCACTCTTTCACGGACATAATGAAAATCAGTATCAAAATGTTTTGTTATGTTGTGCATTGCAGGATTTGCAGTTAAGTAAACTGCTGAGAGATTATCACAATACAGCTCTGGAAAAGATTGTAATTGAACACCCATTTCACCAAGAAGAGAAGTAATCCACTTCAGTTCAGTAGTTGAAATAGAGAGAGATCTATATTCTGCTTCAGTAGATGATCTCGAGATAGTGGGATGACGTTTAGCTGACCAAGAAATGATGTTTGAACCAAGGAATGTATAGAACCCACCAGTAGACCTTATTGTCTCTTTGCAACCAGCACAGTCATTGTATGATCGAAGAGTAAAATCAGTGTCAACACTAAGATTAATCCCCATTTGCAGAGTTCCTTTAAGATACCTAAGAATTCTCATAAGATTTGTGAAATCTGCTACAGTTGGCTGATGCATCTTTTGACACAAATAGTTGACAGAGAATTGTATGTTTGGCCTAGTGAGTGTGAGATATTACAACTTTCCTGCTAATCTTCTGAAATAAGTTGGATCCGAGAAGAATTCATCATGACCAGGAACTTTGTCAAGTTGCAGAGGAAGTGGAGTGGGCATTGCGGCACAGTCTTTCATGCCAGCTTTAATAATCAAATATGTAACATACTTTTCCTGACTAAGAAACAACCCATTGATGTGGAAATGTGCTTGGATGCCTAGAAAGTTGTGAAGAGCTCCCATATCTTTCATCCGGAAGGTGATGGAGAGTGATTCCAATAGTTTCTTAATCAGCAAATCATTGCTTCCTATAAGCAGCATATCATCAGCATACAATAGAAGCTACATCACATCATTGTCATGAAGATAAACAAACAGTAATGGATCGCCGAGAGTGCATTTAAATCCAAACTCAAGTTGGAAAGCACTAAATTTGTTAAACCATGCATGTGGAGCTTGCTTGAGTCCATAAATTGCTTTCTTGAGTTTGCAAATATAGTCTGGTTTGTCCGGATCCTCAAATCATGTAGGCTGCAACATATATACTTCTTCTTGTAAATCACCATGTAAAAAGCATTCTTGACATCCGGTTGTTTAATGTCCCACTTCTTGACTGTTGCAACATCCAGAACTAAATTTTACTATTGCAGTACGTACAATAGAACTATAGGTTTCCAAGTAATCTATTCCTTCTTCTTTTTCATATCCCTTGGCCACCAGCCGAGCTTTCAGTTTATCCAAGGAGCCATCAGAATGTAGTTTGGTTTTGAATACCCACTTGCATCCCAAAGGTTGAATGTCTGGAGTTAGTGGAACTAAATCAAAGGTGTCTGTTTCATGGAAGGTGACAACTTCTTTATTCATAGCACCGCTCCATCCAAGATCTTTGAGAGCAGTTTTCACTGTCTTGGGTTCAGGGTAGTTGGATTTACAGAATGTAGTGCATACTTGGGATTTGGCTTCTATATTCCAGACTTTGATCTAGTTTGCATAGGATGATTGGAGCTTATGATGCTCTGTTCATTTGTTGATGCAGGATCATCAGTAGCAGTAGGAGATGTGGAATGAGAAGCATATGGACTTGATACATGCAAAGGTGGGAAATCTTCTGCTGTAAACAACGAAGAATCTTCATTAATGTCCAGAGATAGACTTGATGATTTAGATGAAGAAGACATGGGAGACTGTATATATGAGCCTGTCCTGCGTGATGAAGAAAAGAAGTTGTTGCCTATAGGAACATGATCTAAGCATGTCGTACACTAACTTCTTTCAATATCAGCAGTAGGCTGCAATACATCTTTCCTTGAAGCACTCAGAGGAGGAGGTTGCTGAGCTATTGCAGAAACTGTCTATGTCACAAGAGATGATTCAGGAACATCAGAAGGGGAATCAGCATTCGTGGAGGGTTGTGGTGAGAAGCCAGATTACCATGCTGAGAGTAGTGGAGATGTAGCTTTAGGAAGAAATGTATTGTATATACCTGCAAAAGGGAACTGATCCTCATCAAACACAATGTGTCTACTGATGTAGACTTTACCAAATGGAGGATGTAGACATCTGTAGCCTTTGAATTTTTCATTGTATCCCAGAAAAACACACAGCAATGATTTTTGATCAAATTTATGTTGTGCATAAGGTCGTAGATAGGGATAGCAGCTGTAGCCAAACACCCCGAGAAACGTATAAACATGTTGTTTTCCCACTAGCATTTCATATGGACTTTTGTTGTTATGCAGGACTGAAGAAGGTAAGAGATTTCCTAAATAAGTAGTACTAAAGAAAGCTTCAACCCACATATGATGAGGAACTTACTAAAAGATCATAGAGAGGCCAAGTTCGGTAATGTGCATATGCTTTCTTTTGGCTATACCATTCTGCTGAGGAGTGTGAGGGCAATATATGAGTTGTTTAATCCCTGAATTAGCAAGATAAGAAACATATCTATTACTGATGAATTCTCCCCCTCCATCACACTACTAACTTTTGAAAGAGAACAAACACTGAGAAGAAGTCTTATTTCATTCTCAAAGGATAAAACCAAGTGTATCTTGAAAAATTGTCGATGAAAATGACATAATACCGAAAACCTTGAGATGAAACAACATGAGCAGGTCCCCATAGATCACAGTGTATTCTTTCTATGGGCCTAGAGGAAACAAACTCAGAGGAAGAGAAAGGAAGTCGACATAATTTTCCCAAACTACAAGCATCAGATAACTGAGAGCTTGATTTATTGATAACTATGGCCTTTGTTCTTGAAAAGTGCTGAAGAATGTCTTGATAAGGATGACCAAGGCGCCTGTGCCATACATCATCACTGGTAGCTTGTTGTCTCGTAGAGTAATAAGCTGAGAAATGAGGTTTCTTCAACACATAGAGATCCTTAAGACTGGTTCCTTTGGTTAGAAGTTGCTTTGTCTGTTTATCCTCAACAACAACACCATCAGAGTCGAATTTAAAAAGCATGGATAATCATCGGTGAGTTTTAAGACATATAATAGAGATTTTGTAATTCCTGGGCAAACAAGAACACCATTAAGAGGTAGATTACCTTGAAGACTTGGCAACACTGATGAACCAACATGAGTTATTGGTAAGAATTCTCCATTGCCAACAATTACAACATCCTCACCAGCATAAGGTTGACTAGACTAGAGCTGAGCAACATAACTCGTAATGTGAGCTGTAGCACCAGCATCTGGGTACCACTCATGTCCAGATGAGGGAGGCTGATCAGATATTCTCATAGCAGCAAGAGCATTGCTAAAATATGGACACTAGTATTCTTGATCAAACCATTTATAACACTTGTAGGCAGGATGACCATACTTGTTACAGATCTGACAGGTTGGTCTGGATCCATTTCCTGAGTTGTTGTTGCTGCTAAATTTCTGAGGAAAGCCCATGCCACGAGTTGAGTAGGAGCCTCTTCCACGAGAAACATCAGTTGTTTGTCCTCTGCAATAGTTATTACCTCTGATTAGAGTATCCTCCTCTATCAGTGGTGAAAGGCAAATGAGGATTCACAACAGCATGAGAAGCATAGGTCTGGATCTTATCATCAAAGTTTGTCAGCTTAACCACAACATCTTCAAAGCTGGGAGCAGGATAAGAATCCATGGAGTTCTTAACTACTGCAGCAATAGCCTCATATTCTTGACCCAAACCATTCAAAATACCATAAATCTTTTCATTATCTTCAACAGGACAGCCTATGGAGTCTAACTGATCAAAAATCAACTTAACCTCATTAATATAATCACCCATAGACTTTCCTAGCTTAGATACAGTCTGTAAGCGTCGTTGCAAATCAAACCTTCTAGATGATGAGATTCTATTATATTTCTTAGCCAGAGCAAACCATACCTCATATGTTGTGCGGAGCCCATATACAGATCTAAGATGATCTTCAGACATCGATCCAAAAAGCCAAACAAGAACAATTTTATCATTTTGAATCCAAACCAAAAGCTCTGGATTTGGGGTTTATGAGAACGTGTCACCAAAGCGCATCATAACAGTTGGATGAGGACGGGGAGTACCACCGGTGACATGCCCTACAATCTTCTGACTAGACAGCCAATGCTCAAACTGTGTCTTCCAAAGAAGGTAGTTCGACGCATTGAGCTTCAGAGAGACATAGTGAGAAATATTTAACGGTGACAAGACAAGGACCTGAGGCGTCGCTGTGAAAGGCCGATTGAACGTTGGAGGACATACAGGTGATGATGATGACGGGTCTGGCGGAGCTGGAAATCGATTTGCAGTCACCGGAGCTCTAATCGGGACCGATGAGCCTCGATGAGCAGCCGCCGAAATCACAGATGGAGAAGAAATCGGAGTCGCAGCTGGTGTTCGTCGTAAAGATGTGCTTGACATGTCTCCATCAATCGACTAGAGCTCTGATACTGATATATCATGATTTTTACCCCTTTTAAGCCATGATATAAGTCCGTTTTATAGAGTCTTCCTACTATTTTGTAGTGTTTTAGAGTCTTTTACAGGTTTTAGCACGTATGGAGTATAATTGGAGATATTGGAGCTTTCTGGAGCATTTTGGAGCAAAGCAGAAATTCGTGTAGCTGAGTACCCGATTTGAAGCCTCAGTATCGATCGATACTGACTAGTATCGGTCGATACTCACTGCAGCAAGACACGATCGCGACTTTTCCAAGAGTTGAAGAATTGCAAAATTGCCCAGATGACTTTATTATTTACAAGAAGCCCCAAAACGTGATTTAGGTTATTTATTAGGATTTACAGCCACTTTGATGGCCATGCTTTATTTTACTTTGGTTTTGTGAGAGAGCTTTTGAAGGGAGACAAGTCCGAAACTCTGTTCGTCTGAGAGAATATTTCGAACCCTCTTGTTACTCTTTCTTATTATTTATTCAAGTAGTTATTCAAACATGTTTATTGCTTCAATTTCCATGTCTGAGTAGATCTCTTGTTAGGTTTATGGTTCTCATAAGGGATTTCTTTGAATGCTAGGTTGATTAGTTGTTTAGGGTTCATAATCTGAATTAGTTCTTCACCATATGTTGTTTTCAAAGCTAATTCTGGATTGATCACCTAGGACTTAGATCTTAGTTTAATCAATTAGACGCGAGAGTGTAATTAAGAAACCTGATAGAACTTAGGGTGAGCAAAATAACTATTCGCAAAGAGATTTGGTTTAGTTGTTTTGTGAACAAATCAAACTTGAACTAAAAGTTGGTTTAGACTTTAGGATTCGCAAAGAGATTTGGAATTCTAGGATTTAGGCTTAGATAATTCTCGCAACGAGAGTTGATTAATTATACCTTAGTGATTTGAGTTCAAGAACCGTGCGCAACCTGAACCCTGATTATTTAGTTTGTCTGCATTAATTGATTTCCTGAGAAATACCCTAAACCTATCTTTCTCCCATCGAACTTACAACAGTTTAATTTACGTATTGCTTTCAATTACATTGATCACTTAGCTTAATTTTCATCTATATAATCTATTGTGTTATTTCTTGAGTCTATGTGGATTCGATCCCTAAGTATTACAAACGACAAAGCTTTAGTACTTTTAGGGTATTAATTTGAGCATATCAGATACCATGAAAGCTTGAAGCTTTTAGCTTCTAATATTGAAAAGAAGACAAAAACTTTATTTCTGATTTTGCTTAACGTTTACAAAAGGATCTTTTGAGTTTATATAGAAAGATGGAATCGAATAAAGCCAAAGACACGTTGCCTTCAGTCACCAATGATTGCACACGATCTGAGAGTATCAAATATGTTGTGTAAACGGATTTCAATAGCTGGATTCGTACGTTTTGACTGTTGACTGAGAAGAGGTTTCGAGAGTGCTCTGTTACCGTTGCAGGAAGATGAAGTTTGAGCTGAGATTGGCTTATTGATGTTTGATATGAGGCCCATGTTGTTGGTTGTCTTCTTGTTTTCGACTTGGGCTTTATCAGTCTTCGTAGGCCCAACGTCTGTTTGAATATCAGAAGCAGAGTTCTCAATATGCTCAAGCTGAATGTGCACCTTGTGGCCTATTTCGCTAACCATTTCTTTCAGTTTCCTAGAAGAGCCTGATGGTTCTGTCGTTGCAGCTGGCTTGAAGGATCTCGCGTTTTGCATACTGATCTTCTGCAGAAGCGGTACAATCTGGTGCAGTTCAGTTTTCTCAACGATATCAAGAGCTGTTTCCCCTGATTTATTAACCGCCACTCTACTGATCTCATCATACTTTAAAATCGTCTGAACAATATGCCAGAAAATAAAAAAGATTTTAACTTTGAAATAAAGTACCTTAACAGATTGCAATATGCAAGGAGACATGAAATATTCTAACTTTGAAACAACAATAACTTACAAGATTGCAATCTCAATTCAAACACTCAATTACCTCTGCTCTGTTTTTACGGACTGCGATATGCAAAGGAGTGTTCCCTTTATTATCCGCTGCATTGATCAACAAAGAATTTGCTTTCATCTACGATCTCAGCGTTGCGTTATGTCCTTTAACCGCCATAAGAAGTTCAAAGAACATCGATCATCGATCAAAAAACGTTTTTCTAAACAATGACATACAAAGCCAAGAAGTAACAACGACTAAACCTTATGAAAATCGTTAACGAAACATGGAAAGAAGAGCAAGAGGACGTAATATTTATAGCCCCTACACATGCTAGGGTTTTCATAGTTTTTTAATTAAGATAAGTACAAATATTAGATACGCATATCGCCAAAGATATACACTTTTACATTTTTAATATATATGGCACCGACAAATTACGATTGCAACAAAACTTAGGCTATGGTTTTATCAACGTTTGGGCCAGCAAACACGATTTGAGATATTTTTGATGTTTTGAACTTAAAATATTAGCGTAATTCCGTCAATTCATAGTCTAAACACACGATTAACACATGAGGGGCACCATCGATTTATTAATCCTAGGGGTAAGGAGATAATTAACCATCAGAAAGTGGATGAGAGGTCTCGAAAGCCAAAAACCACCTCACTTTTATTATATATGATTGTTGATTTTTTTTTAAGATAACGATTCTCCTCCTTGTCGACAGTTATAAATTCCCCAATTTTTGAAGAAGAGAATGATACACAAAACCTTAAATTTTATTATCCTATTTAAAACAATACAAAATTTTAACATCAATATTTGTAAAGAGTACGTACGTAGAAAATATAATATGACACAAACCTTTTCATCAAGAAATAGAAGTTTCACTCCCATAAGAACATAATTTACTTTTAGATTTCTACCTTTCCACTTTCAAATAAAGTTCACTATAGTACGGCGATAGACCCTGTTTCGATCTAATTGATTCACGGTAAAATAGTTTTGATCGATTTTTTTTAGTTCTAGAAGTCATGATTTGCTTGTTTAGAATTTGAATAAGAGAACTAAAAGATGGAACTACACATTTAAAAATTAGAAAGGAGTATATTATTATATAGAGTTTGGTCGTAGTTGTATATTAATATTTTTCTTTTGTTAAGTTTCCTTTTGTCATAATGGAATTTAGTTAATATGCCTTTTTTTATTAGAAAAAGACTTATTAACGTGATAATTTTTTAAGTTGTTAAGATGCTATCGATTAGAATGTTAATAGTTGTTGTTGAGTATTATTGAATTTTTTTCTTCTTATGGTCCTAAAAGCACATCGTTAATATGTCTTTTTGGAAAAATAAATCTTTTTCAAAAATAATTTCTACTTATTATGGTATTATGTTATAAGTCTCTTTTATGCAATCATAATTAGTCGGTGCAACAAAACTTAGGCTAGGGTTCTTTTAACGTTTGGGCCAGCAAAGACAATTTGAGATATTTTTTGATGTTTTGAACTTAAAATATTAGCGTAATTCTGTCAATTCATAGTCTAAACACACGATTAACACATAAGGGGTACCATCGATTTATTAATACTTGGGGGTAAGGAGATATTTAAGAATCTGAGAGTGGATGAGAGGCCTCGAAAGCCAAAAATCATGTCGCTTTTATTTTATATGATTGCTTATTTATTTTTTTAAAGCTAAAGATTCTCCTCTTTGTCGACGATTATAAATTACCCTATTTTTGAAGAAGAGAATGATGCACAAAACTTTGAATTGTATTATCCTATTTAAAACAACAAAAATTTTTAACATCAATATTTGTAAAGAGTACGTACGTAGAAAATCTAATATGACACAAACCTTTTCATCAAGAAATAGAAGTTCCACTCCCATAAGTACATTATTTGCTTTTAGATTTCTAGCTTCCCACTTTCGAATAATGTGCACTATAGTACGGCGATAGACCCTGTTTCGATCTAATTGATTCACAGTAAAATAGTTTTGATCGATTTGTTTTAGTTTTAGAAGACATTATTTGCTTGTTTAGAATTTGAATAAGAGAACTAAAAGATGAAAGTGCACATTTAAAAATTAGAAAGGCATAGATCATTATATAGAGTTTGGTCGTAGTTGTATATTAATAATTTTCTTTTGTTAAGTTTCCTTTTGTCATAATGTAATTTAATAATATGCCTTTTTATTAGAAAAAGACTTATTAACATGAGAATTGTTTAAGTTGTTAAGATAATATTGATTAGAACGTTAATAGTTGTTGTTGAGTATTATTGTATTTTTGTTTTCTTATGGTCCTAAAAGCACATGGTTAATATGCATTTTTGGAAAATAAGTCCTTTAAAAAAATAATTCCTACTTATTATGGTGTTATGTTATAAGTCTTTTATTGCAATCATAATTAGTCGGTGCAACAAAACTTAGGCTAGGGTTTTTTTAACGTTTGGGCCAGCAAACACGATTTGAGATATTTTTTGATGTTTTGAACTTAAAGTATTAGCGTAATTCTGTCAATTCATAGTCTAAACACACGATTAACACATGAGGGTCACCATCAATTTATTAATCCTAGGGGTAAGGAGATAATTAACTATCTGAGAGTGGATGAGAAGCCTCGAAAGCCAAAAATCACCTCGCTTTTATTATATATGATTGCTGATTTATTTTTTAAAAGATAAAGATTCTCCTCCTTGTCGACGATTATAAATTCTCCAATTTTTGAAGAAGAGAATGATGCACAAAACCTTGAATTGTATTATCCTATTTAAAACAACACAATTTTTTAACATCAATATTTGTAAAGAGTACGTACGTAGAAAATCTAATATGAAACAAACCTTTTTATCAAGAAATAGAAGTTCCACTCCAATAAGCACATTACTTGTTTTTAGATTTCTAGCTTCCCACTTTCGAATAATGTGCACTATAGTACGACGATAGACCATGTTTCGATCTAATTGATTCACAGTAAAATAGTTTTGATTGATTTTTTTTAGTTTTAGAAGTCATTATTTGCTTGTTTGGAATTTGAATAAGAGAACTAAAAGATGAAAGTGCACATTTAAAAATTAGAAAGGCATAGATCATTATATAGAGTTTGGTCGTAGTTGTATATTAATAATTTTCTTTTGTTAGGTTTCCTTTTGTCATAATGTAATTTACACTACAAGAAAACAGTCTAGAACCGACGGATTTTGGCCGTCGGATCTATTTCGTCGGAAAAAAACCCGTCGGAAATCCCTTGGAAATTTCCGACGGATTTCCGAGGGATCAATTTACCGACGGCTTTTCCGAGGCACAATCCATCGGGGATAATCCGAGGGTAAAATCCGTCGGAAATCCCTCGGAAAATTGCGAGGGATTTTCGATAGTCTGAGGATCGATCGATCGATCCTCAATAAGTCGGAAATCCCTCGGAATTTTCCGACGGATTTCCGACAGATTAAATAATGAAAATGAAAATATAAAATTAATTAATTTAATTTGTAATATATTTTTAAAATAAAATACTAATTAAATTAAATAATTTTAAACTTAAATAGAAAATTAATTATATAATTAAATTACAAAAAACATAATTTTAAAAGTTTTTGAAAGTTGACAAATTACAAAAAAAAATAAAAAATTGAAATCAAAACGACGGATAATCATCGAACTTCGATGCGAACCACGCGTCCATCTTGTCGCTCTTCGTTTTCTGAGTCGAGAGCTCGTCCTCCAAAACCGTGACCTTCAACTGGAGCTCTTCGTTTTGACGGATGAGTTCTGGATCCATCGAGAAATCGGCCGAAGAAGATGCACGTTGGGTCGCAAGCTTACCCAACCCCGGCCGACGACCTTTTTTAACGGGTACCTCCTACGAAAACAATAAAAAAACATTAGAATTTTTTATTAACAAATAATTATCTAAATTGAAATAATAATCTATATTTTTTACTTACCTCGGGGACTAGGTTGTTCATCTCTGCCCAAGAGATTTCGTTGGATTTGGTGTAGCTATCCTGCGATCTCTGGGTGAGAATCTCTTCTTGCACCTTCGTCATCTTTTCGACCATCTCCCTGACGGCTCCATCGTCAATTCGGCCCGTCTTCTTGTTGGTGTGCGTCCTCACCATCACTTACAGAAGATCGGGAGCTTCGCCGTATTCCTCCGTCTACAAAATAAATAAAACCGTTAAAGATAATCGTTTTCTTATAATAAAAAGAACTAAAAACCGCAAAAATACTTACCATTTCGATTTCGGTTGTCAAGAAGCTCTTTGCCCCGTTGTTGGGGATAGCTTCTCCCTTCCCGCCTCGGCGACTCTTCCGGTTCTGGGAGTTAGTCTGAGATAGAGATATGGTCTTCTCCTTTTGCCAATACGAGATGTATTCCGTATACACATCCTTGTTCAAGCCTTTTGGCTTATCTTTCCCTTTTTTCCAAGCTTTCTTCCACTCGTTCATGTGGCGCAAGAATTGCTTCCTAACCTCCTTATAAAATTCCGTCTCCACCGTCTTTGTGATCGTATGGTTCCAATTAAACTCTTGCAACAAAAAAGAAATAGAAATATAGATGTTAACAAAATCTCAAAATATATTACAAAAAAATAAATAAAGATTTACGTACTTACCGCAAACGTACGAAACCACAGGTTTTGTTCGTCTGTCGGAACATCCGAAAATTTCGGGTATGGTTTGTCGAGGATGCTGTGCAACATCTTGAGAACCGACTTGCTGATGACATTCCCGGATATTCCAAACCTATGAAAAAATAAATTAAATAACGGTTATCAAATCTAAAAAATAAGTAATTAAGAATAAAAAAAATTATTCCCAAGTAGATCTCGGAATCCGGAGTTCCGGATCGAGAACTTTGAGTAGTTCTCGTCCCGGCTGTTGAACGAGCTCCTCGATGGTCATGATCCTCGGTTGAACTACACTCTCCGTGTCCGGAACAGTACTCTGGCTAGTACCCCTATGACGGTCTTGATCGAATCCACCGTAAGACCTACACACAAAAAACGCGATCATTTTAAAAACATGTAACTAATCATAAATAATTTTCTCAAAAACCAAAATTTTGTTTCAAAAAAAAATTTTGTTTCAAAAAATTTCTCAAAACTATTTTAAAAAATATATTTATAAAAAACGTTTTTTATAAATATTTATAAAAACGTTTAAAAAAATATAATTAAAAATATAATTTATAAAAATATTTTTAAAAATATAATTTATAAAAAACGTTTTTTATAAATATAATTTATAAAAACGTTTAAAAAATATAATTAAAAATATAATTTATAAAAAACGTTTTTTATAAATATAATAAAAAATATAATTTATAAAAATTTCAACATACACTAATCTAAAAACTAATCTAAAATATTAACACATATTCAACATAATCCACAACAAAAAACCCTAAATCCACAAACATCAAGGTAATCTAACAACTTAATCTAACAACCTAATCTAATTAACAATCTAACAACCTAATCTAATTCCACAAATTCCACAAAATTTCAACCTAATCTAACAAAAATATGAAAAAATATTATCCAACTTACATATTAATTTGTGGGTTTGAGGAGAGAGAGAGCCGGAAGAAGAGAAGAAGAATTAAGAAGAGAAGAAGACTCGATCCGAATTCCGAAGAAGAAGAGAAGAAGAGAAGAAGAAGAAGATAAGAAGAAGAAGAGAAGAAGACGAAGCCGAAGACTCAATCGGAAGAAGAAGACAAGAAGAGAAGAAAGAAGAAGAAGACTCGATCGGAAGAGAAGAAGAAGAGTGAAGAGAGAGTGAGAGAGAAGATGAAGAGGAGAAGGAGAAGAAGAAAACGTTTCAGTTTTCGCATAGATATTTTCGAATGTCCCGGCTAAAACTGAAAAAACATAATGTCTCGGGGGAAATAACTGTTTTAGCCGTGGGGATTAAAGGTTTTAGCCGGGGGGAGTAACGGTTTTAGCCGGGGGGAGTAACGATTTTAGCCGGGGGGGGGAGTAACGGTTTTAGCCGGGGGGATTAACGGTTTTAGCCGGGGGGAGTAACGGTTTTAGCCGGGGGGAGTAACGGTTTTAGCCGGGGGGAGTAACGGTTTTAATCGGGGGGATTAACGGTTTTAGCCGAAGGGAATAACGGTTTAGCTGGGGGGATTAATGGTTTTAGCAGAGGGGATTAACGATTTTAGTCGAGGGGATTAACAGTTTTAGCCGGGGGGAATTACGGTTTTAGACGGGGGGAGTAACGGTTTTAGCCGGGGAGATCAGTTTTCCCATTTCAATTAACCGCTTCAATTTTTCTATTTTTTGTTTGGCGGTTTAATTTCCCGGGGAAATTTCAAGATCCATCGGAAATCCCTCGGAAATTTCTAACGGATTTAACCAGTTTCAGTTTTTGCCGAGACGTTTTCGAATGCCTCGGCTAAATTCCTAAAATGTTTTGGCTAAAACTGATACTGGTCGTATCCGTCGGAAATCCGTCGGCAATTTACGAGGGATTTTCGACGGATACGACCTGTATCAGTTTTAGCCGAGACATTTTAGGAATTTAGCCGAGGCATTCGAAAATGTCTCGGTTAAAACTGATACAGGTAGTATCCGTCGGAAATCCCTCGGAAATTGCCGACGGATTTCCGACGGATATGACCAGTATCAGTTTTAGCCGAGATATTTTAGGAATTTAGCCGAGACAGTTCAGTTTTAGCAATGCCTCGGAAATTTCTTGGGGGATTAACGGTTTTAGCCGGGGGGATTAATGGTTTTAGCCGGGGAAAAAAACATTTATGGACACTTTACTATATTAATTATGTTTAATTTACGGAAAGAAAGATAGGTTTTTATTTCATAAAAAGGTGAAAACATTAATTATACATAGATAAGTAAAATATATATA
The DNA here is from genome assembly GCA_030161315.1 of Eutrema japonicum. Classification (NCBI taxonomy): domain Eukaryota; kingdom Viridiplantae; phylum Streptophyta; class Magnoliopsida; order Brassicales; family Brassicaceae; genus Eutrema; species Eutrema japonicum. Next base: position 34,519,962 of record BSQW01000011.1, read on the forward strand.
TTACATAAAATTCATTATTCGGAGTCCGATAAATAATCTTACGTAGCTGAATCGGAGTCCTCGTCAAATTCACCGATCTCTTCCTTTGAATCCTCAAAGACCTCGTAATTCCCGTCCATGGTGAAATCAACCACGAGATCAACTTCAAGAGAATGCTCGATCGGACCTAAGTTACCTATTGATGGAACCTGCAAAGGGTCGTGCTCTGACACACCATAATCTCTTCCCCTTGGGTGTATCGACGTAACAGTAATCCAAGGGTCTTCCTTGTTCCTAACCTGGGGGTATCGAATGTAGAAAACCTGATCCGCTTGTGAAGCAAGAATGAAAGGATCGTATTTCTGAAGTCGCCTTCGAGAGTGGACAGATGTAACACCAAATGTGTCATAGCGTAGACCTCCTACTGGATTAAACCAATCACAATAGAATGCAATGCATCTCAAGTCGAGCATCCCCGGATAATGGACCTCCAATATTTCGCGGAGGACACCGTAGTAGACAACTTCTCCAGATTGAGTTGATATACCAGAATTACAAGTTGTCTTTGAGCTTCCTTCCCTATGAGGCTTAAAAGCATACCCTCGGGTGCAATACATCGGATAAGACTTTGCAATAAACGTCGGGCCTTTCATCATCTCAACTAACCAGGTCGGAAACTCATTACCGAGAGCAGTCATCTGACGAACCTGTTAAAATTTCAAGTGGACAATAATCGACACAATGTTTATATATAAAAATTATTATTCTAATTTAATTATATAATTAATAATAAATCATCATTTAACACTTACATGATATTTCAACCAATCACCAAAGTCATTCTGCTTGACGACATCAAGCTCATCCTCTGTGTAATTTGGATACCAATGGCGTATTTGAGTCATGAACATCCTGTGCATGAACAAATGCATTAGAAAATTATAATAACATTAGTAAACTTTGTTAACCAATAAAAAAATAACATTTAATTAGGTACCTCTCATATTCTAAAACGTCATCGCAGTTTGTCAGAATATACATATGCAAGTGCCTTTGCTCCTCCTTTAATAGTCGCCGATCCTTGCTTTTTCCACTTAGTCGTCCAATCTGAGTAAATATATCGGGAACATAGACAGGATAACTAACTATGTTCCCTCTATCAACATGACGTGCAGGGCGTCTACTTTTTGTTTGGACTTGCGCTGGAAAGTAGTAGCTAGCAAAATTGGAAGTTTCTTCATTAATGCTATGTGCGACAATAGAACCCTCGACTCTAGAAAGATTTTTCACCTTCTTCTTTAGGTTGAACATATAACGCTCAAAAGGGTACATCCATCGGTATTGAATAGTCCCACCAAGTGCTGCTTCTTGAGGGAGATGAATAGAAAGATGTTCCATAAAATCAAAAAAGGCAGGAGGAAATATTTTCTCGAGGTTTCAAAGGAGAACCGGGATGTTTTTCCCTAGATTTCGGATTCCGGCTGATGTAAGTGATATAGTGCATAGATCCCGGAAGAAAGCACCGATCCCTGCATATATATATATATATATATAGTACACATACAAAATTAAATAACTTTCGTTTAATAATCACAAATATACAATCACCAACATACGTAATAGTGTAAATGTATGTATACCTGCAATAGCTCCATGGACGTTTATAGGAATAAGACATTCAAATGAAAATGGAAGGAGGCGCTGCATGACAACATGACAATCATGACTCTTCATCCCAGAAAACTTCCCTTCTGAACTATCGACTCAATTACGAAGGTTAGATGCGTATCCGTCTGGGAATTTGACACCGTGCTTAATCCAATCGAAGAACTCTCCCTTTGAAGACGCATCCAACCGGAAAACAGGGGGATGTGATTTCCCGTTCGCCATTACATGCAACTCCTTACGGGAACAAATATCTGGCAAGTCCAATCTGGCCTTCAAATTATCTTTCGTCTTTCCTTGCACATTTAGAACAGTGTTCATGATGTTGTCGAAAAAGTTCTTTTTAATGTGCATCACATCTTGATTATGGCGCATTAAATGGTCTTTCCAATATGGCAAATCCCAGAAAATATTGTTCTTGTGCCAATTGTGGTACTCACCCCCGCATGAAACTGTCTTCTCAGCACCAAAATATCTGAACTGATCCATAATTCCCATCTACCTCAGGAGGTGGACCATCAAAAACTTTTTTGTTCTTTCTAAACAATGTTGTGCTCCGACGATATGGATGATCATGCGGTAGAAATCGTCGATGACAATCGAACCAAGAAGTCTTACGTCCGTTCTTCAATTGGAACGCATCAGTGTTATCTTGACAATACGGACACACCAACCTTCCATGCGTCGACCATCCAGATAGCATACCGTATGCTGGGAAATCACTTATAGTCCACATAAGTACCGCACGCATCATAAAATTCTGTTGTAGAGAAACATCGAACGCTTCAACACCATCTTTCCACAACATTTTCAACTCATAAATTAATGGATGTAAGAAAATATCAAGCGATCTCTTAGGATGCTCTGGACCTGGGACGAGGATCGTGAGGAACAAAAACTCTCGTTTCATGCACATAGATGGCGGTAAATTGTACGGTGTGACGATTACTGGCCACAACGAATATTTCCTCCCATGGTTTCCAAAGGGTTGAATCCATCCGTAGATAACCTGAGGTATACGTTCTTTGCCTCATATGCAAAACTAGGATAAACCTCTAGAAAATGTTTCCATGCTTCTGCATCTGAAGGATGCGCTATCTCTCTAGGTGAGTTATGTTTTACATGCCATCTCATAGGCCATGCCGTGCGCTGGGATTGATATAACCTCTTCAACCTATCAGCTGGGGAAGATACCACATCCGTTTATGTGGAACAGGTTCTCTGCCTCCTGTATCCTGATAGCGAGGTTTGTGACAAAAACGACACTTCAACCAGTTTTCATCCTTTCTCCAGTAGATCATACAGTTGTCGATGCACACATCTATCATCTGATAAGGTAATCCAAGACCAGCTACAAGCTTCTGAATCTCGTAGTATGAAGCCGGTGAAATATTATCTTCAGGTAAGACATCTCTCACAAAATCAGCTATCGCATCAACACAATCTTCAGCCAAGTTGAAATCCATCTTTATAGTCATCAACCTGCTTGCAGTTGAAATAGGTGTTATTCCATCTCTACATCCTCTGTATAATGGCTGCTTTGACGCATCTAGCATATCAAAAAACTTTCGCGCTTCTGAATTTGGTTCCTCTATCCTGTTACCATCCTCAACATGATGATACGATGCTATGTTTTCACAAAACGCATCATTCACACAATGAGTGTAACCTGCGTTCACTACAAGAAAACCGGGTTTTTACTACTGCAAAAACAGTCAGAAATCAGTAGCAAAACACCCTGTTACGACTGATTTCCGACTGATTTCTGCTGTAGGTAAAGGTCTCGTCGCAAATAAAATCAGTAGCAATTTTGATACTAATTTACGACTGATTTACGACTTGTATTAGGCGGTCACTATTCAGTAGCTAATCAGTAGCAATATTGTACGACTGATTAGTGACTGAATAGTGACTTAATTTTGCTACTACAGTTGTAGTCGCTAATCAGTAGCCAAATGTTACGACTGATTAGTGACTGAATAGTGACTTTAATTTTGCTACTACAGCCGTAGTCGGTAATCAGTCGTTAAATTTGACTACTGAATTGCGAGTGATTACCTACTATTGCAGCTACTAATTTACGACTGATCTAAGCATCTATATTACGTATTTTGGCATTATTTACGTCGGTTTGCCGACTATTTTGCGAATGATTTGTGTTTGTTTGTACGACTGATTTGCTACTGAATACATACTACCAGATTTTTGAATTCCTTGTTTGGTTTAGCTTTGTTTGATTTTATTTATTGACTAATTGGTTTGTTAATTTTAATTTAAACATGCCTCAAAACAAAAGTAAAGTAAAACAAATGAAGAACACAAATCCATACACCATAAAACCGAAATTACAAAGTAACATAAGTTTCAAGTTCTAAAACAAATGGAAACGCAACTCCCATTTTCAAAACATAACATAAATTTAAAGTTTCAAGTGATATAAAGAAGGGAGAAAGAAGTTAGCTAAATCAGTGGAGAGGAGAGGATGGACCATCAGAATCAGTTTCTTGGGCAAGGAATGCGAGGAATCGGTTGTCGGTTTTCAAGAACTTGTTCACAATCGCAAGCTCGGCGGTGTGGGCCTTTTGAGTAGCTGCAAGTCGAGCATTATCTGCTTCTTGCTGGGCTATATGAGCAGCTTGTTCCTCCCATTTCCTTTGAGCCGCTTCAAGAGGTTTCCAGGTGTTTTCCCTTTCCCTTTGAGATGATTCTTGAGGCTTCCAATGCCAAACAGGTCTCCTCTATCGTTTTTGAACGTAGACTGCCAAAATAAAAGAAAGAAAATTAATACCAAACACTATATCATCAATCAAAATCCAAAACATAACAAATTAGTGCAGGAAGCACTTAACCTGAATAAAAACCTCGTTATCCTCTTCAATGGATAGCGCTGGATGACGACCATCAGAAATCTCTGTGGTCCCAGACTCGAGGTTAGACAACTTCTCTTGCTTTTTCTGCATATAGAGCTCAACAACTTGCTCTGCTTTTTTGTCTGCAAAGGTTTCATCTTTCTTCGTATTAGCCCTGATGAAAACCTCACCGAAACTCACTGGTCTGCCTAATTCCTCAACCTGATATGGAAAAATTATAACCAATAAACTTACTCAGTCAACGCAATAGCAACAGCCAATCAAAACTCAATCAACACTCAATCAGATTTAAACTTGAATGCAACACTCAATAAGATTTAAACCAACTCAGTCAACTTGAAAAGCAATAACAAAATACCACCATTTATCACCGATTGAAGCAAACTTATAGTTTCAAGTGACTTACCATTTCTTGTTCGATTTGTCGGTAAGACTTCTGTCCAGAGGCGTGTTTGTGATGCCCGAGACCTTTACGTTGAGACAAACGAGCTGCTGAGGTCGTTGCACTCTTTGTTATTTGTTCTTCAATGCTCCAATGTGCTTTCATTTCTTCCCATATCTTATCAGTCATCCATCTAGGTTGCTCATCATTACTCCTTTGCAGTGCTCACCATGTCTTTCAAGTGAAGTTGAAGTATGGCTTCGGAATGCCCCTGAACCAAACCTGTTAAAGATGGATCCCATCTGTGTTTTTTCTACAAACAAAAGAGAAAGATTGGTGTTAGTCTATATAAAGCACATACACGTATTACACAGAATTAGGTGTTACATGGGAGAGAATGTTACCGCGAATTCAACGAACCATCGTTCTACTCTTTCCCTAGGCACACAGGATAAATTGTAGTAGGGGATTTTCGACGGATACGACCTGTATCAGTTTTAGCCGAGACATTTTAGGAATTTAGCCGAGGCATTCGAAAATGTCTCGGTTAAAACTGATACAGGTCGTATCCGTCGGAAATCCCTCGGAAATTGCCGACGGATTTCCGACGGATATGACCAGTATCAGTTTTAGCCGAGATATTTTAGGAATTTAGCCGAGACAGTTCGATTTTAGCAATGCCTCGGAAATTTCTTGGGGGGATTAACGGTTTTAGCCGGGGGGATTAATGGTTTTAGCCGGGGAAAAAACATTTATGGACACTTTACTATATTAATTATGTTTAATTTACGGGAAGAAAGATAGGTTTTTATTTCATAAAAAGGTGAAAACATTAATTATACATAGATAAATAAAATATATATATTACATAAAATTCATTATTCGGAGTCCGATAAATAATCTTACGTAGCTGAATCGGAGTCCTCGTCAAATTCACCGATCTCTTCCTCTGAATCCTCAAAGACCTCGTAATTCCCGTCCATGGTGAAATCAACCACGAGATCAACTTCAAGAGAATGCTCGATCGGACCTAAGTTACCTATTGATGGAACCTGCAAAGGGTCGTGCTCTGACACACCATAATCTCTTCCCCTTGGGTGTATCGACGTAACAGTAATCCAAGGGTCTTCCTTGTTCCTAACCTGGGGGTATCGAATGTAGAAAACCTGATCCGCTTGTGAAGCAAGAATGAAAGGATAGTATTTCTGAAGTCGCCTTCGAGAGTGGACAGATGTAACACCAAATGTGTCATGGCGTAGACCTCCTACTGGATTAAACCAATCACAATAGAATGCAATGCATCTCAATTCGAGCATCCCCGGATAATGGACCTCCAATATTTCGCGGAGGACACCGTAGTAGACAACTTCTCCAGATTGAGTTGATATACCAGAATTACAAGTTGTCTTTGAGCTTCCTTCCCTATGAGCCTTAAAAGCATACTGGTGTAAGCCTCGGTGGTGAGGTCTTAACCGGATAGTCGATGGGACTAAAGGCAGGCGATCGCCCTCTCCTTTGGTCGATAGATGGTCGAAGGCGAGTGGACTTGACACGATGGCGGTCGCTTCTCTCGTGTGGAGTCGATGGATGAGCGGTTGGCGAGGTGAATACACGACACAGAGGGGATGGTAAGATCTCTGATACGGTGCAGACTTGGTCTTGGTCGAATCACACGAGCAAGAACAAGACAGATTTGAGAATTCGCTTCTCAAGAACACTTAGAAGAAAGTGCGGCTATTTTATTGATCTAGGGTAAAAGTCGTGAACTACAAAGCTGCGTGTGGGGCTTTATAAATAGCCCGTCAGCTTGAACCTTCTAGGGTTCTACTCAAAACGACATAAAGACTCAAAACAACAGGACGTTCGAAATAAAACAACACGAAACAAAAGACTCTAAAAAAACACAATACTCATCGTTTCATTTAAAGCAAAATAAGGAAAGTTTGGCCGCGCAATCTAACTAAAGACTTAAGGTCGATTTGATGCTGCTCTTAGTCGTTGTTGGTGCTTGGAACACCTGCAAGAACAGTATATAATGTAAATAGCTTACATTGATGCGAAGAGGCCCACGGTGGTGCATGAGGCGCCTTTGAAGGTGACTCTGGCTTGGGTGCGTCCAGTGCGTGCAGCGACTTGGTGAAGTCTTCTAGGAGGTCTTCTTGAACAGAGAATCCATCATATTCAAGTCCTTGCAATTCCTTAGCTTCAACACCTTCTTTAGCCCTTTGTTGGTTTTTCCCGGCTAGGCGGCTTGTGATTGAAGCAGCTGGCTGTTCTGCATCTCTAAGAGGAAAACTACCTGTCCCATTAGCCTTAAAATATGCATTTGGTCGAGAGAACTTACCTCCCTCAGTGCTGATCGGATCGTTTGGACCATCGTTTGGACTTGGCTCCTTTGTCTCGGCTAAAACTGTCTCCGAGTAAAGTCCCTCGGCTAGAACTGGTTCCGTGGCTGTGGGACGAAAACCACATGTCCTGTTAGTCTTAGAAAGGTCACTTGGACGAGAGAACTTACCTCCCTCAGTGACGATCAGGTCGTTCGGACTATCATCCGGTACAGGCTCTTTTCTCCCGGCTAGAACTTGGAATGGGTCGCCTGGCCCGGGTGAGTTGACGAAAGCCTGTATGGCCGTCCCGAATCTTCTTCTGAGCTGTTTGGCCTTGGAACGGGTCATGGGACCTTCTGGGACGATGGGCATCTCATTTGGGTCGGTTCTAAAGCCGATGTCCTCATCATTCCCTCCCTCTTCAAGAGGTTTTGTCCACAAAACTGGATCTCCTGTATCAAAGGAAGATAAATCAGCAACATTGAATGTATGTGAGATATTAAACTCACCTGGCAGCTCTAGCTTGTAGGCATTGTCGTTTATTTTGGCTAGAACTTTAAATGGACCGTCGCCTCTTGGAGCGAGCTTGGATGCACGCTTGTCCGCGAATCTTTCTTTGGTCATATGTAGCCAGACCCAATCTCCTGGTTCAAAGGTGAGCTCCTTCCTGCCTTTGTCATGGCTCCTCTTGTACCCTTCGGCTTTCTTCTCAATATTGGCTTTAGCTCTCTCATGCAACTCCTTGATGAGCTCGGCACGCCTAAGCCCGTCTTGATTGACCTGTTCTACTTGAGGAATAGGCACGAGATCTACTGGAGATAGTGGGTTAAATCCATAGACAACTTCAAAAGGAGATAGCTTAGTGGCCGAATGAACAGCCCTATTATACGCAAATTCTATGAATGGAATGCAATCGAGCCATGTTTTCATGTTGTTACCAAGAGTAGCTCGAAGTAACGTGCCAAGTGTACGGTTTACCACTTCCGTTTGACCATCTGTTTGGGGGTGGCATGTAGTGGAGAAAAGGAGCTTGGTTCCTAGCTTCCTCCACAAGGTCCTCCAAAAATGAGCCAAAAATTTTGTGTCGCGATCGGATACTATAGTTCTCGGGATTCCATGTAGGCGCACCACTTCCTTGAAGAACAAATTAGCAATGTTGGTCGCGTCATTCGTCTTGTCACACGGGATGAAGTGTGCCATCTTAGAGAACCGGTCCACAACAACAAAGATGCAATCTTGGTGTCGGATCTTGGGGAGTCCTAAAACAAAATCTATCGAAAGATCTACCCATGGGGCGTTAGGAATAGGTAAAGGGAGATAAAGACCGTGAGGATGTGACCTGGATTTGGCTTTGCGGCATTGGACGCATCTCGAGCAAAATCTCTTCACGTCTTTCTTGAGGTGTGGCCAATAGAAATGATCTTTTACTATGGCCAAGGTCTTGTCTACACCGAAGTGTCCCATCAATCCTCCTCCATGTGCTTCACTAAGCACTAACTCCCTCATTGACCCCTGTGGAATACACAAACGTTTACCTCTAAAAAGAAAATCATTTTGGAGATAGAATTGACCGTATATTCCTTTGCCGTGATTAGTGTAGCATTCTTTGAAATCAGGGTCGTCTTTGTAGAGGTCCTTGATGTGTTCAAATCCCAGCACTTTGGCCTCCATTGTTCAAATGAGAGCATGCCTTCTTGACAAGGCATCGGCTACTACATTTTCTTTCCCCTTCTTGTACTTAATGACGTAGGGAAATGTCTCCACAAACTCAAGCCACTTGGCATGTCTTCTCTTTAGTGAGGTCTGACCTCTCAAATGCTTAAGAGTCTCATGATCCGTATGAATGATGAACTCCTTAGACAGCAAGTAATGTTGCCAAGTTTCTAGTGCCCGGACGAGAGCGTAGAGCTCCTTGTCATAGGTCGGATAGTTTAGTGTGGCTCCACTTAGTTTCTCACTAAAGAAGGCTACGTGTCTTTTCCTTTGATGTAGCACAGCTCCAATTCCTAAGCCGGATGCATCACATTCTACTTCGAACATTTCATCAAAATCGGGCAAGGCAAGAACCGGTGCTTGAGTGAGTCGATTTTTGAGTTCGTTGAAGGCAGCTTCTTGAGCTGCTCCCCATGAGAATGGCACGTTCTTTTTGATCACAGCTGTGAGTGGGGCAGCAACAGTACTGAAATCCCTCACAAATTGTCGATAGAAGCTTGCCAAGCCATGAAAGCTCCTAACATGTCCTATAGACGTCGGTGTGGGCCAATCTTTTATGGCCTTGATCTTCTCCTCGTCCACTTGTAGTCCCTGTTCACTTACTACAAAGCCTAAGAACACAAGTTGGTTAGTACAAAATGTGCACTTCTTAAGGTTAGCATAAAGGCCTTCCTTGCGAAGTGATTTAAGCACTAGTTCTAGATGTTTGAGATGATCTTGTAGGTTCTTACTATATATAAGTATATCATCAAAATAGACCACCACAAATTTACTTATATAGGCACGAAGAACCTGGTTCATTAGTCGCATGAATGTACTTGGTGCATTGGTCAAGCCGAAAGGCATGACTAGCCACTCGTACAGCCCTTGCTTGGTCTTGAAAGCTGTTTTCCACTCATCTCCTTCACGCATCCTGACTTGGTGGTATCCACTTTTCAAATCTACCTTTGAGAAGATAGCAGAACCACTTAGTTCGTCTAGCATGTCTTCTAAGCGTGGAATAGGGTGCCGGTATTTGATGGTGATATTGTTGATAGCTCGGCAATCCACACACATTCTCCAAGTGCCATCTTTCTTTGGCACTAACAATACGGGAACCGCACATGGGCTGAGGCTTTCTCTTATGTAGCTCTTATCTAACAAATCTCGGACTTGTTTCTCCAATTCTTTCGTCTCTTCGGGATTCATTCGGTATGCGGCCTTATTTGGTAAGGCGGAGCCTGGAACAAGGTCTATTTGGTGCTCTATTCCCCGTAGAGGGGGCAGGCCTGGTGGGTTCTCTTCAGGGAAGAGATCTCTGAATTTACTTAACAAGGCATCTACTTCCGGCGGCAATGATATTTCCTTGTTTTCTGTACTTAGACACTCTTTAAACAGCATTAGTAATATAGTGCCTTCGGCACTCATAGCACGGTTTAATCCACCAGCATTGATTTATAGATTAGAGACACTTACCTTGGTCTCCTTGCTCATCCTGGCTTGTAGCTCTTGTACTTCTGTCGGGCTTAGAGGGGCCAAATTGTATTTGCGCTCCTTGTGCACGAATGAGTAGTAATTTGTCCGGCCATTGTGAAGGGTTGCACGGTCAAATTGCCACGGTCTCCCCAGCAGGAGATGGCCAGCTTGCATAGGAACTACGTCGCAAAGCACCTGGTCTTGATATTTGCCTACGCTAAAGGGAACACTCACTTGCTCCGTCACTTTGAGCTCCGTGGTGTCATTGAGCCATTGTAGTTTGTAGGGCCTAGGGTGCTTAGTCTTCTCCAAGCCTAACCTGTCTACCATAAACTTGCTAGCCACATTAGCACAAGATCCTCCATCTATTACAAGATTACATACCTTGCTGTTAATGGTGCATCGGGTGTGGAACAAGTTTTCCCTTTGAACCTTTTCTTCGGGCTGAACCAGCACGCTAAGGACTCGCCTAGTTACTAGTAGTTCACCAGTATCTGGGTACTCAACGTCATCATCAGCTCCATCTACTTCTTCTTCGATCTCGTCTTGAGATTCATATCCACCACTTGCCGTAATGATCATGACTCTTTGGTTCGGACAGTCTCTAGCATAGTGTCCTCTTCCCTGACATTTAAAACAGGTAATATCACGAGTTCTAGCTTGACTAGTGTTAGGGAACTTACCTGGTTCGGGCCGGGATGTCTTAGAGAAGTCATTGGTCCGGCTTTTGAACCGAGAGTCGACCTCGACAGCTTTGCCTTTGTCGACCGGCTTGCTGCCACTTGCTTGCCAAGGCGGGTTGTTCCGGGGCCTGTTGGAGAGTGAGGTCTTTCGCTTGATTTGTTGTTCTATTTGCACCGAGAGGTGTAGTAGCTCATGAAGCCCACTATACCTAGCTCTCTCCACCTTTCTAGCTATACGCTCTTGAAGGCCGTCAATGAATTGAGCCATCAAAGCTTCCTCGGATTCTTCTAACTCCAATGAGTTCATCAATTTTTCGAATTCTTCAAAATACTCCTCCACCGTCCGGTTGCCTTGTGCTAGCTTCCTGAAACGTTTTTGAAGATCACGGTGATAATGATCAGGCACATACCTTAGTCTTAGGAGATATTTCATGTCGTGCCACGTCTGGACCGGCCCAAAAAGTTGCCTTCTTCTTTCGGCCACAGTCCTATCCCACCATGCAAGTGCATTTTCGGTGAGTTGTGCGGCTGCCAATGCTATCTTCTTGCCTTCTCCATAGCCATAGCACTCGTAGATGTATTCCATGCGCCTTTCCCAATCCAAGTACACTTCCGGATTAGATTTTCCTGCAAAAGTAGGAGGTGACAATTTCATGTCATGATTGGGCTCACGCTCTCTTGGCCGAGGCCCTCTAATGGGATCACGTCTCCTTTGGTTTAGGTGACGTATGGGGTCAGGGGGAAAGTCGTCCTCCATCTCCGGCATGCTGTCACGGTCATCATGTACCGCATCTTGCTGGTCATTCATAGGAACATTCCTCCTCGCCGGTTGTTGAGCTCCTTCGGCGTCTCCTAGTTGCGGTTGCTCGAGCTGGCCTAGCCTTTGGCCAAATCCTCTCAGCTCGTCTCTCATGGCCGTAAGCATCTGCATAATGGCGTCTTGGGGAACGTTGTTGGCTTCGTCTCCCATGGTCGTTAGTCGGCTGCTTAAGAATTTACTCAAAAACAACAAACTCGTCAAATACCGAATGGGATTTAAAGAAAAATTTGCATCCGGGGCCCAAAAGAATTCTTACGTCCAAAAATTAACTAGATGGTCTAAGAGGCAGCTAGCAATTCGCGAGATAATTTCAAGAAAATTTCCAAAAACCGTTTTGGTATTTTCCCGAAACTAAATACCCTAGATAAGGCAATTTTCCAATTTCTTTTGAATATGCGATATCCGATTTGCTTAAACGATTTTAAACTAATCTTCTGTATATTATTTTTTTTTTTTTTTTGCTTTTCTTTGAACTAACAATAAGGTACGAACAGATCTACTTAAAAACCCTAACAAAAATTTTTTTATTTTTTTATTTTTTTTTGAATTTCTTAGACGATACTAACAATCCTAGCGATAGAACTATGAAAAGATGTGAAGCAAAGGAATAGAAAAACCAAAGGTGGAAACTTGGCTCTGATACCAGATGGTGTAAGCCTCAGTGGTGAGGTCTTAACCGGATAGTCGATGGGACTAAAGGCAGGCGATCGCCCTCTCCTTTGGTCGATAGATGGTCGAAGGCGAGTGGACTTGACACGATGGCGGTCGCTTCTCTCGTGTGGAGTCGATGGATGAGCGGTTGGCGAGGTGAATACACGACACAGAGGGGATGGTAAGATCTCTGATACGGTGCAGACTTGGTCTTGGTCAAATCACACGAGCAAGAACAAGACAGATTTGAGAATTCGCTTCTCAAGAACACTTAGAAGAAAGTGCGGCTATTTTATTGATCTAGGGTAAAAGTCGTGAACTACAAAGCTGCGTGTGGGGCTTTATAAATAGCCCGTCAGCTTGAACCTTCTAGGGTTCTACTCAAAACGACATAAAGACTCAAAACAACAGGACGTTCGAAATAAAACAACACGAAACAAAAGACTCTAAAAAAACACAATACTCATCGTTTCATTTAAAGCAAAATAAGGAAAGTTTGGCCGCGCAATCTAACTAAAGACTTAAGGTCGATTTGATGCTGCTCTTAGTCGTTGTTGGTGCTTGGAACACCTGCAAGAACAGTATATAATGTAAATAGCTTACATTGATGCGAAGAGGCCCACGGTGGTGCATGAGGCGCCTTTGAAGGTGACTCTGGCTTGGGTGCGTCCAGTGCGTGCAGCGACTTGGTGAAGTCTTCTAGGAGGTCTTCTTGAACAGAGAAGCCATCATCTTCAAGTCCTTGCAATTCCTTAGCTTCAACACCTTCTTTAGCCCTTTGTTGGTTCTTCCCGGCTAGGCGGCTTGTGATTGAAGCAGCTGGCTGTTCTGCATCTCTAAGAGGAAAACTACCTGTCCCATTAGCCTTAAAATATGCATTTGGTTGAGAGAACTTACCTCCCTCAGTGCTGATCGGATCGTTTGGACCATCGTTTGGACTTGGCTCCTTTGTCTCGGCTAAAACTGTCTCCGAGTAAAGTCCCTCGGCTAGAACTGGTTCCGTGGCTGTGGGACGAAAACCACATGTCCTGTTAGTCTTAGAAAGGTCACTTGGACGAGAGAACTTACCTCCCTCAGTGACGATCAGGTCGTTCGGACTATCATCCGGTACAGGCTCTTTTCTCCCGGCTAGAACTTGGAATGGGTCGCCTGGCCCGGGTGAGTTGACGAAAGCGTGTATGGCCGTCCCGAATCTTCTTCTGAGCTGTTTGGCCTTGGAACGGGTCATGGGACCTTCTGGGACGATGGGCATCTCATTTGGGTCGGTTCTAGAGCCGATGTCCTCATCACATACCCTCGGGTGCAATACATCGGATAAGACTTTGCAATAAACGTCGGGCCTTTCATCATCTCAACTAACCAGGTCGGAAACTCATTACCGAGAGCAGTCATCTGACGAACCTGTTAAAATTTCAAGTGGACAATAATCGACACAATGTTTATATATAAAAATTATTATTCTAATTTAATTATATAATTAATAATAAATCATCATTTAACACTTACATGATATTTCAACCAATCACCAAAGTCATTCTGCTTGACGACATCAAGCTCATCCTCTGTGTAATTTGGATACCAATGGCGTATTTGAGTCATGAACATCCTGTGCATGAACAAATGCATTAGAAAATTATAATAACATTAGTAAACTTTGTTAACCAATAAAAAAATAACATTTAATTAGGTACCTCTCATATTCTAAAACGTCATCGCAGTTTGTCAGAATATACATATGCAAGTGCCTTTGCTCCTCCTTTAATAGTCGCCGATCCTTGCTTTTTCCACTTAGTCGTCCAATCTGAGTAAATATATCGGGAACATAGACAGGATAACTAACTATGTTCCCTCTATCAACATGACGTGCATGGCGTCTACTTTTTGTTTGGACTTGCGCTGGAAAGTAGTAGCTAGCAAAATTGGAAGTTTCTTCATTAATGCTATGTGCGACAATAGAACCCTCGACTCTAGAAAGATTTTTCACCTTCTTCTTTAGGTGGAACATATACCGCTCAAAAGGGTACATCCATCGGTATTGAATAGGCCCACCAAGTGCTGCTTCTCGAGGGAGATGAATAGGAAGATGTTCCATAAAATCAAAAAAGGCAGGAGGAAATATTTTCTCGATGTTTCAAAAGAGAACCGGGATGTTTTTCCCTAGATTTCGGATTCCGGCTGATGTAAGTGATATAGTGCATAGATCCCGGAAGAAAGCACCGATCCCTGCATATATATATAGTACACATACAAAATTAAATAAATTTCGTTTAATAATCACAAATATACAATCACCAACATACGTAATAGTGTAAATGTATGTATACCTGCAATAGCTCCATGGACGTTTATAGGAATAAGACATTCAAATGAAAATGGAAGGAGGCGCTGCATGACAACATGACAATCATGACTCTTCATCCCAGAAAACTTCCCTTCTGAACTATCGACTCAATTACGAAGGTTAGATGCGTATCCGTCTGGGAATTTGACACGGTGCTTAATCCAATCGAAGAACTCCTCCTTTGAAGACGCATCCAACCGGAAAACAGGGGGATGTGATTTCCCGTTCGCCATTACATGCAACTCCTTACGGGAACAAATATCTGGCAAGTCCAATCTGGCCTTCAAATTATCTTTCGTCTTTCCTTGCACATTTAGAACAGTGTTCATGATGTTGTCGAAAAAGTTCTTTTTAATGTGCATCACATCTAGATTATGGCGCATCAAATGGTCTTTCCAATATGGCAAATCCCAGAAAATATTTTTCTTGTGCCAATTGTGGTACTCACCCCCGCATGAAACTGTCTTCTCAGCACCAAAATATCTGAACTGATCCATAATTCCCATCTACCTCAGGAGGTGAACCATCAAAAACTTTTTTGTTCTTTCTAAACAATGTTGTGCTCCGACGATATGGATGATCATGCGGTAGAAGTGGTCGATGACAATCGAACCAAGAAGTCTTACGTTCGTTCTTCAATTGGAACGCATCAGTGTTATCTTGACAATACGGACACACCCACCTTCCATGCGTCGACCATCCAGATAGCATACCGTATGCTGGGAAATCACTTATAGTCCACATAAGTACCGCACGCATCATAAAATTCTGTTGTAGAGAAACATCGAACGCTTCAACACCATCTTTCCACAACATTTTCAACTCATAAATTAATGGATGTAAGAAAATATCAAGCGATCTCTTAGGATGCTCTGGACCTGGGACGAGGATCGTGAGGAACAAAAACTCTCGTTTCATGCACATAGATGGCGGTAAATTGTACGGTGTGACGATTACTGGACACAACGAATATTTCCTCCCATGCTTTCCAAAAGGGTTGAATCCATCCGTAGATAACCCGAGGTATACGTTCCTTGGCTCATACGCAAAACTAGGATAAACCTCTAGAAAATGTTTCCATGCTTCTGCATCTGAAGGATGCGCTATCTCTCTAGGTGAGTTATGTTTTGCATGCCATCTCATAGGCCATGCCGTGCGCTGGGATTGATATAACCTCTTCAACCTATCAGGTAGGGAAAGATACCAAATCCGTTTATGTGGAACAGGTTCTCTGCCTCTTGTATCCTGATAGCGAGGTTTGTGACAAAAACGACATTTCAACCAGTTTTCATCCTTTCTCCAGTAGATCATACAGTTGTCGATGCACACATCTATCATCTGATAAGGTAATCCAAGACCAGCTACAAGCTTCTGAATCTCGTAGTATGAAGCCGGTGAAATATTATCTTCAGGCAAGACATCTCTCACAAAATCAGCTATCGCATCAACACAATCTTCAGCCAAGTTGAAATCAATCTTTATAGTCATCAACCTGCTTGCAGTTGAAAGAGGTGTTATTCCATCTCTACATCCTCTGTATAATGGCTGCTTTGACGCATCTAGCATATCAAAAAACTTTCGCGCTTCTGAATTTGGTTCCTCTATCCTGTTACCATCCTCAACATGATGATACGATGCTATGTTTTCACGAAACGCATCATTCACACACTGAGTGTAACCTGCGTTCACTACAAGAAAACCGGTTTTTTACTACTGCAAAAACAGTCAGAAATCAGTAGCAAAACACCCTGTTACGACTGATTTCCGACTGATTTCTGCTGTAGGTAAAGGTCTCGTCGCAAATAAAATCAGTAGCAATTTTGCTACTAATTTACGACTGATTTACGACTTGTATTAGGCGGTCACTATTCAGTAGCTAATCAGTAGCAATATTGTACAACTGATTAGTGACTGAATAGTGACTTAATTTTGCTACTACAGCTGTAGTCGCTAATCAGTAGCCAAATGTTACGACTGATTAGTGACTGAATAGTGACTTTAATTTTGCTACTACAGCCGTAGTCGGTAATCAGTCGTTAAATTTGACTACTGAATTGCGAGTGATTACCTACTATTGCAGCTACTAATTTACGACTGATCTAAGCATCTATATTACGTATTTTGGCATTATTTACGTCGGTTTGCCGACTATTTTGCGAATGATTTGTGTTTGTTTGTACGACTGATTTGCTACTGAATACATACTACTAGATTTTTGAATTCCTTGTTTGGTTTAGCTTTGTTTGATTTTATTTATTGACTAATTGGTTTGTTAATTTTAATTTAAACATGCCTCAAAACAAAAGTAAAGTAAAACAAATGAAAAACACAAATCCATACACCATAAAACCGAAATTACAAAGTAACATAAGTTTCAAGTTCTAAAACAAATGGAAACGCAACTCCCATTTTCAAAACATAACATAAATTTAAAGTTTCAAGTGATATAAAGAAGGGAGAAAGAAGTTAGCTAAATCAGTGGAGAGGAGAGGATGGACCATCAGAATCAGTTTCTTGGGCAAGGAATGCGAGGAATCGGTTGTCGGTTTTCAAGAACTTGTTCACAATCGCAAGCTCGGAGGTGTGGGCCTTTTGAGCAGCTGCAAGTCGAGCATTATCTGCTTCTTGCTGGGCTATATGAGCAGCTTTTTCCTCCCATTTCCTTTGAGCCGCTTCAAGAGGTTTCCAGGTGTTTTCCCTTTCCCTTGAGATGATTCTTGAGGCTTCCAATGCCAAACAGGTCTCCTCTATCGTTTTTGAACGTAGACTGCCAAAATAAAAGAAAGAAAATTAATTCCAAACACTATATCATCAATCAAAATCAAAAACATAACAAATTAGTGCAGGAAGCACTTAACCTGAATAAAAACCTCATTATCCTCTTCAATGGATAGCGCTGGATGAAGACCATCAGAAATCTCTGTGGTCCCAGACTCGAGGTTAGACAACTTCTCTTGCTTTTTCTGCATATAGAGCTCAACAACTTGCTCTGCTTTTTTGTCTGCAAAGGTTTCATCTTTCTTCGTATTAGCCCTGATGAAAACCTCACCGAAACTCACTGGTCTGCCTAATTCCTCAACCTGATATGGAAAAGTTATAACCAATAAACTTACTCAGTCAACGCAATAGCAACAGCCAATCAAAACTCAATCAACACTCAATCAGATTTAAACTTGAATGCAACACTCAATAAGATTTAAACCAACTCAGTCAACTTGAAAAGCAATAACAAAATACCACCATTTATCACAGATTGAAGCAAACTTATAGTTTCAAGTGACTTACCATTTCTTGTTCGATTTGTCGGTAAGACTTCTGTCCAGAGGCGTGTTTGTGATGCCCGAGACCTTTACGTTGAGACAAACGAGCTGCTGAGGTCGTTGCACTCTTTGTTATTTGTTCTTCAATGCTCCAATGTGCTTTCATTTCTTCCCATATCTTATCAGTCATCCATCTAGGTTGCTCATCATTACTCCTTTGCAGTGCTCACCATGTCTTTCAAGTGAAGTTGAAGTATGGCTTCGGAATGCCCCTGAACCAAACCTGTTAAAGATGGATCCCATCTGTGTTTTTTCTACAAACAAAAGAGAAAGATTGGTGTTAGTCTATATAAAGCACATACACGTATTACACATAATTAGGTGTTACATGGGAGAGAATGTTACCGCGAATTCAACGAACCATCGTTCTACTCTTTCCCTAGGCACACAGGATAAATTGTAGTAGGGGCCATCAAACTTATTAGTGAAACACTTTGTAACCTGCCTGGTCAGTGAGGATCGATCAAAACCAAACCTACAAAAACAGAAAAAGCTTCAGATTATCTTTAATGAAAGTAAGAGTTAAGAGAGAAACTCTTAACAGAATGTAAAGAAACTCAAGAGAAAGTATGAACAGTTGTATTAAGATAAACATTTCACAGAAAAATGTTAGCTAAGTTTTAAAGTTTCACTAAGCAAAACGTTTATGTCTTCACCTTGCCATCTATTTAGAGAGGGGAGCCTTAAGATATCAAGCCAAAGGTTAGTTTAGTGAGTTACATCTATACTACATATACTATCAAACGTATAAGTCAGCAGTATTAAGTTAGTAAATTGCTAGAGTATCATAATGTTTATGGAACATAAACAAATTAAAATGAGTAAGCGGTATTAATGTTTTGATTTCTTTCTGTTGCGTGAATTCATGTCTCAACGCAAAGTAGTGAAAGCACAGACAAAGAAAGCAATAAATTACCATGTTGAATTAGGATGGACGAGGTCGGGATCGAGGATGGTGATTTGCTTCGGCCTTGGCGCAAGTAGCAGCGAGTTCAGAGCCTCCATCTGGTCTTGGGAGAGATTAGGCTCTATCGGAGCTTCGACATCTGCTTCTTCTACTGGGTTGTGAGAATTTTTGGCTTGAGAACTGTGATGAGAATGATCTGCTAGTTATGGAGGAGATTGACCTTGTTGAACTTGAGGCGCTGCAGATGGATCTTGAACCGTTGGAGCTGCTCGATTCGCAGAATAAATAGGTACGGGTGGATTCGCAGACGATGCAGGCAGTGGAGGTTGAGCAGAATGAGATGATCCAGAATGTGGATTTGCAGACGATGGAGCGGTGGATTCGCAGACGATGCACGCAGTGGAGTATTTGAGCTCGGAAAGAGCGTCCACGGTGGAGGATAATCTTTCACAGACGGACGATTGTTGTTGGGGAGAACCGGCGGGACAGTTTCTGATGTCGGTTTTAGACCGAAATCATACCGAGTGGGTAGACTGGCCGGTCTGGATCTCGACGCTGTTGGTTTCACTAGAACTCGCTTCCTCTTTCCACCCATCCCAACAGGAGACGATGAATTAAGGATTTTGAGAGATAAGTGAGGAATAGGAGAGTCTATTAGGGTTTGTTATTTGGGAGAAAAATGTGTGTGAGGATCGGAGAGTGAGATAGACAGAGCTTCGATGAAGGAGATCTAGCCATAGAATCGAGGAAGACGATGCGATTAGGGTTTACGCGAAAGGTAAGAGAAAAGAGAGAAGAAATGAAGACGAAGGCAGATGTGTTTTGGAGTTGAAAACAAAATTGGGCCAAAAATTTTCGCGGTATATTTTCCCGGGTGAATTGAGTCGAAATTTTTGGTTTTTTTGGCCCAATCAGTCGGAAATCAGTAGGTATTTAGTAGCAAATGTTTTAATAATTTTTTCATAATTAACCTTAAATAACATTATAATACACAAAATAAATTTAATGTCTTCATAATTAACCTTAAATAACATTATAAAACATTAAATAAGTTTAAGTTTTTCATAATTAACATAATTTGATTTTGAAATAATAAGTTCTTCATCGCCGACATCGTAATCGAGGATTACTCCTGGTAGTGAATTCTCGACTACGAGATCTTCAATTGTAGTCAGCATTACATGATCATCATTTTCCCCTCGGGTATAGGGCGATTTAGGATTTAGGATTTAGGGTTTAGGGTTTAGTGTTTCTTGTTAACAAAACCATTTTTTCCACTAATCAACAATTTCCCCTATGAATCAAATCTTACGAACACCGAGTTTAAAAACTCTAATTGCGACAAATGCAAGTTATTGAGCAAGGTAGACGTCAAGATAACATGGGTTTAGGGTTTAGGCTGGTTTAGGGTTTAGCGTTTAGGTTTAGGATTTAGGGTTTAGGGTTTAGGGTTTAGGGTTTAGGGTTTAGGGGTTTAGGGTTTAGGGTTTAGGGTCATTAACCAATTTAAGACCCGATTAGGATCCGATTCCAGACCCGATTAAATTTTAAAAAGTTGGGTTTGGGAATAACCAAACATTAACTAATTTAAGACCCGATTAGGATCCGATTCCAAACCTGATTAAAATTAAAAAAAATTGTTTGAGAATAACCCCGCACCACGAGACTCGAACCTTGGTCTGATCTGTGGTGCGCGTTACTGCTAGGCTAGGTAACTCATTCGGGATTTATTCAACAATGCTTTTATTTATCTAACTCTTTTCCTTTGTCTTCATTATTTCGCGAAACCCTGAATTATCTTTGTCGTTAAATCCCTTTGTCTTAAAATCCTCAAATCAAAGCAAGGTATGAACCCTAAATCGCAAAATCCTGAAAGTAGCCGCTCCATAAATCTTGTTTTCGTAGAGAGTGGAAGCAAGGTAAGAACCCTAGATCGCAAAACCAGAGTCTTAACACAAGTACAAACTAAATTAAGTTCAAACACATAACATACACATAACATAAGTTCAAACACATAACACAAGTTTAAAGTAAAAACCAGAGTCCATGCATTCTCTATTCGGCAGCATGCTCCAGAGTCCAGGAAAGCGCTCTAGATTCAAAAACCGCCCTATCCTCTGTATAGAGCCTGGCAATCTCCTTCTCCACATGGTCGTCTTCACTTATCAATGGCTCAGCCAACATCTCGTAAATGCAAGTGAGAAGCTGTATAGCACTAAAATTAACATTATCAAGTGATTACTCTATTGTTTGTTTTTCAATACACAAGTAATCGTAAGCCTTTTCTTCCACGCCGGATGGTATAGAAAGGATTGTAATGGTCAATTGTCAACACCTTGAGGAAGATGTGCCCATACTCATCAACGTTTGGATGAAACACCTTGGTCTTGAAAATGATCTGCAAAACCATACAAGTAAATCGAAACATTTTATGAACACGGTTCACCATATAAGTTTCTTAATTAAGACATGAGACATACTGAGAAAACAGAACATAGAAAGTATAAATTGCAATGACTAAAGCTAATGAAGTCACAAGTCAGCTATGAATCCAATTGTCCACGAATATGTTTAGTTATGAAAATGAATAATTTTAAATTATATTTCAGGAACTGGATGAAGCTGAAACTAAGTACCGGTGAGAAATGAAAGATGATTAAGGGAAATAGAAAAAAAGTTGTCTCTGAAAAGACAGAGCAAGTTTGATTGAGTATCCACTTTCAGGTACGATTAAGAAACACCATGAATCAAAATCAAAAATAAAGCAAAATTTCAGAGCCAGGAAGAATAAATAAGAAGAAACTAAGCATTAAGAGCCTTAACCATTGCCTAGAAACTGAAATGTGAATGCAAGACTGGAAAAATCAATATCAAATTATAAAACGAGAAGACAAAAAGACGAGAAGAAAAGAGACTCAGTTTCTAAAGCTTATTATTTCCTTAGGGGCTTTTGTTTGTGTATACCATCGGAGGTCTGATAGGATATTGTGGATGGAAGAAAATTGCGAGTTTGAAGACTCCTCCTTCATAAGGTGTGTTTTGAGGCCCCCTGAGAATTGCTTCCCAATGGTATTCGTCATCACCAACCGGTCCTAGGCAAAATTGGAACAAAAACATTAGTATAATGAGGAAAACAATTGTTAAATCGTTTACCAAAACCAGACTACTTACCTGTGCGATGGATTCCTGCGGATTGCTTTGAGTTCCATCGATATTGCCTTTGAAGCCATTTTTCAACTTGAGATGAAAAGGAAAGTGATGATTTTGCTTTGCTTAGCAGGAACTTCAAAGATAATGAAACCGAAAAGGAAAAGAAAAGATATTGATGTCGACCGTGTCTCGAGAAGGTGTTTGTTATTTTCAAGGTATGTTATTATGAGAATCTTGAACGAACGACGATTCAAACTTGAAAAGAAAGCGAATCGTTTTTTCTTCTCTTACACATTCGTGATACCTTTACATTACTCATCCTTTGTTTTTTGTCCAAACCCGATTAAAAAAAAATGGGTTTGAGAATAACCCCGCACCACGAGACTCGAACCCTAGTCTGTTGTGTGGTGCGCGTTACCGCTAGGCTTGGTAACTCATTCGGGATTTAGTCAACAACGCTTTTATTTATCTAAGTCGTTTCCTTTGTCTTCATTAACTCGCGAAACCCTGAATTCTCTTTGTCGTAAAATCCCCAAATCGAAGCAAAGTAAGAACCTTAAATCGCAAAACCCTAAAAAATCCACTCTCTATATCTTGTTTTCGTCTATGATTCAACATTGGTGACTCTTCTGGAAGTTCGAGTGGAACATCAAGGGGTCCCTGGGGAAGAGGAAATGTATTTGGCTTTCCAAAAATGTGTTGGTGTGGGCAGAGAATCGTGTCAAAAAATGCACGATCTGAACCGAATCCATTCCGGCGATACTACCGGTGTGGTTATGTTGCACAACTCAAGGTGAGCATTGGTTTAGATATAATGTATATGTTTCAGATTTGCAATTATTTATGGTGGTCTCCATAAAATGGGAAAATGAGTTTTATGCAGCTCAAGAATGATGAGCATGTGTTCAAGTGGGTTGATCAGGCAATTATTGATGAGTTAAAATGAGTGGATTGTAGAATAGGATGTCTTGAAACCGAGCTCAAAGAGATGAAGGTGGTGCATAGGTTGGGGATTGATGAAGACGAGTTTGAGAAGAGGTTTGAGGATCGTTACAATGAAGCCAAATCAAGTTTCCTGAAGTTAGTTATCATTGTTCTTATTGGGTGTTTGCTAGCTATCGTTGTTGGTGGCATAGTTAAGGCTAGTATGATTGTGTAAGTTAGATATGTTATTGCTAAAGCTAGAATGATTGGGTATTATTCGATTACTTAAAGTCTTGGCAATATGACGGTGGCATTTCCATTGCAGTGCCTGTTGCTGTGTTTGTCCGTGGAGTAGCAGGATGCTTTTGCTAATGTCTATCATAAGTGTCGGTGTTTGAGTGGCATCTTATGGGGAATTAAACATCAACTGGATCGGAGTGGTTTACCAAATGCGTTTAGGGTTTATATGTCCTCATGAAACTTCAATTTTTTTTTAAAGTTAATATTTCGGCAACTTAATTAGAGCAAGATTGTGTTGTTTTTGCTTAATAATAAAAACTTGTCATATTTATTAGCTAAAGTCCGACCCTTGCAAACTAACAACAGCCATTACAAATTACAAAACTTAAGATATCACATAACATAATAATACATAAAATAACATTGGTACCATATAATCTTCTTATAATTAGTACGGTGCTACACCTTCTGCATCTTCGTCATCAGAATCTGATAAGTTACACTGGAATTCGTCATCTCGTTCCACATCGCCGACATCGTAATCGAGATTTACTGGGTTTACTCTTGCTAGTGAATTCTCGACTACGAGATCTTCAAATGTAGTAAGCATTACATGATCATCAGTTTGTTTTTGTAAAAGAGTAGGTTCCGCGTCTACATATTCTCCTGAAATATTACCCCTCGGGTTAACTTTAACAACATTGTGCCACACATTCTTTGGTTTCTTCTTGTATGGGTACGGGATATAACAAACTTGATCCGCTTGAGAGGTTGTGCAATATCAATGTATAAAATCAGACATATATATAAAGGGTATCGAGAAAGTGATAAACGGGCTGGGGAGATATACGAGCGAACGTACCCAGAATAAATGGTTCGTATTTATTGTATCTTTTCGATGGAAGAATGTCTACAATGCCACCATTGCCTCTCCGAATGCCTCTACCGATCACAGGGTCGTATCACATACACTTAAAAAGTATGATTTTCAAATTAACCACCCCCTCATACTCGAGTTCTATGATATCAGTTAAGATACCATGGAAATCAGCTCTGTCGCTGCATTGCTGTAATTCTCTCCAGTAACACATACACCATAGTTACATGTCTTTCTTCCCGCGCTGTGATTCTGGGTATGAAACAAATTTCCTCTTGTATAGTAGATGGGCCAAGTTTTGGCCCTTTTCAGGGGTCCATGAATTATGTCGTGCACCCACGTTGGAAATAGAGTTGTGGCCTTCTAGTAAGTAACCTGCATATAAAAAGTCAATATAAAATATATTGAAGTACCAATAGTGAAATTAAATATCAAACATTCATAGACTAACATATTCTTTGATCCATGAAGGATATTCTTCAGCTATTTTTACCAGGATTTCTTTCTCAGAGAGGTCCGAATATTGTATACTAATATAATCTTCGAAGAAACTATGTAACACCATAAAAATATATGAGAAATCGAGGATGGACTACAAAACATTTTAAGTTAAAGCCATTCCAACTTATACCTCTCATGTGGCTCGAAATAACCACAATTTCGCAAAACATATGCATGTGCGCATCGGTAGTCTTTATCTGGAAGCCAGATTTCCTGCATTTCGCCAGTAGGCCGACCTACGTGAGTAAATATAGCGGGGACTCCATCGAAATGATATTCGGGGACTTCACCTTCAGCAAATCGCCTTGACCTGACCAAAGTAGTGGATATCATTTTATAAAAGCTACCAGGTGTATACCAAATGGATTAGTGAACATGCGAATATTTATAGCTTTTACCTTGATTTCGTTTGTATACTCGAGGGAAAATAGTGCTCTGTGAAATAAGATACCTCCTCCCTTAGATATGATTGAACAATCGATCCTGCTGCATATCTTTGGTTCTTTGCTTTCCCTTTCAACTTTTTGAAAAACCTTTCAAAAGGGTACATCCACTTGTATTGCACGGGGCCTCCTAATTCAGCTTCGTAGGGGAGATTTATAGGTAGGTGCTCCATCACGTCGAAAAAGATGGTGGAAAGATCTTTTCCAAATTGCATATGATTAAAACTATGTTTTGTTTAAGAATTTGGACGCGACTTTTCTGCAAAGTTCTCGAACATAAGTCACGGAAAAATGCTCCAACCCCTACGATACAAATTGAAACAGCAAATGGTTAATATAAATTACCATAATCATATTTAGGTGATTTATTTTCCTCAAATTATAAGTAATTAGTACCTGATAACGCAGTGTGGATGTTCCGGTCTAGTAGTTCTGCAAAGATAAATGGAAGTAGCCGCTCCATAAAAATATGGCAGTCATGACTCTTCATCACAGAAAACTTTTCATTCGCCATATCAGCACAACTAGCTAAGTCTGAAGCATAACCATCTGGGAATTTTACCGAATTTTTCACACATTCCAATAACCTTCTTCTGGCTTCGTCTGTCAATGAGTATTCAGGAAAAGGGGCTCTACCCTCATCATCAATATGTAAGTGTGGCCGAGAACATAATTCTTCTATATCCAATCTTGACGGGATGGTGTCTTTCGATTTACCCGTCACACGCATAAGAGTATTCATGATGTTGTCAAAAACATTCTTCTCTATATGCATCAGATCGAGATTATGTCGAATAGTGAGCTCCCTCCAGTACGGAAATTCCCAGAATATGCTTTCTTTGTGCCAGTTATGCTCTTTCCCAAATCCAGGTTTCTTCTTATCGTGACCGTTGCCACCAACATCCTCTGTTTTCCGTGGCTTTACACGTTTCAACCGGTATAAATAAATTTGATCACGGGTCAAAGACTCTGGTGGATAGTTTTTCTTAGCGTTTCTCTTCTTCAAAAAGTGTTTTGTATTCTTCCTTAGAGAATGATCATGAGGAAGAAATCTTCGGTGACAATCGAACCAACACGTCTTTCTTCCATGCTTAAGATAAAAAGACTGTGTATCTTCCATACAAATTGGACAAGACAATTTGCCATGGGTGGTCCATCCTGATAACATGCCATACGCCGGAAAGTCGCTTATCGTCCACAACAACACTGCTCTTAGTTTAAAATTTTGATTCAACGAGACATCGTATGCATCGACTCCAGTAGACCACAGTTCTTTTAACTCATCCATGAGAGGTCGAAGGAAGAAATCGAGACTAGCTCGAGGATGATTTGGCCCAGAATTAATAATTGTTAGAAACAAGTACTCCTTATTCATGCACATACCAGGGGGTAAATTATATGAAGTCAAGATCACGGGCCACAATGAATGATTTTTTGACATGCCAAATGGATTGAACCCATCTGTACACAATCCAAGATAAACGTTTCGGGGTTCTTCGACAAACTGGGGATGTTGATCTTGAAAATATTTCCTCTCCGCCCCATCATACGGATGACACATTTCTTCCTCATTTGCTTCGTGCTCGGCGTGCCATCTCATTGCCGCTGCAGTCTTCTCTCTCTGATACATTCTCTTTAATCTGTCAGCAATAGGCATATACCACATACGACTATATGGTACATTGGTCCTACGGTTTTGCTCGTTAGGCATCCATCTTTTTGAATTACAAAACCGACACTCATTAACCTTTCATCATCTTTCCAGAAGACCATACAATTGTTAATGCAAACATCAATTGCATGACATGGGAGCTCCAAATTGCGCATCAATATGTCTGTCTCGTAATGTGAACCGGTTGCCTGGTTTCTTTCTGGTAAATAATCTGTTAAGATTCCTTATACCGAATCCACTAACTTTTCACTCATATTATGATCTACCTTATTTTGCATGATTCGAGCAGCTAAGGATAACTGCGAGTGACCTTCACGACAACCATCATATAATGGAGTATTCGCTCCATCTAACAAGTCGTAGAATTTTTTTGAATGATTACGTACCGGTTCTTCTACATTCTGATAACTAACATCCTGATGATTGTAGTTATCAAAACTCATGTTATCACGAAACGCATCATTCACCATATCCACATATCTATCTTCTACTACATTACCCACATCTTCACTCCCACTTACATACGTCCTATCAACATAACTCGTTCCTAAATCCATATCCAGTTCTTCACCATGCTTACACCAAATATAATAATCTGGCATAAATCCTCTACTATACAAATGTCTCAAAACTCTTGTACCGGGGATAAATTTCTCATTCTCGCAAACAAGACAAGGGCAATGAAACATACCGCGATTTCTCTGAGCTAGAGGCTGGCTATTTGCAAAGGCCACGAATTGATCCACCCCCGCTGTGAACTCTGCCGAGAGATTTCTTGTCGCTTCATCGAACCTATTATACATCCACTCCCGGAAATTACCATAATTGTAATTTCCTGACATTCTAAGTTTGAGAAAGCTTATTGATCTCTCTTTGATTTGTGTTTATAAACTCTTTCTTTACTTTGTATTTCTACAATTGTGACAACAAAATTCGAGTATGGCAAATATATAGAAAATTTCCCGACTGATTCCCTACTGATTCCCGACTGCAAATTAAATTAGGTACACCGCCCACCAAATGAATTCAACGTGATTTATAATTGCTTTTTGCTACAGTTTTGCTTCTGATTTGCTACTGTTCTACGACCCACCGAATTCAGTAGCAAATCAGTCGCTAAAATTACTACTGATTAGCTACTGCATGTTTCCGACTACAATTCAGTCACTAATCAGTCCTAAAACGGCTACTAATTAACGACTGGAATTTTTAGTCTCTAAATACCTATTGATTTGCGACTGTTTGAAAATAGTCGCAAATCAGTCAGAAATCAGTAGCGAAGCAGTCGGTAAATTTACCGACTGCCTAATCAGTAGCAACAATCAGTAGTAAATACCATGTTTTGGTGTAGTGGTTTACATCTACTTCCTGTGTTGGTTCCTCTAACCTAGTACCCGAAGTACTACCAAACCTATCTGATGTGCTACCATAGTATTGCACCATTAAATCGTTTTCTCCGTGGGTATACCAAATCTTGTAACCAGGCATAAATCCATTCCTATATAAGTGCTTCCTTACGTCCCTAACTGAGACTAATCTATGATTCCGACATTTAGTACAAGGATAATACATTTTATCGTATTCTGATGGCATGCTATTGTTTGACGCAAAGTTCATGAACTCCTCCACACCTTGTGCGAACTCATCCGTCAATTCTCCCGTCGCAGGATCACGCAGAGGTTTGTCCATCCACGATCGAAAATAAGACATTGTGTAATTTAATTTGTTTTTTTTTCTTGTGAATGTTGTAAATGTTGTGAATGAGGGGGGGGGGGGGGGGAGTATTTATAGAGAAATGTTTGTTTGTTCTCTGCAACTATACATTCAAAATACCAAAGACAAACACACGAATTAAACATTGGAACAACCTAGCTATAGGAACAAAGACATGTGAAAAAAGGCAAGGAATGTTTACAAAGCTGTAAAACAATTGTAATCCAGCGGAAACATTCCAAACCGTTTACAAACAAAGCAAGAAACGTATATACAAGGGGAGATGTATTTACGAAGCAAGAATATATATATTCCCTCGGAAATCCGTCGGAATTTTCCGAGGGATTTCCGACGGCCTTTCCGAGGGATTAATTTTCCTCGGAAATCAGTCAAAATATTTCAAGGAATTTCCGACGGCCTTTCCGAGGGATTAATTTTCCTCGGAAATCGGTCGGAATTTTCCGACGGATTATCAGCAGTCGGAAATCCCTCGGAATATTCCGACCAATTTCCGAGGGAATACAGGTTCGTCGATATTCCCTTGGAATGCCCTCGGTATTCCGTCTGAAATTTCCGATGGTTTCAAACCCGTCGGAAATCTGGGTGTTTTCTTGTAGTTAATATGCCTTTTTATTAGAAAAAGACTTATTAACATGAGAATTTTTTTAAGTTGTTAAGATAATATCGATTATAAGGTTAATAGTTGTTGAGTATTATTGATTTTTTTTTTCTTTTAGTCCTTAAAGCACATGGTTAATATGTCTTTTTGGAAAATAAGTCTTTTAAAAAAAAAATTCCTACTTATTATGGTGTTATGTTATAAGTATTTTTTCGCAATCGTAATTAGTCGGTGCAACAAAACTTAGGCTAGGGATTTTTTAACGTTTGGGCCAGAAAACACGATTTGAGATATTTTTGATGTTTTGAACTTAAAATATTAGCGTAATTCCGTCAATTCATAGTCTAAACACACGATTAACACATGAGGGGCACCATCGATTTATTAATCCTAGAGGTAAGGAGATAATTAACTATCTGAGAGTGCATGAGAAGCCTCGAAAGCCAAAAATCACCTCGCTTTTATTATATATGATTGCTGATTTATGTTCTTAAAGATAAAGATTCTCCTCTTTGTCGACGATTATAAATTACCCAATTTTTGAAGAAAACAATGATGCACAAAACCTTGAATTGTATTATCCTATTTAAAATAAAACAAATTTTTAATATCAATATTTGTAAAGAATACGTACGTAGAAAATCTAATATGACACAAACCTTTTCATCAAGAAATAGAAGTTCCACTCCCATAAGTACATTATTTGCTTTTAGATTTCTAACTTCCCACTTTCGAATAATGTGCACTATAGTACGGCGATAGATCATGTTTCAATCTAATTGATTCACAGTAAAATAGTTTTGATCAGTTTTTTAAGTTTTAGAAGTCATTATTTGCTTGTTTAAAATTTGAATACGAGAACTGAAAGATGAAAGCGCACATTTAAAAATTAGAAAGGCATAGATCATTATATAGAGTTTGGTCGTAGTTGTATATTAATAACTTTCTTTTGTTAGTTTTCCTTTTGTCAAAATGGAATTTAGTTAATATGCCTTTTTATTAGAAAAAGACTTATTAACATGAATTTTTTTTTAAGTTGTTAAGATAATATCGATTAGAATGTTAATAGTTGTTGTTGAGTATTATTGATTTTATTTTTCTTATCGTCCTAAAAGCACATGGTTAAAATATCTTTTTGGAAAATAAGTCTTTTAAAAAAAATATTCCTACTTATTATGGTGTTATGTTATAAGTCTTTTTTGGCAATCGTAATTAGTCGGTGCAACAAAACTTAGGCTAGGGTTTTTTCAACGTTTGGGCCAGAAAACACGATTTGAGATATTTTTTGATGTTTTGAACTTAAAATATTAGCGTAATTCCGTCAATTCATAGTCTAAACACAGGATTAACACATGAGGGGCACCATCGATTTATTAATCCTAGGGGTAAGGAGATAATTAACTATCTGAGAGTGGATGAGAAGCCTCGAAAGCCAAAAATCACCTCCCTTTTATTATATATGATTGCTGATTTATTTTTTAAAAGATAAAGTTTCTCCTCCTTGTCGACGGTTATAAATTCTCCAATTTTTGAAGAAGAGAATGATGCACAAAACATTGAAGTGTATTATCCTATTTAAAACAACACAAATTGTTAACATCAATATTTGTAAAGAGTACGTACGTAGAAAATCTTATATGACACAAACCTTTTTATCAAGAAATAGAAGTTCCACTCCCATAAGCACATTATTTGCTTTTAGATTTCTAACTTCCCACTTTCGAATAATGTGCACTATAGTACGACGATAGACCATGTTTCGATCTAATTGATTCACAGTAAAATAGTTTTGATTGATTTTTTTTTAGTTTTAGAAGTCATTATTTGCTTGTTTGGAATATGAATAAGAGAACTAAAAGATGAAAGTGCACATTTAAAAATTAGAAAGGCATAGATCATTATATAGAGTTTGGTTGTAGTTGTATATTAATAATTTTCTTTTGTTAAGTTTCCTTTTGTCATAATGTAATTTAGTTAATATGCCTTTTTATTAGAAAAAGACTTATTAACATGAGAATTTTTTTAAGTTGTTAAGATAATATCGATTAGAAGTTTAATAGTTGTTGTTGAGTATTATTGATTTTTTTTTTCTTATGGTCCTAAAAGCACATGGTTAATATGTCTTTTAAAAAAAATAATTCCTATTTATTATGGTGTCACTACAAGAATACAAGCGATTTCTGACGGAAAATATATGTCGGCTCCAGCTCGTTGGAAATTAGTATCCGTCGGAAATCCGTCGGACTATTCCGACGATAATTGGTCGTCGGAAAAGGGTCGGAAATTTCTGACGGATTACCGACGGCAACGTTTCTGACGGATGTAAGGTCGGAACAAACTGTGTTCCTACGGATTACGTTCCGACGGATTTCCGACAGATTACGTTCCGACGGATTTCTGATAGATTGTGTTCCGACGGATTACATTCCGATGGATTTCCGACGGATATTGGATTTGAGTTTTTTTGAAATTGTTTAATTAATTCTAATTTAATAATAAATAATAAATAATTTAAATGAAAAGAAATTAATTAATAAAAATTTAATAGCATAAAAAAATTAATTCATTACACAAAATAAGTTAATGTTCAAAAACAAAACATGTATTTTAAACGGTTGGAGAGTTGTTGGGATCGTCGGGGTTATTCGGACGAAAGAGATGAGGGAAGGCGTTCTGCATGATCTTTTTAAGCTCGGAGTGTGCAGACTTTAGCTCGTCGACCTCCTCGTCACGGTCTTTTGGGTGAGCCTCTCGATCTCGTCTCTGTACCCAGAAGGAGACCGGGGAAAGGAAGAAGACGATTCCTGGGTCGGAAGTCCGTCTAAGCCAGCGAATCGCCCTTTGACTTTCCAAGTTTCGTATGAAAATAAAATATCAAAATAATGTTAGTAATGAAATTTGGAAAAAAGATAATTGAAAAGAATTAGAAACTTACATTGAGGACAATGTCGTTGATCTCTTCCCGCGGTAAGTTGTTCGAGGACGACGATCCATCGAGAGTGAACTGCGAGATTCCAACTTCTTGTTCCCGATCCACCTTCTTCTTCTTGCACTTCGCAACGAGCTCACGCATGTTTTTTTGTTGGTGTGCCTCTGCTCGATCACTTTGAGGTAGTCGGCAGCTACGCCGTCTCTCTTCTCCTGTAAAATCTTGTTAAATACATAATAATAGAAACGAAAATAAAAAATAAAAATTGAAATTAGACTTACCATTTCCATTGCATCCCGTTCGACGGTCTTTGCGCCGCCGTTGTGAATGTACATCCCCTTCCCTCCTCGTTCGCTCTTCCGGTTCTTCGTGTTTGTTTAGGAGAGCTTCTTCGTCTTCGGCTTGCTCCAATAATCGCAGAGGCCCTTCCATACGTCGTCGTCGAGGTCCTTCGGCTTGTCCTAGCTGTGCTTCCACTTCTGCTTCCACTCGTACATGTGGTTCGAGTACGAAAGCGCAGCATACTTGTCGAATTGGGCAAGTACTTCCCTCGTAAGGTAATGGTGCCACGTGAATTCTTGCTACTTTTTAAAAACAAAAACCGTAAATTAGTATTTG
The DNA here is from genome assembly GCA_030161315.1 of Eutrema japonicum. NCBI lineage: Eukaryota > Viridiplantae > Streptophyta > Magnoliopsida > Brassicales > Brassicaceae > Eutrema > Eutrema japonicum. The sequence continues at coordinate 34,552,761 of BSQW01000011.1, forward strand.
TAATTAAAATTGACAAAATGAACTAAAAAAAGAATACAAATCGTAAATTTACTTACCCCGAAAGTACGGTGCCACAAGTCCTTCTCGTCTTTCGGCATTCCGAATACTTCTCGTCCGGTTTGTCCAACAAGTTGTGGAGCATCCGCAAGATCGACTTGGTTATCTCAGGCGACAACTTAAACCTGAAAACATTTTAAAAAAGAATTTAGTCCGTTTAATTAAATTCAAAATCTTAAAAAATTGAAATAATAATCAAAATTTCACTTACCAAGTCCCTTCGTCGAACTTGGGGTCGAGGCCGATGCAATGGCCCCGGTTGGGCTGTTGGACTAGTTGCTCGATGCTAATATGGCTCCGAGCTTCGGATTGCTGTGACTCCGGGACTTGAGTTCCCGAGCTCAATCCGTCACGAGCTGTAGCCCGAGAACCCCGGGAACGGCGGCCTTGGGAGCCGCCACCCAACTGTAGTGCGTCCTCGTTATTCCAGCGGGAAAAACGTAAAATCGTTAGTACATTGAAATCTAAAAATTCTGAAAATTCAAGAAATTTCCCGAAAATTTCAAAATTCCCGAAAAAATTCAAAATTTCCCGAAAATTATGAAAATTTCCGAAAATTCAAAATTTTCTGAAAAATTCAAAATTCTCGGAAATTTTCATAATTTCCCGAAAATCCAGAAAATTTCAAAAAATCAAAAAAAATTCAAAGATTCCCCAAAATTCAAAAAAAATCAAAAATTCCCAAAAAATTCAAAAAATTCCTAAAATTTCATAAAATTTCAAAAAACATTTACAAAAACGTTTTTTATATAACTATTCAATTTTTTTAATAAAAATGTTTTTATATAATTCTAATAATATTTATACCAAAACATTTTTACAAACTTATAAATTACTAAATCTAAAATTTTAAATTACAAAAACGTTTATAATTAGTAATAAATTCTGAAAAATTCAATTATAATTTTATAAAACCATAATAATATACAAAAACATTTTTTTAAATTCTAAAAATATATAAAAACGTGTGTAAACATTTTTCTAAAAATCAAAAGTAACAACTTAATATTTATATAAAAACGTTTTATATAATCCTAATATTACAAAAACGTTTTATATAATCCTAAAATTATATATACTAATTTTTGAAATTATAAAAAAATACTAACAACCCTGACAAATTCTAAATACCATTCCCTAATCTCATAAACCCTAATATTTCATTCCGAAAATCTAACAAATTCTAACAACTAATCTAACAATGAAAATGAGTGATTTTTTGAAAATTAGAGGGACTTACATGTTGGGATCCATGAGGATTGAATGATTGAGGCTTGAGAAGAGAATTGAGAGGAGAGACTGAGGATTTAGAAACGTTTTTTTGCAAGAATAGGAGAGAGAGAAGAGAGAAAATCGTCGGAAGAGAGAGAGAGAAAGAGAAAAATGAAGAGAAACTAAACCGTTTCTCGGATATACTCGAATTTCCGACGGCCATATCCGTCGGAAATCCGTCGGTTTATTAAAAAAATTTCATTTAGGCGGTTCAGTTTCCCGCGGTCTCGAAAAAACCAAAGTCCGTCGGAAATCCGTCGAAAATTTACGACGGATGTGGGAATATATGTATATTCCCTGCATGCGTTGCTATTGGCCAGTCAACTGACACGCGTCAGAAGTCCCAGATCCGTTAGAAATTTCCGACGGATTTAGGGTATATTTGGGGTTTAGGGTTTAGGATATGGTTATATGAGTTAGAGATACCTAATGTACATGTTTCAATCAAAAAATAAGAAATCCAGCAATGTTAAAGACTTTGCATGAGTTTATAACTTATAGAACATCAAAACCTATACAAGATCACATAAATAAACTATACCTTATATGAACAGTTTCATGTAATTTTCTAAATTCTATATAACACATTTATATAGACTGTCTGACAATTTCAAACTATTGTATATACATCATACAATTGTTTGTAACCAATTTCTAAACAAAAACACCTATACCCTATACCCTGAACCACATTTTTGAACAGCCGTCGGAAATCCGTCGGAAATTTCGGATGGATTTCCGATGGATTCAGTTTTAGCCGAAGGTTCAGACAGTCCGAAACCAGTTTTAGCCGAAGGAAATTTCCGACGGATGTATACTTCCTTCGGCTAAAACTGGTTTCCGACTGTCTGAACCTTCGGCTAAAACTGAATCCATTGAAAATCCGTCGGAATTCAGTTTTAGCCGAAGGTTCAGACAGTCCGAAACCAGTTTTAGCCGAAGGAAATTTTCGACGGAATTCCGACGGATGTATACTTCCTTCGGCTAAAACTGGTTTCGGAAATTCTGGATCATCGGCTAAACTTATTCCGTCGGAAATCCGTCGGAAATTTCTGACTGATGTGTGATTCCTTCGGCTAAAATGGGTTTCAGACTGTCTGGACCATCGGCTAAAACTGAATCCGACGGATTTCCGACTGATTAGTACTTAGCAATTTTAAAAATTTTAGAAATGGAATATTACAGTTAAGTATATCAAATGTTTAAGTACAAGTACAATTCACATAACTAATACATTTCACATAACAAATATATATTACAAATACAAGTACATATTTTACAATTCCAAGTTTAAAACTACTATGAATCCGATGATGAGTAATCTAATTCTCCTGAATCGGAAGTTTCTCCAAATTCGTCTAATTCTTCCTCTGAATCCTCAAATACCCGATCGTCTGCATGTATGGTGAAATCAAAAACAAGGTCGACATCTAGGGAATGCGCGATTGAACCCAAACCTACGGAGCTTTGTTGGAGGGGTTCATGATCAGACATCCCATGAACCCTACCTCTCGAGTTTATCGATGTCACTGTAATCCACAGGTCTTGCTTGTTTGTCACCCGATGATAGGAAATGTAGCATACATACACCATGTACCAATTTAACCACAGGAATGCTAAAATGCTAAATTTAAAATTAACGTAAAAGAAAAAAACAAACCTGGTCTGCTTGTGATGCAAGTACGAATGGCTCGTATTTCTGGAGTCGCCTTCTACTATGTAATAATGTAACACCAAATTGGTCGTGTCGCACACCGCTTCCTACTAATGGGTCGTTCCAGTCGCATAAAAATGCAACGCATCTCAAACCGAGCATTCCAAGGTAATGAACATCAAAAATCTCACGTACGACACTATAGTATACAAGATCACCGGACTGAGTATATACACCGTAATCTGAAGTTGTCAAACTCCTATCATCTCGAAGAATCTTAAAAGCGTACCCCAGTGTGCTATACATCACATGTGATTGTACGTTTGCTAGTGAAACGCGCACAATTTCTTCTAACCACATGGGAAAACTTTGACCGTTAGCCTTCTTGGTCGTCACCTGCACGAATTAAAAATAAATGAGTTAAAGAAATCATTCATTATATATGAAAGTTAAAACAAGGCAATTCAAACACTAACATAATCTCTTAACCAACGTCCGAACTCTTCATGTTTGAGCTCGAGTAGCTCATTCTGTTTTGTTTGGATATTCATAATGTTGATAACCCATATACAAGTTGTGACATTGAAACGATCACCACGTTAACATATATATATAATCAATGACCTAATAAGTAATTAATAATTTGGTTCAATATAATACCTCTCGTATTCTTCAATTCCATCTTAGTTTGTGAGAATATACATATGCAAATGATCACGCTCATGTGATGAAAGTCTCCGCTTCTTGCCTTTTCCACTAAGTCGTCCAATCTCTAAGAATATATGAGGAACATCGATAGGATAGAAAGGTAGTACACCTCCGTCATCATGTCGAGCTGCTCTACGACTCTTCGTTTACACTTGTGATGGAAAGTAGAACTCGGCAAAATGTGAGGATTCTTCATTGATGCTCTGTGCAACAATAGAACCTTCAACTCTGCTCAAATTTTTTACCTTCTTCTTTAGATGAAACATATACCGTTCCATAACATCAAAGAAGGAATGCGGAAATATCTTCTCCAAATTGCAAAGGATTACTGGTATATTATCCGCAAGATTGCGGATACCGTCTGATGTAAGAGAGCGCGAACATATATCTCGTAAAAAGGCACCAATCCCTGCATAATATGAATAAAAATGAATAAATAAATACTAAAATATATATTATGTAAAGTATTAACAAATAAATTTAATGATTGTACCTGCAATTGCTTCGTGGACATTACGTGGTAGAAGACATGAAAAGGCAAATGGAAGTAGGCGTTGCATCACCACATGGCAATCATGACTCTTCATCCCAGTAAACTTCTCTTCTCCATGATCAACGCAATTCCGAAGGTTAGATGCGTATCCGTCCGGGAATCTAACACTTTCAGAAATTCAGTAAAAAAATGCGGCCTTTGAAGGTTCATCCAAACGAAAAGCTGGGACCGGAGGCTTCCCGCTCCCTATCACATGTAGTGCTCTTCAAGAATAAATATCTGGTAAGTCCAATCTAGACTTCAGATTGTCTTTTGTATTCCCTTGGACATTGAGAACGGTGTTTATAATGTTGTCGAAAAAATTCTTCTCAATGTCATTACATCTAGATTATGTCTCAAAAGATGGTCCTTCCAATAATGCAAATCCCATAAAATACCCCTCTTGTGCCAATTATGTACGTTGCCACAACCATCAACTGGATGATGCCCCTTACCACCACAATCAACGGTTCTCTCTGCACCAAAATCTCTGAACTGAGTCAACAAATACTCTCCATCTAACTCAGGAGGTGGACCATCAAATACTTTACGGTTCTTCCTAAACAATGTGGTGCTACGACGATAAGGATGATGGCTATGTAGGAATCGCCTATGACAGTCAAACCAAGAGGTTTTGCGTCCGTGCTTCAATTGGAACGCATCATTATTATCTTGACAGTACGGGCACAATAACCTTCCATGAGTTGTCCATCCTGATAACATACCATATGCTGGAAAATCGCTGATGGTCCACATAAGTACCAACCGCATGATGAAATTATGGTGACAAGAAACATCAAACGCCTCAACATCTTGGTCCCATAACATTTGCAGCTCATAAATCAATGGCTACAAAAACACATCGAGTGATCTCTTCGGATGCTCTGGTCCAGGAACGAGAATGCTAAGGAACAAGAACTCCCTTCGCATGCACAAAGATGGCGGCAAATTGTAAGGTGTAACAATTACTGGCCACAAAGAATATTGCATGTCGTGCTTCCCAAAAGGGTTGAAACCATCGGTACATAATCCAAGGTATACGTTCCTCGCCTCATACGCAAAGCTGGGATACGTAGATTGAAAATGTTTACATGTTCCTGCATCTGACGGATGGGCGATTTCTCCATCTGTTGTATGCTCTGCATTCCATCTCATTGCTCCCGCTATGCGCTCTGACTGATATAATCTCTTCAATCTCTCTGTTAACAACAAATACCACATCCGTTTATATGGCACTGGCACTCTTCCACTTGTTTCTTTATACCGAGGTTTGCGACAAAAATGGCATGACAAACGGTCTGCGTCCTCTCTCCAGTATAGCATACAGTTGTCGATGCATACATCTATATTCTGATACAGCAATCCTAGACTTTGAACAAGTTTCTGTATCTCATAGTATGATGCTGGTGCAAGATTATCTTCTGGCAAAATGTCTTTCACAAAATCAGTGATTACATCCACGCACTCCTCACTAAAATTGAAATCCGTCTTTGTACACATCATCCTATTTGAAGTTGATAAAGGGGAATGTCCACCTCTACACCCATCATATAACGGATGTTTAGCAGCGTCTAGCATATCAAAGAATCTCCAAGATTATAAGTTAGGTTATTCTCCTCTATCTCCATACTCAGCAACCGATGGTATACTTTCACGAAATGCATCTTTCACCATCTGAACATGACCTTCAGTACTTTCTACTTCCATTGCGGGTTCTTCTAAGCTAGCGTTATCCCCAATATATTGTTCACTAGTACTAGCATAATTATCTACCATTGTATCATTTTCTACATGATAATACCAAATCTTGTCACCCGACATAAACCCATGACAATAAACGTGTGACCATACTTTCTTTATCACGATTAATCTACGATTCCCACAATTCTTACAAGGGCAGTAGATTTTACCAGTTTTTTTGGCTTTCTTATGATTACCCGCAAAAGCCATGAATTCCTGCAGACCTTCTCTGAATTCTTCCGTAACTAGGCTTGTGTCTGGAATTTGATGAGGCTTGTCCATCCATGATCGAAAATAATTATAAGGATCTAAAGAAGGCATTTTCGTAAGAAATTAAATAGAAGATTTTTTTTTTGTAAATGAAAGGGTGGATACGTTTTTATAAAGAAATTGTGCGCGTTTTCCGATGGATTTCCGAAGATATTATCGATGTCGGCAACATCAGAATTTGTCGGAAATTGTCCGACGGATGGCCGTCATCGGAAATCTGTCGTTAATGATGTCGGCAATATCAACATTTGTCTGAAATCCGTCGGAAAATTGTCCGACGAATAGCCATCGTCGGAAATCTGTCGCTAACATGTCGGCAACATCATCATTTGTCGGAAATGTCCGACGGATTGTTGTCGTCGGAAATCCGTCGGAATTTTCTGACGGATTTCCGACGGGTAATGTTTTCCGACAGATAATACGTTCGTCCAAATCCCGTCAGAAATTTTCGACAGAATTATTGCCGTCGGAATTTCCATCGGAAATGGCTCTGTTTTCTTGTAGTGTGTTATGTTATAAGTCTTTTTGGTAATTGTAATTAGTCGGTGCAACAAAACTTAGGCTAGGGTTTTTTCAACGTTTGGGCCAGAAAACACGATTTGAGATATTTTTTTGATGTTTTGAACTTAAAATATTAGCGTAATTCCGTCAATTCGTAGTCTAAACACACGATTAACACATGAGGGGCACCATCGATTTATTAATCCTAGGGGTAAGGAGATAACTAACTATTTGAGAGTGGATGAAAAGTCTCGAAAGCCAAAAATCACCGCGCTTTTATTATACTAGGTGAATACCCGCGCATACGCGCAGGTTTTTCCGCTAATATATATATATATATATATATTTGTTCTTAGTGTTTTAATGCTTCTTTTGTATATAAGTTTATTTTCATAGAAAAAAAAAATTTGTTTATTGTAGGATATATATTGTATATCTTGTAATATAATAACCATTTTTAAATTTCATAATATTTATATTTTAGGACTATAAAAATTTTATCAATGTTTTTCTATCCATCTAAGTACTGGTTGTCCTTGAAATGTTTTTCTATCCATCTAAGTCACATATGATTATGTTTTACGCCAAGTCTAGTGGACATGGAGCACCAGATATCCGGAAAATTTCTTCAAAACTCTTAGATCCAAATATCGAGAACAAATAATATAACCAAAATATATGTCTCAGCGATAATGAGCAAATAGATTGAATTAAGTAAAAATGTTTGCCTTGATTGCTTTGGTAAAAATGTTGAATTACCACAGCATAATCATTCAATCCTTCCCATTTTATCCACTACCCCAACCTTCTTCCAAGAAAGTACAAATAATCTGCTTCTTTGATGACCATTAATGTAAATACATATATATCAACCATAAGAGGCTAACAAAACTCTAAAATTTCTAAAAACTTTTTCTTACGCGCTGGATGAGGTCTTCTTTCAAATAATTCAATCTCATCAATCTTTTATGAAATGGTGATAATGATCCAACAAAGGAAGGCTAAAGCTACACATACTTGGTACTCCCAACACTCGACTTTACATCGAAACAAAAGATTCCTCCCATTTCGAACCTCTCGTATCAAGAGTTAAAGCTCTGTTTCGGAGCAAGGATTCAATCTTTTTAGAATGCCGGAGATTGGAAGAGTTGTATCCAAGTGAGAACGTTGAATTCTTTCTTTCCACAGCTCATAGACAGTGGCCTCCCAAATGATTAAGAGAGAGATGCTTCGCTTTGTCAACCGTGGTAGGCTGAAGCCAGAGAATAATCTGATGCCAATCGATTGCAGTGCTGGCTCATGCGCTGTACAGAACGCTGCAACCAGAACAACAGTAAATTAAAAATCTGAAGAGCGAAAAAATCTCTGTAAAATCACATATACATAATAGCACGACATGTCTCCAGTTTGATATGAGGTTTACAAAGTCTGAAGCGGGTCATAAAGCCATAAGAATTTTACTACAATTTAAAGCACCTGAAATTTTTCTCAACTTGCTTTCCACGAAATAGTAATTTTTGCCTTGATCTTGAAGCCAATGTGCTTGTCTTGCGGTCTGATTCAGAGTAAAATGAAAGATACGACGAATCAGAGTTATACGTACGAATCAAAAGAGCTATAATTTAACATAAACCCAAACATCATGAAAACGTACTTTGAACAGCTAATCGGAGTGGACGTCTTGGCTAAAACTAACAAAACAGATAATCCACTCAGCTTTCTCTCCTGTAAGCTGATACTATACCTATACCGTAATCCAATAACTATACCGTTCCACATAAATCTTATCCCAGGGAGAAACTAACTGAAGAAGAAGAAGAATTACTCACACATGACATCTCTAACAACAACCATGATCGCAATCATCTCCAAGCATTGAATTTATAAACTGTTCGGCTTTCTCTCTATCCGCAGCTTTTTTCCCGTTCCTACAGAGCTCTTTAAAGCTTTCGACCCAAGGAAGCTCTTTCTTCACAGGGTTCGTGTAACACCCCTATCCCGTGCCTCCGAAGAAACGGGGGAATTCGGGCATGTTAGGTTGGCAGACTAACCCGTGTGGGTATAGTCGCCTGGTTTGGGTCCAATGGTGAGCACACAGGATCGCCAGGAAAACGCCTAGGCAACAACAACAATATAGACATAGCCGATCCTCGCTAACCTATACGGAACAAAGGAAAGAGGAGGGGTGAGTAATAGGGATTACTCAGTGAGGATGAACCTTAGGGAGGCTCACTGTTCACTTCCAGATAATTACGCGAGATACTATTATGAAATTCTAATCCTAAAACCAGCACAATCAATTTGGGTAACTTCAAAGATTAATCTTAACAGAAGGGTCCGAAGACGCCGAGAGTCCGTCCCACTCTCACGACGCTGAGAACCGAGGCCAAAGTACACGACCCCACCGGTCCCATCACACAGAAGGTTCTGCATGCCAAGGTATGTACTCCACCAGTCCCATCAAAGAAATTGGTTCCAATGCCAAGGTATACACTCCACCAGAACAATCACAACAGAAGGTTCCAATGCCAAAGCGTACGACCCCACCAGTCTCAGCAAACAATATGGTTCTAATGCCAAGGCATACACTCCACCAGAACAATCACAATATAAGGTTCTTATGCCAAAGTATACGCCACACCAGTCCCAACAAATGATAACTCCACACAATTCCGGTTTACAATCTCATCATTCTCATCCACTAAGTTCGAGACTCAACCAAGTTGTAACAATGGGGATCTCAATTCATATCAAACAATTCACCAAGTTATTAAAGTCCATCAATCATTAGTCCATATTCAAATAACTTATTCATCAAGCAACAATCATTCATCGACAAACCCTAGAAGCAGATCTAACATAACCTATAACATATCTAATATTATATGGTGGAATATAAATAATATACTCAATTGGCAATCAACAGAAAACACTAAACAAATCAAATAGCTTGCTTAGTGGAAAGCTAGGTTTAAAAGAAGACTTGATCAAAAACAGTAAATCGAGATCTTGAATGAAAGAGAAGGACATCTAGTCCTCACTTTGGCATAAAGGAGGCGACAGAAGAGAGAAGGAGGAGAGGACATCTCGACGACTAGGGTTTCACGGCTAGGAGAGAGAAACACGGCGGAGGAGGAGGAGAGAGGGAGGCGGCCGAGAGAGAGAGAAAGAGAGAGAGAGAAAAGAGTTTAGGGTTTTGGAAAAGAGAGAATGAAAGATTAGCTAGGTATTTATAGAGAATTTCTTTCCCGAAAAGAAAAAGGAAAAATAAAAGAAAAGGAAGATTTGAACTTATCAAAAAGGAAAAGATCAAAAAGGAAAAGAGATATTTTAGTTGCAAAAGGAATAAAAAGGAAATCTCTGCTGGAATATTCCAGAAGGATAATTAAATAAACTTAAACCGAATTTTTGAACAGAAATATATCGAACTGCGGGTCAGGATATTACAATCTCCCCCTTTTGCAGAGGATTCGTCCCCGAATCCTAGGGAGAAGACAGTTGAACGAAGTGAAAGACAAAATTTCGGAAGAGAGAACAAAACATCGGAAATGAGTCGAACACCAAGGCTTGAATCACCAATGCCGAATTGTTGAGGTTGAATCACCATGGTCGAATACGCCAAACTCGGAGGGCGGTTAAGGTTAGGAACGTAGAGTGGTCGGTAGACAGAAACGTATAAGAGAGAGAGAGTTTATAGGATCGTTGCCAAAAACAAGTTTGAGTTAAAACCGAAACATCTTTTATTAATGTCGAAGGAGGAGTAGAACATTATTCGAAAAGAAACCAAAGAAATAAATTTTTAAGAAAAATCCTAGATGCAATATGAATTGAAAAACTTTTGAGTTCTACTCCTATGAAAACAATTCTCCTAATCGCTTTTAAATCCTCCAACGGATCGGTCTCGACTTCACCGCCAGATGACTTGGGAGGAGGCTCTTGACGAAGTTTGTCAGAGAACTTGACGCACTCTGTCGCCTCTGTGAAATCCTCTAAGGCAGAGTATGGCTGGAAAGTGCGAATTCCTTATGGTACTCAAGCACACTCCAGTCTCCTTGGATGACACGGCTAGGTTCCTCGCTATTGCGAGATCGAACTCACCTGGCTTCCCACCGCCTGATGAACTCTGGGGACTCTTGCGATGCCTGCCCAGAGTTGTTAACCCAATCAGACACATTGAATGGCTGCTATAAAACCAAAGAGTAACTAGTCGGGATTGTCAATACACGGCGTGGTGGTTCCAGAACAACCGTCATGGTAAAGTCCGGACCACACCCGACTGACCAATCTCGCCTAGCGGTAACTTTGTTGCAACTCCAAGGGCGGAACTTAAACTACCACATGGTCAAGGGCGTAACCCTCTTCCGTGCGGTTTCTCGCGTCCTAAGCCTAGTCCTCGGGTTAAAGAATAGAAATAGATAAAAGAGAACTATCAGATTGGACGTCTAAATATTGTTGTTGTTTTGGGATTGAAAAGGTTTTGAAAAAGGTTTTAGGAAAACAATTTCACAAACACGACAAAAACATGGGCGCGACTCCTTCGGAATAGGGCCGAAGGAATCTAATCATGGGCTCTGATACCACTTGTAACACCCCTATCCCGGGCCTCTGAAGAAACCGGGGAATTCAGGCATGTTAGGTTGGCAGACTAACCCGTGTGGGTATAGTCGCCTTGTTTGGGCCCAATGGTGAGCACACAGGATCGCCAAGAAAACGCCCAGGTAACAACAACAATATAGACTTAGCCGATCCTCGCTAACCTGTATGGAACAAAGGGAAGAGGAGGGGTGAGTAATGGGGATTACTCAGTGAGGATGAACCTTAGGGAGGCTACTGTTCACTTCCAGACAATTACGCGAGATACTATTATGAAAGTCTAATCCTAAAACCAGCACAATCAATTTGGGTTACTTCAAAGATTAATCCTAACAGAAGGGTCCGAAGACGCCGAGAGTCCGTCCCACTCTCACGACGCTGAGAACCAATGCCAAAGTACACGACCCCACCGGTCCCATCACACAGAAAGTTCCGCATGCCATGGTATGTACTCCACCAGTCCCATCAAAGAAATTGGTTCCAATGCCAAGGTATACACTCCACCAGAACAATCACAACAAAAGGTTCCAATGCCAAAGCGTACGATCCCACCAGTCTCAGCAAACAATATGGTTCTAATGCCAAGGCATACACTCCACCAGAACAATTACAACAGAAGGTTCCGATGTCAAAGTATATGCCACACCAGTCCCAACAAATGATAACTCCACACAATTTCGGTTTACAATCTCATCATTCTCATCCACTAAGTTCGAGACTCAAAAACAGGACTTAACCAAGTTGTAATAATGGGGATCTCAATTCATATCAAACAATTCACCAGGTTATTAAAGTCCATCAATCATTAGTCCATATTCAAATAACTTATTCATCAAGAAACAATCATTCATCGACAAACCCTAGAAGCAGATCTAACATAACCTAATAACATATCTAATAGTATATGGTGGAATATAAATAATATACTCAATTGGCAATCAACAGAAAACACTAAACAAATCAAATAGCTTGCTTAGTGGAAAGCTAGGTTTAAAAGAAGACTTGATCAAAAACAGTAAATCGAGATCTTGAATGAAAGAGAAGGGCATCTAGTCCTCACCTTGGCATAAAGGAGACGACAGAAGAGAGAAGGAGGAGAGGACATCTCGACGGCTAGGGCTTCACGGCTAGGAGAGAGAAACACGGCGGAGGAGGAGGAGAGAGGGAAGCGGCCGAGAGAGAGAGAGACAGAGAGAGAGATAGAGAGAGAGAGAGAGAGAAAAGAGTTTTGGGTTTTGGAAAAGAGAGAATGAAAGATTAGCTAGGTATTTATAGAGAATTTCTTTCCCGAAAAAGAAAAGAGTTTTGGGTTTTGGAAAAGAGAGAATGAAAGATTTGCTAGGTATTTATAGAGAATTTCTTTCCCGAAAAGAAAAAGAAAAAATAAAACAAAAGGAAGATTTGAACTTATCAAAAAGGAAAAGATCAAAAAGGAAAAGAGATATTTTAGTTGCAAAGGGAATAAAAAGGAAATATCTGCTGGAATATTCCGGAAGGATAATTAAATTAACTTAAACTAAAATTTTGAACGGAAATATACCGAACCGCGGGTCGGGATATTACAATCTCCCCCTGTTGCAGAGGATTCATCCCCGAATCCTAGGGAGAAGACCGTTAAACGAAGTGAAAGACAAAATTTCGGAAGAGAGAACAAAAAATCGGTAATGAGTCGAACACCAAGGCTTGAACCACCAATGCCGAATTGTTGAGGTTGAATCACCATGGTCGAATACGCCAAACTCGGAGGGAGGTTAAGGTTAGGAACGTAGAGTGGTCAGTAGACAGAAACGTATAAGAGAGAGAGAGTTTATAGGATCGTTGCCAAAAACAAGTTTGAGTTAAAACCAAAACATCTTTTATTAATGTCGAAGGAGGAGTAGAACATTATTCGAAAAGAAACCAAAGAAATAAATTTTTAAGAAAAATCCTAGTTGCAATATGAATTGAATAACTTTTGAGTTCTACTCCTATGAAAACAATTCTCCTAATCGCTTTCAAATCCTCCAACGGATCGGTCTCGACTTCACCGCCAGATGACTTGGGAGGAGGCTCTTGACGAAGTTTGTCAGGGAACTTGACGCACTATGTCGCCTTCCTCCACGAAAACCGAGCAAATGGCCTCCATTAACGAATTGATAAATACTCAATCTGGAAATACAACGGGGGTGAGAACAAATTTGGGGGTTTCACTGATTTGGATTCACTTGTGGAGAAAGGGGTTTGGTTGAGAGAAAAGAATCTCAATCGATAACATTTTGTTTATAGGGTAAAGGAAGGCGAAGAAGATCCGTTCGTTCATGAGGAAATTGATGAAGAGAGAATTTTGTTTTGTTTTCCTTTTGTTTTTTTGAAGTGCCACGTGTGACTCTCTCCAGTGCTGACGTGGCCAGCAGCTGGAGAGAGTTGGTTGTCTTTTATATAGTAGATATGATTGCTGATTTAGGTTTTAAAAGATAAAGATTATCCTCTTTGTCGACGATTATAAATTACCCAATTTTTGAAGAAGACAATGATGCACAAAACCTTGAATTGTATTATCCTATTTAAAAATAACACAAATTTTTAAGATCAATATTTGTAAATAGTACGTACGTAGAAAATCTAATATGACACAAATCTTTTCATCAAGAAATAGAAGTTCCACTCCCATAAGTACATTATTTATTTTTAGATTTCTACCTTCCCACTTTCGAATAATGTGCACTATAGTACGGCGATAGATCATGTTTCGATCTAATTGATTCACAGTAAAATAGTTTTGATCGATTTTTTTTAGTTTTAGAAGTCATTATTTGCTTGTTTAAAATTTGAATAAGAGAACTAAAAGATGAAAGTGCACATTTAAAAATTAGAAAGGCATAGATCATTATATAGAGTTTGGTCGTAGTTGTATATTAATAATTTTCTTTTGTTAAGTTTCCTTTTGTCATAATGGAATTTAGTTAATATGCCTTTTTATTAGAAAAGACTTATTAACATGAGAATTTTTTTAAGTTGTTAAGATGATTTCGATTAGAAGGTTAATAGTTGTTATTGAGTGTTATTGTATTTTTTTCTTCTTATGGTCCTAAAAGCACATGGTTAATATGTATTTTTGGAAAATAAGTCTTTTTTAAAAAATAATTCCTACTTATTATGGTGTTATGTTATAAGTCTTTTTTTGCAATCGTAATTAGTCGGTGCAACAAAACTTAGGCTAGGGGTTTTTTAACGTTTGGGACAGCAAACATGATTTGAGATTTTTTTTTGATGTTTTGAACTTAAAATATTAGCGTGATTCGGTCAATTCATAGTCTAAACACACGATTAACACATGAGGGGTACAATCGATTTATTAATCCTTGGGGTAAGGAGATATTTAACAATCCGAGAGTGGATGAGAGGCCTCGAAAGCCAAAAATTACCTCGCTTTTATTATATATGATTGCTGAGTTATTTTTTTAAAGATAAAGATTCTCCTCTTTGTCGAAGATTATAAATTACCCAATTTTTGAAGAAGAGAATGATGCACAAAACCTTGATATATATTATCCTATTTAAAACAACACAAATTTTTAACATCAATATATGTAAAGAGTACGTACGAAGAAAAATCAATATGACACAAACTTTTTCATCAAGAAATAGAAGTTCCACTCCCATAAGTACATTATTTGCTTTTAGATTTCTACCTTCCCACTTTCGAATAATGTGCACTATAGTACGGTGATAGACCATGTTTCGATCTAATTGATTCACAGTAAAATAGTTTTGATTGATTTTTTTTTAGTTTTAGAAGTCATTATTTGCTTGTTTGGAATTTGAATAAGAGAACTAAAGATGAAAGTGCACATTTAAAAATTAGAAAGGCATAGATCATTATATAGAGTTTCGTCGTAGTTGTATATTAATAATTTTCTTTTGTTAAGTTTCTTTTTGTCATAATGTAATTTAGTTAATATGCCTTTTTATTAGAAAAAGAATTATTAACATGATATTTTTTTTAAGTTGTGAAGATGATATCGATTCAAAGGTTAATAGTTGTTGTTGAGTATTATTGTATTTTTTTTTTCTTATGGTCCTAAAAGCACATGGTTAATATGTATTTTTGGAAAATAAGCCTTTTTAAAAAATAATTCCTACTTATTATGGTGTTATGTTATAAGTCTTTTTTTGCAATCGTGATTAGCCGGTGCAACAAAACTTAGGCTATGGTTTTTTTAACGTTTGGGCCGGCAAACACGATTTGAGATATTTTTTTTGATTTTTTGAACTTAAAATATTAGCTTAATTCTGTCAATTCATAGTCTAAACACACGATTAACACATGAGGGGCACCATCGATTTATTAATCCTAGGGGTAAGGAGATAATTAACAATATGAGAGTGGATGAGAAGTCTCGAATGCCAAAAATCACCTCGCTTTTATTCTATATGATTGCTGATTTATTTATTTTATTGATAAAGATTCTCCTCTTTGTCGACGGTTATAAATTACCCAATTTTTGAAGAAGAGAATGATGCACAAAACCTTGAATTGTATTATCCTATATAAAACAACACAAATTTTTAACATCATTATTTGTAAAGAGTACGTACGTAGAAAATCTAATATGACACAAACCTTTTCATCAAGAAATAGAAGTTCCACTCCCATAAGTACATTATTTGCTTTTAGATTTCTAGTTTTCCACTTTCGAATAATGTGCACTATAGTACGGCGATAGACCCTGTTTCGATCTAATTGATTCACAGTAAAATAGTTTTGATCGATTGTTTTTAGTTTTAGAAGTCATTATTTGCTTGTTTAGAATTTGAATAAGAGAACTAAAAGATGAAAGTGCACATTTAAAAATTAGAAAGGCATAGATCATTATATATAGTTTGGTCGTAGTAGTATATTAATAATTTTCTTTTGTTAAGTTTCCTTTTGTCATAATGGAATTTAGAAGTCATTATTTTAAAGCAGTTTACCAATATGGTTTACAAATCAAATGTTAGCGTTTGTATTATAGTTGGTTATCTACTTAGTTGTCTATTGGATATTGGTAAACACTCGGCCGAAGCCACATATTGGATATTGGGTGTTTAATTGATTTTATATGGTTTTGAAAAGTACATTATAAAACCATATAAATCTTTTTAAAACTATACAAAACCATATAAAGTCATATAAATTATTTTAAAATGATTTAGTTTGCAATTTATAAAGCCTTGTAAACCTGATAAAAACAATAATATACAACAAACTTCATCAAAGTATACATGTTTCCAAGATAAAAATACTAGTGTTTCTGCATACCATATCCTGACTATTAAAGCAGAAGAAGATGTTCATACTTATTGAAACATTAAAAAAGAACGCATCCCCATTTGGTTGGGTATTTGTGTGTAACTTGAGTCATTGCTCTTTATTCCTTTGCCTCACAAGGTAATCCCGTTGTAAGGAAATATTCTCTCAACGAAAAATATATCAGCTGATTTGCAAATGCAAACCAAAGATCTTCCCCGCTAGTCAAAATCCTTCTTTGCATCAGAACATAGAGCAACTTCCCAGAGAATTGGATGTCTTTTCTCTATGCGAGTCTAACTATAGGGTTGAGAAGGAAGCTTCAATCACAGAAATGCATCATCCCCTAAAAACCTTGAGACTGTATCTACTAATGATAGGTTAGAATGATGCATGATCTTCGATATAGTATCTGGTTTGGTTCATGGTTGATAGATCATCCCATGTAATTTGTATGTTACGTAGAAATAATTGATGTCCATATATGTAAAACCTAAAAAAAGTAAAATCTTTATAAAGGTTTGTAAACTGATTAGTTTTAAAAATCCTTATAAGTTAGTAGACATGTTAAGGATAACACCTGAACAGTTGATCAAAACACAATCGGTCTATCCATAATCATATTCAGAACAACAATCTTATGATTTCCCCTCTTCAGGTTTTGTGATATATACCCAACTAAACAACTCGACCTAATAATTGTTTTGTTTAAAAAAACCTTATAAAATAGTAGATATGCTAAGGATAACACATGAACAAATGATTAAAACACAACCGGTTGTGGGAAGATCTAGAGCAGATTGAACCACGATCAGGATGCACATGTTCACACAAGGCTAAGACAGAGAAACTGCATAAGAAGAAGAAACTGCATCAGTTCCTGTTGGGATTGGATGGGTCGATCTACAGCACGGTGCGAACAAATATTCTTAATACTGTTACGTTACCAAGAATAGATCAGGCCTACAACATGGTAATTTAAGAGGAGCAAACGAGGAGTTGATCGTGTTGTTGAACAACGTGGAGAAGCAAATGCTTTTGCTGTCCAACACACTGAAAACAGATGGCACAAGCCCGAGAACGACAAAAATCAAGTGTGTACTTTTTTTTCTAAATCTGGGCATGATGTAGGTTTCTGTTATAGAAAACATGGATATCCTAATTGGTATGTTGAGAAATATGGAAAAGGGGGCAGTTCGTACGAGCTATGCTCGTGGACGTGATGTCTTACATAATATACAGCAAAACTCAGGATGTGTTCATGGGCATAATGTTAGGGCAAACATGGTAGTTGTTGTTGGTTCTGATGTAAGACAACAACTTACATAAAATCTAGCTCACACGGGATTGAAACCAGATCAGTGGGAGAAGCTGGATAGATTCTTGGACAGCGATACACTGTCTCGTTTAAACGGTAAACATTTGATGTATAAATGGGTATTTGATAGTGGTGCAACAAATCATATGTCTGGAAAACGTGATTTGTTTGATGATTTGTGGGATGTTACTCCATGTCGGGTTGGCTTGCCTAATGGAAAAACCGTAGTTTCATCTCAATAATGAAAAGTGATTTTTTGCCAAGTTTTGAGATAGTTCGGGTTCTATTTGTACCATAATTAGAGTGTAGTTTGATATTTGTGTCACAGTTAGTTCGAGATCTGAGTTGTACTGTATTGTTTGACAAAGAGATTTGTGTTGCACAGGACCGCAGTTCGAAGACAGTGATTGGAACGGGTGAGTTGCATGAAGGCTTGTATTTTCTTCAAGATACACAACATGTGTGTACTTTGAAGACAGTGAAGGCATGCGATGGTGGAATTATGTGGCATCAGATGATGGGACATGCATCAAAAATATAATATGGCAATTGCCAGTAGTTGACAAAGCTTGTCATATGGAGTTTTTGAATTGTGATATTTGTTTTCGGGCTAAACAATGTCAAAGTGAATTCATTTCAAGTTCCAATAAAATTACTACTATTTTTTAGCTGATTCATGTTGATCTCTGGGGTCCTTACAGAATTCAAAACTTTTGTGGATCTTCGTATTTTCTCACGGTTGTGGATGATTGCTATCGCTCTGTTTGGGTCTACTTGTTGCGTGACAAAGCACAAGTTGAACGCACACTCCAAGATTTTTTTGCCATGGTTTCTCGGCAATTTAATCAAAAACGTTCAGCGGGTTCGTAGTGATAATGGCAGCCAGTTTATGTGTATGCGAGCCTATTTTGCAGCACAATGAATATATCATGAGACATTGTGTGTAGGAACTCCACAACAAAATGGAGGAGTCGGACGAAAACATCGACAAATTTTGAATGTGGCACGTGCTTTGAGGTTTCAAGCAAATTTAAGTGTTGAGTTTTGGGGTGAATGTGTGCTCACAAGTATTTATTTCATCAACAGAACTCGGACAGCTTTGTTAAAGGGCAAAACACCATATGAGATATTGCATGGTCGTTTACATGATTACACAAATCTCCGAGTTTTTGGTTGTCTTGCCTATGCTCACAATTTGAATCGGGGAGGAGACAAGTTTGCAACGTTCATGGAGATGTATTTCCATTGGTTATCCTTTCGGAAAGAAAGGTTAGACACTATATGATATTGATACACATTCTGTTTTTGTGTCTTGTGATATGAAGTTTGTTGAATATCAGTTTCCAGCATCTGATCAAAGTTCTTCCTCTCCTGGAGAGTCTAGACGTGATAATTGACTATTAGAAAATGATGAGAAGATTCAGGGAACAGATAAGTGTCTGCCTGCGACAATCACTGACATAGAAATACATATCACTGCAACAGATGCAGAATCGGCTGTAACAGAGACACTGACAGAGGCTGTAACAGAAATAAGTGCAGAAATGCATGTGACTGAAGTAGAGTTGGGCGTAGAAATACCTGTAACAGAAACATAAACAGAAATAGAGACAACAACGCATGTGTTAGAAGTGGTGTCAGAACCACATGTGCCAATGGCTGCACAAGATGCATATAATTTAGGTCGGGGATTTCGTGAGAAGAAGAAACCTGTCAGGTATCAAGATTTTTTGCTCCATACTGCCACTTGTGATTCTGAACAATATTATGTTGATCAGTTTATTTCTTATTATCAATTTTCCAAAGCTCATCGTGCATTTTTAAGTGCTATCGCAGCATAATCTGAGCTAAACACATATGATGAGATAATTAAGCATAAAGTTTGGCGTAATGCTAGGGATAGTGAGATTGATGCATTATAACGAAATGAGACGTGGTCAGTTGAATCGCTTCATGCGGGTAAACACACCATTGGATGCAAATGGGTGTTTACAATCAAGTACAATGTTGATGGATCGATTGAGAGGTATAAGGCTAGGTTGGCTCCGTTGGGTAATCAACAAATTGAAGGTCTTGATTATAAAGAGACATATTCTCCAGTGGCAAAAATGTGTACAGTTCGGTCATTTCTTAAAGTTGATGCGGCTAAGAATTGGGTACTACATTATATGGATGTGCACAATACTTTTCTCCATGGCGACTTTGAAGAAGAGGTTTTTATGAAGCTACCTCAGGGTTACACTTCATCATTACCTAATGATGTTTGTCGTTTGAAGAAATCGTTGTATGGTTTGAAACAAGATTCTAGGTGTTGGTTTGAAAAGTTTTCAAAGGCATTGAAAGAATATGGATTCGTACAATCATCATCAGATTATTCATTATTTCATCTACCTCGGGGTGAGTCCTCAGTGTATGTGTTAGTGTATGTTGATGATCTAATTATTTTTGGTTCTGATACAGTTGTTGTAACAACTTTCAAGACTTATCTTTAAAGTTGTTTTCACATGAAGGATCTTGGTAATCTGAAGTATTTTCTTGGTATTGAAGTGGCTCATTCTCCACGGGGTATTGTGTTGTCTCAACACAAGTATACACTTGACATCATTACAGATTGTGGCTTTCTTGGTTCCAAGCTTGTAACGATCCCAATGGAGCAGAATCATTGTCTTGCAAGATCTGATAGCGAACTTCAGTCTGATTCAGAGAAGTATCGTAGATTGGTTGGTCGTTTGCTATACTTAGCAGCCACCATACCTAATATAACATATGTTGTTCATATTCTGTCACAGTTTATGCATCGGCCACGTTTGGACAATTGGGAAGCCACACTACGTGTTGTGGCCAGGGCCTGTTTTTAAGTTCGAATAGTGATTTTAATCTTAATGGTTGGTGTGATTCTGATTGGGGTGGATGTCCTTTAACGCGACGTTCTTTGACTGGTTGGCTTGCTAGACTTGGTGGATCAATGATATCATGGAAGACTAGGAAACAAGATGTTGTTTCTTGTTCGTCGATAGAGGCTGAATACCGTGCCATGTTGAGGCTGTGTGTGAGTTAAAATGAGTGAAGGGTTTATTGGTTTCACTTGGTGTTACACATTATCATGCGATGCCTCTGTTCTGTGACAACCAGGCACCTTTACCTATTTCAGCAAATCATGTGTTTCATAAGCGCACCAAACATGTTAAAGTTGATTGTCATTTTATTCGTGATGATATAAAGGTTGGGATTCATGTCTCCACAAAGGAACAATCGGCAGATATCTTCACAAAGGTATTGGGACGCCGCGAGTTTCACTATCTTCTTTCCAAGTTGGACATTCGAGATCTCCATGCTCCAACTTGGGAGGGGGGGGGGGGGGGGGGGTATTGGGCTTTATGTTGTATATGGATAGTTTAGTCTTTGTGTATATCTTAATTAGGGTTAATCCTCTTGTATAAATTATGTGGCAGTTCTCTGCAGATAAAATTAGAAACCTATTTCATATATGTGACAGATTTAATACCTTCTTCCCCAATTTTCTTTGCCAGAGTTTTATTAGTAACTCGATCTGTCGTCTGGGTCGGAAGAGAAATCTGCATTTTTTTCATTGTGCTTAATCCATGGTAAGTTTGTCTTTTCTCGGGTAAATGGCCAAAACCGACCCACACTATGTTTATATGTTCGATTTAGACCTAACATTTGTGACGGTTCCAAAACATACCTAACGTTATAACAATTTAAATTTCATACCTGTAGTTTTTTTGTTTTGCCGATTCATGCATTTTACATGACTGTACAAACATGCCGTTATATACAACAACGTCGTATTTGAGGATGATGACATGTCTGTGAAAACTTGATTGTATACAACAACGTCGTATTTGTGAAACGGGGAATTCGAAATTATACACAACGACGTCGTTTTGTGAGAACCCCTTTTTTTTTAAAGCATACGAAGATGATGAAGAAAGGGGTTTCACTTTCTCAATCGAATAATTTCCATCCAAACATCGAATTCAATCCAGCGAAGCTTCCGATCAACATTGTGTAACCAATCCCATCTCAATTTTTCCGCCCTGTTTCCATAAGATCCCTCTGTGTTCTCTCGCTCTCTGTCGACCTATCGGTAAATCGAAATGCTAAATTGACCGCGGAAGCCACGCGCAGCCGCTGGTGGTTGTGGGATCTGCGAACACCGACATTATCGTTGGTGGGGCTAATATGAGAGGCTGGCCGGATAAGATGAGCGATGATGACTTTGAGATCGTGAGGAATGATGGTTTTTTTTATACCTGTAGTTTTGTTATACCTGAGGAATGCTGGTATATTGCTGCTGCAAAGGGAAATCCCAGATTCCATCAATATCCAAGTCGCTAAGGTCAGACAAATTGATGAATTGTTCGTCTCAAGTCGAACTTCTCGGAGAAGATGATGCTCGTCGAACTTCTCGGAGAAGATGATGCTCGTCGAACTTCTCGAAGAAGATGATGCTTAAACAAATGCTTCTGTTTTCTCTCATCTCTCTCTCTTGAAACCATTTGATTTTGTTCTTCGAAAACTTTGTTTGTTGTTTCTGTTGTGTGTTTTGAGTTCCCAAATAATCCAAAAGAGAGACAAAGAGAGAACCAGTGTGGTTTCTTAAGCTATATATATAAAGAGGAATGGCTTCAAAAGTTGTTGTCACTACAAAAAAAAGAGATCGACAACACAAAATGACTTGACTTAACGCTAATCCGATCTTACAAAACAACAACATATTTTTGTTACTTCTTCAAGATACGCTTGGAGAATATCTTTTTGCAATAAGGGCTTGACTTGAGCATTCCATACCTATGAACTTGCTCCACCAACCGCGCATGAACACGGCCCTGTTTCAAACCCAAAACCCAACAGAGTTTGAAATGCAGCACTGAAGCACACAACATCCATGGTGATGAGTTGCAATCTCAGCACAGTACCTCGTAGCAGCTTCCACCACAAACAGAGATCTTCACCACTTTCTCTACCACCGTCACATCCTCGCCGTCGATTTTGACTCTCTTTCGTTTCTTCTCGCCGTCGGCGTCAGAGCGTGGTTTCTGGTTGGATTGCTCTCTAGTGTTGACGACGGCTTGTCGGAAAGCCTCATGGTTAAGCGATGGTTGATTGGAGCTGCTTCTCGATGGCAGATGTTTGGAGCTTCAACTTGTTGGCGGGGTCGATCTCCGGCTTTGCTGCACAAGAGGCCTTGAGAGCGCGTACGGCGTTACCATGGGCTTTGACGGAGGAGGATTTCTCCGAAAGCGAATGACGGAGAGATTGTTCGGTAGCGTCCATTGGAATCTGGATCGAAGTAAGGAAGACGAGTCTTCGTGTTCGTCGAGGAAGAAACAAAAATCCCTAATTATTTTAGAGACAAAACGACAGCGTTTTCTATAATTTTGCAAATTTTAGGCTACCCAAAACGACGTCATTGCAGACATGGCATCCACGTCGACAAGCCTTAACGGATCGTTAACTATTTGACGGAAAATGTATGAATCAGTACCCAAAAAAAAAACTACATGTATGAAATTTAAATTGTTATAACGTTAGGTATGTTTTGGAACCGTCACAAACGTTAGGTCTAAATCGAACATATAAACATAGTTTGGGTCGATTTTGACCATTTACCCATCTTTTCTCCTACTAAAGTATTGTATTTTTGAAAATGTCCAGCTTATAATGGCATTTTTTGCAAAATGATAATACCAAAGTTGTATTTTTGAGATGGTCCCTTTAATCAATTTGGGTATTTGACCCAAAAAAAAATGGGATTAATTTTCTCGGCTCTCTTCATCGTCGAGACTTCGACTTCGACTAAGACCATTTGCAAATTTGTTCGATCTCTTCGTCTACGACTTAATCAGTTCGTTGTTCCGTCGAGAGTATTTGGAGGATTATGAAATTTCGGCAAAAGTTCTATCATTTCGGGAAATATGAAGGGAATTGAGTATTCCTCTTTCTCATCTCTCTTTCACATTATGTGTTTATGGTTTTCCTCTCTTTTTAGTTTTTTCTCTTGGTTTTGGATGATTAGAGACTTAATACTTTGTCTGCCTGATTCTTATGAGTCTGTTTGATAATTCGATTCGGACTTCGTTGATTTTCAGGACTTCTTTTTTGTTTTCGCTGTTTATTGTCTCTGTTGAAGTTTCTCCGTTTTATTTCAATGTCGTTTTTTCCGTAGCAGGATTATTTATTTCAATGTTGTTTTGGTTCAAATTACACTAAGTTGGAGGGTAAATTAGGAAGTATTTGCGTTGTGGGTCACTTTTTCAAAATTCTCTTTGTAATCTATCATTTTTTTTTCTTCTTCTATGGCAAATGACCATTTTACCCATGCTTCCTATTCGTCCATGTAATGTACACCGTTGATTTCGTATAGTACTGTACAAGGCACTACTGGAAAGTCAACGTGTGTACAGTATAATAAATGTTAGTTTGCAAAATAAGTTTAGAAAATGCTTAAAATTTTATAAAGTTTTCAGAAAGTGATAAAATAGCAAAGAACCGCTTAAATTAGTTTGATTCATCCAAATATTATTTAATGGTCTTAACAAATGTGATGATACTAGGACAAATGCATGGGTAATTGTTTTTAAAGAAATTGTTTTGAAATTTTAAAAAAATACTTTATTTGAATTTTATAATATGTCCAAATCATGATTATAGATAGAGTTGTCAAACAGAATAATTTGTCTATTTAACCCGTTTTGCAGTGAACTAAAATATTATTCGGGCTAACCCGTAAAATCTAATCTTGAAAACATAACTATATTATGCACTTTTTAATAACTCTAGTTTTGTGGTTAGTTTACGAACTCTTAAAAAAAAATCAATTTTCTTGTGTCTAACTTTTTATAAAATTAGTAAAATCATTTTCAACTTTTATTTTGATATAAATTCAAATAAAATATAAAAAACTATAGTGAAAATATAACAATATTTCTAATAGATTTTTGTTTTTTGAATATATATGGATTAATTATTATTTAAAATATATAGTAAATAACATCTTTAATGAAAAATACATAATTTTTATATTCTTATCACTAATTGTAAAAGACAATTATATCATTTTTTATTTCAATTATTCTTTGTTATTTGTATTTTGTAATGTCATTTCATATAATAACTTATAAAACAAAGTTCATTTTCAAAAATATCTTCTTAAATAATATTATAGAAAAATTGCTTTTATTTGAATTTTATCATATGTCCAACTCATGATTATAGATAGAGTTATGAAACAGAATAATTTGTCTATTTAACCCGTTTTACAGTGGATTAAAATATTATTTGGGCTAACCCGTAAAACCTATAATCTTGAAAACATAACTCTATTATGCACCGTTTAATTACTCTAGTTTTGTGGTTAGTTTACGAACTCTCAAAAAATCAATTTTCTTTTGTCTAACTTTTTTTATAAAATTAGTAAATTATTTTTCCAACATTTATTTTAATATAAAATCAAATAAAATATAGTGAAAAAATATATCAAGAGTTCGAATAGATTTTTTCTTTGAATATATATGGATTGATTATTATTTAAAAATATATATTAGATAACATCTTTAATACAAAATAAATAATTTATATACAATAAAAAAAAACCCTCGTCTCTCTCTCTCTCTTTGGAGATGATGGCAGCGCTTCAAACTTCTTGAGGATGGTCTCGGATTCGAGCTAGCACGGGGTGGTTATTACCCTTCATTCGGTTGATTACTCAGCATCGGAATGGTCGGATCGGTTTAATGGGAAGGGGCCCGGATTCGCTGAGCATCAAGGGGTCTCGGCTTCTCTATTTCGGGAAACTCCAGTTTCTTATCCTTTTGTTGCGTAACAGGATCTGGATCGATGACAAGAATTTGCGGGATTGGCGGGGTTTGATTTTCCGAATCCTCAAGTCACGGTCAATGCGGGGACAATTACCAAAGATTGCAGCCAGCTATTTACTTACCAAAGCTGATTCGAGGGTCAGTAATGGATCGGAATTTCATGGGAAACCAAAGCGGCTATTATCAATATGGTTTGAGGAGATTCAGGTTTTAATGGAGAGACTGCGGTTAGAGGTGGTAAGATATGATCTTGATAAGTGGTTTATGGCAACCATACTCCTCAACATCTGTGTTTTTTTGGCAACCATATGCTGTACCGGAGAAGATTCAGGGAGATATTCACGGACTAGCGATGATCTGATTAGGGTTTGCAGTAAAGGGAAGGATTGTGTACAGCGAGAGGTGATTTCACAGCGACACAAAGACCCGGGTATATATGGGCAGCAGAGAAGCTCGTTACCCATCTTTTGCTCTTTTACTTCTCTCGGTTTTGGCTTTTTTCATTGCACAACAAATAATGTCCCAAAGTAACTTGGTCAAGCGAGACGGTTCAGAGATGAAGATGGAAACAAGTGTGAAAAGATTGAAGATTCGGGTGCCTCGTTTTGACAACTCGGAACTCATTGCCGGTTACTCCAAGACACTGATCGGGAGGTGTATGAATCCCAATAAGCAGGACATGAAGGTACTACTCCACATGCTTCCTCGAATCCTGAACGTTGAGGATCGAGTAGCCGCAGCGGATCTCGGAATGGGCCGGTTCCAATTTGATTTTGACAGAGAGGAGGACATTGCGGAGATTTTGAAGATGGAGCCTTTTCATTTCGATTACTGGATGCTATCATTGGTGCGATGGGAACCCGTCGTGGATAGCAAATACCCGTCTGCCATTAAATTCTGGATTCGGGTAATGGGAGTTCTTCTACAGTATTGGGCTGACCAGACCTTTCGTAGTATTGGTGAAGCTCTTGGTGAAGTGAAAGAGGTGGATCTCGACATGGGCAGAGTGCAAGTGGTATTAGACGGATTCAAGGCTTTATGTTTTGAGACATCGGTTGAGTTTCACGGCGGTGAAGAGACAATCATCACGCTGCAATATGAGAGGCTGTTTGGGTATTGCAGAAGTTGTTTCAGTTTATGCCATGACCAGTCTCAATGTTCTCGACGGGTAAACAAGGCGGAGGCTCTGGAAAATACTCTGGAGGAAGCGAACCCGGGTCTGAATATTGTTAGGTACAAAGCTGCGGTGGTTCACGGCTTGGGGGGGGGGGGGAAGCTGGCTCAACAGCAAGCTGAATTCTCAGGTAAAACACATTACGGGCAGGAAAAGGGAAAGAGAAAAGTTCAGGATTTCAGAGATGCGGGGACTGGTAATATAACAGGAAAGCAGTATCGGTACGGTTCATGGAAGGGGGACAAAATGTACAGAGACAGAGATTCAAAATCTATCCCTTCCTCGAGTCACTTACCAGCTAAAGAGACAAACAAAAGGTACACCATGTCCACTTCGGGGATGTATCAATTGAGGTCTACAAGTGTGGGAAACAGTTTGTCGGATCATGAAAGGAAAATGCTTGATGCGTTCCAGGGCAGTAACGCAGGGACGAACCAGGATCCAGGTGAAGGTACAGCGTTGGAGAATTTCAGTAAGGCAGGTCAGATCATAGGGAAAAAGGTCCGCAGGGGCCTGCACTTTGAGGAAAATACAATGGAGACTCTTGAGACGGAAAGTTACAAAGGATCAGATCTCTGAAAAATCGATATTATCATAGAATGTTCCTAGTGTGGTAGAGATGCTAGATAATTTAATTACGGACGAGAAATATGGAAAAAACATCTATGGAAAAGTTAATGCTCGGCAGCCATTACACAATAAGCTATCTTCGGGAAATATGGAAAAAACATCATAAGCCAGAGTTTCTATTTCTTTCAGAAACCAAACAAGAATTTTCCTTCGTACAGAAGTTCCAACCCCACTTCGGTTATGACCAATTGCACACGGTGGAACCGACCGGTGCGAGCGGTGGACTTGCATTATTTTATGATAATTCTTATCAGGTAAATATAATTTTTCAAATAATCGGATAATCGATATTGAAGAGCTCGTGCAAGGGAAAAAAGTTTTGTTATCATTTATCTATATAGATCCGGTACCAAAATTGCGGGATCAGGTGTGGGAACGACTAACACGGATAAGCTTATCACGCTCGGATCCGTGGTTCATAATTGGTGATTTAAATGAGATAACCGACAATAATGAGAAACAATGAGGAAATTTAAGACATGCATCCACTTTCATTTCATTCAATCTCATGATTCAAACATGTGGTTTATTGGAATTTCCATGCTTGGGAAATACCATGTCCTGGAGAGGAAAACGAAACAAAAAGACAGTACGGTGCCGGCTAGATCAGACTTTAGCTACTGGAGATTGGCACATAATGTTTTCACATTCATATGTCGAATATTTGGCAATGATTGGATCGGACAATAGACCATTAGTTGCCACAATCGAGGATAAAATTTCTCGGAAACGCGGTCAATTTTGGTTTGATAAACGCTGGATTGGGCAAGATGGTCTGATGGATTCGATTGCCAATGGATGGGAGATTAATCCAGGGGGAACCAGATCATCTTTTGTCCAGAAAATCAGGAACTGCCGGCGAGAGATATCGAAATGGCAGAAGAATAACTTACCCTACGGCAAAGAAAAGAAAAATGAGTTACAACAGGCATTAGAAGAGGCCCAAAATGATGATAATATAACCCAAGAGGAATTGATAGAAATTACCGTAAAAATTAATAGAAGCATATCGGGATGAGGAGTACCTCTGGCAACAAAATAGTCGTACTTTGTGGCTAACGCTGGGGGATAAAAACTCAAAATTTTACCATGCGCAAGTAATGCAAAGGAGGGCAAGGAATCGGATTGTCGGGTTACACAATGCAGCAGGTTTGTGGGTCACATCAGAAAAAGAGGTGGAACAAGTGGTGGTAAACTATTTTGACGATTTATTCTCCACTACGTCCCCAACGGACTTTGAGGAGGCTCTGGGCGAAATTAAGCCTATAGTTTCGGAGCTGAACAATGACAAACTCACGGCAATTTCTACCGAAGAGGAAGTACGGTCGGCACTCTTTATGATGCACCCAGAAAAAGCCCCGGGCCCTGACGGAATGACATAACTCTTTTTCCAACGATCTTGGCACATAGTAAAGGCGGATTTAGTAGAGTTGGTGAATGGTTTCTTTGAGACGGGTGTTTTTGACCACCAGCTGAATATGACAAATATTTGTCTAATCCCGAAGACGGAAAGACCAAGCCGGATGACGGATTTAAGACCTATAAGTCTTTGTAATGTAGGATATAAGATTATTTCAAAGTTTTTATATATGTCCGAGGTTAAAGCGACTACTCCCGAACCTCATTTCGGAGACTCAATCAGCCTTTGTGGCAGGAAGATTAATTTCATATAATATTATGATTGCTCAAGAGATGTTCCACGGTCTCCGGACTAACAAGTCAGGTAAGAGTAAATTCATGGCGATTAAAACGGATATGAGCAAAGCATACAATCGGTGGAATGGTCTTTTATTGAACATCTTCTGAGGAAGTTCGGTTTTTCAGAAAAATGGACTACATGGATGATGTGGTGCATTACATCAGTAGAATACAAAGTGCTTATCAATGGACAACCCAAAGGTCGGATAATTTCAAAAAGAGGGCTTCGTCAAGGGGACCCGTTGTCACCTTATCTATTCATACTTTGTACGGAGGTCTTAATAGCAAACATCCGAAAAGCAGAAAGAGAGAAATTACTAACGGGGTTAAAAGTTGCGAGAGCAAGCCCATCGGTATCACATCTACTCTTCGCTGATGACAGTCTTTTCTTCTGTAAGGCTACCAAACAGGAATGCGAAACTATATTACGTATCGTACAACAATACGGGTTAGTGTCGGGGCAGCAAATCAATTTCGGTAAATCTTCTTTACAATTCGGTCACACGGTTGATGTGATGGTACAAAATGAGGTTCAGCAAACACTAGGAATTGCTACCATCGGCGGCATGGACTCGTATCTAGGCCTTCCGAAGAGTCTCGGAGGCACCAAAAGTAAGATCTTTAACTTTGTAACAGAGAGGCAGCAAAATCGAATTAACGGATGGACATCAAGATTTCTATCAAAAGGGGGAAAGGAGGTTTTAATCAAATCCGTGGTATCAGCAATGCCCACCTTCGTTATGTCGTGTTTTAGGTTACCCAAGTTCATAACCGCAAAATTAACTAGTGCGGCGGCACTGTTCTGGTGGAGCTCAAACGGAGATTCAAAAGGAATGCATTGGATAGCATGGAAGAAACTATGTCGAAGTAAATCGGAGGGAGGCTTGGGTTTTCGGGCGGTCGAGGACTTTAACACATCACTATTGACCAAACAATTATTGAGGTTAATGGATAAACCGGATTTTTTATTTGCGCGGGTTTTCAAGGGTTGATATTTTCGGAACACATATCCTTTAGAACCCATTCGATCATATTCTCCATCATATGGATGGAGGAGTATTATCTCAGCTAGATCTCTGGTCAACAAAGGGCTAATTAAAAGAGTTGGATCAGGTTGTTCTATTTCAGTATGAAACGACCCGTGGATACCATCTTCTCAGCCGAGGTCAGCAACATGTAAATGGTACAATTATTACCCGGATTTAATGGTCAATCACCTTATTGACCCAGTAACTCAGACGTGGAATACAGCGTTATTGAACGCGATTATTGATCCGGCAGACGTGACGATTATTCGGGGTCTACATATATGTAGCACATACAAACCAGACACCAATGGATGGCATTACACAACATCGGGAAGGTATACGGTGAAGTCGGGTTATCAAATTGAACAATCATAACCAAATATCGGTACCACAAACTCTTTTGGTCCGGATGTGACGAAATTACAAACACACACCTGGAAGTTGAAATGCTCCCCGAAATTAAGACACTTTATTTGGCAAGCTATATCGGGCTGTCTCGCGGTCTCATCTAATTTGCGAAGAAGAGGAATTAACTGTGATACGCGGTGTGCAAGGTGTGGATCGGAAAATGAAACTATCAATCATGTCCTTTTTGAATGTCCTCCGGCATTACAAACATGGGCACTTTCAAAGATTCCAACACCTCCGGGTGTTTTCCCAATGTCATCGGTCTTTGCTAATTTTGATCATCTTTTTTGGCGGCTTACCCCAAATAATTCGGATAATAGTTTTCCATGGATTGCGTGGTACATTTTGAAAAGGAGAAATGATAAGGTTTTTTCAAATGTGGACAGATGTCCACAAGATATACTACAGCAGGCGGAAACCGAGGCCATGTCCTGGGAAGCGGCACAGAACAGTGACCCAGATGTGATAATTCAAAACTTTACCCCTTCTCTGGTAATTCCGATATATGACGGTTGGCGATGTAATGTTGATGGATCTTGGAAGGAGACCGATAGTTTTTCCGGAATAGGTTGGTAACGTTATCAGGAAGGAGTCGAAGGAACTATAATGGGAGCTAGGAATCTGCGAAGAAGCATATCCCCCCTACACGCAGAATTGGAAGCACTCATCTGGGCCATGCATTGTTTGCTAGTAAACCAAAAGACGGAAATAGCTTTTCAACATACTGCTCCGAGTTGGTGAAGATGGTCTCTACACCCGAGGATTGGACGGCTTTTGCATTACACCTGGAGGAATTCGTGAAGAGTAAGGAGGCGTTTTCTTTCTTCTCAATCTCACTCATCCCACGCGCGTACAACACAATGGCAGACAAGATAGCAAAAAGTGCTTGCGTCTACCCAGTGGATATTGACTATGTAAACTCGGTACCACCGATTTGGATTTCCGAATCGTTCTAGGTATTTAGGCTGTTGACAAACAAAATAATAATAATAATAATTTAAATATTCTTTTCACTAATTGTAAAAGACAATTATATCCTTTCCTATTTCAATTATTATTTGTTATTTGTAATGACATTTTATGTAATAACTTGTAAAACAAAGTTCATTTTCATAAATGTCTTCTTAAATAATATTATAGAGATGTATTTGTTCACTAATCTATCATAACCCAAGGTCCAAAACCATATTAAACCAAACCAAACCATTCATATTAGATTATGGTTTACTCTTATTTGTAAATCAAAATCTAAAAATTACAACAAAATATGAACCGAAACCGAACCAAAATTTGAATTTAACACTTCCTCGAGGAACAAGAATTTGGCTCTCATTCTAATGCTCTCTTATCAAGCATCGATTTACTACATCTTGAAGGAACGAAATTCTAGGTTACACTTTAAATGTGTTCGGCTTGCAGCAAGCATCATTGAAGAAATTCAACATGTAACTTCTTTGGTGCAAGTTGGACCCTCTCTCGAGAGTTCTACCAAATACTTCGGATACCGTCTCATATTTAACTACTTGGTTTGATGTGTTTCAATCCATTAGGTAAAACTAACAGTATGTTGTTAGTATCTCGTTCGATAATGCTTTTTTATCGGATTGAAGTTAAACACACACAAAAAAATGTTATTTTTTTTGTTTTTTGTCGTCAATTTTTTTGTCGTCAATTTAAACACACATCAGGTAAGCCTCTACTAAATGTAATTGCAGATGTAATTCAATCTCACACTTACTCTTTGCAGATGACTCTTTTATTTTGCAAGACAACTGAAAATGAATGCTCTACATTACTCAAACTCTTGAAGACATACGAAAAAATTGAATTTAACACTTGTATTTATTTATTTTTATCTGTCATATTTAGAAACGGCGTCCTCGTCGGGATATGTTCTCAAAACTTCCTAAAACAGATTTTGAATTCTCCTATATCCCTATTTCATCTCCATATCCCTCATCTCATTAAACAAATGTGTTCTTCCAAATTTGCCCTTGGTTTGAATTTTGTTTTTTAAAAACAAAAAAATCAAAAAATCAAAAACGATCTCACTCGTCGGACTCGTGCTCGACTCACATCTCCTCCTCCATCGTGCTCGATCTCCATCACCGCCGGAGTGAGCCCTCTCGCCGCCGTTTCCTCCGCCGCCGAGCTCTCTATCGCCGCCGTTTCTTCGCCTCACTATAGTTGCATCGAGCTCCTTCAAATTAGGTTTGTTCTTCAAATAGTTTGAGGGATTGAATTATATTTGATATGCGCAATGGGTGATCATGGTTTATGGGTCGATTAAGACTTTAAATTGGTATGAAATGGATTAATGTGGTTGAATCATATGTAGATTAGAACCCGAAACAATCCATTTTGAGTTTTTAATATAAGAGAACTGGGTAAAACTGAAACTAGTATTACTAATTGAGTTTTTTGTATTGTTTTGGCAGTATACAATGAGCAACAACGTCAGCATACATTTTAAATGCCGAGGTCACATGTATAGTTTAATGTTGAAGACATCAGTGGAGGAGATAACTTTGTCGATGATAGAAGTTAGGCTATACAAGAAAGTTGCGTTAGATGAAAGTAAGGTTAAATTGCAATTGAGTTACATTCCACTGCTGGTGGGATGTGAGGAACAGTTTACTATTTCTGATGATGAGGATCTGTGTGTTTATCTAACTTCCATTGATAAAGAGAATCGTAGATGTATTTTTTTTGTGGAGGTCATCACTATAGCGGAATTGCCCTTGCAACTGTCGATAGCAGACAAAAGTTCTTTTGGTATGAACTATGAAGAGTTGCATTCAAATGATGATGATGATACTAAAGATGATGATGAAGATAATACTAAAAAGGATGATGATGAAGATAATACTAAAAAGGATGATGATGATACTAAAGAGGATGATTCTGATATGCGTGATGAATATGTTGAGCTTCCACCTGTTGTAGAATCTAGTCATTTTATAAAGGCATGGAAATACGGTTTGGGTGTGAGTGTACATCAAGAATTTCCAAATAAGCAGGCATTGCAAGAGGTGGTGGATAGAGCCGCATTTGTTAATTGCTTTGGTTTTGCTATAAAAAAGTCGGATAAGGTGCGTTTAGTGCTAAAATGTCGTCAAGAAGGATTCCAAAGACAGATACCTTCTCGATTAGAAGGTACACCAAGATACATACATGCTCCCGGGCTAGTCAGAGTACAAGCAACATGAAGAGGAAAGGCACACAACAATTCGTTGCATCTCTTTTGCATGAGCTTTATCCAAGTCAAATGGAAACTCCAACTCCTACAAGTATCATGGCTCTTGTTCAGACAGAATTCGGTGTGAAGATATCATACTCCACAACGGCGAGAGGGAAAAAGCAAGCAGTTTGTGCTTTGCGTGGTAGCCCGGAAGAAAACTACAAGATGATGTATTGTTATTTGTACATGTTAGAGAAGGCCAATCCTGGTACAATAACAAATGTGAAATTGGATGAGAAGGAAAAATTCAAGTACCTATTCATAGCTTTGGGAGCTAGCATTGAAGGGTTTCAAGTCATGAGGAAAGTAATAATTGTGGATGCAACATTTCTCAAGAACGGATATGGTGGTGTACTAGTTTTTGCCTCAGCTCAAGATCCTAATCGTCACCATTATCCCATAGCGTTTGGTGTACTCGATGGTGAGAATAATGCAAGTTGGACATGGTTTTTCGAGATTCTGAAAACCGTTGTAACGGACTCTTCCGAATTGGTATTTATGAGTGACAGAAATGCAAGTCTCATCAGCGCCATAGCTAATGTGTATCCCCAGGCTCATCATGGGTATTGTATATGGCATTTGTCCCAAAATTTGAAAGGTCATGTCAGTAACGGCAACAAAGACGTAGTCGCATGGAGATTCATAGAGTGCAGTAGGCTTTACACAGCGGTTGAGTTCGAAAGTGCTTATTGTTCTTTTAAGACGAGATTTCCTTATGCGGCCAAGTATCTAGAGGACAGTACTGAGAAAGAAAAATAGGCAAGGTGTTGGTTTCCAGGAGAAAGATACAACATAGACAGAAGCAAATGTGTGGAATCTTTGAACAATGTTTTTCGTAATGCAAGGAAGTACTCCTTAATACCCATGCTAGATACGATCATTAAAAAAAATTTTGATTGGTTCAATGAACATCGGAAGGAGGCAGTGTTTGGAGCGATTGGATGTAAACTGGTGCCTTTGGTGGAGAACTACATGCATGATTTATGGGCTGTTGCTGAGAAATTAATTGTGACGGAGCTAAACAATTTCGAGATTGAATACAATGTCATTGATAGTGATGGAAAGCCTTATTTGGTGAACTTGCTCTTGAAAACTTGCAATTGCAGGGTGTTCGATGTTGAAAGGTATCCTTGTGTGCACGCACTAGCCGCTTTCATTCAATTCCAAAGGCATACAGATAGAGGTCGTGATATCCAATTACATGATTTGTGTTCAAAATATTATTGGACGGAGCTGTGGGCAATGGCGTATTACAAGACAATATATCTAGTGCCAAATAGGTCAGAATGGACTGTCCCAAATTACATCAAAGAGTTGCAGATCATACTTCCGGATCTCATCAAAAAGAAGGGAAGAAAGAAAGTCAAAAGGTTTCCATCGGCTGGGGAACGGCGTCCAAGGACGCAAAATAAAAGGCGGCCGAGACAAGGACTCCAATGGATGTTATTTGGAAATTCTAGTAGTGTTTGATTTTATCTTCAGCTTTTGTATTGTAAAACTGGTGTTTTGTTCTGTAAAACTGGTGTTTTGTTCTGTAAAACTATATATTGGATCTATGGGTTCTGGTAAACTGGTAAAATTTGGTAAAACTGATTAAAGATGATAATGTGAAACAAAACCTAATTCAAAGTTACTCGACAGAATAATTTGCGTTGTAAACGTCATAAATATGACGTTTTCACGTGAACTAATAGGGAAATTACGACATTGATAATTTTGGGTTCATATGAAGTAATCCCACGAACAAAGGTTTTATACTTTTAAGATCACTTTAATAAAAATAGCCAAGTTAGTAGGGTAAAGTTGCAAAAATGTAGAATTAAAACATATTAATGCACACAACAATTAGAATGATATATTAATGGAGGAAAATCAACTGTAAAACTACAAAATAAAAGTTTAAGAGTGGGTAAAATTAAATAAATTGAAAACAGCCAAAGTAAAACTATTTGGAACTTTCGTAAAACTAATATCTTTGGTAAAACTAAGTGCAATTTTTTGGGAGCCAAAACGAAAAAATTTCACCAAATTTTTGGTGCCCAAAATCATTAACTCAAGGTTTTCCTCTTTTTTTCAGATCCGATTTCCTTCCTCTCTCTTCATTTCTCTCTCTCCTTTTCTCTTTCGTTTTCTCTCTCCTTTTCTCTTTGGTTATCTTTCGGTCTCATTTCACCCTTCGTCTCTCTATTGACTATGGACAAGTTCGAATCTGATCCGTATTACAATGACATGAAGAGGGCGAAGAAGGAATACGACAGGATGTTCTTAATAAGTGAGATGGATGGTATACCAACAAGGTGTCCCTGCGGTGGTCGAATCGTTGTGGAGCCTTCACACTCCCCCGGATCTGATGTGGGAAGGAGGTACCTTGGTTGCAATGAATTTGAGGTAAAACTATACTGTAGTGAAACTGGAAAACTTGGTAAAACTTTACTGTCATGAAACTGGAAAAACTTGGTAAAAATATACTGTCGTAAAACTGTAAATTTTGGTAAAACTTTACTGTCGTGAAACTGTTATGTCTTCTTGTGTAGGATAATGACCTCCACATTAAAAAAACTTTGGGTTCGATGTGTCGAAGAAGAAGCCACTAACTTAAGAAGGACGGTTGACTATCAGGCCGAGGAGCTTCGTCGCCATGTATATCGTATTGAGCAGCTGGAAAAGGAGATTGCAAAGCTGAAGGAGATGGTGGGTCGTATCGTTGGTTAACTAGTCTTTCATCTAAGTATTTAACTTTTAAGAATTTTCTTTGCTGTTTCGGTTTGTCAGACTTATTTATGTACGGTTTGTAAGACTTATTTTAGTTGTTTGGAGACTCGAGAGTTTGTTAACATCATTCTATAGCACGATAAATCCACGATATCAAACAACTAGTTCCAATATCAAACCGAAACAACTAGTTATTGTTAATAATATCAAACCGAAACAACTAGTTATTGTTAACAATATCAAACCTGATAAAACTAGTTCTTCATCGACCTTGTGCATCGCCCAAGAAGAACAAAGATCCGTTAGAAATGTTTGAGAGAGAGAGAGGAGAGGAGTGAGAGTGAGAGTTTCAATTTTTTTGGCAATCGGGTTAGATCCGATAGGTTTTGGATGGGTGGATAAAACCCTGGTATGAGATGTAATTTCTTAATTTTGGCTAGGGTAAGAAAGTAAAACACTGGTTTTTGGAATTAAAAATAAATCAAAAGAAAATTCATTTTAGAAGGGGGATTCACCTCCTATACCATTATGAGGAAAAAAAAAACCATCACTACCCCAAGTTAATCTCAATAGCACTCTCTCTTTTAATGAATGTGTGAAATGACAAATTTGCCCTATCCAAACCCAGCCAAATACCCAAACCCAGCCAAATTTGCCCAGGTTTCTATTGGGCAAAAGAAAAATAAAAATAAAAAAAAAACGTAAAACTCGACGCGGGGAATCCATCCAGCTCCGACGTCGGCGCCGTCGCGTCTCCGGCCAGCAGTCATTTTCTCCGTCGCGTGTCCGTCGATCTCCAGCGAGGTTTGTGCTTCTCCGTCGATCTCCATTGAGCTCCATTGAGCTCCATTGGGTTTAGGGATTGGATTGGTAGATTCAATCGATGAGTTTGCACATTGGTGTTTAGCCAATGATTCTGTGTCGATTGGGACTTTAAATTGAGTAGAAATGCATTTTAGAGGTAGAGTCATTGTGGATTGTATGCAGATTGGAACCCGAAATCGAATAAATTTGTGTTCCTACGCGAGGACAACTAGGGACAACTAGGTATCACTGTGAATAATCATTTATTAATTAAAATGGTGGTATAACTGAGGACAACTGCGTATAACTGAGGACAACTGCGTAATACTGTGGACAACTAGTGTAAAACTGGGTACAACTATAAGTATATATTGAGTTGTTTGGTGTTGTTTTCGCATGATAGAATGAGCAACAGCGTCTGCATCTATTATAAATGACAGGTGCGCATTCCTAGTGTAGTGTTGAAAGAGGAAATAACTTTGGAGAAGGTAGAAGGTAGACTATACAAGAAGCATGCGTTAGATGAAAGTAAGGTAATATTGGAATGGAGTTACTTTCCTATGGTGGTTGGATGTGAAGAACATTTGAGTATTTCTGATGAAGAAGGTCTTGCTGGTTATGTAATGACCGTTGATAAAGAGAACCGTATACATGTTTTGAATGTGGAGGTCATGACTAGACCGGAGTTGCCCTCGCAACAGTCGAGAGCGAGGAAAAGCTCGTATGGTATGAACTATGACCATCGAAGTGATGATGAAATAGGACCTAATGCCTTGACGTTGTACGTAGACAACGGACAAGCAAATGAAGAAGAGGAGGTGAGAGAGGATGATGATGATGTATTGGAGGATAACCGTATGGATACATCGGGTATGCGTGATGAATATTATGAGGAAGCACCCGTTGTTGAAGGTAGTCAGTTTGTAGGTCCATGGGAAGACGGTTTTGGTGTGCGTGTTCGTCAAGAATTCCGAGATAAGAAGGCGGTTATAGAGTTGGTCCATAAATTGTCATTTCTTAACTCTTTTGATTATGTTATCAGACATTTGATAGAACGCTGTGGGTGGTTAAATGTTCTATACAAAGATGTAGTTGGGGTCTACGAGCAGCAAGGATTGATAACATGGATATGTTCTCGATTAGAACGTATACGAAGATGCACACATGCAACTGGGCTGATCAGAGTGCAAGCGTTGATAAGAGGAGAGGCTCATCACAGCTAGTTTCATCTTATTTGAGTGAGAAATATCCCGGGAAACTCGAAACTCCAAGGCCCAATGTCATCAGGGAACTAGTTAGGCAAGAATATGGTGTAGAAATATCATACTCGACGGCGTTGAGAGGGAAAATCAAGCGGTTTGTGATATGTGTGGTAGTCCAGAAGATTGGTACAAGATGTTGTATAGTTATTTGTACGTGTTAGAGGAGGTCAATCCTGGAACGATAACTAGTGTGGAACTAGATGAGGCGGGAAAATTCAAGTATCTATTCGTAACTTTGGGAGCTAGCATTGAAGGGTTAGCATGCATGAGGAAAGTGATAATTGTGGATGCAACTTTCTTGAAGAACGGATATGGTGGAGTACTAGTTTTCGCCGTTGCTCAAGATCCTAACCGTCACATTTATCCCATAGCGTTCGGTGTACTCGACGGTGAGAAAAATGCGAGTTGGACATGGTTTTTCGAGATATTGAAAAGCGTTTTAGGCAACCTAGGGGACTCCTCTGAATTGGTATTTGTGAGTGATAGAAATCCAAGCCTCGTCAATGCAATAGCAAACGTGTTCCCACAAGCTCGGCATG
The DNA here is from genome assembly GCA_030161315.1 of Eutrema japonicum. NCBI lineage: Eukaryota > Viridiplantae > Streptophyta > Magnoliopsida > Brassicales > Brassicaceae > Eutrema > Eutrema japonicum. Next base: position 34,592,012 of record BSQW01000011.1, read on the forward strand.
GGTATTGTTTATGGCATATGGCCCAAAATGTGAAAGGTAATGCTTCTAATGCAAACAAATCTGTAGTGGCTTACAGATTCCAGGAGTGCGGTTGGGCTCACACAGAGGCTGAGTTCTACAGTCGTTACAACATGTTTAAGAGGAGATTTCCTTCCGCGGCGAAGTATGTGGAGGAAAGCATCGTGAAGGAAAAATGGTCGAGATGTTTTTTTCCCGGTGCCCGATACAACCTAGACACGAGCAATTCTGCGGAATCTCTGAACAACACTTTTAACAACGCGAGGAAGTACTCCTTAATACCCATGCTGGATACTATCATTACAAAGTTTTCTGATTGGTTTAACGAGCATATGAAAGAGGCCGTGTCAGGACATGTTGATAACAAACTGGTGCATTTGGTTGAGAACTTCTTGCATGATAACTGGGCTACTGCTAAGAAATTAACCGTGAGGGAGGTAAACAGTTACTAGCTCGAATACGAAGTCGTTGATATTGATACTAAGGTTTATTTGGTGAACTTGGAAAGGAAGAGTTGCTCTCGTAGGTTATTCGATATTTAGAATTATACTTGTCTCCACGCACTAGTAGCATAGATCTCATTCAGAAAAAATGGTGGTGGAGTTAGTTGTCGTGATACCCAAATAGAAGTCCATGAGTTGTGTTCGAAATATTATTGGACGGAGTTGTGGGCATTGGCTTATCACAGGTCCATTTATGTTGTCCCGGATATGTATGCATGGATTGTCCCCGATTACATCAAAGAGAAGCAAATCCTACCTCCGGATCGCAAGATAAAAAAGGGTAGGAGGAGAGTGACGAGGTTTCCATCAGCAGGAGAAAGGCGTCGTCGAAGGACACTGAATAAAAGGCGTCGAAGAATACTACCCTGGAGTTTATTTGGAGATAAGAACTTGTGATCTTTGTTATCTTTTGTTCTGTAAAACAACTCAGTACAACTGGTATTTCATTATGTAAAACTACGTATGTCTTGAAAATTGATTATGTTCTGTTAGAAACAACTAGGTATAACTCGGTATCACTATACTTTATCTACAAGGTGCACGTAATTATTCAACCGGCTTGTTTGGGTTGTAGAGGTGGCTAACAAATGTTAAAACACGGTGCAATGTACTGCGGAGGCAAAATATAACTACTTCAAACTTTGGTATAACTACTATAACTACTTCAAACTTTTGCCAATAGTACGTCGAATGTGGATAATTTTTGTATGCATAAAATATTTGAAATGATATTTGATGTTGAATAAAATGTTATAACATCAAGAGAGTATCATTAAAAAGGGAAAATATTAAATTCCCATCTTTTTATGAGTTGTTGTGGAAACAGTTACACAACATTGTCCTTCTAGTTTTAAAAGCATTTACATAGTAATAGCCAGTTTAGGAAGACCTACTAACCTAAATTTTGATTTGACGCTAATGACTGCATAAAACAATCAGAACTATATGTCTAAGCACTTATCTATTTTGTAAAACTAGTAAAACATATCTTAAGGGCAAGTAATATTAGATAAACATAAAACCAGCAAAAGTACAACTATGACCATCTATGACCCAAACTCGTAATACTAGTATACTCTGGACAACTATGACCAAATATTTAGAGGAAAATTTGAAATTTGAAATTTCGAAAATTTCAAAATAAAAAATCCAATTTTTTTGCAAATGTTTCTTTTGTCACCAAACAACCTTTTCCAATTATCCTCCCATTTAGTAAATCGCAACTCTCTCTCCCTCTCTCTCTTCTCTCTCGAGTCCCCCTTCTCTCTCTCTTGAGTCAACTCTCTGAAATCGAAATGGAGGAAAGTAGCTATCACTGGACGGACAACTTTTGCATTGAACCATGCGAGGAGGAGAGGAGGCGCAGTAAGGAGATGAAGCGGATGAAGGAGCATTTCGACATGGTTGGCTTCATCGCCGACGCCAAATATGGGATTCAAACCAAATGCCCCTGTGGTGGACAAATCAAGCAAGATGTCTCCACACAGCCAAAGTTTTGGAATGATTTTGACACTTTACCGGGCAGTAGGTACTTCACCTGCAACGAATTTAAGGTAAAATTTCATTTCTAGGTTTTTCTGGGTAATACTAGTTAAACTAGGTAAAACTATTTGAATGTTCTTCGATGGATAACTAGTAAGACTAGGTAAAACTAGGTAAAACTATTTGAATGTTCATTGCTAGGATGATGGACTCCACTTTCGCCAGCCGCGGGTTTTTGGTGTCGAGCAAGAGATTTCGAAGCTAATTCGGAAGGTTGAAGAGCAGAGCGAGAAGATTGAAGAAATGCAAAAGAAGATTGAAGAAATGCAAAAAGAGATTTAAGTAGTTGTTTAAGACCTATTATCTAAAATGTTGTATAAGACATATTATGTAATCCCAAAACTTCCTTTCTATTTTGTATAAGACATATTATGTTTGCTCAGCTAATCTTATCAATGGCTTTGTTTATGAGTGAAACGACCGCACTTTTTTTTTTTTTTTTTTTAATTAACGATAAATAAATAAACAGTCATAATTAACAACGCGGAAATAATACAAACACCAGAACAATCCAAGTTCTACAGCTTACACAAGCCAGCAGTTCTAACAGCAAAAGCAACAACAATAACTAAAACCCCAGGTCCTAATCATCCCCTCTTCACTGCCTCGATTCCACGATCACACCTTATCTTTACCTGCATCGACAAAAGTGATGCATCAACATTTGGCTAGCCAAACGCTGAGTGAGAGATCATCCCAACAACAGGCTAACAATAAGCACAATCAACAACAATTACCAATACGAAGAATTAATTAACACCAATTAAAACTCCTAACACAATAGCAATTCATCACCATGAAAACTATACCAACGCCTAGCAATTCCATCCCAAGAAAAGCTAGACACAAAGCCTGAAAGGCAACACACAACACGCCTTCACGGCACAACCCACGACCAGTATCGATCGATACCTCCTTGGTATCGATCGATACCCAAACACATGCCCACAGGCAAACAACCGGTATCGATCGATACGCCCCTGGTATCGATCGATGCCAAGCAACACATGCCCACAGGCAACAACTGGTATCGATCGATACACACCTGGTATCGATCGATGCCTGCACGACTCGAGTCCACCGACAAGAGTCTAGTATCGATCGACACACACATAGTATCGATCGATACCCACCTGCAAATCACAACCTTCCGCGAGATCTAAACCCAGAAATCGCCACAAATCACCAAGGCAAAGCCCCAAACTCAACAATCAAGCTTAACTAAGCACCACACAAGCTTACTTGCTAACCTTTGGTCCCAACTCACCTTAAATCGGCTGGATCGAGCTCTAGAAGACCTCACTCGCTTCCCTTTAGCTCACCAAACCAAACTCTTCCGATCTCTTCTTCAAGCTTCTCCCAAGCTCGAATCTCTATCGATCTCGCAAGATCCAAGCTTCACCAAGCTTCCACCTCTCTCACGCTCTCTCACGCTCCCTTCTCTCTCTCTCTCTCTCTCTCTCTCACGCGACCAAGACTTTTCTCACTCAAAGAAATGGTTTCCACCCGCAAGAAGAGAAGAGGAAGAAGACTTATAAGGAGAAATCCCGGCTGGTATCGATCGATACCCCCAGTATCGATCGATACTAGCCCCCAGCGCAACCCGATTTAATTATTTTTCCCCAATAATTAATTCCTCCGGAACGCGGGCGTTACAATTCTCCCCCACTAACTTAGATTCGACCTCGAATCTTCGTTACCGTTCATCTCCCATGAACCGTTCATCTCCAATGAACATCAATCGTCGCAACGATTTCACAAACTTTGGCCAACCCGGCCATCTCAACACTCATACGAGGTCCAAAACCAACCTCCGAGGTTTCCCACGCAGCCCCTATGCTTATGACACCGCGGCATCATATGTACTTATTGCTCAACACAAGCCAACCCCATCACTCAAGACACCGCAGCATCTCCGAGTTCCGAGCATCAGCCATATCCCGCAGGATATCCACCATACCACATCACCCAAGACACCGCAGCATCTCCGAGTTCTAGGTATATGCCGTACCACTCCACTCAGTAATATAACCTACAAGAGTCTCAATACCCCATACCACTCAATTCTAGGCAATATATCCCACGTCTGGGACATACTCCTTACGAATCCACGGTATCACGTATCACTCTAGGCTATAAACCTCCCGAGTCTGGGTACATCGCCACTCACACTCCCAAGACACACAGTCCTGCGAGCTATCGGCACCAGAGGAACCAGTCCTCTCAACGAGCAATAAATCACATATCTCTAAGCATCTCGACTGAACTACCTCCCGTGATACGTGTAAATCCTCGCAAGGCAACACCGGCATCACCCATATTCCATACCCGGAATATCTGCCGTGCATGACCAATAACCCGGCCATCGCACCTCCCTTGCGCACCTTCCAGTGTCAGCTTGCTTCAGAAAGACTTGTCAAGACAACTATGACTAGGCTACCTTTAACACCCAACAACTCTCTGCAGTAGGTCATCAATACAAACGTAATAAAACAAACAAGTACCATACGCCTGCAATCAGACCCACCACATAGAACCGCTAGGTGAAATAACCCGGTCTCGTCACTCGACTCATTTTCCCGAACAAGCTTAACTGAAAACACGCAACGCTCACAATAGCAATAAGAACATTCATCTTATCACTCTCTTGCATTAACGTTTCTTACCCCAAACGTAATGCAAAACCGTGACTCCCAAAGTCACCAATAATAAGAAATACTCATCTTATTACACATCATAATGTAACATCATTCTACACAACGGCAATACAAAATGAACACACATAGCACACAGCTACAACCGAAACTGGAACCTCTCGATGGAACTCAAGCCGCAGCTTGCTTCTGGAACCACTTCTGGAACCTCGCTTCCATCCTAGCCTCTGGCTCCCAAGTTTCCTCCTGCACCCCGTCACAGTCCCACAGAACTCGCATCATCGGAATCTTCTTCCGACGAAGCTCCTTGACCCTCCGCTCGAGAACTCTCAAAGGTCTCGCCTCAACGGTCATATTAGGCTGGAGATCTGACGGAATCTCAGCCAATACCTCGTCACCCCTATGCAAACACTTCTTCAGCATCGACACATGGAATACCTTATGAAATGCTTGCATAACCGCGGGTAACTCCAACCGATACGCTACCGGTCCAACACGCTCCACAATCCGGAACGGTCCCATATACCTCGGACTCAACTTAGTCGCAACAATGGACCTGTTCGGACCTCTCAGTAAAGCCATCTTGAGATACACACTATCTCCCACCTCAAACTCAAGCTCTTTCCGCCTCTTATCAGCATAACTCTTTTGCCGATCTTGGGCCTCTTTCATGTTCAGCTTCAAAACCCGGATCTTCTCCGTAGTTTCCTGAACAAAACTCGCACCCAAAGTGCTCCTCTCCCCCACTTGTGTCCAACACAACGGGGTACGACATGGCCTCCCATACAGAGCCTCATATGGAGCCATCCCAATACTCGCCTGGTAACTATTGTTATACGCAAACTCAACCAAGCTCAAGTGATCCACCCAATGACCACCCCAATCCAGCACGCACATCCTCAACAAATCCTCCAAGGTCTGGATGGTTCGCTCGGACTGCCCATCTGTCTGAGGATGATACGCCGTGCTCAAGTGCACCTTCGTGCCCATCTCCGCCTGAAACGCATTCCAGAACTCCGATGTGAACTTAGGATCCCGGTCCGAAACAATACTCACCGGTACTCCATACAGTCTCACAATCTCCTGCACGTACTTCCTAGCCAAAACCGCCGCCCCATCAGTCTTCTTAATGGCCAGAAAACGCGCACACTTGGTCAATCGATCGACGATGACCCAAACAGCATCCTTAGTCCGAGAAACTGGTAATCCCACCACGAAATCCATCGTGATCATATCCCACTTCCACTCTGGAATGGGTAAACTCCGCAACAAATCACTCGGGACCTGGTGCTCCGCCTTCACTAACTGGCACGCGTTGCACGAAGCAACCCAGTTAGCCACATCCTTCTTCATCCCGACCCAATGATAATAGCGCTTGAGATCGCGGTACATCTTAGTCGCTCCGGGATGAATCGCAAACATACTCGAATGAGCCTCACTCAGGATCTCTCGCCGCAAATCCTCATCCAAAGGTACGCATACCCTCCCACTAACAAGGATAGTGCCGTTCGCAGATACCTGATACTCAGAACCCTCTGCTCTCGAAGCCTTAACCAAACCCTCATCTTTTCCCTGAGCCACCCGAACCCTGCTCAAAAGATCCGCCTGGTTAGCCGCCTCTAAGCCCAAAGGTTCCTGAGATACAACACATAAGCGCAATGTGCTAATCTCGCTCACCAAGGACTCTACCTCGAGCTCCCGAGCCAAAGCCACCCGCTTCCGACTCAACGCATCCGCAACCAGATTAGCCTTACCAGGATGGTAAGCTATCTCCAGATCATAATCGGCCACTAGCTCCATCCAGCGCCTCTGCCTCAAATTCAACTCAGGCTGAGTGAAAATGTACTTCAAGCTCTTATGATCTGTGAACACCTGCACCTTTCCGCCATAAAGATAAGATCTCCAAATCTTTAAAGCGAAAACTACTGCAGCCATCTCCAAGTCATGGGTAGGGTAGTTGCCCTCATGCTTCCGCAGCTGCCGCGAAGCATAGGCAATAACCTTCCCCCTCTGCATCAACACACAACAAAGGCCCACTCCCGACGCATCAGTATACACCACGTAAGGCTCACCCGACTCAGGCAACGCCAATACTGGAGTACTAGTCAACATGGCCTTCAGCTGCGCGAAACTCTCAACACACTCCGAGGACCACACGAAAGGAACATCCTTCCCTGTCAGCTTCGTCATAGGCTTAGCCAAACTCGCAAAACCCTTGACGAACCGCCGATAATACCCTGCCAACCCAAGAAAACTCCGAATCTCAGTGGCATTCCTTGGCCTCGGCCAAGTACTAATGGCCTGGATCTTCTCCGGATCTACCGACACTCCCTCCGCAGAGACAATGTGACCCAGAAAACCGATCTCCCGCTGCCAGAAGCTACACTTGCTCAACTTAGCAAATAACTTCTGTTCCCGCAGCCTCGAAAGAACCACACGCAGATGCACCTCATGCTCCTCCCGGCTCCTCGAATACACCAAGATGTCATCGATAAAGATGATCACGAACTCATCTAGATACTCCTGGAAAACGCTGTTCATCAATCTCATAAATGCAGCCGGTGCATTAGTCAACCCAAATGGCATCACCACAAACTCGTAGTGACCATAACGAGATCTGAAAGCCGTCTTCCGGATATCTATCTCATCGATGGGAATCTGATGATATCCCGACGCCAGGTCAATCTTGGAGAACCAAGTAGCCCCTCTCAACTGATCCAACAACTCATCAATCCGCGGAAGAGGATACCTGTTCTTCACTGTGACTCGGTTAAGTCCCCGATAATCGATACACAACCGAAAACTCCCGTCCTTCTTCTTCACGAACAACACTGGCGCTCCCCACGGTGAAGAACTCGGACGAATAAATCCCTTACTCAACAACTCCTCCAGCTGTTTCTTTAGCTCTGCCATCTCTGCGGGAGCCATCCTATAAGGAGCCCTGGATATCGGTGCCGTCCCCGGTTCCAACTCGATCGTGAAAGGATCCGACCTAGATGGTGGCAACCCCTGCAACGACTTGAACACATCCTGGAACTCACGAACCACCCGAATATCATGAACCCTAGCCTCTCCGACGGCCTCCGGCAAGGAAATGGTAGCCAAATACGCCTCGCAACCTCTCTCGATCAGACGCTCCGCGTGCACAACCGAGATCACGAGGCTCCCGGAAGTCGGTCTCACACCCTGATACACCAACTTCCCTTTCCCCTGGTCGAACTCGACTCGCCCTCGGTGACAGTCCAGATGCACCCTGAACTTCCCGAGCCAATCCATGCCCAAGATGACATCGTACAGCTCCACTGAGCAGATAATCAAATCGGCAGCCATGGACTCTCCTGCCACCTGAACATCCACGTCTCGCACCCGACCGTGAATCCTCAGGAGCTTCCCTCCGGCAACCTCCACGAAACCCAAACTCACACCGGGCTCGCTCCGTAAATTAGCCTTCTCGGCCAACTCCGGGGAAACGAAGCAATGCGATGCTCCCGTGTCAAACAACACATGACACTCTACACCTCCAACACACAAGGTCCCTGCACATATACATGTGCCGCGAACCTTAACACCCCGACAAGCCCGACATTCCCCAACACAGAATTAAACTTAGAGGAGTCTAAGAAAATACCTGTGATCGGCCTGGAACTCGGCTCGCCGGTCTCGGTGATGGAGTACACTCGAGGCGCTGATGCCACCTGCCTGAGAGGCTGCACTACCGAGGGCTCACTCTGCCGCAACTGGGGACACTGAGGCCTGATGTGCCCCGCCTCCTTGCAGTGATAGCACACTCGAGTATCCACTCGCGCTCCGCCCTTCTGAGGACAGCTCGCCACTCGGTGATCCATGCTCCCGCAACCAAAGTAACCCGGACCACCCCGACTACTACTCGAAGCGCTCTCCCGCTTCCGCTTTTGTCCGTGCGTCGGCTTACTACTGCCTCTGCTCGGACCGGACTGCTGCTGAACCGATCTCGGCTGAAAACGCGGTGTAACCGTTACCACCTCATCCTTCAGACCCTCCTCAAGCAAAGCCGCAGTCTCAACCAACTCATCAACCGTGCAAAAAGGCCTCACCATGCAACGGTTCCTCAAGTCAACCCGAAGACCCATCAAGAATCTCTGCACACGGGCCGACTCACTCTCACCCGCTCGCCTAACATAAGACCCGAGCCGGACAAACTCCACCTCATACTCGCGTACCGACCGATCCCCCTGAGTCAAACTCGCAAGCCTCGACCCTAACCGGTTGAACGCCTCCTGAGGAAAGTACTTGGAGTTAAACTCCTCCACAAAATCCGCCCAAGCCATCGCGGCCTGTACTCTCCGTGCTGCCACACCCCTCCACCAGAGATGCGCATCACCCTCCAGAAAATGGACCGCAATGTCCACCTGGTATCCTGCGGGACACCTACTCGAGAGGAAATTCCTCTCTATCCTCCTCAACCACGCATCAGCGTCCTCAGGATTAGCACCTCCAGAAAAGAACCCCGTGCCAATCCTCAGCATCTGCTCCATCATCCTCAGGTAGGATGGGAGCTCCTCAGCAACCGCAGCTGCCACCTGAGGCTGAGCCTCCACCACTACCGGAGCCACAGGAACCTGAGCCGGTACCCTCTCTGGTAACCGCTCCAACAATCTCGTCAACAGATCCGCGATGCGATCATCTCGGGCACGAGCATCACCCGCTGCTACACCCGCAGCACCCGCTGGAACACCAGCCACACTGACGCTCACGCCAGCCCCAACGGAACTCACTCCGGCCGCACCCTCAGACCCAACCTGACTCGCACGCGAATCCTCGACCTGCTCCGCCGGCACACGGCCACGACCTCTGCCACGGCCACGACCCCTACCACGCCCTCTAGCCATCTGCACACGTGCAGAAGCACAAGCTAAGAAACCAACAACAATCCTCACAATAAAGATACTCACCGTGGAATCTCACAAGGCTCGAAGAGGATGATTCTAAGACCCCACACAACACCCAATCTATTCTAGAACCACCTAGGCTCCTAGAACCGTATGGGCTCTGATACCAAATTGAAACGACCGCACTTTTTTTTTTTTTTTTTTAATTAACGATAAATAAATAAACAGTCATAATTAACAACGCGGAAATAATACAAACACCAGAACAATCCAAGTTCTACAGCTTACACAAGCCAGCAGTTCTAACAGCAAAAGCAACAACAATAACTAAAACCCCAGGTCCTAATCATCCCCTCTTCACTGCCTCGATTCCACGATCACACCTTATCTTTACCTACATCGACAAAAGTGATGCATCAACATTTGGCTAGCCAAACGCTGAGTGAGAGATCATCCCAACAACAGGCTAACAATAAGCACAATCAACAACAATTACCAATACGAAGAATTAATTAACACCAATTAAAACTCCTAACACAATAGCAATTCATCACCATGAAAACTATACCAACGCCTAGCAATTCCATCCCAAGAAAAGCTAGACACAAAGCCTGAAAGGCAACACACAACACGCCTTCACGGCACAACCCACGACCAGTATCGATCGATACCTCCTTGGTATCGATCGATACCCAAACACATGCCCACAGGCAAACAACCGGTATCGATCGATACGCCCCTGGTATCGATCGATGCCAAGCAACACATGCCCACAGGCAAAAACTGGTATCGATCGATACACACCTGGTATCGATCGATGCCTGCACGACTCGAGTCCACCGACAAGAGTCTAGTATCGATCGACACACACATGGTATCGATCGATACCCACCTGCAAATCACAACCTTCCGCGAGATCTAAACCCAGAAATCGCCACAAATCACCAAGGCAAAGCCCCAAACTCAACAATCAAGCTTAACTAAGCACCACACAAGCTTACTTGCTAACCTTTGGTCCCAACTCACCTTAAATCGGCTGGATCGAGCTCTAGAAGACCTCACTCGCTTCCCTTTAGCTCACCAAACCAAACTCTTCCGATCTCTTCTTCAAGCTTCTCCCAAGCTCGAATCTCTATCGATCTCGCAAGATCCAAGCTTCACCAAGCTTCCACCTCTCTCACGCTCTCTCACGCTCCCTTCTCTCTCTCTCTCTCTCTCACGCGACCAAGACTTTTCTCACTCAAAGAAATGGTTTCCACCCGCAAGAAGAGAAGAGGAAGAAGACTTATAAGGAGAAATCCCGGCTGGTATCGATCGATACCCCCAGTATCGATCGATACTAGCCCCCAGCGCAACCCGATTTAATTATTTTTCCCCAATAATTAATTCCTCCGGAACGCGGGCGTTACAATGAGAATCTTGTATGTTTCTTATCTTATCAACATATTTTTACCAAGTATTACCAACATAGTTATACCAACATATTTTTACCAAGTATTACCAACATAGTTTTACGAATATCAACATAAGATCTACAAACCACCACAAAAGTTTAAACCAACAAAAAGTTCTATGTCCAAATAACCTAGAAATAAGTTCAACAAACAACCAAAAGGGAGAGAAACAACCAACATCTATCCATTCCTCGCTCTCTACTCTTCCATATATGCTTCCACCATAGCCAATCTTGCATAAAGTCCATTCACCTTCTCCTGAATCTCTTTTATGCTCTTCAAGATCTCGGCCAATTCGGTTGGAGGTGTTTGCACGGGTGGAGCCTCTACTCGTTCCATCTCCTTATCCTTTTTGGCACGCGCAGCAACGTCTTGATCAAACAGGTCTTCAAAGAAGATAGTGTAACCTTTGGCCAGGCGCTTGGTCCAACTATCAACCACAAGATCATCTTCATCACGATCGTCGTCTTCCTCTAAGATTTGAGCCAATATATTCCTTTCCTCTCTTAGACTGATTAAAACGAGGTTGTCAATGTCCTGCTGTGAAGGAATCAAATAAATGTTTCCAACTCAAATAAATGTTTCCAGCTTAAATAAATGTTTAGATGCAAGGTACAACTTACCTGAGTAGTACCAAGTTGTTCATTGATTGCCTCAATCGGAAAGCCTTTCATATCTCCTTTCTTGAAATTCGACTTGCACATCCTCAGACACATCAAGTCTGCTTCTGGGACACTCTCCCTAAATCGCTTCCCAATTTAGGAATTGCCTCAAACGCTAGTAGCTACAAAACAATTCTGAGTTGTATAGACTTACTTTGAATTAAAGAAACATCAACATTTTCATAATCATTGTACTTACCTCCAAAGGAAAACAGAATCCAGGAATGGGCCACTGTGTCCCTGCCTTCACCCCCCCCCCCCCCCCCTTTGGCTTGAAAATGTTCCACCGTGTGCATGATCTCCTTCACCATGAAGTCGTAAGAAAATCTCCCCCAAGGAAATGTCCTACAATAGTCAAGATCATCCACAGCCCTTTTAAACACTTCCAAAACGTCGGGTGCACCATCTCCAGTCTTCGTTTGTGCACAAACTATACTCGAAAGGAAGAACAACACAGCCATCTTCAATCTGTCATTACCAGCTCCCATTTCTTCAAGCTTTGCTTTCACATCTTCCTGCCTCACCGTTCCCATACCGAAATGACGCGTGATGAAATCCATAATACCCCTTTCCTTATATCCAAGAGGATAGTTTCGGCAATTCAAACCCGAGATCAACGCGTGTTCCCTGAGGCCATAACGCACAGGAACTCCATTTACAACTAACCAAACTTCCTTCGTCTTCAGGATCTCGGCTGTTCGCAACACGAGCATCCACATGCCCTGAACCTTGTGGTTATGGTCCTTAGGCATGTGGAACAGGTGTTTGAACGGAGGATGCGAGACAAACCATTCCCTCTCAGCATCGGCCAGGGGCGGGTTCAGGCCGTCAAGCGTTTTGAACACGTCTTTGAGATAGCACCGTATCCCTACCTTCACAGGATGCTGATAGCTGCTAGTAGGGAGGTATAAACTCTTTGGTTTTAGTGCCATGATTCTCTGCTCAAACTGCAAAATAACAATCAACTTCACTCAGTTATACAAGAATTATGCCATACAGTTTTACCAAGTTTTCCTAGAGTTACTACTATAGTTTTACCAAGTTCTACAACTACATTTTTACCAAGTTTTCCAAAGTTATACTAATATAGTGTTATTAAGTATTCCCCAGTTATCCTATTTATCACAAGTATCACGAATATACCAAGTAGAATTACCAAGTATTCCCTAGTTGTCCTATTGCCAAGTATTACTAGTTTTCCCTACACATTATTCCCTATTTCTACTAGTTTTCCCTATTGCTTCTTACCTCACTCTCCGATTCATATTCGGATTCGGTTGCTTCAGTTGATTCTCCACTAGAGTCATTGGCTATCTCCTTGCCCTTGGCTGCTGCCTCTCCTTCTTCTTCGTCTTCTTCACCGCTCCCCTCTTCTTCTTCTTCTTCTTCTTCTTCTTCTTCTTCTTCTTCTTCTTCTTCTTCTTCTTCTTCTTCTTCTTCTTCTTCTTCTTCTTCTTCTTCTTCTTCTTCTTCTTCAGACTCCTTCTCTTCTTCATCATCCCGATTTGTACCACCACTCGTAACGGCCACCAGAGGAAGCGAAGATGAAGCATTCACCACCGGAGGAACCGAAGGAACCACCGGAGTAGAAGCTTCGACCACCGGAGGAACCACCGGATTCTTCTTCTTCTTCTCATAAACCTTCACTTTCGAAGTAGAAGATTCGACCACCGTCTCCGGAACCGAAGATGAACCTTCCACCGCCGTCTCCGCCGCATGCGAATCCCCTACTTCTTTTGGGGCGATCTTCATCTTCTTCGCCACCCTCTTTTCGGGATTCTTCTTCTTCCCCACATAAACCTTCGCTTTCGCCGGATTCTCGTCCTTCTTCGGATTCTCCATCACTTTCGCCTCCTTTGCGCCGCTATTAGGATTTCGCAAACTTCTCTTGGACCGTCGTGTTTCCACCATTGTCTGAGTGAAGGAGGGGAATGCGGGGAGGGGAATGCGGGGAGGGAAAGGGATTTGGGGAGAATTTCTCAGTTTTCCCGAGTTTTGCGGTTTTGTGAATTAATGGGGGAAAGTGATGAAATTTAGGAGTTTTGAAAACAAATAAACCGATATTATGGGGTGTAATCGGGTCAAACCCGCGATTCTCGGGTCAAATCGGATCACACCCAGGTAAAGAGTGTAAATATTATGATTTTGGTCTGGTTTTTTGTAACTTACTCATTTTTCTATTTAAAAATAAAGAGAAATAAAATTACTCATATAAGGGGGAGATTTGAGAAGAAAATCTCACCAGAGTGGTATCCGAGAGAAAAACCCTTTTAGAAGGGGGAATTTTCAGACTTGTGTTTTAAATTTAGGGACATACGAGAAGAAAACTCGTCCTCGTCTCTAAGAGTCTGAAAAATATCAAAATTTCAACAACTCTCCTTTTAACTCTTTTTCCCCCCGCTTGACTTAACCTGGGCCAAATTCACATATGTCCCTCTAGGTGTAGAGTTATTCACCTCTACCCCATGTTATTCAGCCATACGCCTTCCCTTTTAATGAAATGTGATATCCCCATCCTACCCTTCTAATTTCGAAAGTAGGACATTAAAAAAAGAAATGCTGTTCAATGAGAATTAAGGGAATTTTATCCAATTTGAAGGTAGGTTTACAAATTTCGATCAATTAGAACAAAACAAATTTGGGCCAATCGGAAAAGAGGATTACAAATTTCGACCAATTAAAACAAAACAAATTTGGCCCAATAAAAAGATGGGAAAAGGAAAAAAAAACAATCAGGCGCCAAAAATTCCAGCCAATCAGGCGCCAGGAAAAAAAACTTTTCTCTCAAAAACGGGATATTCGCAGAATTCATCGCCCATCGTGAGAGCTCTTCTTCTGGTAAACGACAACTCTTCTTCTACTTCTTCATCTGCCATTGAAGCTTAAAACGAGGTTAGTTCTTCTATAATGTTAGTAGATTATGCCTTAGAAACCTATGGGTTAGGGGGATTTGAATTGAATTTACAAATTCGGGGGATTTGAATTGAATTTACAAATTCGGGGGATTTCAATTGAAGTTACAAATTCGGGGGATTTCAATTGAAATTACAAATTCTTAATTGAATTTATAGATTATCGTAGGTAGAATATAGTTTTTACCCCTATTTCACCCAATTTGCTGTGATACAGGAAAACTGGAAACAATTGGTATTACTGAGGCAAGTGTACAACTGGGAGCTATTGGTATTACTGGATTGTAATGTAGTTTCTAAATTTATATTCAGGAGACAATGATCACAAAAATGCTTTTTGATTATGGAGGATATTATTTAAATTGTGGAGAAGAGGATAAATGGATTTCAAAAGAAGGTTGCATGTACGCTGTAATGTTTAAAACATCAAATTTGGAAGAGATAACTTACTCGGTGATAGTGGATAGGATATCCAAGAAGGTTGGGGTAGCTGAATCTACGACGAAGCTGAAACTAAGTTACATTCCAATAGTAGTGAAAACTCAGAGACGATTGTATATATTGGATGATGAGGATGACTGTATCTATTTGACTTCCTTGGATAAAGAGCAACGCAGAAGTGTTTTGAATGTAGAGGTTGTAGAGGTCAGCAAATATGTTGAATTAAATGAGTTGGGCGAGCAATTTTCAAGAGTAGAGCATGTAAGTTCATTTGGTGTGAATTACGGCGATAATGGTAGAGCTATTGTTGGCGTAAATGATGGTAATGTTGGAGTTAATGATGGTGTCGTTGCTATTTACACAGTAAACTGTTCAACAGAACAACATCACGAGCCGATAGAGAATGGAAATTGTGAGAATGTAGACGGAGAGGACGTAGATGGTGAGAATGCATCACGTAAAGATGGGGATAACGATGAAGATAACGGTCTGGAAAGTTCCCAAAGGCTTGAAATTGTTGAATTTCCACATTCTGGAGAAGAACACCAGGTTGTATATGCATGGGAAGATGGTATGGGTCTTAAAGTAGGCCAAGAATTTGTAAGTAAGCAGGAATTGATATATGTCATTAATAGAGCTTCACATCATAATTGTTTTGGGATCACTTTAAGTAAGTCGGATAAGAGTAGATACGTGGTAAAATGCGGTGAAGACGGTTGTAATTGGTATCTACGAGCTACGAAGGCTACGAATGCAACTTTGTTCACGGTTAGAGTATACAAGAAGATGCATACATGCTCTCGGGCTACTTAGAGTACAAGCAGCAAACAAAGGAAAGGCACACCAGGATTAGCTGCTAGTATTGTCTCTGAGTTGTATCCAGGTCAATTGGAACTCCCAGCTCCTAAAAGTCTCGTCGTTTTGGTTCAAGGAAACGCTAGTGTGAATGTGTCATACTCTACCGCATGGAGAGGGAAACAAAAAGCTCTGAGCATGGTGCGTGGTAGTCCAGAAGAAAGTTATAATGATTTGTATTCATATTTGTACATGTTAGAGCAGGTCAATCCCGATACAAGAACAAGTGTTTTATTGGATGAACAAAAAAGGTTCAAGTACGTATTCGTCGCTTTGGGATCTTGCATTGAAGGGTTTCGAGCAATTAGGAAAGTGATCATTGTGGATGCAACTTTTCTGAAGAACCAACATGGGGGTGTGCTCATTTTTGCAACAGGCCAGGATCCTAATCATCACCATTATCCAATTGCTTTTGCTGTAGTTGATGCTGAAAACAACGAGAGTTGGAACTGGTTTTTCAATACGCTGAAAACAGTGATACCCGATAGTCCTGAATTAGTGTTTGTTTCAGACAGAAATGCAAGCCTCATCAAAGCAATAGGTGAGGTGTACCCGAGCTCTAAACATGGGTATTGCATCTTTCATTTGTCCCAGAATGTGAGATTGCACGTTAGAAGGGACAAAGATGTTGCTGCTGAAAAATTCAGGGATTGCGCAAGGCTGTATACAGAGGCTGAGTTTCTAGAAGCATACAGTGAATTGCGGAATACTTATCCTAATGTAGGAAAGTATCTGGATGGTAGTGTAGATGAGGCGAAATGGGCAAGGTGTTATTTTCCAGGAGAAAGGTTCAGCATAGACACCAGTAATTGTTGCAAAATTGGCAGGGTGGTTTAACAAACATAGGAACGAATCTGTTGCTGCATCGGACGCACATAAATTGGTCCCTTTTCTGGAGAACATAGTGCACGGTAGGGTAGCCATTGCGAAGAAACTAACGATGAGTGAGCTAAACTACTTTCACCTTGAATACAGTGTCATTGGACGCGATGGGAATACTTATTTGGTGAACTTGAGAAGGAAAACTTGTGATTGCAAGTGTTTTGATATAGACAAGTATCCTTGTGTCCATGCAATAGCCGCTACAATTGTTTTCATGAAACGGCCAGGAAGAACAGAGGATATTCATGTAGAGGAATTGTGCTCGAAGTATTATTTGATGGAGACATGGGCATTGGCGTATTATAGGACGATATATATGGTTCCGCATAAGTCCCAGTGGATTATTCCGGATCATATACAACAATTGTATGCCTTACCCTCGGATTACAAAAAAATGGGTAGAAGGCAAATAACCATGCATCTATCGGTTGGAGAACGTCGCCGAAGGACGAGTAATAGGCCTGTGCGTGGCCAAGGTGAAGGATTATTTAGCTATTTTAACTGCAGTAGGGATAGTATGGATAGTAGCGAAGTTTAATTTGTTTACCAGACAATTTTGTAATATTAAAAAAATCGAAAATTTTCAGGTTCTTGTCGTATTTGACACTCTGTTCTTTTTACTTGAATATTAAAATACAGTAATTATTAATCATATTTAATTAACGATACAAAAATTATAAATTCTCATTCCCATATTTAATAAATGTTTTAGTACAATTTATTTTATAAACATTTAACATTTTGGAAAATAAGTGTTTACAGCATCTGATCAAATTGTATTGTTCCCATAAATAACCTTATACTTCTATAGTCACTTTGTTAATATTAACCCTCTTTTGAAGCGAAAGTTATTAAATAAGCGATTTATGAAATATTTTTTCATAAGAACGTTGTAAATTCACTTTAATTACAATAAATCTAGTTTACAACCAAAACTAATTACTTTTAGATAGGGTATTACTAATTATAATTTATAATCCGAAAAGTACAACTACATGTTGCAGACTTTACACGTTATTATCACGTTTCAATCGTTTCTCAGGTACTACTATGTGTGAAATCCCAGAATTTTTTTATTCATGTAATTGCCAAGTGTCCATGTGTTACTGGAAGATAAGATTATGGTGGCGGCACGTGAGAAATGATTGCGCTCAAATTCATGTAAAGTCTCAATTTTTCCCCCTAAAATGTAAAATTCTCAAATTCCAAATTATAGGTTCCCCCCACCCCCCCCCCCCCCCCCCCCCCCCCCCCCCCCCCCCGAAACCCAAAACTCACAAAATCCCCGAAAATACTGGATTTTCTCATTTTTCCCCGAATATCACAAAATCCCCCCAGAAGCACAGAAGACGAAGAATGCCCAGTATCAGCTCTTCCGAGAGATCAAATCTGAGCCCTCCTCCTGAACGCAGTGATAATTTTGGAATTCCGACTGCTTGTTTTTGTCGTGCGGCACAACCATTGAAACTTCTTACACGAATCTGGATCCAGGAAGGAGATACTACAGCTGCGCCCTCAAATATGTAAGCAAAATTCTAATTTCCAGTTTATTTTTGGGTAACGAATGGTTATGGGCATCACTTCGTGCAGACTCCATCCGGAGGATGCCATTTTTACAAATGGTTGGATGATGCAATAACAGAGGAGATCGGTGACATTCGGAGAGCCATTCGGAACGAGATGGCAGACCAAGAAGATTCCATTCGATACGACCTTAGGAGGGCTTGGACATGCCTTCAGCATGAAGCGGCCGAAATTAGAGACCTCCGAGAATCTATTAAAGAGCTGAAAGAATCTTATCACAGCATTAGCAGCATCGTGTGTGACTCAATTGTGAATGAAATTAATCTGGCTTCAGATGTCTTTCATCAAAATGAGTTTTACAAGGAAGTGAAGGTGATGGTTACTCTCTCTGTTCTTGCCATTGTCTCGGTATCTTCAACCATCTACTTGTTTAAGTAAATAATATAAAGCTACTCTTTATGTTCTTATGTTGTTCATAGCTTTAGTGAA
Organism: Eutrema japonicum; assembly: GCA_030161315.1. Lineage (NCBI taxonomy): Eukaryota > Viridiplantae > Streptophyta > Magnoliopsida > Brassicales > Brassicaceae > Eutrema > Eutrema japonicum. Next base: position 34,610,816 of record BSQW01000011.1, read on the forward strand.
TCTTGAATCTTGAATTTTGAATTTTCGAGTAGATCTACCGAGTATTTCTGGATTTTGGAAATTTTTAATTTTCGAGTAGTTAAACCGAGAATTACCCAATTTTGGAAATTTTGAATTTTCGAGTAGTTGGACCGAGAATTACCGAGTATTACCCAATTTTGGAAATTTGGAATTTTCGAGTAGTTGGACCGAGAATTACCGAGTTTTACCCAATTTTGGAATATGAATTTTCTAGTAGTTAAACTGAGAATTACCGAGAATTACCCAATTTTGGAAATTTTGAATTTTCGAGTAGTTAAACCGAGAATTACCAAGATTACCCAATTTTGAAAATTTTGAATTTTCAAGTAGTTGATGATATCCTCATATTTTGTCCCTGTTACGCATTCATTTAGTTTAGGTTTCATCTCATATGCATGGAGTTTCATAGCATTTCTTTTTTGTTTTGTCTCATTTCGAGTATTAGGAGTTGCATTAGGTCCTAGTGAGTCTTTTGAATGTTTTTGAGGAGTTTTCTAGGTGTTTGGAGGCACTAGATGACATTTGGAGATTTGGAGCTTAAAGACTAGAAAGAAACTATCCGGAGTGTCTCAAAGAATCGATCAGACGAAGGCGATCCGAATTGATTCAGCCTTCAGAGTCTTCATAAGAGTTGTAACCGAATTCGTCCTCTAGACATAGGAATTGGATTCATGTCATTTTTACAAGGGACGAGGAAGTTGCCGCAGTTCTCCCCAGACAGCTCCGCCTGTCCGCTAGGATAAGCTTCAATACCGGCCCGGGATCATCCTCTTCACCTGTCCGGTGCTGGAGCTAATCTCAGACAGGGCCAATACCGGGCATGTGTACCTGGTATGATCGGGCCGGTGCCAAAGAATACCAAAAATGGCTAAGGCATTGCACACCCATACCGGCCAACATATGTCCGGCACACAGATCCGGTATTGAGAGTTCCCCCGGGCAGGGATTTTACCGGCCCTATGTCCCGGAAAAAACACACCCGGTGTCAGAACACCACCATCCTATACCGGCCCAGCATCACTACATACACCCAGCCGGTGCTGAGACATCTCTCGGGCAGGGATTTTACCGGCCCTATATCCCGGACAAAACACACCCGGTGTCAGCACACCACCGTCCATACCGGCCAGGTGTACCGGCCCCGTGCCGGCCGACGCTTAAAATCCGACCCAAGATTGACCGGGTCAATACCCGGTTTGTTCCAGGTTGACCCGGTTAACTCTCTTTCAATATTTAAGGGCAAAACCCCTTATTTTCAATCTAAGCTTTTCTTAAGTCTAACACCCTCACCTTTTAGAGAGAACATGAGATTTGTAAGAGAGATCCTCTTTGTTTATGAAATTTAGTATTTGTTTCCATCAATCTCTTCTATCTATCTTCTTTTAATCTTGATTATCCATAATCCATCAATGAATTCATCTCTTATCGAAATCGATTTTTAGGTGTTCTTGATGGATCTTGAGTAGTCTTTTAGGGTTTAGAGATGGGATAGATTAGGATGTTCCAAGGCTTGATTCATGATGTTTAGGGTTAGATCTTCTTATATCCTTTCTTGTTTGATGTTCTTAAGGCTAAATCTAGCTTGAAAAAGTATGTTTAGATCGTAAGGCATTTCATGCACACCAAGTGTTTGATGAAATGCCTTGATGAAATGCCTTGATGAATTAAACAAGAGATTTACATTCCTAACCTATGACAATAGTTGTCTAGGGTGTATTTTTTGTTGATCTTGTTGATTTAAACTTAATGCTTGCTAACCAATGATCCACAAATGAAAGTTTGTTAATGGACTAGGTGATTAGCATAGTGATTAATTGCTTGAAAGAGAATTAGTCAAGTTTAGGATCTTATGCCTAGGGATTAGCTTGTTTGAGTGAATGAACATCATGAGTTGAACTTGGGTCATCTTATATCCATAATCCTATCTTTGAATCCGCTTTTGCTTATTGATTTATATCTTGTTTGCTTTGCTATTCGCTTGTTTTGAATTGATAATTAATCAAAACCCCCTTTTATTAGCTTAACTCATTTAGTGCCTTGCATTCTTGGGGCTTGAAGTCATTTCCCAAAAGGTTCGATAACCTCTTATGCTCAATAGGCATCTAGAGTAATTGATCTATGGACTTGCAAAAGTCATGTATCAATTTGGCGTCGTTGCCATATTGGGATTTGTTTTAACATTGAGATTTAGGCTCTTAGTGAGCTTAAGTATTATTTTCTACTAAGATACTAATCTTTTTCACTTCTCATTGCTTTTGCTCTCTCTAGGTGTATGCATACCCGTTCCCGTGGCAATACAAATCTCATACAACCAAGGGACGATATTGATCAACTTGAGAGGGGTTCAAGAGCAAGAAGGAACCGTGTGAGAGTTCAAGAAGAGGTTGGTATCGACATGGAGCACTTTGAGAATGTTCCACTTGGGAACATCAATGAACCCATTCCCCACCAAAGGAAAGGTGGGAATGGGGATGGAAACGGCAACAATCAAGGAGGTGGTGGCAATGGAAACCATCACCGTCCTAACCACCCGCCTAGAGCTAGGCATGTTGTTGGAGAAGGTGATGCGGCGAATGCACACCAAAACCGTCAAGGGATTCAACCACCTCCGGTTGAAAACAACAACTTCGAGGTCAAACCCGGGCTAATCAACATGGTTCAAGCTAACAAGTTCCATGGGTTGTCAATGGATGATCCTCTAGATCACATTGACCAATTTGACCGGATATGTGGTCTCACCAAGATCAATGGAGTATCCGAAGATGGCTTCAAGTTTCGTCTCTTCCCGTTCTCTTTGGGTGACAAAGCTCACCAATGGGAGAAAAGCTTGCCTCAAGGTTCTATTACTTCATGGGATGATTGCAAAAGGGCCTTTCTAGCCAAATTTTTCTCACCGGCTAGAACCGCCAAACTTCGCAATGAGATTTCAAGCTTCACACAACAGACTATTGAGTCTTTCAACGAATCTTGGGAGAGATTTAGAGGCAACACATCTCAATGCCCACATCATGACTTCTCCAACGCCTCACTTCTTAGTACTCTCTACCGAGGCGCTTTACCCAAGATTCGAATGCTACTTGATACGGCATCGAATGGTAATTTCCTAGCTAAGGACGTGGAGGATGCAATGGAGTTGGTAGAAAACTTGGCTCAAAGTGATGGCAATTATGGCAACGATTATGACCATGCCACAAGGACCACGAGTGACTTTGACGAGAACAAGAGATCCAAGGACATGAAAGCCTTGAATGAGAAGTTGGATAAACAAGCCGCCATGATAGATAAGCTTCTTGTGGTTTCAAAAGTGTCTCAAAATGCGGTCCATTTTATTGGTGACTACGAGAACAATCAAGCTTGTTATCAAGATAAAGCCGTGGAAACACAAGAGTAAGTTAACTACGTGGGGAACCAAGGTCTCTTCCAAAGACAAGGGTTCAACCAAACCTATAGGAATCCACAAGACCAACTCTACCCTCAACAATCTACTCAAGCTCAAGGAGTTCCACAACAACAATTCCAATCTCAAGGTCAACCTTCTAACTCCAACCAACAAGGGTATGTCCCAAGGAACCAATTCCAAGGAAACCAAAGTAGATTCCAACCAAAAGCCCTACCCGGTTTTCAAGGTCAACAACAAGGGTATGTGCCCCAAGGTCAAGCACCTACGTCTAAACCGCAAGAGCTTGACTTGGCCTCCATGTTCCAATAACTAATCAAGGGCAAAACGGAAACCACTAACAAGGTCATTTGCTCTTACAATGATCTTAATAGCAAGTTTGAGGTATTGAGCTCGAAGGTGCAACTAATGGAGCAAAGGAATGCCGCCTCTACCTCAAATCATCCTCAAGGCTCTTCAAATGGGAAAGCAATACTAACCTCTGAAGAGTCTTGCAACACCTTTTCCACTCTTAAGGAGCAAGATCACATAATTGAGGAGTTCCTCGGGTTAGTCTCTAGCCTCAATGAGGACATTGAGAACCAAGGTGGGGAGGTGACCCTTGGGCATGAGAATGACATGGTGCTGGTTGAAGAGAAGAATAACAAGGTTGAGGAGTCCATCAAGGACGTGGCTAGAGTGAAAAACGTAGAGATACTTGTTGGGTCAACAAGAGAGCCCATTCGCACTTTACCTACCCCATATGAGCTCCACTTCCATTTCCCGGTCGTTTCCTCAATAAGGCACAAGAGAAAGTGCCTCCAAGCCAAAGGATAGAGCCTAAGACTCTCCCAAAGCTTGGAAACCCCTGGAAATTCTCAATATCTTGCACCTTTGAAAGCTTGGAAGTTGATGATGCTTTGTGTGACTCGGGCTCAACCGTGAATGTCATGACCTTGGAGATGGCCAAAAGTCTTGGGATAGATAAGTTGAACGATTACCCCTCCACCATCACATTTGGAGACTCTTCCACAAAGAAACCTCTCGGTTTGGTTGAAGACTTCCCTCTCAAGATCAGAAAGTGCCTTGTACCAACAGACTTCGTTGTAATGGAGATGACACCAAACATAAAGCTCCCACTACTCCTTGGGACTCCATTCCTCAACACAACCGGTGCAAGCTTGGACTTCATAATCAAGAGGGTTGTTCTTAAGAATGTGGATGACAAGAAGTTCTACACAATGATGCCTTCTCCCACCGCTATTTGTGGGACAATTATTTGTGGGGACAATGAAACCCAAGCCTGGAATATTGAGAGACGGTGAGTCAAGGAATGGTTGAAGAAGCCCTAGCTCTAGATGGAAGTTGCTTGAATTCCCTCTTTCACACCACAACGGAGAGTGAGGGTGAAAGTGATAAGGTTGATAAGAAGAGGACGAAGCCTAGATCCGAGGAGAGGAAATCGAGCATGCTCAAGGGGATTTGATATAAGACTCGGAGTCACACCGATCTTATGATTCACCAAGGTTGTCAAAGACAACAAGCTGGTCGCGGAAATGGATGTGATGGTGGGATGGATGGTGATATGTGATTGACTCACTCAATCTGATAATGATAGACTCTCTCTATCAAGTGACCGAACCAACTAATTGAATCACACAACTAGTTAATCCGAGACTCTAGTGAATATGTGAATCGCACACAATATTCAAAAGAAAAGAATTCTCGCAAAGAACACTTTGACAAGAAACGAAAATGCTTTATTACTTTTAGATTGAATGGTGATCTACAAATGAAGGCTAATCTGAGCTTATATACTGCTCATACACGAAATCAAACAAGAAGAAAATCGCAAAGTAAATGCTAAAACTAGCCGCTTGAGTCATAATGACGAGAATCGGCCAAATATGGAAAACGGAGCCTTTCTTGAGTCTTGACAACTTAGGGGCGAATTTCAAGTGTCTAGGTACGTCCTAGTTGCTGTAAAAAAGCTTCACTTCGTGGCCAAGCTTTAAATAATAGAGCCGCTGGAGATGAATGGCGAGAATCTCCAAATAAGGCAAGTGTAGCTCAAACTTGATCGACTTGATCAAGTGAGGTGTGGTGCACCTTAGGTCGTGAATGGAAGCTTCTAGAAAGCTTCTTAAGTGTTTCCTAAGCTCATCGAAACCATGCTCAAGTGGGCTTTCATGTTTGGGTTTCAAAAGATTCCACTTGACATTTTCTAGTAGGCTTGAGTCCATTAGATACGTCTCCACTGTTGGGCCGTTTATGAGCGATTGGTTGAGCTGATTGGAGAGATCTTGGATGTTCTGGAAACTAGACTCAAAAATCTTTCGAACCATATATAGATTGTTTCCTGAAGTGCCGTGATCTGGAAGAGACACTTGATTGAACATTCGATTGAAATCGGAGCTCAACAACGGGTTTAGGTTCCAACCTTCAAACTGATCAAGCCTGATCAGTCCTTCTTGTTACAGATGCTTCAGCTTCTCCTTGAACATGCTGAAGCTGTTTTCCAGACTCTTCCTCCTAATGATTTCCTCTGGGGTTGATTGATCCTTCAAGTCGTTTGCTCGGTTTCCACTCGGTGAAGTAACTTTGGGAGTTACTGTCCCAAATCCATAAGAGAACCGCTGTCGCCAATAAACAAGATCTAAGCTTGTCGTACGCTCAGTACAATTCTCTTTTAAATTGGTAGTATCCAAAAGTCCTCCGGGTTTCCAATGTCGGCTTTGTAATGCATCAAACCGACCGTTCATCATAGTCTCCATAATCGGCCCGGTTTGATCTTGTCAGAGCTTTGATCTCACCTCTGGTGGGCTAGCTGGTTCGATGTCCTAATCAGGATTGGACCCTTGCTAGACCAACCTTCGATCGTTACTCTCATCCCATGGAAACATGAAAACGGGATGATTGAGTACAAGGTCAAATGTAGAGGGTATCCCAAGCTTTTTGCAAAGGCCATAGCAACCCTCACACTGGAGGTTAGAGAGCCGAATAACACCGGTATTCAAGGCTTAATAGGTAAAGTTCTCAAACTCGAGCTTAAGGAAACACCAAGGAGTGCTTGCACTCCTCCATTACACGCTTAAAAGGGTAACAAAAGTCAAACTTCGTGACTCTAAACAAAGTGCTCTTGGGAGCCCCAAGCTTATCCTTGTACATATTTCCTTTTATGCTTTTCTTTCGTTAGTAGTTCTTTTTGATGTGTTTGCTAAGTGTCGATAGGTTATCGTTGGTCTTATGGGCATGAACTTATGGACTAAGGTGCATAGGAGGAGGTGATGTAGTATGGCGTCCCTTGATCCCTCTCGCCCCCTCCATTCTTTTTCCAAGGTAACACTCCAAACTTTGTATATAGCATTTAGAATCATATCTTCTTTCCTTCTTTCATGCATTGTTTAACTCTTCCTTAAGCTTCTATTACACAAGGGACTGTGTAATTTAAGTTTGGGGGAGGGTTTGTGTGTTATCTAACATCGTTTTTGGTGTTCCTATTTTGCCTTATGCATCTTGAGTCTCATGCATATCATGCATTTTCAATAAATTTTGAAATTTTTTGCACTTCATGTAGGATTGAGTCTTGATGCATAGCATGTAGATAATGCATTGCATGTGCATAGGGAACTAGAATTACTTCTCCTTATAAAATGTCGTTTTAAGAGTTTAAGTCCTATGCTCTAGATCTTGTGTGCGAAATCAAGGTCGAACCATGTTTGGATCTCGTGTCTCATTACTTAGGTCTTGGCCGAAGCAAGTTTCGATTTGAATCCAATCCTATCTAAGTGAGAACCTTAATTTTGACACATTAATTATCGTGTTCATGCATTGCATAATGGACTCATGGATTCCTCATACATACTTGGGTCATCTTATCCCTTTTACCACTCTTGTTGGCCCAAGTAGCCAATTCCCACCTTTGGAATGGTTTACCCCACCTAAAACTCAAACCTTCTTTCAAGCCTACATGTTTAGTGAGCGTTGTGAGGCTTTATTTTTGAATGGACTTAGCAAAAAGTGTTGGGTCTAGAGCGACAAGGAAGGGCTTTCATGTAGAACTAGCTCGCGCATCACGAGCTAGAATAGGCTAAGTTAGATAGGATGGTGTTTGGGATGAGGAGAATGGATGAAAAAGAAGAAAAAGAAGGATTTTTGGGATTGGAAAAGCGGAAAGAAAGAAAGAGATTTGGGAGAATGACTAGGGGAAGCAAAAAGTTTGTAATGGTTGGCAAGAATACATGTGGTTTAGCTCTAAAGTGTTGAAAAGATAGTCTCTAGTTTTGAAAAGAAATAAAATAAGCCAAAATGGCTAAGGCAAGTCATGAAGAAAAATGAGAGCTAGAGACTAAATAATCTAAAAGAGGAGCTAAACCAAGGAAAGTAAAGGAAGCCAAACCATAGGTTGAAGAAGAAACCCCCTAAATGCTTATGGAAAAGAAAGATGATGAAGAGATGTGGAATAGGAAGGCAAAAACGTCTTATGAAGGGTAGCTAGGATTAGTTCCTTGTGGGTTTAGAATTAGGGTCGAATTTGGGTAGATGGAAGTCTAGCCTTGTATGCATCAATTGCTTTTCACCCTTAGCATTTTGCCAAGGTGCATTCCTTCAAATGAGAGATCCCTTGTTCGGAAACCGCCTCATGCATTGAGATAATCTTTGTCTCAAACCCGTATCCTTAGCCAAATGAGTTTATTTGCATTGCATGAACATGATCCACTAGAAACCGCTAATCGAATGTAAAAGGATTGGATGATAGGAAGACTTGTGTAGGTTGAGGTTTAAGCTTGATTCATGTAAGGATGGACATGGCTAGCTCCTTTTGAGTATACATGTTTGATCGTACCTTAGAGCTTGCACTTGGACTTCAATTCTTTTAATGATGCTTTTGCTTGAGGACAAGCAAAGGAGTAAGTTTGGGGGAGTTGATATCCTCATATTTTGTCCCTTTCACGCATTCATTTAGTTTAGGTTTCATCTCATATGCATGGAGTTTCATAGCATTTCTTATTTGTTTTGTCTCATTTCGAGTATTAGGAGTTGCATTAGGTCCTAATGAGTCTTTTACATAATTTTGAGGAGTTTTCTAGGTGTTTGGAGGCACTAGATGACATTTGGAGATTTGGAGCTTAAAGACTAGAAAGGAACCATCCGGAGTGTCTCAAAGAACCGATCAGACGAAGGCGATCCGAGTTGATTCAGCCTTCAGCGTCTTCATAAGAGTTGTAGCCGGATTCGTCCTATAGACACAGGAATTGGATTCATGTCATTTGGACAAGGGACGAGTAAGTTTCCGCAGTTCTCCCGAGACAGCTCTGCCTGGCCGCTAGGATAAGCTTCAATACCGGCCCGGGATCATCCTCTTCACCTGTCCGGTGCTGGAGCTAATCTCAGACAGGGCCAATACCGGGTATGTGTACCTGGCATGGTCAGGCCGGTGCCAAATAATACCAAAAATGGCTAAGGCATTGCACACCCATACCGGCCAACATATGTCCGGCACACGGATCCGGTATTGAGAGTTCCCCCGGGCAGGAATTTTACCGACCTTATGTCCCGGACAAAACACACCCGGTTTCAGCACACCACCATCCTATACCGGACCGGCATCACTTCATGCACCCAGCCGGTGCTGAGACATCTCTCCGGCTGGGATTTTATCGGCTCTATGTCCCAGACAAAACACGCCCGGTGTCAGCACACCACCGTCCATACCGGCCCGGTGTACCGGCCGGCGCTTAAAATCCGACCCAAGATTGACCGGGTCAATACCCGGTTAACTCTATTTCAATATTTAAGGGCAAAAATCCTTATTTTCAATCTAAGCTTTTCTTAAGTCTAAAACCCTCACCTTTGAGAGAGAACTTGAGATTTGTAAGAGATATCCTCTTTGTTTATGCAATTTAGTATTTGTTTCCATCAATCTCTTCTATATATCTTCTTTTAATCTTGATTATCCATCATCCATCATCCATCAATGAATTCATCTCTTATCGAAATCGATTTTGAGGTGTTCTTGATGGATCTTGAGTAGTGTTTTAGGGTTTAGAGATGGGATAGATTAGGATGTTCCAATGCTTGATTCATAATGTTTAGGGTTAGATCTTCTTATATCCTTTCTTGTTTGATGTTCTTAAGGCTAAATCTAGCTTGAAAAAGTAGGTTTAGATCATAAGGCATTTCATGCACACCAAGTGTTTGATGAAATGCCTTGATGAATTAAGCAAGAGATTTACATTCCTAGCTTATGACAATAGTTGTCTAGGGTGTATTTTTGGTTGATCTTGTTGATTTAAACTTAATGCTTGCTAACCAATGATCCACAAATGAAAGTTTGTTAATGGACTAGGTGATTAGCATAGTGATTAATTGCTTGAAAGAGAATTAGTCAAGTTTAGGATCTTATGCCTAGGGATTAGCTTGTTTGAGTGAATGAACATCATGAGTTGAACTTGGGTCATCTTATATCCATAATCCTATCTTTGAATCCGCTTTTGCTTATTGATTTATATCTTGTTTGCTTTGCTATTCCCTTGTTTTGAATTGATAATTAATCAAAAACCCCTTTTATTAGCTTAACTCATTTAGTGCCTTGCATTCTTGGTGCTTGAAGTCATTTCCCAATAGGTTCGATAACCTCTTATGCTCAATAGGCATCTAGAGTAATTGATCTCTGGACTTGCAAAAGTCATGTATCAGTTGGACCGAGAATTACCGAGTCTTACCCAATTTTGGAAATTTTGAATTTTCGAGTCGTTGGACCGAGAATTACCCAATTTTGGAAATTTGGAATTTTCGAGTAGTTGGACCGAGAATTACCGAGTCTTACCCAATTTTGGAATTTGAATTTTTGAGTAGTTAAACCGAAAATTACCGAGAATTACCCAATTTTGGAAATTTTGAATTTTCGAGTAGTTAAACCGAGAATTACCAAGAATTACCCAATTTTGGAAATTTTGAATTTTCGAGTAGTTAGACCGAGAATTAGCGAGTCTTACCCAATTTTGGAAATTTGGAATTTTCGAGTAGTTGGACCGAGAATTACCGAGTATTACCCAATTTTGGAAATTTGGAATTTTCGAATAGTTGGACCTAGAATTCCGTCTATTACCCAATTTTGGAAATTTGGAATTTTCGAGTAGTTGGACCGAGAATTACCGAGTCTTACCCAATTTTGGAATTTGAATTTTCGAGTAGTTAAACCGAAAATTACCGAGTTTTACCGAAATGGCTGTCTGATTGGGTATAAGTCTGATACGAGTAGTGCAAATGAGAATTACTAAATATTTATATATTTAAAAAATATTTACAAAATAAAAAAATAACATAAAAATACTAAACAAAATAAAACAAACAAAAAAATACTACATAAATAAAAAATAAAATTAAAAACATAATTAAACCATGGATTAAAAATCCATGGCGTAATCTTGTATCCAAATACATGCATGCGCATCGTAGTTGGACCGATCCCCACCATACATTAGGGCGATGTGCTCAATGAACACATCACCCACATTCACCAGAGGGTGAATAAGCATGTCCGCCATCGCCGGCAGCACTTCCCTCACCGTCGTCCCCGTTGCCCATGATGAGGGCATCAGCATCGGGTGGAAGATGCTACCCCTAACAGTGATGTTAGGGTGGAAGATATGGGTGTTGAAGGCCACCTTGGGGGGCTTGAAGGGATACTCCGGGGGGAACCACAAGGAGAGCTTGAACAGACCCCCTTCATAGGGACTGTGCGGGGGGCCGACAATGAAAGCCTCCCAGTGGAAGATGTCTAAATCCACCGGCCCGGCTGAAAATCCTCCCTGGGGGTTTTCGACGAGGTCGCGAAAATGCCTGAGGATCCAGTAATGAGCCGCCATAGAAGTATAAGAAGATGAGAGATGAAAGATGAAAGATGAGAGATGAAAGATGGAAGATGAGAGATGAAAGAAAGATGAAAGATGAGATAACGTGTATTTATATAAGGGAATGGAAAGGGCAAAGGTCGCCACGAAAGAGGAGTAGTTATGGAATGGTATTACTGCTTCGAAGCGGTATAACTACCGCCCTTACCTTCATTTATTATAAATACTGCATGCAGATTTGACAGTTTTGACGCCACGAACATCCACGTAAACCGAGTGGACGTAATTAAGAGTGAACGTAATTAATTAAATTTAAGTAATTCCACTCAAAAATTTAAGTAACACGAAAAAACTTATTCTCTCACCACTCCTTTAATTGATGATTTGATTTACAACCACTTCGAATTTACTAACCCGAATTGAATGCTGAGTTACAGTGTATTACTGGTAAAACTACCACCGCTTTATTTTTTATTTATCTTTAATTTTCATGATTTGACCGCCACTACATCATTGATTGCTGCCACTACCCATCGATTATATACAATATAAGTTCCGCATTTGACTATTTCATTTATTGTTTCTTGATTACCCAATTTCACACGCTTGATTACTCAGATTATCCAAAAACATAATAAAGAGTCATGTCCAAAAACAAACCATGATTAAATTGAGAGAGAAGATAGAGGGAAAAACAGTTCAATGCTTCCTCTGCCGAGTGATTGGCCCTGTCGTCCTCGAAGCCTCCTGTTTCTGTTTCACAACACCCTCTTCTTGCTCAACAGGAGCAACAGCCGTAGCCTCGGCCTCTTTTGGTTGTCCCTACAAATACATAATAGTGTTACCGAACAATACCAAGTAATAAATCATAGTGTTACCGAACAATACCAAGTAATACCGAAACCGGATTTCAAAGTTAAATACCTCTTCTCTTCTCGTACGTCTAGTCATATACTTCCTACCAATCATCTTCTCCTTCTCCTTATCCATCTCAATTGCCACCTGACATCTCCCTTCTTCTCCTTATCCATCTCAATTTTCGAGTAGTTGGACCGAGAATTACCGAGTCTTACCCAATTTTGGAATTTGAATTTTCGAGTAGTTAAACCGAAAATTACCGAGTTTTACCGAAATGGCTGTCTGATTGGGTATAAGTCTGATACGAGTAGTGCAAATGAGAATTACTAAATATTTATATATTTAAAAAATATTTACAAAATAAAAAAAAAACATAAAAATACTAAACAAAATAAAACAAACAAAAAAATACTACATAAATAAAAAATAAAATTAAAAACATAATTAAACCATGGATTAAAAATCCATGGCGTAATCTTGTATCCAAATACATGCATGCGCATCGTAGTTGGACCGATCCCCACCATACATTAGGGCGATGTGCTCAATGAACACATCACCCACATTCACCAGAGGGTGAATAAGCATGTCCGCCATCGCCGGCAGCACTTCCCTCACCGTCGTCCCCGTTGCCCATGATGAGGGCATCAGCATCGGGTGGAAGATGCTACCCCTAACAGTGATGTTAGGGTGGAAGATATGGGTGTTGAAGGCCACCTTGGGGGGCTTGAAGGGATACTCCGGGGGGAACCACAAGGAGAGCTTGAACATACCCCCTTCATAGGGACTGTGCGGGGGGCCGACAATGAAAGCCTCCCAGTGGAAGATGTCTAAATCCACCGGCCCGGCTGAAAATCCTCCCTGAGGGTTTTCGACGAGGTCGCGAAAATGCCTGAGGATCCAGTAATGAGCCGCCATAGAAGTATAAGAAGATGAGAGATGAAAGATGAAAGATGAGAGATGAAAGATGGAAGATGAGAGATGAAAGAAAGATGAAAGATGAGATAACGTGTATTTATATAAGGGAATGGAAAGGGCAAAGGTCGCCACGAAAGAGGAGTAGTTATGGAATGGTATTACTGCTTCGAAGCGGTATAACTACCGCCCTTACCTTCATTTATTATAAATACTGCATGCAGATTTGACAGTTTTGACGCCACGAACATCCACGTAAACCGAGTGGACGTAATTAAGAGTGAACGTAATTAATTAAATTTAAGTAATTCCACTCAAAAATTTAAGTAACACGAAAAAACTTATTCTCTCACCACTCCTTTAATTGATGATTTGATTTACAACCACTTCGAATTTACTAACCCGAATTGAATGCTGAGTTACAGTGTATTACTGGTAAAACTACCACCGCTTTATTTTTTATTTATCTTTAATTTTCATGATTTGACCGCCACTACATCATTGATTGCTGCCACTACCCATCGATTATATACAATATAAGTTCCGCATTTGACTATTTCATTTATTGTTTCTTGATTACCCAATTTCACACGCTTGATTACTCAGATTATCCAAAAACATAATAAAGAGTCATGTCCAAAAACAAACCATGATTAAATTGAGAGAGAAGATAGAGGGAAAAACAGTTCAATGCTTCCTCTGCCGAGTGATTGGCCCTGTCGTCCTCGAAGCCTCCTGTTTCTGTTTCACAACACCCTCTTCTTGCTCAACAGGAGCAACAGCCGTAGCCTCGGCCTCTTTTGGTTGTCCCTACAAATACATAATAGTGTTACCGAACAATACCAAGTAATAAATCATAGTGTTACCGAACAATACCAAGTAATACCGAAACCGGATTTCAAAGTTAAATACCTCTTCTCTTCTCGTACGTCTAGTCATATACTTCCTACCAATCATCTTCTCCTTCTCCTTATCCATCTCAATTGCCACCTGACATCTCCCTTCTTCTCCTTCTTCTTCTCCTTCTTCTTCTCCTACCTGCTCTCCTTGTCCTTCTTTTCTTGCCTCTTTCACGTATTCTTCAACGGAGTTAAGTCTTCTATCAATGCCATCCATGCGGTCCCTGATTTGGAGAAACTTATCGTCCATACTTTTCTTCAAACTCTGTAGCTATTCCACAAATCCAACCGGACCGACATTGACATTCTCCCTAGCCACAGCACGATTATGGACCCTCTCTTTATCATCTCCTCGGGCAGCAACATCAATGCTTAATAGCTCTTTCCAGAATATCGGCTTCCCTTCGTCTATTAGACGCTTCGACCAACTGTCAGGAACTACATCAGAGAAATCTGGCTCCTCGTACTCCCCACCCACGATTCGAGCTATCATAATTTCCTCATACAAGGATGGTTGCAAGATACTGTGAATGTCCTGTGAATATAAAAATTTACAATTTAAAACAAGTACATGCTACGTAAATAATGGAAAACCTATAAGATGATTTTCAACCTTAGTATCACCAAGTGCTTCATATAATTCCGATAAAGGAAAACTTTTGAGTGCGAATGGTCGCCACTTTTGTTTGCACATCCTAGGACAATCCATCTCTGCTCTTCTAACATCTTCTATGTATTTGATCTTCAGATTTGGGATTGCCTAAAAATCTAAAATCTATAAATAACACACCAAATTACACATAAAATCATAAAATCATAAAAACAAGAAAATGATTACTTACCTCCAACGGAGTAACAAAGCTTGGAAAGGTCCATGAATCTGTTTCGATGACCCCATTGAAATGCTTCATTGTATGATCAATTTCCTTTATATTCACTTCGAAGGAAAACCGCCCCCATGGGAATGTCCGACACGCTTCAAGATCGTTCACAATCCTAAAAAAACGGCCCCACAGATGGTGCTTTCGGGCCGGTCTTCGACTTTCCACTTATTATGCTAGCTAAGAAGTAGACGACACACATTTTCAAACGATCTAGACAAGCTCGCATCTTGCCGAGCTTTTCTTCAACAGCAACAATTGAGGGGACGGTTCCTTTCTTAAAATGCCTCGACTTGAACTCATCATTTCCCATTCTCTCAAAGTCATCTTCTGGATACGGACGACAGTCTAATCCAGATAGGAGTGCATGTTCTCTGAGAGAATAGCGGATGGGAACACCATTAACAACAAACCAACATTCCTTCCTCTTATTTGTACTTGCCGTCCGAAGAAGAAGCAACCACATACCCATCACCTTATGATATGGGTCCCTATGCATGTGCCAAAAATGCTTGAACTGCGGATGCTCTGTAAACCACCTCAGCTCGTCGGGTTGAAGTCCTATAGACTCCAATTTCTCCACTGCTTTGTGGATAAAGCACCTTGTTGCCAACTTGACCTTGTTATACTCACTTGTATCGAAGAACATCCTCTCAGGTTGCAATGGCTGGTCTTCCTCCTCGATATACGTTCGCTTCCGCCACAGTGTTAACTGACTACCCTCAACATTCACTCCCGACGGTTCTGGGGGCGAGTTTGTATACATTTCCGGTTCCGGATGAGTCTCAATTTCTTCGATAACAGCCATAACAGAAGTTCTACGAAGTTATAACACAACCATTAGCATCCGAAATCCAACTCTACACAAAAATCGAATTCCTTTGTTTCTACACAAAACTCGAATTCCTTTATTTCTACACAAAACTCGAATCCCCAAATTTCATATTCCATTCTACACCAGATCTCGAATCCAGTTGAACGAAACACAGAAGAATAAGAGGAATGACGAACCTGATTTAGAGACGGGAATTCGGCCCCCAGTAATCACTACCACTGTCTTAGTTGTACGTTTTAGTACCAAATAGGAGGGAAGAACTTTCAAATTGACACAAGTATTTGGGAAAAATGTTGGTCGGGATTCGAAAATTTTAGGTTTTAATTTTGGGTGTTACCCGATTTCAGCGATTTCGATCCGATAATCGCAGGTCTGGTGTAGAATTCGATCCGATAACGCGGGTCTAGAGTGGTGTCGCGGGTGGAGGGTGGATATCGCGAGTTTGGGTGTGGATATAGCTGGTTGGGTTGGTAATTAACAAAGTTTTTTAAGAGTGAATAGTATTTTCTCTCTTTTTTAATTTAAAAATAAATCAAAAAGAAATTAATTTTTATAAGGGGGCATGAATAATGGTCTTATGAAAAGGGGACAACGTCTTCTATGCCCTTATTGAAAAACAATTGAGCAACATTGTCCCCATTAAATCTCTATAGCCCTTAATGAAGAAAAATGGAGAGAAATTGAAGAGATCTCTTCTCCTCTTATCTCAAGTTCTCATTCGGATAATTGTTTTTTTAAATAATAAAAAACAAAAAAATAAAATAAAACAACGACAACGGGAACGACGAACCCTCCGGCAACGTCAGTCACATTCGCCGCCGTTGCACGACCACCTCCGGCGACGTCACATTCGCCGCCGTTGCACCGCCGGAGCTGCATTGTGTTCTAAAATCGAGGTTTGGTTGCATATGTAGAATCGAGGTTTGGAGATTTTGGGGAAATTAGGGATTTAGGGAAATTTGGAGATTTTGGGGAAATTTGGGTGTTTAATGAGTAGTTTCTGGGTTGAATATGACTATATTTGCTAACAAATGCATTACAGTGGTTGAATCGTAGTGAATTGTAAATTTTTGAAATCTGAAATGCATTTTCTGGGTTCGAGTTCGAGTTCGATCTGATGAGTTGGGGATGATAGTACAACTAGTAAAACTAGTAATACTGCGATCTGGGTTCGATCTGGGTTGGGGATGGTATTACAACTAGTAAAACTAGTAATACTGTGAGATGATGTATAACTAGTAAAACTAGTAAATAACTGGGAATAAATAGTGTATAACAGGGGATGATAATACAACTAGTAAAACTAGTAATACTGCGATCTGGGTTCGATCTGGGTTGGGGAAGGTATTACAACTAGTAAAACTAGTAATACTGTGAGATGATGTATAACTAGTAAAACTAGTAAATAACCGAGAATAAATAGTGTAAAACTGGGAAAAACTAGGGTATAACTGTGAACAAAAAACAGTATTAACTGAGTTTTTTGGTATTGTTTTGGCAGGATAAAATGAGCAGCAACGTCAACATACATTATAAATGCGAAGGTCGCATTAATGGTCTAGTGTTCAAGACATCAGTTGAGGAGATAACAATGTCCATGGTAGAAGCTAGGTTATACAAGAAGCTTGGGTTAGACGAAAGTAAGGTTAAATTGCAATTGAGTTACATTGCTAGGTTGGCTGGATGTGAGGAAAAGTCGTTTATTTGTGATGATGAGGATCTGTTGGTGTATCTAACGCATTTAGATAATGAGAATCGTAGAAGTGTTTTGAATGTGGAGTTGTTGAGTACAGCGGAACTGCCCGAGCAACAGTCGAGAGCGGGGAAAAGCTCGGGGAAAAGCTCTTATGGTACGAACTATATAGATTCGCAGCGCAATGATGATGGAAGCGAGAAATAGGACTCAATGCCATTACGTTGTATGTTGACAACGGAGAAGGAAATCAAGAAGAAGAGGATGACCATGATGATGATGAAGATGATGAATGTGAGGGTAACGGTGTGGATTCATCGTATATGCGTGATTATTATGTTGAGGAACCACCTGTTCTTGAATGTATTCAGAGTTTAGAGGCATGGGATGACGGTTTGGATTTGAGTATTCGTCAAGAATTTCCTTGTAAGAAAGCCGTTGTAGAGTTGGTTCATAGAGGCGCATTTGTTAACCCTTTCGGGTATGTTATAAAGAAATCGGATACCGTGCGATGGGTGGCCAAATGTGCTCAGCGAATTTGTAAATGGAGTGTACGAGCAGCGAAGATCCCAAACTCGGATGGTTTCTCAATTAGAACGTACACGAAGATGCACACATGCAACCGCGCTAGTCAGAGTGAAGAAGGCAGCGTTAAGAGGAAAGGAACAGTACATCTAGTCGCATTTATTGTGAGTGAGGCATATCCCGGGAAACTAGAGACTCCAACTCCTAGAGTCATCATGGAACTTGTGAAGGACAAAGTTGGTGTAGAGGTATCGTACTCCACGGCTTTGAGAGGGAAAAATCAAGCAATTTGCGATTTGCGTGGAAGCCCGGAAGAGAACTACAGGATGTTGTATAGTTATTTGTACGTGTTAGAGGAGCTGAATCAGGGTACGAAAACGGCTGTGGAACTGGATGAGGTGGGAAAATTCAAGTACCTATTCATAGCTTTGGGAGCTTGCATTGATGGGTTTCAGTTCATGAGGAAAGTGATTATTGTGGATGCAACTTTTCTGAAAGCCGGATTTGGTGGTGTAGTAGTTTTCGCCGCAGCTCAGGATCCCAATCGTCACATTTATCCCATAGCATTTGGTGTACTTGACGGCGAGAATAATGCTAGTTGGGCCTGGTTTTTCGAGAAGCTGCAAACCGTGGTAGACGACTCTTCCGAGTTGGTATTTGTGAGTGACAGAAATGTAAGCCTCATCAACGCCATAGCTAACGTCTATCCACAAGCTCATCATGGGTTTTGCTTATGGCATTTGTCTCAAAACGTTAAAGGTAATGCTCCAAGCGCAAGCAGAGCCGTTGTCGCCGAAAAATTCCAAGAGTGCGGTAAGGCTCACACGGTGGCTGAGTTCAATATGTTTTACGAGGCGTTTAAGCAGAGATTTCCTTCAGCGGCGAAGTATGTGGAGGAAACCACCGTGCCAGAAAAATGGGCTAGATGTGTATCTCCGGTCGCCAGATACAACCTCGACACTAGCAACTCCGTGGAATCTCTAAACAAAACTTTTAAGGATGCCAGGAAGTACTCCTTAATACCCATGCTTGATATGATAGTTCGAAAGTTTTCTGATTGGTTTAACGAGCATAGGAACGAGTCTGTGTCAGGAACGAGTGCGAAAATACTGGTTCCTTTGGTTGAGAACTTCTTGCACAAAATTTGGCCTGATGCTGAGAAATTATCTGTGAGGGAGGTAAACGGTTATGAGCTTGAATACGAGGTAATTTCAAAAGACGGAAAACTATATTTGGTGAGCTTGGCAAAAAAAACTTGCACTTGCAGGTTCTATGATATTCATATGTATCCTTGCCTCCAAGCACTATCCGCTTTCATCTCCTTCAAGAAAATTGGAAGGCGTGATATCCGAATAGTACTTCATGAGTTGTGTTCGAAATACTATTTGACGGAGATGTGGACATTGGCTTATACCAGGTCGATCTATGTAGTGCCCGATATATCTGCGTGGATTGTCCCGGATTACATCATGGAGAGGCAGATAATACCTCCGGATCCCGTCATAAAGAAAGGTCGGCGGAAAGAAAATAGATTTCCATCAACTGGAGAAAGGCGCCGAAAGGGAAGGACGCAGAACCAAATCAAGCGGGGAAGGACACTACCGTGGTTGTTATATCGAGAAGACTATGCCCCCATGTAGAACTTTTATGCTTTTGTTATGTAAAACTTGTTTTCGCTTAATTTGTAATATGTTATGATTTCTGGGTAATACTGGTATAACTATGCATTATTGGTATTAGTTGACTTTCGAAATTAATTATGTTTTGTTATTTGAAAACCTTATCCCCAGATTAAATCAGCTAATTTTGTTAGAAATACATCTTCTATGTTATACAAACGTTAGAATGAACAAACAATACAAAGTAGAAATATATTCATATGGAAAACCAATAAAATGACCAACATTCCCTTATACTTAAAGAAACACATTATAATGTATTTCTAAGTTGTTAAGTGAAATGTACAAAAATACCATATTCAAAGTTATTATTGCAGAGAACACTGATAGTCATATGGAAAACCAATAAAACCTACTGTAATACTAGAAACTATACGTTTTTGTTGGTGTAATACTAATTTAATTGGAAATCAAAATTTTCAATATTTTGTAAAACTAACAACCTGGTATAACTATGTGCATTTTTTTAAATCAGGCCCAGAGTTAAAACAGGCCCAAAGTCCAAAATCTCGGCGGGAATCCAAAAACTCGGTGGGAATTCAAAATTTCCGAAAATTCCAAATTTGAAATTTTAATTTTAAATTCTTAGATCTACATTTTTTTCTCTCTCTCTCTCTTCTTTTCTATTTCTTTCGAGACTCTCTCGGTCTCTCTATCCATTTCTCTCTCTCTCTCTCTACCACTTATCTCTCTCTCTCTCTACAACTTTCGACTCGATTTCTTCCGATTTCTTCACGATTTCTTCACGGGTCCTTTCTTCACGATATATTAGCCCTTGACACGAGATCCATGGATTCTAGCTACCACTGGACTGACAATTTCGATGTTGAACCTTACGAGGAGGAGAAGAGGCGCGACAAGGAAATGAAGAAGCTGAAGGAGCATCACGACATGCTCCAATTCGTCGCCGACGCCGAGTACGGGATTCCCACAAAATGCCCATGTGGTGGATACATCAAATCCGATGTCTCTCCAACTCCAAAGTTTAAACGTGATCGAGATACTTTACCAGGAAGTAGGTACTTCACCTGCACCAATTTTAAGGTAAAATTTAATTGAGTTTCTCGGATGTAGAACTGGTAATACTAGGTAAAACTACTTGGATATTCTTCGGATGTATAACTGGTAATATTAGGTAAAACTACTTGGATATTCTTCGGATGTATAACTGGTAATATTAGGTAAAACTACTTGGATGTTCTTCGGATGTATAACTGGTAATACTAGGTAAAACTACTTGGATATTCTTCGGATGTATAACTGGTAATACTAGGTAAAACTACTTGGATGTTCTTCGGATGTATAACTGGTAATACTAGGTAAAACTACTTAGATTTTCTTCGGATGTATAACTGGTAATACTAGGTAAAACTACTTGGATGTTCCTCGGATGTATAACTGGTAATACTAGGTAAAACTACTTAGATTTTCTTCGGATGTATAACTGGTAATACTAGGTAAAACTACTTGGATATTCTTCGGATGTATAACTGGTAATACTAGGTAAAACTACTTGGATGTTCTTCGGATGTATAACTGGTAATACTAGGTAAAACTACTTGTATGTTCTTCGGATGTATAACTGGTAATACTAGGTAAAACTACTTGTATGTTTTTTTTCTAGGATGATGGACTCCACTTTCGTCAGCCATGGGTTGTCGGTGTCGAAGAAGAGATCTCGAAGCTACTTCGGAAGGTTGTAGAGCAGAGCAAGACGATTGAAGAAATGCGAAAAGAGATTCAAACCCATGCCGAAGAGATAGCCAAGCTCAAGTAGATTTTGGCGTTGGATTCCGGCACTGAGAATGTGCAGGTATAAGTGGGGAAGGTTGTTAGATGGTTGTTTTATGCTATGTTATAATTTATGTGTAATAATTTGTACTATGTTATAATTTGTATTATGTTATAATTTCTGTGTAATACTGGTATAACTTTGCATTATTGGTATTAATTAACTTTTGAAATTCTTTCTTTTCGAACGAAAATTAAGCAAACATCACATTACATATCATCGAAATTTAAGCAAACATCACATTACATTACATAGAATTACAATTCATACAAAACATTGTTCAAGAGCCTACTTCAATGTTTAAGAAACATTCTTCTCCTTCCACACAAATACATTACCCTTCCGAGCCTTCACATACTCTTCAACTGTCTTCATCCTATCCTCAAGATCTCCAACCTTCTCTAATATCATACCCAGCTGATCTGTCAAGGTATGCATCACGGCCACCACCTCCCCGAGAGACGTATTCTTAGCTCGGCCTCCAGTCGCTGCTCTTTCCTCCTTTATTTCTCGCCCTTTCACATCTTCATCCTTCATATCCTCAAACTCAACGGTTATTCCGTTGTGAAGCAGCGTCTCCCAACTCTCCACAACAGGATCGTGCTCGTCAACATCGTCCTCCATTTCCATGATTGAATCCAAGAACTCTTTCTCCTCAGCCGTAGTTATCAACACATTGTCAATGTCCTGTCAAGTTAAACACATTTAAACAACCAGTATTACCAAGTTTTCCTAGTTTTACCAAATCTATCAGTATTACCAAGTTTGCCTAGTTTTACCAAATCTACTAGTATTACCAAGTTTTCCTAGTTTTACCAAATTTACCAGTATTACCAAGTTTTCCTAGTTTTACCAAATCTACTTGTATTACCAAGTTTTTCTAGTTTTACTAAAATCTGCAAATACTACTAACCGTAGTACTTCCGAGTATTTCATACACAGTCTCAAGAGGCCAGCCTCTCAGGTCGCATTTCTTCCACTTATACTTGCACATCCTTGGACAATCCTCTTTAGGAGCTTGAACAGGTTCTCGGATGCTACTTCTCAGTGCCGGAATGGCCTCCAACGCCAAAAGCTACAAACAACCGCATATAATTATACTTCGCAAAAAAAGGACCAACCTAGTCAAGTTCTACAATTTACCTCCAAAGGAAGACAAAAACCAGGAATCACCCAGCCGCCTCCCACCTCACCGTTATAGTGGCTCATCGTACTCTCAATGGACTCTAACATGTGATCAAAAGAGAATCTGCCCCAAGGAAATGTCTTACACAAATCTAGATCAGCGACGTATCTTACAAATATGTCGAGCACGGATTTCCCTTTTGCTCTGGTTTTGGTGGGACAGTAGACGATGCTGCTCAAGAAATACAACACCGCCATCTTTAGCCTATCTCCACTATCATCCGGTCCCATTTCCTTGAGCCGATCCCTCACGTCTTCCCTTAAAATCTTCTTTTTATTCGAATCATCAAAATACTTTTTCTTGAAGGAGGTGGACCCTTTTCGCTGCCAGTTCAGAGGATAGTTGCGGCAGTTGAGTCCTGAGATCATAGCATGCTCTCGTAACCCATATCGGATGGGAATGCCATTGACCACAAACCATGCCTCCTTTTTCCTTTGGATCGCAGCTGTACGCAACAACAGCATCCACATGGGTTGAACCATATGATTGCTCTTCGGCATGTGGAGAATGTGGCAGAACTGAGGATGCTTCTCAAACCAATCTCTTTCCATCGGACTGAGATCCACTTCTTTAAACGTCTCCAAAACTTCTTCGACGAAGCACCGGGTTGATAGCTTTATGCTCTTGCCATACTGCTCTGGCTGAAAGTACATTCCAAGTGGTTTCATGGCTTCCGTCTCTGCCCAGGCATCCTGCATGCAAGAAAGTTTTCCTAGTATTACATTTCTACCATTTTAATTCCTGGTGATCCTATCCTAGTATTACCATGAACTATCTATCTCTCTCCAATTCATTTCTACGTTGCCAGAACTCTACGGTCTTACCTCCGCCGCACTATCCGCCTCACTATCCGCCTCACTATCCGCCGCCGTATCCGCCGCACTATCCGCCTCACTATCCGAAACCGCCTCCTCCTCCGAGTCTCTCGTCTCAGCCGTCGGATCAACACCCGAGTCTCTCGTCTCAGCCGTCGGATCAACACCCGCTTCTCTCGCCGACGATTCTTCTGGCCCACTCTCCGCCGGCGCAGTCTTCTTCTTCTCCGCCGGCGCAGTCTTCTTCTTCTTCGCCTCCCTCTTCTCCGACTTCTCCGACGCAGAAGTCGTCGGTCTCGTCTTCCGGGTTTGCCTCGTTTCCACCATTGAACTCGAATCGATTGAGAATGGGTCAATCGATTTCACTTGGGTCGTCACTCACTCACTCACGGGTAATGCCTCAAGGGGAGGAAGTAAATCGACAATTATGATTTAGGTAATTTTTTTTTTTCTATTATCTTGGGTATAACCCGACCCGGGATCTATTATTTTGGGTTTTCCTAAATACAAACCGAATATGGGTCGGTTTTTCTGTAAATTCCTTTTTCCAATTAAAAAAAAATCAAAACTAATTTCAGAATATAACTGGAGATTATAGCTCTTTTTTTTCACTTTCAGGGAGATTCCAGACGATTACCCTATGAAAAGGGCATCTCAACATTTCCCCACTTAACCTCTTCCTCGCACTGTCTAGGGTTTCGTATCTCCCTATTCCTCGAGGAATCGATCTTGCGCAATAACAGGTTTGTCTATGTCTGAATCATTATTAAACTTCGGCTGGTTTTTTGTGCGCTTCTTCAAGTTCATCTAAATTAGGGTATTTTTCTTGAGTCTTGCTTCTAATTTCGATTCTTTAGATCAGGTTTTATGAGATTCTTTCAAGTTTAAATCTTCTGGGTGTTTTCGTCTCTTAATCCGAATATTTAATAATCTGGTAATTGATCATCACGAACGAGTAATCTCTTACGCGATTGAGATTATTATTCAATGCCGTTTTTCTCTCTTGTCTCTGTTGAAGTTTCTTGGTTTCTGTTTGATAGCTGAAATTGGGTTTAGTGTGTAAGTTTACTTTGCATAGAGCTCTAGTTTCTTTAGGTTGATGATGAAATATAGCAGTTCTGTGTTTTCTTTAGTTTCTTTAGGTTTCTGTTTGATAGATGAAATTGGGTTTAGTGTGTAAGTTTACTTTGTATAGAGCTCTAGTTTCTTTAGGTTGATGATGAAATATTGCAATTCCCGTTGTCTTTATGTTTTGTTTGCTTGTTGTGGCTCTGCCGTGTTTCATTAATGGATGATGGGATTGATTTTTGATTATTAACGCAAACCTAAAGCAAAACCACTTGTGAAATGGTGAAATATAGGAATGAATCCACGAAACAATTGAGACAGAGATAAAATGAACGTGTTTGCTTTGAGATTCAATTAACACAGTTTGTTAGTGACTAGGTGTGCAATATGAACGTGTTTGCTTTAGTCTAGTTCTTGACTGTCTTTGTGTTGTTCTCCTGCATCTAATTGATGACAGATAATTAGTGATTTACTTCTTATGCAATTGTTCCAGAAAAATGAATTTTGATATTACAAGCTTTAGTTATGTGGTTTTGAAATTCTCTAGGATTATACGGTTTCTCTTCAGATATTTTAGCTTCTCTCTGCGTTGCTCCGTATCATTTCGTGCAATAGTTCTTTTTCTAGATCATGTGTTCAACTCTAGTGTGTTAATACCTGGGTTTTAAATAGCGTATAGCGACCCATAGCGAGGAGATTATCGATTAGCGCTATAGCGATCCATAGCGATCGCTTTGTGTATTTTTTTTTTTTTCATACGAATGATAAAAGTGTTAGATACATATGATATAAATCTTAGAATGTTGCAATCTCAATTTAAAAAAAAATACCAAAACACCAATCCAAACACCAAACTAACTCTAATATCACAATATGTCTCCTTCTGGGTTTTAATCTTGTGTTTATGAAAGGTAGCGATGATAGAATCGTGTGTTTATTTTTTTCAGCCACTAAGGCTTAATAAGGAAGATGTAAGGTTTGCTAGGGTTTTACACGTTAAAAAAAAAAAAATTTATCAATACAGAAAGCGGTCGGGTCGTCGCTCCTTGCTACGGTCGCAATAGCGCAGAAACGCGAGCATGGCGACCGCTATATGTAAATTGCATCGCCCCAGAACACAGTAGCGACCATCCCTTCTCTTTAGCGCTTTGATGCTATAGCGAGCGTGGCTGTCGCTATTTCAAACCCAGGTTAATACGGTTCTCGTTTTGTGGGTTTCGTGCTTGTTTTTTATTTGACCACTCACCTTCCAATCAAAACCACTGATCATCGTGTCTTCATCATAGTTTATTCAATTACAACTTTTAACTAAATCTGCTGGGGCTCTGCTTTCCTGTTTGCAGGTGCAGATATACAATTGCAGGTTCTTTAGAGCAATAAAACTGAACCTCTTGAGTTGTTTCTTGTTGGTTCCTTCTTTTCTTTTGCTTGTGGGTTTAGGTTTTTTAATCAGAGCATCAAAAGAAGGAAGACACGTCAAATACTGAAAAGGTAAAAAGTCAAATCATCTTTCCGATTCCGTTTTTCTTCACCATCGATGGGTTTCGTTTCGTTTCCACCTTCGAAATTTCTGTCGGATGCTATTAATTTCTTCAATATCGTTCGAAATTTCGCTTTTTTTTTTGTTTTTAGGTTTATGCTGTCTTAAACCCTAACTAGATCATGTTTGTGGTGTGAATTTGTGATCAATTTCGATTTTTTCCTTGTTTCAGGTGCTGAAATGTGTCTATTGCTTGCTTCTGGTTTATGGGTTCCTGCGACATTTTGAGCGTGTTGTTTGGTTTAGGTGTTTGGTGCATTGCTTATATAACAGTCGCAATCTTTGCATCTTCTAGAATCCTTCACTCTATTTGTTCAATTTAGAGGTTTGTGGAAGCTTGATTCTTACTACAATGGGTTACGCACAGCTCGTTATCGGTCCAGCAGGCAGCGGAAAGGTTATATAAAGTCTACATTAAGTTGTTTTGTTGAGTAGAAAGTAGAAAGTAGAAACTATTATCAGTGAGATTTGACTAACTAGTTTTTCGGGTTTTATTTTGTATCAGTCAACTTATTGCTCAACTTTATATGAACATTGCGAAACCATCGGTCGAACAATGCATGTTGTTAACTTGGACCCTGCTGCAGAAATCTTTAATTATCCTGTTGCTATGGGTGAGTTACTTCTTAGTCAATCCCTTTTGGTTTTGAGTGCCTCTCGCTTTCTTGATCTCATTGAAGCTACTGCTTTTTGGGTGAATGCAGATATCCGAGAACTTGTTTCTTTGGAAGATGTAATGGAGGAGCTAGGGCTTGGTCCTAATGGTGGTCTTATGTATTGCATGGAGTATCCTTTTGTTGTTACATTAACATACTCGAGAATTTTACTAGCTCGGCACAATTGGGTCTTAAAATTGTTTCTTTTGTAGTATAAATAAAGAGAATGGGAAACCGATTTGACCAATTGGTTGGTTGGGAGCAATTTGGCTTTGAGAGAGTTAGGAGATATCTACAGCTAATCTCCAAGATATTTATGGTTCTTGATTGCAATCTTGATTTAGAGATAAGGAAGACAGTTTTGATACTTGATTCTTATCAATATGATTTGTTTCGGGTATTCTCTCACAAAGGATCTTTTGGGTGGAAATGGAATATCCTTAACTTTTAATCAATAGGTACCTTGAGAATAGCTTACATGATTGGGTGGATGAAGAATTGGAGAACTACAGGGACGATGATTACCTTATATTTGATTGTCCAGGTGCATACATGATCAATGAGTATATGTTTGATATATGTATATATATCTGTTTTATACTTTGATATAAGTGTTTGGATTCTAAAACCAGTTTGGCGTTGGCGAATTTGAAACATCCCAAGTCTGTTGTTATCGCTAAGTTCTTTGAAAATGTATTCTGTTGATAGGCCAGATAGAGCTGTTTACACATGTTCCTGTGCTCAAGAACTTTGTGCAGCATTTGCAGCAGAAGAACTTCAACGTCTGTGTTGTTTATCTGCTTGATTCACAGGTTAATAATAAAATCCATTTCCCTCCACTAGTTACTCTTATTTTATGGTGAACCGTTTTGCGTTGACAAAAGATAAATTTTGTTGGATCAGTTCATAACAGATGTAACGAAGTTTATCAGCGGTTGCATGTCCTCTCTCTCTGCCATGGTCCAGCTTGAATTACCACATGTCAACATCCTCTCAAAGATGGATCTCTTGCAGGATAAAAGCAACATTGATGAGTATGGATTCCTATTCTTCCCATTTTTTTTTTCCATTGTTGCAGCTTCGAGATTAGTAAATTTTCTTTTGGGTTTATCTCGACTCTAGCTACTTGGATCCGGAGCCTCGCACATTGCTGGCAGAGTTAAACAAAAGGATGTCTCCTCGATTTGCGAAATTGAACAAAGCCTTGATGGAGATGGTATGGTATACGATTTAATGGCATTCTGGCAAACTGCAAATGTTGATCGTAAAGTGAGTAATTTGATTTTCATGATTGTATTTATTTGGGATGCTGTGGTTAATTTAGGTAGGAGAGTATGGGATGGTGAATTTCATACCCTTTGACATTAGGAAAGAACGAAGGTAAACTAATTTCCTCTCGATTCTTTCTTCCAACTTTATCCAATACAAAAACTAATGTCAACATTGTTTTCTATGAACAGCATTCAATATGTTTTGTCGCAAATTGACGTCTGTATCCAGTTTGGAGAAGACGCTGACGTTAAGATCAGAGATGAGGATGAAGATCTCGGTGGTGATGGTCCTGATCTATAATTTGTTACTCTGTTTCTACGATGTTTTTGTCAAAATTGTCGAACAATCTTGGTATGTTCTTGTCAGAGGCCAATGAGTTTGTGAGAACTACATTATTGCTTAACATCAAACTTTAACTAAGAGACTTGCAAACTGATCATAATTTCTCGAACTGGACACTGTCAATGTAGCTACAGTTATATTTAGACGAGCACTACAGTTAGAGTTTGTATCTACCATTCAAACGTATTGATGTCAAATAGCACTACAATAATTAAACGTATGAGTGTAAAGAAGATTGAATAAAAGGGAACGGAATAGCGTTGTTGATTGTGAAATTACAAGAAGATAATTGCTAAGGACTAGTTAAACGACGATCTTGAGAGTAAAAATAAAGATCCCTTGGAATGACCTCATCTTAGCCCGAAACCTTTGTTTAGCCCGTTCTTCGTCTTTTATAGGCAGTTGAAAATGAAAAGATCGCATACGAGAGATGGAATCAACTAGCGCTTATAGAAGAAATTTTTTAAGGCAAAATGCAAAATTATTTTGGTTAAAAGTGGGAGATCAGAACACAATAACCTTTTTAATGCAATTAAAACGAGAGCATTAAGGAATAAGATCAATGAGGTAATTTGTCCAGACGGTACCACAGTTTCAAGTAGCGAAGGAATCAAGGAAGAAGCAGTCCGACACTTCAAAGATTTTTTGAATGATCAGCCTGCAGATTACTCCTCATGGGCGATTGGCGATTTAGAAAGAATCATTGGCTTCAAATGTGCAGAACCGGATAAGTCACTATTCATTCATGAAGTGACTGAAAAAGAAATACGAAGAGTATTATTCTCTATGCCAAAAGAAAAGTCTCCAGGACCAGATGGATACACCACTGAATTCTATAAAGAAACTTGGTCGGTTGTAGGGAAGGATCTAATTGTAGCGGTTCAATCCTTTTTTAGGATGGATTTTTTACCGAAAGGAGTTAACTCGACAATCTTGGCTCTAATACCGAAGAAGAAAGAGGCTTTAACCATGAAGGACTATCGACCAATCTCATGCTGTAATGTGATCTTACAAAATCATATCAAAGATCTTGGCCAACCGTCTCAAGATTATCCTCCCAAAGTTCATAACACCTAATCAATCGGCTTTCGTTAAAGACCGTTTGTTGGTGGAAAATTTGCTTCTTGCCACAGAGCTTGTCAAAGATTATCACAAGGAAAACATTTCGGCTAGATGTGCCATGAAAATAGATATTTCCAAAACTTTTGACTCGGTGAATTTTTTGGTGAATACTTTGACGGCAATTGATTTTCCCGATAAGTACATTCATTGGATTCGTCTTTGCATATCATCTGCTTCCTTTTCGGTAAAGGTTAATGGAGAGTTGGCTGGATACGTTAGTAGTGTCCGGGGTTTAAGGCAAGGTTGTTCTTTATCACCATACTTATTTGTGATATGTATGAATGTTCTTTCACAGAAATTGGACATGGTAGCATCTGATAAGAGACTTGGTTACCATCCTGAATGCGAAGCTCTATCGCTTACGCATCTATGTTTTGCTGACGACCTAATGGTTTTTGTTGAAGGGGATAAGCGATCTATAGTGGGTGTATTAGAAGTTTTGACGATTTTGCTATCCACTCAGGGCTCCATATAAGTATCGAGAAGTCGATGATCTACATGGAAGGCATTCCAGAAGTAGTGAGAGAGGATATACTCAGAGAACTCCCATTCGAATATGGCTCTCTACCAGTCAGATATTCGGGACTTTCTTTGTTAACAAGAAAGATGACCAAATCGGACTAATCTCCGTTAATAGAAAATATTCGTATGAGGATCGGCTCTTGGTCGGTGAAGCACCTTTCTTTCGGAGGCCGGTTACAACTAATAAAATAAGTAATCTTCAGTTTAACAAATTTTTTGATGGCTGCTTTTAGGCTACCAAAAGCATGCATTAAGGAGATAGACAAGCTATGTGATGCGTTCTTATGGTCTGGACAAGATCTTAATGCGAATAAAGCTAAGGAAACTTGGGCAATGGTTTGTATGCCCAGGAGAGAGGGCGGTTTAGGATTAAAACCCCTAGAGTCGGTCAACAAAACCTTCGTTTTGAAGCTTATTTGGAGATTACTCTCAGCTAAAGATTCTTTATGTGTTAATTGGATTCAAAGACACTTGATAAGAAATGGTTCTTTTTGGGCGATAAAGGAAACAACAACTCTTGGGTCATGGATTTGGAAGAAGATACTGAAATATTGGGATATGGCAAAGGGCTTTTACAGAGTGGAGGTTAGCAATGGAGCTCGAGTTTCTTTCTGGTTTGATAAGTGGTGCACAATGGGTTGCTTGTTTGAAGCTTTTGGTCTGAGAGGCTGTATTGATCTTGGGATATCCATCAATGCTTCTGTTGGGAAAGTAATGGATGGGAATAGGGGAAGAAGACATCGAAATCGATTGTTGATGCAAGTAGAAGAGGAAATAAAAAAAGTCGGGAGCATATCTTTTTTGTGAAGATATGCTTGAGAGTCGGGAGCATATCTTTTTTGGTTGTCCATATACTAAGATGGTGTGGGAAACGTTAGTCGGTGGAATTATGGGGGCAGCTTTCACGTCGACATGGTCAGAGGTATTGGAACGGATATCTCGCCCAACTCTTAACTCAACAACAACGTTTATATTAAGGTATGTATTCCAAGCATCAATTCACTCAATTTGGTGTGAAAGGAACAACCAGAGGCATGGATATCAACCTATCCCGAGCGGCTTTTTAATCAAGAAGATATATGTCATGGTTCGCAATAGACTAAATACGATACGAAGATAAGGTGTGGAGAAGTATGAAGATGGCTTGCGAACTTGGTTTGCCACAAGAAAGACTCCATAAAAAATATGTTGTTCTTGGTTTCAATTTACTAAAAACGTCAGAATCAAGTTGTAAAAACCCATATTTTTTTCATTGAATCTATTTTAACATTTTATTCCAAAAAAGGTTCAAATTAGTTGTTCCTTCCTAGGTCGAACTCGGTCTTTCTTCCTAGGCCTTAATGGGCTTCCCAATTATTAATGGGCCGGTTTTGGTGGGGTGAAACCCAACACCAACAGTTAGCCCCCAGTTCTTCGGGTGAAGTGATGAATACGATGAACTACCAAATCTTCTGAGAACCGAGGTTTACACATATCCGATATAGGAAGGAATCTTTGCGAAATCTTCTTGGTTATTCGAATATGAAGCAAGATCTCCGGGAATATCTTTGGTTTCCTCTTCTCTATAAAAGCCTTCGACTTTCCTCATTTATTCCTCACTATGCACCTCAGCTTATAAGGTAACTCTCCCCTCTCTTTCTCTCTCATTATTTTTTCTCTCTAAATTTATAGACTGCTCTCTAAACTTCTCGAGCTCTCCTTCGAATTTCAAAAAATCTCTCTCTCTCTCTCTCTCTTTTATAAATCTTTGAATTTTTTTCGAAGATTAGCTCGAAAATCTTCGAATTTGCTTGAAAATCTTCGCGTGGTCGTCAAGATATTCATCAATCTTCGAAGATATGAAATCTTTACTTGGAGATTCAACCTTTATCGAGCTTCCCCTTTTTGATTGATTAAGGTTTTTTGAATTTTCATCCAATGTGTATGGCTCTGCAGTCGAAGACAATAATTAGGATTGAGATTATTTATACGTTCTGATTAGCGATTTAACCGCCGAAGTCCCTTCATTTGTTAGGACTTGATGGACATAAAGCGTAGGTAGCTCTTCATCTTCCGACCTATGTATATTCGTTTGCATTTTAAATTTTCAAAATTTTTTTCTGACCAAAATCCAAACGACTACTCTCATTTGGTCCAATACGCTAAATCACGATTGGAACGCCGCATGAGCACTCGAGAGCTCGTTCAACTGCTCGATTGCACGATGGCTGATCTCATCTTGCTGATCGAATCTAGCAAAGAATGATCGATTCAGCTGTTCCTGCTCCTTCGAGCAACGGTTCAACATGCTTCAGATCTTAGTGACAAAGTTAGAGCTCAGTGTGATGGTTTCTGATAGGATAGCCATCTAAAGAGCATAGTAATTCCGACATGTTCTTCAATGAGTGAGTAATCTAACCCTCCACTGATGGCGCCAAATTGTGAATGTCAAATAGCACCACAATAAATTAAACGGATGAACGTAATGAAAATTGAATAAGGGAACGTAGATTTTCGTTAATAGAATTGAGAACAAAATATGATTATTAATCAGGAGAGTGGCTGTGAAATTACAAGAAGATAATTGCTAAGAACTAGCTACAGAGTAAAATTATGGATCCCTTTAAATGACCTCATCCTTCTGCTTTTATAGGCATTGGAGTGAACGTCTCCTGAAACCTCTGTTTATCATGTTATCCGTCTTTTACGGCGTCTAACTTCAATGTCCCGAGATTCTGGGGCGAGCTGGCGGGATAGCACAACATCCATATCGCCTCCCTCCGATATTCACGAAGAGCTGAGACTTGGTTGTTTCCCGAACCATTTTTTCGACTGGACTTGCTCCCTTAGTGGGTGATGTGGACATCGATCCAAGCAACGATCCGATCCAAATGCCAATAGTCAGAGAAGGGCCAATGACACGATTCAAGGCCAAACAACTCACAAAAAGGATCAACCTTGCCGTGCAAGACATCATCAGTTCAATAGAACCAACTCACAAAACTGTATGATCAATCGATCCACTCCCCTCGGCAACAATGAGCCGAAATACTTGAAACCACCGAGGGACGATCAAGACAACCTAACTTCCACTGAGGGAAAGCACTTTCACCGATCTTATGGAGATTTAGAAGATAACAGTCGAGATATAAATCATTTAGCCCGAGCGGATTCAAAGTTACCTTTGTATCACCTACCCAGAGACCTTACCGCAGCCGAGGAGAACAATGCTAAACTGAGGGATGGCAATATCGATCAAATCTCTACTGAGGGAGGTAACTTTCATCAACCAAGTCCATATTTTAAGACTAATGAACGTGGCATTTTGTTAGTTGAGCATACATGTTACGATTTAGTTCACAACATGCAAGCCGGAGCCGAGGAAGGCCTAATTAAGCAAGGAAAAGAGACGGGAGCTGAGGGAAGATCATGACTTGAAGACGACGATCATTATGACTTTGAAGACTCAAGTGAAGACTTCTACAACCAGCTCCAAGCAAGGACGCACCAAACTCAAGGACGTCTTCAAAGGCCTCTTATGCACCGTATCCACCGTCGTCACCTCAATGTAAGCTGTTCAATTTATATACTATCTTGCAGGTGAAATGAGTATCACGCCAAAACGACATCAATCTTTTAGTTTTAGAGTCACAACCATAGTTTCCATTTTTGAATTAATGAAACGATGCATTTTTGTGTTTTAGACGTGTTTTAGACGTCTCATTGTTTCTTGTTTTCTTTTACAAGTCTTGTTGTTTTGAGTCTTTTTCTTTGTCGTTTGAGTCGAACCCTAGAAGGTTCAAGTTGACATACTATTAATAAAGTCCCCTACGCAACTTTGTAGTCCTTACCTTTTACCTTGATCAATAAAGAGCCGCACTTCTTATAGTGTCTTCGAGAAGCGATTTCTCAACCTTGTTATTGTTTGTTCGTATGATGCGATCAAGCTTGAGCTTTGCACCATATCAAAAAGTCATCTCCCCTATGTGTCGTGTACTCACCCGCCAACACTCCATCATTCTGATCCCAAACGAAAGAGCGAAAGCCATCGTGTTAGATCCTTCCACCATCGACCATCCTTTGAACACAAGAAAGAGCAAACGCCAGCTTGTCTTCCCCATCGTCTATCCCACGATATAAGCTCACCACCGAGTCTTATATCAGTGGGCTTGATCATTACGGGTTCACCATTTAGTTGCTCTTTCCTGGGCTGAACGATGTCTTTCTTCCTGGGCTTATATGGGCCTCTTGATTATTGATGGGTCGAGTTTGGTGGGGTGAAACCCGACACCAACAAAACTCACATCGAGCTGGCTGATAACACCGGTTTTGACCATTTTTATGGATCACTTTCATATTCTTTTGCAGGTGTTTTAATTCGTTTTCAAAGGTTTTCAAGTGATTTTCATATTTTAGAGATTTGAAAGACGTTTCAGGTAACTCGGAATAAAAGAGTGCATTTCGGAGCAAAAGTACGTTTTTGGATAAACTTGGACCGTCAAGAAGTCTTGCAGCTATTGGAGACATTTTCATCGTCTTATCATCCCCAAATTTGGACACAACAAAGTAGAGACAACCAGATTTCAAATGCAATTAGATTGGAGGCAATCGAATGGTTGGATCCTTAAATATATTGAAGCACTGAAGGCAGATGAAGCTGCCCCGAAGATGAAGCCGCCGCTCCTCGAGGAGCTGGACCCGCGGCCAGGAGGCATTTTGCCACTCTTGGAGAGCCTCCACCCACGGCCAAGTTGCATTTCGCCACTCCCAGAGAGGACATACCCATGGCCAGCACACTGCGCGACCAAATCAACTTGTTTCTTCACCCGATGCCAAAACCGTCTTTTCCCATCAAACCCTAAACGAGATTAGCTCTATAAATACTTATTTTATGCCTCTTAGATAGACACGTTATATTATTCTCACGCTTGAATGCAGAAGCGAAGGTCTTGTTACTTGTGCACTTGTTTTCTTTGGTTTGGAGCAAAGGATTCTCGATTCGTGTTATTCGATAAAGAAGTTTTCTTCATCCCTTTTTACTTACTGTTTTTATTTGATTTATTGAATATGATTACCTCAGCTATGGCTGAGTAATCTCCTTGTTGGGCATAGGGGTTTGAAGGGGAGCTTATGGTTGGATTCATATTAGGTTTTTAGTCTAGGATACCGATTAGGGTTCTTCGTTCTCAAGGAAACGAATCACTCTCAAGAGTAGAGAAGAGATTTCGACACAGATTTGTAAGAGAAAGAGATTTTTATTTGGTAATTGTTTGATAATCCAATCCAGGATGGCTGCTACAAAGGCAAACAAGAGTTTATAAAGGAAACAACAAAAGAAAATGCCCTAAAACAGATGGGCCTTGACAGAAAAACGAAAATAAATATGATTGGGCCTTGCTTCTTTATGTCACACGAAATAGGCCTTGCTGGGCTTGAGGAAGATCACAAAATGGGTCAATAATATTGTGAATCATTTGGGCTCGTTAAAAACCTATCTTCGTAAAACCTAGTGGGACAAAAACGAAGACAAGGAAAAAGAGCACGCAAATGATTCATAAACCCACCTAGTGATTTCTTTGGGCCTGAATCATTACCGGTGTGGTTAGATGTGTCTTTGAATCGCCAATGCCTTCTTTGATCACGAGCTGCTCTCCTTCGGCTACAAGCTGTCCCTCGGTTCCCTCAGCTTGTTTTCCCTCGGTTCCCTCAGTTTGCTTTCCCTCGGTTCCCTCAGCTTGTTTTCCCTCGGTTCCCTCAGCTTGCTTTCCCTCAGTTCCCTCAGCTTGCTTTCCCTCGGTTCCCTCAACTTGTTTTCCCTCAGTTCCCTCAGCTTGCTTTCCCTCAGTTCCCTCAGCATCTGGTTCAAACTCCATGTGAATGTCGTCCATGATCACATCATATACTTACAGAGGAATTGTGGGCGTAAACGACCTTTGAGAGTATCATTCACTTCTTGTGCAGGCGGAGTCGGAAGCTACCGTCCGAGTACTGAGGTGAGTAGGTGTGTAGGATCACGGTAGTAGACTACACGCAGCGTACGTGTTCCAAGTTCAAGAACCCAAAGACGACAAAAAGTCGCTTTAGAAATCCTAGAAATCTCCTCGTAAAAATTGGCCATAAACCCTAGAAAATTCCCGATTGCCCAACTCATCGTTTAATTGAGTCACAACCTCGATAACATAATTAGGTAGCTACTGCCCTTCTTAGTTTAGTTTAGATTTCATAAATACGACCGTAACAAAACCCAAAATAGATTTACGTCCAGACATAAGTTAGAACTCGTTAGGAATTGGACAACGTCTATCCCTGTGGATTCGATCCCTAAATACTACTTTGTGTGTTGTGCACTTGCGGCTTAGATATAAAGGGTAAAACCCCACATCGGGATTAATTCCTGGTGTGTCACTGGCAAAAATTTATGAACCAGAACTGAAATTCTCCAACCTGAACCCAAACTGAATTATAAAAAAACGCAAATGGAATAGAAATTTCTATATCGAATTACCTGATCTTGGATCAAACAGAACCCGAATTATATAAAATCAAACCGAACTAACCAAAATTCATTATAATAACTAAAATTTTTAATTAAATATATAGAAAATATATTTAAAATATATTAAAATCTTAAATCTTAATTCAAATTAGTTAATTTGTTTTTTATTATAACTTTTTTTCAAAAACCGAACTCGGAAGATGTGTTTGATTACGAATGGGATTTATTTTCTTGAACCCAAAAAAAAAAAAAAAACCCAAAAACTCAAAAACCCAATCCGAACCAAAGCAAACTATAATTTAAACCCAAATATAATCTATTATCTAGAGTCGGAAAAACCTGAAAACCACCAATCGAAACAACCTAACCATCATCTCCTTGCTTTTCTTTTACTTTTTCAAATCTAAAATCTAGGGAACTACCAATGAGTTCCTGGATTATGGGGCCAAATGTGTAAATGTGTAAATGTATCAAAATGTAGGACCCATTTATCAAAACAAAAAAAGAAAGAAGAAATGTAAGACTCGGACCGTGTACGAGTCGGAGAGAAGAGGAGAAAACGAAGAATACACAATACGAAGAGCTATTTTTTCAAAACTAAAATCAGATACTTTGCTCCAATTCGTCGATGGATACTCAGATCTGAGGATTGGGAAAAATCAAAAAGATCTCCGATTTGGGTGACGGAGACGAAGCCGGAGGTAGAAATCGAAGTAAACATCCATGGATGATTTCACAGGCCTCTTAGCGAGAGACTTTGGATTGAAGCCTCAGGGAAAATCTGCTCCGATGGCGCCTCAAACAAACTCTTCCGCCTCTGATTTCAGCAGTTTCGCGTCTTCCTATAGCTTCGCGAACGCCTCATCGAAGAAGAAGTCCGATTCGTCGCTGGTATTTGACGATCTGAGTCGCGATGGTGATGATCTTCTCTTCAACGATGCATTTAGCGGATCCTCCGATTCTCGTTCTCAGCCTAAGCCCTCTGCTCCGGCCTTTGACTACGATGCTATGTTCAAGGAGCATTCAGCACCCAAATCGTCGTCCATGCCGGTGTATGACAAGCCTGTGTACGATGAGGATGTGTTTGAGGCTATCCCTGAGCTCAAAATCCCTTCGAATTCTGAATCAGCTAGGTTTGATGACGTTTTCTCTTCGATCTCGTCACCTACGAAGCACAGGAAACAGAACAGTTCTCCTTTCGATGATCTGATTGGGAATTTGGGGAAAAGAGAAGCGGAGCCAAAGAAGACAGAGAGTGAGCGAGAGGAGAAGGGTAGCTCCGTTTTTGATGACTTGATTCCTGGGTTTGGTCGTTCTAGCTCCCCTCCAACTAAACGGTAATATTTTTCAGCCTTCTTGTTGACCTGTGTTTAGGGTTCGTTGCTCTTCAAATTTTGCTTTTCCTAAGCTTAGAGCTAATGAAATGTAGCATGAACTTATGGAGAGACATTTGCAAGTTAATATTGCATGCAACGTTCTCTTATGTGTTCTTTCTGGAACTTGTAGATATCGTAGAAAGTCTCCAAAAAGTTGCACTTTTTGCTAATGAATTGTTGCATGAACTTTATAGTGTTTATGGAGAGCTATTTGCAGGTTAATATTGCTTACAAGTTTCTCTTATGTGTAATTCCTTGAACTTACAGAAGTCTTCGAAAGTCTTCGAAAGTCTCCAAAAGCTTGATCTTTTTGCTTGTCATTCATATGCAAAATTTTATTTTGATTTTTGGTATAGGCTTAACTTGTTTATCAATTGAAAGTTGCCGTAATCTTTATGCCCAGGCCAACTTCAGAGACGAGTCAATCTCAGAAACCTCCGTATCGGACAGCCATGACATCTTCCAATCTTGTGGAAGACCCATTTGTAGTCTTAGAGGAGTCAGCATCAACCCCTAGAGAACCATTGGAGGAAATTGGTACATTCAACAGCAGAAAAACTGATCATTCAGCTGTCCGTGGAGGAGAATTTGCTGATATTGACTCTCTCGATAGTGTTGGAAAATCAGGGCCAGATATGAATAGTAGAGGCAAAAGTCATCTGAGACCAGGAAACGTCAGTGGCTCTCAGTCACCAGTAGAAAGTTCTGGGAGTTACCATGCTAAGAAAGTTTCATTTGATGAAGTTTTGGAGCCGCAGAATTCTTCATCCAGAACTCTTCCTCAGACTGCTTCTCCAGTGCATGAAAACAAATCAGTCAATTCAGATGGAAGTTTTGAATCATCTGATGATGTGTGGCTTTCTGTATCTGAGATCCCCCTATTTACGCAACCTACGAGTGCTCCGCCGCCTTCGAGACCTCCACCACCAAGACCTACACGTCCTATAAAAAAGAAAGTTAACGAGCCTTCTCTATCGAGTTCTACTAACCACTCACACGTTCCTAGCGCAGCTAGAGTTTCTGCAAATAACCCGGCAGCATCTCAAATGGATGAACTCGACGATTTTTCTACGGGCAGAAATCAGACTGCTGCAAATGGACATCCCGAGCCTCCCTCTGGTGAAGATTCAGATGTTTTCTCTGCTGCTGTTGCATCAGCTGCTGCCATGAAGGATGCCATGGATAAAGCAGAAGCGAAGTTTAGGCATGCTAAGGAAAGGAGAGAGAAAGAAAATCTGAAGGCAAGTAGAAGTAGAGAAGGCGATCAGATGGAGAATTATGATTCTCGGGAAAGGGAACTTAGAGAAAAGCAAGCAAGATTGGATCTTGAAAGGGTAGAGAGGGAGGCTGAGAGGGATAAAGCCCAGGAAAGGGACAGAGAGAGGGAGAGAGAGGAGAGAGAGAGAGAGCAGAAAAGAATTGAGAAAGAAAGGGAAAGACTGTTGGCTAGACAGGCTGTAGAGAGGGCTACAAGGGAAGCACGTGAAAGAGCAGCCACAGAAGCACATGCGAAAGTTCAAAGAGCTGCTGTTGGGAAGGCTACCGATGCCCGAGAACGCGCAGAAAGAGCAGCGGTTCAAAGAGCTCATGCTGAAGCACGTGAAAGGGCAGCTGCAGGGGCAAGAGAAAAGGCTGAGAAAGCTGCAGCAGAAGCTAGAGAAAGGGAGAATGCTGAAGCGCGGGAGAAAGAAGCAAGGGTTAGGGCAGAACGAGCTGCTGTGGAAAGGGCAGCTGCAGAAGCACGTGGAAGGGCAGCTGCCCAAGCCAAAGCTAAGCAGCAAGAGAATAACAATGACCTTGACTCCTTCTTTAACTCGGTTTCAAGACCCAGAAGTGCTCCACGACAAAGAACCAACCCTCCGGTGAGATTGGATATCTACTTCTGTTCTGCTTTAAGTCCTTTACAGAAGATTCGTCCCCTCCTATAACTCTAGTTGTGTTTCAGGATCCTTTCCAAGATTCATGGAACAAGGGAGGATCTTTTGAATCTGAGAACTTGAGGAAGGCCTCTTCAGCGACAAACATTGTTGATGATCTCAGTTCAATATTTGGAGGTACTGCAATTTCTGAGGTTTATCCGTCTCAGTCTGTCGCTATGCACTTTATTTTCATGTCTTTTAACTTGGTCACCTACTGAATTCTCTTGTGTTGTAAAGCTTCAGCCGCACAATCTGGTGGGTTTCAAGATGTTGAAGGAGAAACTGAAGAGAGACGGCGTGCCAGGCTGGAACGCCACCAGAGGACACAGGAGCGGGCTGTATGTATTAATATAGATGTTAAATCTTTTTCTTTAATGGGTTTTGTATCTGACAATGACACAAGATTCACCATTACGTTTAGTAATATGAATTCCTTTCTCAATCAGGCAAAAGCACTTGCTGAGAAAAATGAGCGTGATCTTCAAGTACAAAGAGATCAAGCTGAGAGAAATGTAAGTTTCATTACTGCGTGATTCTGCTTGATTTCTTTACATGTGGCTTCTTCCCTTTCCAAACCAATAAGGGCCTGTTGCAGTCATTAGCATCAAAAATTTGTGCCACCTTAGGGAACTGTCTCAACTATTACCATCCATCTTGTTTTTTCTTTCTCTCAAGTCCGAATCACTTAATCCTGGATTGCAGAGGATCCGTCTTGTTTTGTTTGTTTAATCACCATACTTAATCCTTGATTTCAGAGGATCGGTGAGACCCTAGATGTTGAGATAAAACGTTGGGGTGCAGGGAAGGAGGGAAACTTGCGCGCTCTGCTTTCGACGTTACAATATGTATGTTGTATTGTCCGTTTTTCTTTATTCTTTGTTTTGATGTTCATTTGTATCTTACAATCTCTTCTGATGTTTCTATGCAAACGAGCAGGTTCTTTGGCCCGAATGCGGTTGGCAGCCTGTTTCATTGACCGATTTAATTACCGCTGCATCTGTCAAGAAAGTTTACAGGAAGGCCACTCTCTGTATACATCCTGACAAAGTTCAGCAAAAAGGCGCCAATCTCCAGCAGAAATACATTGCCGAGAAAGTTTTCGACTTGCTCAAGGTAACTGATTCACCAATTTTTCGCCATCTACTTTAGATGCCACTGACAAAAA
Source organism: Eutrema japonicum (assembly GCA_030161315.1). Lineage (NCBI taxonomy): Eukaryota > Viridiplantae > Streptophyta > Magnoliopsida > Brassicales > Brassicaceae > Eutrema > Eutrema japonicum. The sequence continues at coordinate 34,651,604 of BSQW01000011.1, forward strand.
GACCTTTAGGTTAACTTATTGTTCAATTAGATTGCATCTCTCATGGATGACTAGAACCGCACAATTTGTACAAATCCACATTTGCTGGCTTAATCTCTTTTTCTCATGACAATAAACAGGAAGCATGGAACAAGTTCAACTCAGAAGAACTCTTTTGAGAAAACCTGGGATTATGTTTTGAGATAGTGTTGTTTCGTGTGTCGCCAAAAAAGATGAAGCATGGTGCATTCATTAAAATGCAAAAAATCGAGCCGTATAGTTGTCGTATAGTTGTCGATAGAGTGTATTCCCGCGTTATTACCCAACACTGCATCATTGTAGACATCGTAGCAATTGGGCATTCTTTTTTTTTTTTTTTGTTAATTTTTTTCCTTTCTCATTACTCTTCTTGATTCTAATCCTTTTAAGGGCACGATGTCAAATGTGTTGATGTTGATTTCTTGTATCAAAACACAATACTTGAGAGAGTTGTATATTGTTGTTTCCAAACTATTTATATATATGCATATATGAAATGTTCTTTTAAGTGGCATGGAGGCGAATCTGAAGGCGATCTGGCGTATTCTCTGTGGATATCTCTAAAATCAAACACATTCTTAACTCCAAAAATGTGTAGAAATTTACGATTTTAATACGAAACAAAATGGTAGTATGCCAATTTTTACCTCATCTTGGCTTTGTGCAGTGGCTTGAGGTTGCTCCAATAAAGAGTCCATCGATCTCCGGAACGGAGAAGCCATGAAGGAATTGATTTTAAGATCAATGGTCTTTTTGTATCCTTGAAGATGGATCCGTCTATCTCAAAGATCAATGGTCTTTTTTGTAAGCATTTACATTTGAATTTCTAATGAGTTTCCTTTTCTGGTTTTGCAGGGATTTCGTTTTATTTAGATTAGTTGTTTTTCCGTATTCTTTCTTTGTAATTTGCATTAGGGCGTCTGTACTCTTTTTATTTACGTTTTGAGTCGACTTAAGTTAGGTCTAGCCGACGAGATGTTTATAAAGCTCTCATGCGGCTATGTATTCTTTTCACGTTTTCATTAATAAAGATCGAACTTTCTTCAAAAACTTGTTTCTTGAGCAAACCAATATACTTAGAGCTTTGCGTGGTTTTCCTTTAGCTTTGGTGTTTCACTTAGACTTATCGCGGCTTCATTACCACTGTGTGGCATCTATTCACTCCATCCCACGATTCAAATATGTATAATCTCTTCGTGTTTACAAGGCAAGCCCGTCGGAAAATTGTCTTCACTCCATCCTTCGACCACCTTGTAGATCCGAGTCCCTTGGATCCTACATCACATAGGTTCATATCGGGTAAGTTATGAGTATGTTGGTACGAACGATTATACGACCAATTCCACTTCTCTGCATGCCTCTGATAGCTCAAGAATATAGAAAAAGTCGGATTTTGGCTTAACTCCTTCTGGTTGATTCGGAATCCTCCATAAAAGACATATATGTCCATGCCAGGTCCGATTGGCTTTGTATATTGAATTTGTTTGAGCTCCGGTTCAGCTGTAGGTTTAATATCCTCATTAGCTACTAATTTATCTATCTTGTATTTATGTTGGACTGTGCCTATTTGGCTGCAGAATCTCTATATTATTATTTAAGGAGTCATTTAGGAAAATAAACTTTATTTTGTAATTTATTACATATTATGCAATTACAAATAAGAAAAAATAATTGAAATAGGAAAGGATAATCTTATCTTTCAAAAATATTAAAGTGAATATGGAAAGTATTTGTTTCCCATTCAAAAAGGTATTTACTATTTTTTTTTTTTGGTGAAATGTGAAATTCATTGATCGAATGGAAAATATTTACAAAAGGATTACAAAAGGTGTTAGACCATAAATTTAGTCATCAAAACTTTGAGCTAACAGAGGGTCATTCGCGAGAGACTTCGAACCACTTTTGAAGAAGGTCTTGGAGTCTCGGGTTGGTTGCATATCCAATAGATGTGATCCTATTCCGGGTAAGCTTGTCGATTTGCCTGAATAGCTGCAGTACGGAGTTGTGACTAGTTCCGTGGATTCGTGAATTGCGTTCTCGCCAAATACAATATATCGTTATTTGAAACACAAGGCGGATGAGAATGACGTGGTATCGATCTCCCGTGAAAGTAACAATACCTTGGAGGGTATCGGCCCAGTCGGGATCTAGACGATGTCCCAGCAGTTTCCCCGCTGCATCAGACCACACAGTAAAAGAGTAAGGACATGCAAAGAAAAGATGGTCTCGGGTCTCATCCGGCTCTCCACACAGCACACATGCTTGTTGTGCTCCCCATTTTCTCATTCTGTCACCCGTCGAGAGTCTATTTTTGATTGTTAGCCAAGTTATGAACCTGCATCGCGGGATACTATGACTCGACCAGATTTTTCTCCACCAATTGACAGGCGGGTGATGCTCTCGAATCTGATTCCATGTATAATGGGTGGAAAACCAAACCTTGTTCTCCCCCGGCTTATGACTCCAAAGATAAGTGTCAGCCCCCGCATCGGGGTGAGGAACATGTTGAGAACGGATCTGCTCTACTAACGGGTCAAAATGGCGGAGTCTCGTTCTGCGAATCTTCCATCCATTCGGTCCCGCCGCTTCCTTAACCGACGCATTGATAGGAATGCCCAATATGTGCGGTCCCGCCATACCCGTGATATCAATAATTCTTCCACTGGGCAGCCATCTATCGAACCAAAATGAGACATAAGCTCCATTTCGTACCTCGGCGTGTATAAACTTTGCTGCATCCGGACGGAGTTTGAGTAGTTTCTTCCAAATCCATGACCCGAGTGTTGCCTCAGGGGCTGACCAGAAGCTAGCATTCCGCAGCAGATTTCTCTTTGTCCATATTAAACTCAAAGCAAACACCTGAGACACATCCCTAAGCCGTCGAATGCCAAGTCCTCCCTCTGCTTTCGGCTTACACACCTCCTGCCATGAGACTTTTGCACCAACAGATATATTCGGGTTACCCGACCATAGAAACGCTCCACAGAGCTTTTCAATTTCGTCGAAACATCGAGCAGGTAATCGAAAGACCGAGCACCAGAAATTTGAGATGCTTGTTATAACAGAAACGATGAGTTGAAGTCTATCGGCATAGGATAATTGTTTGCTTGTCCAAGAAAGCATACGGGATCGGATCTTGTCAATAAGTGGAGCATAGTCATGAGCCGTCATCGATTTCGTTGTCAAAGGAAGGCCGAGGTACCTGATAGGTAGCGTTTTGATAGGGATTTGCAGCTCTTCGGCTGCGATGAGGAGGTGCTGCTTATCCCGACCGCCAATGAACAGAGCATATTTGGTTGCGTTGATGTGTAGTCCGGATATCCGCGAGAAATCATCAAAATTTTTGAAAGTTTCCCGTAACGAATCCGCTGATTCGTCGGTAAAAACAAGGATATCGTCGGCAAAGCTGAGGTGGGTTACTCGCACGTGATCACAGCGTGGATGATATCCGATTCGTCTAGCCACATCATCTTGGTTCAAGAGTCTAGAGAGCACGTTCTGGACCATTACGAATAAGTACATCGACAAAGCACAGCCTTGGCGAATTCCTCGCTTGCTACCAAAAAACCCCTCAAGTTGCCCATTAACCACCATCGAGAAAGATGCTGTGAATATGCACATGTGTATCCAATGAATAAACTGTTATGGGAAGTGCATAGCCCGAAAGATACCGAGAATGAAGGACCATTGCATTGTGTCGAAAGCTTTCGATATATCAAACTTTATTACGCTGCGAGGAGAAATGGAGTCCTTTACAAGCTCCGTAGCCAATATCACATTCTCAAGTAGAAGTCTTCCCTTGACAAAGGCACTTTGGTTCGGTTCGATGAAGTCTGGAAGCGTGGTCTTTAGTCGATTAGCGAGAATCTTCGAGATGACTTTGTAAACCATGTTACAGCAGACTACCGATCGATAGTCCTTCATGGTTAGGCACGTCCCATCTAGTCTCTTCGGGATGAGAGATAGCAACATAGCGTTAATGGATCATGGCATAAACTCGTAGAGAAAGAAGGATTGTACCGCCACAATAAAATCAGGCCCGATCACAGTCCATGCTGCTACAAAAAACTCCTTTGTAAATCCATCTGGGCCAGACGCTTTATCCGATGGCATCGTGAATAGAGCATTTCGGACTTCCACTCCAATTATTGGGGCAACAAGCTGAGCACATCTCTCGGTCGGGCAGCGATACTCCAGTAATGTTGAGAGATATTCAATAGAGACTTCTTGGAACGCTGGCTCTGAGTCTTGGAGAAAATGTCGGAAGTACTCAGCTGCTTCTTTCTTTAGTTCCGCTGGATTGGTAATCTCCTCTCCCGTGTCCTTGACCAATTTTCTAATAGCATTTTTGGAAGCACGAGCTTGAGAAACCCGATGATAGTACTTTGTATTTTGATCTCCAAGCTTGAGCCATTGAATGCGTGACTTTTGGTGGAAAAAATGTTCCTCCAGAAGAGCTAATTTGTTCCAGCGTTTTGTGGCCTTGGAAACCTCTCTCAGTATCCCCGGGGAGGGGTCAGCTAATGCTCTGTTTTGGAGAGAGCAAAGCAGAGTATATGCGTCAGCAGTCCTTCATGGGAGATCGCCAAATTTAGTTCTGTTGAGTTCCCGTAGCGGGGATTTGAGGGCCTTTAGCTTGCGGTGAAACAGCGAGAGAGCTACCCGTGAATGGTATAGAGGAGGGATCGCCGTCCATGTCTGAAAAACTGTAGGCAAAAACAGAGAGTGAGAAGCCATGAAATTGAAAATACGGAAAGGCTTCCTATGTTCCGCATTTTCACTTGTCAGGTGGATCAAACACCTTGAGTGATATGAGATTCCCCCTTGCCTCAAAAGCAGTGTGAGAGTGAGGGAAGGTGCTTAGCCATTCCGGGTTTATTAAAGCTCGATCGATTTTTTTCCCAACCGGATTCAATTCCTGGTTGTTTATCCAAGTGAAGTGTGAACCTGCTGACGTTAAATCCGAGATACCACAATACGAAATAGCATTCTGAAATTCTCTCATTCCCGCGACATTAAAAGAGTAGTCTAAGGATCTGGAGTGATCCCGTAGAGAGAGGATTTCGTTGAAATCTCCGAGAACAATCCACAACATTGTTAAGTGAGACAGCGAGGATCATATGTTGCAGATATCAGCCCACAATGCTCTCCTCTCCATGGCAAAATTTGACGCATAAACAAAAGTGCACAGGAACTTGACTCCCGTGTATATCACCGTGATCGAGCACGTTATATGTTGGAAACTCTTGAAAATAAGAGTGATCTCTACTTCGTTTGACCAGCAGACCCAGATTCTTCCCAATCTATGACAGTCGTAATTCGTCATACTAGACCAACCCGGGAGCGTATAGTCCAAAATATCAGTAGAGTTCTCCTCTTGAACTCGAGTCTCTAGAAAACAACCAAAAGAAGGTTTTACTGCTTGGATCCATCTACGAACAACGTCATGTTTGCGATGCTTATTGAACCCCCGCGTGTTCCATGCGAAGAAAGACGTCATAACTTCTGTGAGGAAGTTTTTTTTTAGTGTTGAAGTCTGATGCAAATCTAAAATCAGAAACTCATCAAAAGAGTTGGTCCAAGACGAGAAGATATGTGTATAGACGTTTACAAGCCCAAAGAAGGATATTTCTTTATTCACCAATTCATGAGATTTCTAAATTGAAATTCTGAATATTCTAGAGCAATGATAGGTTTTAAAGATGTCAAATAATCGTGGGAATATTCTATTTCAACAAGAAGATTGCTCAACGATCATTGCAACGCCCATAAGCTTCCTAATCAAGACAACAAGGCGTCTAGATTCTTATCCAAATCAAGAATAATGGTCCAGCAACTAGCAACCTTAATTGCAATATTTTCAGCACTAAAAGATCGTCAATCAAATAATCAATCACCCAATGATCAAGACAAAAAGCTCGTCAACATTAATTTGTGAATTAATCATTTATTTTGTATATCTTAATTTCCTATTTTATCAGTTTGTAAATGTTAATGGTCTGACCTTGTATGAGCTTATAAAAGCTCTCTTTGTATTCATTTTATATATATAGAGATTTTTGGAAAAATAAAGAAAATAATTTTCTTGTAAGGCGTTATGCTTTGTTTTGCTTGTATTTTCTATGGTGTGTGATTCCCTTAGAAAACAAGTGGGATCTCTGTCTCTGTATGTGATTCACATAGACATTGATTCGTGTTCTTATCACAAAGACTTCCGCATCTTTGAGTGGCGAACTTCAATCCACCCACGCTTCCATCCTACCCCCGGTCTAGACAAGGAGCGACCTTAGTCCAATTGTCTAGACCACCCGGCCTTGTACCTTAGGCCATGAGCTCGTATTATTTTGGTATCAGAGCTAAAAGCTCCTATCCTCTATCGTTTTCATTTCTGTTTCGTTTTTGTTTCATCTTTTTATCAAAAAAAAAAAAAAGTTTTCTGCTTTTGTTCTTTGATTTTATAAAATTAAAAAAAAAACCATAAAAATAGTTTTCTTTGTTTTCCTTGAAGTTTTAATTTGTTTCTCTCATTAAAGGAAATAAAAAAAAATATATATATATATATATTTTCATTTGTTTCTGATTTGTTTTCATATTTTCAAAAAAAAAAATTTTAAATTAAAAAAAAAAATCTTCTTCTTCTTTATTCGGATTTAATATTTCGGTTTAAAAAAAATATTCAAAAAAAAAGAAAGGCAAAATCTGGTTTTAGTTTCGAGGACGAAACCTTTTGAAGAAGGAGAGAATGATGCAAATCTAAAATCAGAAACTCATCAAAAGAGTTGGTCCAAGACGAGAAGATATGGATATAGACGTTTACAAGCCCAAAGAAGGATATTTCTTTATTCACCAATTCATGAGATTTCTAAATTGAAATTCTGAAGATTCTAGAGCAATGATAGGTTTTAAAGATGTCAAATAATCGTGGGAATATTCTATTTCAACAAGAAGATTGCTCAACGATCATTGCAACGCCCATAAGCTTCCTAATCAAGACAACAAGGCGTCTAGATTCTTATCCAAATCAAGAATAATGGTCCAGCAACTAGCAACCTTAATTGCAATATTTTCAGCACTAAAAGATCGTCAATCAAATAATCAATCACCCAATGATCAAGACAAAAAGCTCGTCAACATTAATTTGTGAATTAATCATTTATTTTGTATATCTTAATTTCCTATTTTATCAGTTTGTAAATGTTAATGGTCTGACATTGTATGAGCTTATAAAAGCTCTCTTTGAATTCATTTTATATATATAGAGATTTTTGGAAAAATAAAGAAAATAATTTTCTTGTAAGGCGTTATGCTTTGTTTTGCTTGTATTTTCTATGGTGTGTGATTCCCTTAGAAAACAAGTGGGATCTCTGTCTCTGTATGTGATTCACATAGACATTGATTCGTGTTCTTATCACAAAGACTTCCGCATCTTTGAGTGGCGAACTTCAATCCACCCACGCTTCCATCCTACCCCGGCCTAGACAAGGAGCGACCTTAGTCCAATTGTCTAGACCACCCGGCCTTGTACCTTAGGCCATGAGCTCGTATCAAAGTCCCAATTCCTTTCGGCTGAAAATAGGTTTTGGCGGTCCCTTTGATCGGCTTCGGTGACTGCCATTCCCTGGCTTGGATTGAACGCCGTTATTGATAATCAATGCTTCTTTCACCAAGCTCCCACTTTCCGAGTTTTCCACCTCAATCTCAACGTCTGATTCTCCGACTTCTCCCTCCTCTCGTTCCACTACATTGTCTGCTTTAATTTGGTTTGATAGGCCTGCGGTCTCCTCAGCCTCACCCTCATCCCGTAGATGTCCTAAAATATCAAACCCATTTGGCGACTTTGGGCTGTCCAGAGTTTCAACAACAGTTCCACGACGCTTTGGGGAGTTATTTTTCCCGGATCGTGTAACTTGTGTCCATTCCTCCAATGACGTACCCTCCACATCTCAATGTTCAGTTTCCTTGGTGTTATCCGCAAGAGTCTCTGTTTCACGTCCTTTAATTGGAGCCGTTCTTTCAAGATCAAAGAGTAGCTTCTGTGCTATCTCTTGCACATAAACTGGTTACGTCATTTTCTCCAATTCCGTTGAGCCCGTAGTTTCATCAGTAGCTGACTGTACACTGCTCTCCTTGGATAGAATGATTACGTTTCTGGTCACCTGGCAAGCTTTCTCAGTATGACCCCAATGACAGCAGGAGTTGCAGCGAGGTGGAAGCCATGGATATGAGACCGTGACTATAGTATTCTCTCCACGGTTGTTTTTGAAGCTTATCTTCTCTGTGAGTGGCTTTTGAAGATTGACTTCCACCAATACTCTAGCCACATCCATGCGTAGACACTTCTCCGTATTAGGGTGAAGTTTGATAAAATTACCAATTGTGCGAGACATAAACCTTAATCCCTGATGTGAGTAAAGGTAGCTATGGACATCGTGGAGATCCACCCACAGCGGCATCACTGTGAGATCCGGAGGACTATGGGCTGTGTCCGGTGTCCATTCGTTGAGCACTAGCGGTATGTCCGCGATATGCCAATATTTTTGCTGCAATATACGTGCTCGTGTGCGAGGGTTTTCGATCCGAAACAAGACTGTGGTCTTATTGATAAACTGAACATCAATCTTCTCTGTTTTCTCTGTGTGCTTCCAAATCCGGTTTACTGTCGCATGAACGGATCCAATGTGAGGGGTGTCACCCATGAAGTATCCCACAACGAAATTTTTCCACAAGGGGGTCGCATCCTCAATCACTTCCTCTGGGATCGAAATCTCAGCAGTACCATTAGTAACCACAAAATCTGGCTCGGATTGGAAGCTCCGGTTAGAAGGGTCTTTGATCAAAGATGACCATGATTCCTTGTTTGCTACAGATTCTCCTACAAGGGGTTGGGTATTCGGTGAGCTAGGGAGGCGAGGAGACCTCGTCAGTGGCGGCGGAGATCCCATGGTGACGGTAGTGAGCCTACCGTGTTAGGGAAGCTAGCGGCTAGAGCTGGGCGGCTAGGGCTTCAAGGTATTTACTATTTAATAAATAGTATTTAGTTTTTTAATTATTACGATATTAAAATATTATATATTTTCATAATAATCAATCTTATTATATAAAGCTGAATGGCTCAACGTGAGCGTGACACGTAGGATAATTATAGCTCATTAGATAATTTAGATCGTGACATGTATCAATTTAATAATATAAATTTTCTTATTATTAATTATTTATTTCAAAAAGGGAAAAATGAATTATGTTTTTTAAATAGAAACTATTAAAATAGAAAAAGTAAAATAAGAGAAAAAACAGAAACTACAAAATAGAAAAATGTAAACTTTGAAATCTATAATTATAATATGTTTTTTCTTTGGAAAGATTGTTTATCAGATTTGTAGAAAATATAGATCAATTTTGAATTTCTTAATTACAAATTATAAACCATAATTTATGGATAAGTTAATGGGATATTAATTTATAATCTAATTATACGGGTCATAATGGGGTTATCAATTTTAAAATCTAAATATTTTAACAATTTTTCGCATATCACGCATGACCTAATCTAGTTCATCTATATTCAAAGAAAAAATCTATTCGAGATCTTGCAATATTTTTCACTACAAGTTGTTATATTTTTACTTAAGTATATATCAAACCTAAACTTACAAAATATTTTACTATTTTTATAAAGAGTTAGACACGAGAAAAATGATTTTTCAAAAGTTCGCGGATCGACCACAAAACGCATAGTCATTAAGCGGTGCATATTAGAGTTAATACTTTAAAAAGTGTAGTTTTTTGCGGGTTATCCCGAATAATATTTTAGTCTACTACAAAATAGGTTAAGTAGACATGTTAGTCCAATTTGACAGCTCTATCTATAATTATTAGTTAGGCATATTATAAAATTCATTAGCCAAAAGTAATAATCTGATTTCAAAAAAGGAAGTTCATAACCAAATTCATATTCTAGAGATATACATATCTAGGTTATAATCCGTGTTAGTATGTCCATATGCGTATAAATATATATATATATATATATATATATATATATATATATATATATATATATATATATATATATATCACATTATTTTCATATCTCAAATTTACTTATATATACGCACAACAAAACTAACTCAAATTGTTATCCATTAATAAAATTTAGTTTTTTGATGTTAATATATACGTACTTATATATATGGCAACCAAATTTAACCTAGCCAAAATTTTAAAATTAATTTTCAAAATAATTTTTAAGGAAAAGTTATTGATTTCGAACGCCCTACCACCTAGTCATATTGATTTCAAACGCTTGATTGCCTCTTTGTAATGGGTCTTTATGTTTATATTTGGTGGTTTTGTTGGCTTTGGCCAGGTTTTTTCGTACTCTCAGTTTCTCAAGTTCTTAATGAAATTTTGCAGACGTTAAAACAAAAAATATATATATATATATATATATATATATAATAGAATGTACTCTCTACTTAGGTTGCCACATCATTCTATCATTGTTTATATTTGTGACATATCATCAATTTTTTTAATTTTAAATTATTTAAATGTTATATTCTATCAAAGTGTTTATAAATATCTTTTCAAATACTAGTTAAAACTACTATATTAATGGATGATATCATGAGAATTAAAGTGTAATAACACCAAACACAATATAACATTTAAATAATTTAAAATTTAAAATTTAAAATTGATGATGTGTCACAAATATAGACAATGATAGAATGATGTGGCAACCTAAGAAGAGAGTACATTATATTTTATATATATAGATTTGAAAATATTTTTTTTATAAAGATATCTTATATATTGATATTTCTTCATTATTATTGAGAAAATATACTTTATTTAAATGAGTGGACATATATGGATAGTAAACCATAAAATTTTAGGATAACCGAATTCAAAGTTTGGCCAAATCCGAGAAACAACTTTTCAGATCGAAATTATGACATATCATAAGCTCATATATTAAAATTGTGACATATTATCAACTCATATGTTAATTTTAAATTGTTTATTTGATATATTATGTTATGCGTTTGATCACACCATATTTTACATGTTTTTAGAGCTTTATTTTCATATGTTTCAATCTCACTTTGTATAGTTTTTGAGATATTTTCATGTATTTGAGTCATTTATGCTTGTGTCTTGCATTTTAGATGTTTAGAGTGTATATAGTGCATTAGTATGACACATTTTGCATGTTTTCTATGCATTTAGATATCATGGAGTTTGGAGGAGCAAAGAGACTTGGTGTAGAGTGATGAAGAACAAAGGAAGAAGAAGAGGTTCCCATCGACCACCACATCGATCAACCAGTCGATCAGACGGCAAATTTGAAGAGCATTGGTCAAGGCAGCGGAGATTCAATCGACCGGCCAATCGACCCCCTCTGGTCGATTGAAATGCAAATTACGACCCCCTATCCTATTTAAGTGTTCTGAACCTATTTTATTTGCAAGTCTTCTTCTTGTGAGAGTGGGGCTCGACCCAAACTCTCTTTTCCTGAGGTTCTTGGATTGTTCTTCATACAAATGCCACTCTAGGGAAATTTTATTCACTCTATCTTTATATTCTGTTTATTTAATTCTTTTTCTTCATTTTATGTTTTTTTCTCTTGTGTTCTTCATGTTTAAACTTTAGGATTTTTGTTGGATTATGGTTTGCTTGATTTTGATGGTTTTATGATTGATTTATGATGCTTAGGTATTAGATTCTTGCTTTCCTTTCTTATTTAGTGTTCTTAATGCTATATTAGGCTTGAGAAAGTTAATCTAGATCATAGGGAATTTAATGCACACAAGGTGTTCTATAAAATTTCCAAAAGAACTAAATAAGGGATTTGCATATCTTAACCCATGAGAGTGGATTTTAAGGTGTATTTTGGTTAATAGAACTTATTATTAATGCTTGTTAGTCATTTAATCACAAATGAGAGTTTGCTATTGATTAAATGATTAACAAAGGGATTAGTGTCATGAGAATGAATTAATCTTATTTAAGTGTTTTAGACCTAAGGAATAGCATAGATTGTGTGCATTAGCATTGCATCTTGTTAGATCCTTCACATAGGTTGATCTTAATGCTAGTTTTGAATTGAGAGATCAAATCTAGAACTTAAACATTTCATACCCGAGAGGTGTTCGATGAAATGCTTGAACCAAACTTATTGTGAGCTTTTCACATCCTAGCCAATGAGAGTTGATGTTTAGGGTGATTAATGAACTAATTGAAATTGTGTATTAATGCTCATTGATTATCTAATTGCAAACGAGAGTTTATGTCAATTAGGTGATTAGTAAAATGATTAGTGCCATGAGTATGGATTAGTCATATTTGTGAATTCCATGTTCTAGGATAGTGTTTAATTCAATCTCTATCATCATTATTTGATTGTTAATCATTTATTTGATAGTCTAATCCATGATCCAACACTTCTATCTTTTGTTTTCTTTCTTGCATTTCACTTTCTTAATTTAAAAACATAAAAACCAAAACCAATTGCTCTAGCTTAAGAAGTTTCATGCATTCCTAGTGCATTAATCTTAACCCCTATGGATTGACACCTCTTATGCTACAATCACAAGCATAGAGGAATTGATATGAACTTAACAAAAAATCCTTTATCGATTTGGCGCCGTTGCCATTGGGGTTTAGCATTTATTATTTGTATTTTGAATCTTCTTGAGACTAGAGCATTTTTATTATTATTTTGTTGCTAATCTTTTCCATTTTCTTGTGATCTTCATGAAGGGAGTGAAAATGAGGAAGCAACCATCAAGCTAGTGATGTTAAACGCGCCCTTGGGACCTCCCAAGCCTATCCTTTGTCAAGCTAAAGACACAAAACAAGCATCAATAAGGGTCTCTTGGGTACAATGGTCGTGGTGTTAGATGAAAGAACGGTTTGAGCCACAACACTTCATCCTTCTCTCCAATACAAGGTATGATCCTCACTCCATTTCATTGTATATACATTCTTGCATATTTTTACTCTCTTTGACTTTTGTTGCACCGAGACGGTGCAATTCAAGTTTGGGAGAGGGGTTTGTGTCATTTGACATTTTGTTTTGTGATCTTATTATTATTATTTTTTGCATACTTGAGTCTCATGCATACATATAAGTGCATAAAAAACCATAAAAATTAGAAAATTTTGAAACACAAAAAGAAATCATATAGTTGAATTTCATGTGTAGGATTGAGTCTAGTTTGCATATAGGATGCATTGAGTATTGCTTTGGGAGCAATGATGAGCTAGAGTATCACTTTAAGAAATTCATAGTTGTCTAATAAATCCAAGTGAGTTTGAAATAAGGATGCACCATCTTTTGATCTCATGCATTAATGTTCATGTTTTGATTGAACCAAGTTGTGAATTGAATTCAACCCTACTCATAAGAACCTTTTGAGTCACAATTATCGTGTTTGTGTAATGAAAGATGAACTCATGGGTACCTCATACATATTTGGGTCTTCTTATTCCTTTTTACCACATTTTGTTGACCAAATAGCCAAATCCCATCATTGGATTGGTTCTCCACACCTTAAACCTTACCTCCTTTCAAGCCAATATCTTTAGTGAGTGATTGTGAGGCCTAATATTTGAATGAACATAGCAAAAGGTGTTAGGTTTAGAGCGACAAGGATAGTCTTTCATGTAGAACTAGCTCACACATCAATGAGCTAGATTAGGCTAAGTTAGATAGGTTGGGATCTTGGGGTAAGGGAGATGGATGAAAAAGAAAAGAAATAAGGATGTTGGGATTGGAAAAGTGGATTGAAGGAAAGAAAGTTTGGGAGAAGGAATAGGGGAAACAAAAGTTTCGAAATGGTTGGTTTGGAAAGTTTGAAATAGCTCTAAATATGTAGATTAGCCTCTAAGTTTAAAAGTGAAGGAAAAGCCAAAAATGACTATAGCATCCAAAAGATGAGAAAGAGGCTAGTTAAGAAAGCAAAAAAAGAAGAGCTAAAGGTATGAAAAGAAAAAGAAACCAAACCATGTGCCATTGGTGTAGAAGAAGAATCCCCTAAATGCTTAAAAAAAGAAAAATGATGAAGATATGTGGTATAAGAAGGCAAATTGCCTTGTGGAAGGGTAGCTTAGGAATGTTTCTTTAAGGGCTTAGAGATAGGGTTAAAATCATATTGGGTAGATGGAAGTCTATCCTTGTATGCATCTATTGCTTTTTACCCTTAGCATTTTGTCAAAGTTCATTCCTTCGTTTAGAGATCCCTTTGCTCGGAAACCGCCACATGTATTGAGATCATTTTTTTAATCTCAAAACCTTGTCCCTTAGCCAAATGAGTTTGTTTTATTTACATAAACATGATTCACGCATTATGTTTAATGAATGTCAAAGGGTTGAATGATAAGAATGCTTTTGTAGGTTGAGGCTTGATCTTATTTCATGCGGAGATAGAAATGGCTAACTCTTTTGGAGTAGGCTTGCTTTGGTGCATTTTAAAATTACAAACTTGGACATTGAATTGAATTCTTTTGGTGATACTTTCGGATTTAAGCTTCGCGCGTTCAACCTCTTCTTCGACTTGTTTGTGATTGTTTGCTTGCTTGCGGACAAGCAAAACGCAAGTCTGGGGGAGTTGATAACACCATATTTTACATGTTTTTAGGGCTTTATTTTCATATGTTTCAATCTCACTTTGTATAGTTTTTGAGATATTTTCATCCATTTGAGTCGTTTATGCTTGTGTCTTGTATTTTAGATGTTTAGAGTGTATATAGTGCATTAGTATGGCACATTTTGCCTGTTTTCTATGCATTTAAATATCATGGAGTTTGGAAGAGCAAAGAGACTTGGTGTAGAGTGATGAAGAACAAAGGAAGAAGAAGAAGAGGTTCCCATCGACCACCACATCGATCAACCAGTCGATCAGACGGCAATTTTGAAGAGCATTGGTCAAGACAGAGGAGATTCATTCGACCCCCCTTGTCGATTGAAATGCATTACGACCCCCTATCCTATTTAAGTGTTCTAAACCTATTTTATTTGCAAGTCTTCTTGTTGTGAGAGTGGGGCTCGACCCAAACTCTCTTTTCTTGAGGGTCTTGGATTGTTCTTCATACAAATGCCACTCTAGAGAAAATTTCTTCACTCTATCTTTATATTATGTTTATTTAATTCTTGTTCTTCATATTATGTCTTTTTCTGTTGTGTTCTTCATGTTTAAACTCAGGGTTTTTGTTGGATTATGGTTTGCTTGATTTTGATGGTTTTATGATTGATTTATGATGCTTAGGTATTAGATCCTTGCTTTCCTTTCTTATTTAGTGTTCTTAATGCTAGATTAGGCCTGAGAAAGTTAATCTAGATCATAGAGAATTTCATGCACACAAGGTGTTCTATAAAATTCCCCAAAGAACTAAATAAGGGATTTGCATATCTTAACCCATGAGAGTGGATGTTTAAGGTGTATTTTGGTTAATAGAACTTGTTATTAATGCTTGTTAGTCATTTAATCACAAATGAGAGTTTGCTATTGATTAAATGATTAACAAAGGGATTAGTGTCATGATAATGAATCAATCTTATTTAAGTGTTTTAGACCTAAGGAATAGCACAGATTGTGTGCATTAGCATCATAAATGATGATGATTCGGATTGCATCTTGTTAGATCCTTCACATAGGTTGATCTTAATGCTAGTTTTGAATTGAGAGACCAAATCTAGAACTTAAGCATTTCATGCCCGAGAGGTGTTCGATGAAATGCTTGAACCAAACTTATTGTGAGCTTTTCAAATCCTAGCCAATGAGAGTTGATGTTTAGGGTGATTAGTGAACTAATTGGAATTGTTTATTAATGCTCATTGATTATCTAATTGCAAATGAGAGTTTATGTCAATTAGGTGATTAGTGAAATGATTATTGCCATGAGAATGGATTAGTCATATTTGTGAATTTCATGTTCTAGGATAGTGTTTAATTCAATCTCTATCATCATTGTTTGATTGTTAATCATTTCTTTGATAGTTTAATCCATGATCCAACACTTCTATCTTTTGTTTTTTTTCTTGCATTTCACTTTCTTAATTTAAAAACATAAAAACCAAAACCAATTGCTCTAGCTTAAGACGTTTCATGCATTCCTAGTGCATTGGTCTTAACCCATATGGATTGACACCTCTTATGCTACAATGACAAGCATAGAGGAATTGATATGAACTTAACAAAAAATTCTTTATCAGTGTTATTATACTTTAGCTCTTATTATAGATAACATCCATTAATATAATAGTTTTCCCTAGAATTTGAAAATATAATATTTATAAAAGATAACTTATATATATATTATTGATCTAAAGAAGCTATAATTTAATAATTTAAGTTTTATTAATTTATTTATATAGTTTATGAAAACATTTAGCTTTAAACAAATACATAAAAGGAAAACATATACCTTTAACTAAACACATCAAAATATTAATATAATTTCCAATATGATTTTAATAAATTCTAAGAATAATTTGCAGAAGCTTCCAGAAGGAATACTCACATAACCTTCCAAAAGCTCGAATGGGAACTCCAAACTTTTGAGGAATATGTAAGAATGCATGTAATGAGAAGCAATGTGTGGTATCCTAAAATAATAACATGTTGAAGCTAATTAGTGAGAAGAAAAATGGGTGAAGTTCTCCCGAAAAATTTCCACCGCTCAAATCAGAAAGGAGTCACTGAAACTGGCTAGAAAATGGAGAAATGAGAGGACGATAGTGAACATTAGGGTTAAATTGGGCGAACTCGAGAGAAAGAGAGAGGGAGAGAGAGAGAGAGGGAGGGAGAGAGAGAGAGAGAGAGAGAGAGAGAGAGAGAGAGTGCAACTTGAAAACATGTTAGACGGTTTTAGAATGGGATTAATGTCAGCTGAATGGACATATGACCTATATATGTGTATATATATAGTTAGAGAGAACATGCAAATTAACATTTCTCTATAAATACTCTCTTCCCCTCATTCACAACAAATACGCCCGTTTTTTGTCACATTATTTGCGAAATTGTTTTCTTACATTTTTCAAAACGATGCCTTTTATGCGGGAAACTGCTCGTAAGAGAGTCATTTGTCCATCTACGGTCAAGATTAAGTCCAACCCTTGGATTTGTGACGAGGTTGAAGAGTGAAGGGCCCGCAAGTGTCAGCGAAGTTCCTCCGGCCCCAAAAAGCCAGACGTGGTTTCAACCAGCAGTGGTAGCTGGGGGCTAGGCTTGGCAAGGCAAGGGAACCAGACTCTGCAAGAATACCATGAGATGTTCGTGCAGACTATGGGACTCTTTGGGCTTCAACGATCTGCAGAAGAATTGGTGATGATCTTTTTCCAAGGACTCTGACCTGACCTTCGACTGCAGCTTACCAAGATGGGACTACATGACCGTGGAGAGCGCATCAACATTATCCTACGGAATGCTCGCCTCACGGAGACCGAGCTCAGCCGAGTGGTTATAGACGACTCGTCCGATAGTGAAATGGAAGCCGATCCATCCTTTTAATTAGCCTATTTTTCAAATATTAATTTTCAACTCCTATCCTTATTTTACATTAATAAAGAGCTTAATTTAATTTGAGTTTTTAACTTGAACTTGTTTTGGCAAATCCCGGGAATATATACTTGGTATTAATATAAATAAACTTTTTTCCCGGCTTTAATCCTAAAATCCTGGAAATCCCTTGGAAATTTCGGAGGGATTTTCGAATGACTCGGCTAGAACTAGTTAAATCCGTCGGAAATCCCTCTGAAATTTTCGACGGATTTAAGGTTTTTCAGTTTTACCCAGGATATTTTCAGGCACCTCGGCTAAAACTGATATGAACATACTTAAATCAGTTTTAGCCGAGGTGCCTGAAAATGCCTCGGCTAGAACAGGTTAAATCCGTCGGAAATACCTCAGAAATTTCCGACGGATTTAACGTTTTTTCAGTTTTAGCCGGGACATTTTCAGGCACCTCGGCTAAAACTGATCTGAACATACTTAAATCAGTTTTAGCCGAGGTGCCTGAAAATGTCTTGGCTAAAACTGAAACTGGTTAAATCCGTCGGAAATCTCTCGGAAATTTCCGACGGATTTAAGGGTTTTCAGTTTTTGCCGGAACATTTTCAGGCACCTCGGCTAAAACTGATCTGAACATACTTAAATCAGTTTTAGCCTAGGTGCCTGAAAATGTCTCGGCTAAAACTGAAACTGGTTAAATCCGTCGGAAATCCCTCGGAAATTTCCGACGGACTTAAGGATTTTAAGTTTTAGCCGAGATATTTTCGAATGCCTCTGCTAAAACTGAACTCAAAATCCTTAAATTCGTCGGAAATCCCTCGGAAATTTCCGATGGATTTCTGACGGTTTAGGGAATAAAACCTCAAATTTGCCAATTTTGAAGTTGTTAGGTCTTCGTAGATGTAGAACTAACAAATATACACTAGTTTATGTGAAATGTTTTTTAAAATCATACGTTTTAAACTATTTAGTTAAAACCCAGAGCAAAAACGTAAATGTCCTTAGATGTTCTATTTGTTTTTATGAATGCTTGGACTCTTTCATCGATCGATTTTTACAAACTCCCAAATAACTTGTTTTGATTGTTTTTTAAAAGGTTTTTCTTATTAGTATATAACACTAATGATTATTAAACACTAAAATTAATGAAATCTTCATATTATAAACCCTAAACCCTAAACCATCGGAAACCCGTCGGAAATCCGTCGGAAATTTTTGAGAGATTTCCGACGGATCGTGAAATTTTCCCCGGGAAATGAAACCGCCAAACAAAAAAGAGAAAAATTGAAGCGGTTAATTGAAATGGGTTTCCGACGGATTACCGAGGGAGGTAGTCCGTCTGAAATCTTTATACATATCTAAAACCATCGATCTTCTCTTCTTCGGAATTCGGATCGAAGAAGCTCTCTCTCTCTTCAAACCCACAAATTAATATGTAAGTTGGTTAATAATTTTTTAAAGATTTTTGTTAGATTAGGTTGAAATTTTGTGGAATTTGTGGAATTAGATTAGGTTGTTAGATTGTTCATTAGATTAGGTTGTTAGATTAAGTTGTTAGATTACATTGATTGGTTGTCCAAAAAAAAAAAAAGATTCCCTTGATTTTTGTGGATTTGTGGTTTTTTGTTGTTGATTATGTTGAATATGTGTTAATATTTTAGATTAGTTTTTAGATTAGTGTATGTTGAAATTTCTATAAATTATATTTTTTTAAACACGTTTTTATAAATTATATTTATAAAAAACATTTTTTTATAAATTATATTTTTAATTATATTTTTTAAAAACGTTTTCATAAATTATATTTATAAAAAACGATTTTTTATAAATTATACTTTTTAATTATATTTTTTAAAATGTTTTTATAAATTATATATATAAAAAACGTTTTTCACACATTATATTTTTTAATTATATATTTTTTAAAAAACATTTTTATAAATTATATATATAAAAAACGTTTTGAAATTTTTTTTTTATAAACGATTTTTATTTAAGTATTTTTTGAAACAAAATTTTGGTTTTTTAGAAAATTATTTATGATTAGTTAAATGTTTTTAAAATGATCGCGTTTTTTTTTGTAGGTCTTACGGTGGATTCGATCAAGACCGTCAGAGGGGTACTGACGCAGGTCCTAGCCAGAGTACTATTCCGGACACGGAGAGTGTAGCTCAACCGAGGATCATGACCATCGAGGAGCTCGTTCAACAGCCGGGACGAGAACGACTCAAAGTTCTCGATCCGGAACTCCGGATTCCGAGATCTACTTGGTAATAATATTTTTTATTCTTAATTACTTAATTTTTAGATTTGATAACCGTTATTTAATTTGTTTTTTCATAGGTTTGGAATCTCCGGGAATGGCATCAGCAAGTCGGTTCTCAAGATGTTGCACAACATCCTCGACAAACCATACCCAAAATTTTCGGAGGTTCCGGCA
The DNA here is from genome assembly GCA_030161315.1 of Eutrema japonicum. NCBI lineage: Eukaryota > Viridiplantae > Streptophyta > Magnoliopsida > Brassicales > Brassicaceae > Eutrema > Eutrema japonicum. The sequence goes on from BSQW01000011.1 coordinate 34,671,581, forward strand.
GACGAACAAAACCTGTGGTTTCGTACGTTTGCGGTAAGTACGTAAATCTTTATTTATTTGTTGTAATATATTTTGAGATTTTGTTAACATCTATATTTCTATTTCTTTTTTGTAGCAATAGTTTAATTGGAACCATACGATCACAAAGAATGTGGAGACGGAATTTTATAAGGAGGCTAGGACGCAATTTTGGCGCCACATGAACGAGTGGAAAAAAACTTGGAAAAAGGGGAAAGATAAGCCAAAAGCATTGAACAAGGATGTGTATACGGAATACATCCTGTATTGGCAAAAGGAGAAGACCATAGCTCTATCTCAGACTAACTCCCAGAACCGGAAGAGTCGCCGAGGCGGGAAGGGAGAAGCTATCCACAACAACGGGGCAAATATCTTCTTGACAACCGAAATCGAAATGGTAAGTATTTTTGCGGTTTTTAGCTATTTTTTTTTATAAGAAAACGATTATCTTTAACGGTTTTATTTATTTTGTAGACAGAGGAATACGGCGAAGCTCCCGATCTTCTGCAAGTGTTGGTGAGGACGCACACCAACAAGAAGACGGGCCGAATTGACGATGTAGCCGTCAGGGAGATGGTCGAAAAGATGACGAAGGTGCAAGAAGATATTCTCACCCAGAGATCGCAGGATGGCTACACCGGATCCAACGAAATCTCTCGGGCCGAGATGAACAACCTAGTCCTCGAGGTAAGTAAAAAATATAGATTATTATTTCAATTTAGATAATTATTTGTTAATAAAAAATTCTAATGTTTTTTTATTATTTTCGTAGGAAGTACCCTTTTAAAAAAGGTCGTCGGCCGGGGTTGGGTATGCTTGCGACCCAACGTGCATCTTCTTCGGCCGGTTTCTCGATGGATCCAGAAATCATCCGTCAAAACGAAGAGCTCTAGAAGAAGGTCACGGTTTTGGAGGCCGAGCTCTCGACTCAGAAAACAAAGAGCGACAAGATGGACGTGTGGTTCGCATCGAAGTTCGATGATTATCCGTCGTTTTGATTTCAATTTTTTTTTTTTTGTAGTTTGTCAACTTTCGAAAACTTTTAAAAATTATGTTTTTTGTAATTTAATTATATAATTAATTTTCTATTTACGTTTAAAATTATTTAATTTAATTAATATTTAATTTTAAAAAATATATCACAAATTAAATAAATTAATTTTATATCAGAGCTGCGTTTTGATAGCAAGCAAAATCTTATTTCAGAGCTGCGTTTGACGGCGATAATGAGGAAATACGCATTTACAGTAGATAAGTCTGACAAGAGCCTGTTTGTCGCTAAATGTCTTGTGGAAGGATGGAACTGGAAGCTTCGAGCAGCTGTCAAGAACGAACCAAACAAGTTTTGGGTGATGATCTATAATAGAGCCCACACATTTTCAACGCTGGACCGGAAGGTTAAGAAAAAACGTCATACTCCGCGTTATATTGGTTGGTTGTTTCTAGAATGCTTTGGATTAATTGAGAAGATTACACCCTAGCATGTCTTAGTATCAATGAACAAGCAGTATGGGATTAAGATGAGCTACACAACCGCATACAGAGCGTTGTTACATGCTCAAAAGTTGGTGAGAGGATCAGCGGAAGATGGCTATGAGAGACTGCCTGCTTTATTGCATGGAATCGAGCAAACCAACCCGGGAACGCATACTGCTCTAGAACTAGATGAGGAGAATAGATTTAAATATTTATTTATAGCATTTGGAGCTTCCATAGAGGGATTTAAGTATCTTAGAAGATTCATTGTGGTAGATGGTACGCATCTTACGGGGCCGTATGGAGGTATTATGCTAGTGGCGGCCTCACAAGACGCCAATTTTCAAATATTTCTGTTGGCTTTTGGCATTGTAGACTCTGAGAATGATCACTACAAGAAAACAAGCGCATTTCCGACGGCGTTTCTGACGGAATACCGATGGATTTCCGAGGTAATTTCGACGGCCTAAAAATGATCGGAAATCCGTCGGAAATTTCCGACGGATAAATTTCCCTCGGAAATCGGTCGGAAAATTCCGACGGTATTCCGAGGGATTTCTGACGAATCTATATTCTTTCGGAAACCGGTCAGAATATTCCGACCGATTAACGTCCGTCGGAAATCGGTGGATAATTTCCGACCGATTTTCGACGGATATATTACTTGCTTTGTAAATACTTCTTCTCTTGCATATATGTTTGCTTTGTTTGTAAACATATATATATACCTTTCCTGGCTATGGTATTTTGAAGATTCGATATATATATGTGTATATATATAGTTGGAGAGAACATGCAAATTAACATTTCTCTATAAATACTCTCTTCCCCTCATTCACAACAAATACGCCTGTCTTTTGTCACATTATTTGCGAAATTGTTTTCTTACCTTTTTCAAAAAGATGCCTTTTACGTGGGAAACTACTCGTAAGAGAGTCATTTGTCCATCTACGGTCAAGATTAAGTCCAACCCTTGGATTTGTGACGAGGTTGAAGAGGGAAGGGCCCGCAAGTGTCGGCGAAGTTCCTCGGGCCCCAAAAAGCCAGACGTGGCTTCAACCAGCAGTGGTAGCTGGGGGCTAGGCTTGGCAAGGTAAGGGAACCAGACTCTCAGACTCTGCAAGAATACCATGAGGATTTCGTGCGGACTATGGGACTCTTTGGGCTTCAACGATCCGCAGAAGAATTGGCAATGATCTTTTTCCAAGGACTCCGACCTGACCTTCGACTGCAGTTTACCGAGATGGGACTACATGAACGTGGAGAGCGCATCAACATTGTCCTACGGAATGCTCGCCTCGCGAGGACCGAGCTCAGCAGGGTGGTTATAGATGACTCGTCCGATAGTGAAATGGAAGCCGACCCATCCTTTTAATTAGCCTATTTTTCAAATATTAATGTTCAACTCCGATCCTTCTTTTACATTAATAAAGAGCTTAATTTAATTTGGATTTTTAACTTGAACTTGTTTTGGCAAATCCCGGGAATATATACTTGGTATTAATTTTAATAAAAAATTTCCCGGCTTTAATCCTAAAATCTTGGAAATCCCTTGGAAATTTTGGAGGGATTTTCGAATGACTCGGCTAGAACTGGTTAAATCCGTCAGAAAGTCCTCGGAAATTTCCGACTAATTTCTGACGGATTTAAGGTTTTTCAGTTTTAGCCGGGATATTTTCAGGCACCTCGGCTAAAACTTATTTAAGTATGTTCAGATCAGTTTTAGCCGAGGTGCCTGAAAATGTCCCGGTTAAAACTGAAAAACCTTAAATCCGTCGGAAATTTCCGAGGGATTTTCGACGGATTTAACCAGTTTCAGTTTTAGCCGAGACATTTTAAGGCACCTCGGCTAAAACTGATTTAAGTATGTTCAGATCAGTTTTAGCCAAGGTGCCTGAAAATGTCCCGGCTAACACTGAAAAACTTAAATTCGTCGGAAATTTCTGAGGGATTTCCGACGGATTTAACCAGTTTCAGTTTTAGCCGAGACATATTCAGGCACCTCGGCTAAAACTGATCTGAACATACTTAAATCAGTTTTAGCCGAGGTGCCTGAAAATGTCTCGGCTAAAACTGAAACTGGTTAAATCCGTCGAAAATCCCTCGAAAATTTCCGACGGATTTAAGGTTTTTCAGTTTTAGCCGGGATATTTTCAGGCACCTCGGCTAAAACTGATTTGAACATACTTAAATCAGTTTTAGCCGAGGTGCCTGAAAATGTCTCGGCTAAAACTGAAACATGTTAAATCTGTCGAAAATCTCTCGGAAATTTCCGACGGATTTCTGAAGAATTTAAGGGTTTTCAGTTTTAGCTGGGACATTTTCAGGCACCTCGGCTAAAACTGATTTGAACATACTTAAATCAGTTTTAGCCGAGGTGCCTGAAAATGTCTCGGCTAAAACTGAAACTGGAGAAATACTTCGGAAATCAGTTTTAATTATTTAATCCGTTAGAAATCCGTCGGAATATTCAGAGGGATTTCCGACGGATTGAACATCGATCGATCTAAAATTTTGATCGATCGATCCTCAATCCGTCGGAAATCCCATGGAATTTTTCGACGGATTTCCGACGAATTGAGGATCGATCAATCACAATTTTAGATCGATCGATCCTCAGTCCGTCGGATATCCCTCGAAATTTTCCGAGGGATTTTTGACGGATTTTACCCTCGGATTTGTCCTCGGAAATCCGTCGGATTATCCCCGACGTATTGTGCCTCGGAAAATCCATCAGTAAATTGCTCCCTCGGAAATCCGTCGGAAATTTCTGAGGGAGTTTCGACGGATTTTTTTTTTCCGAGGAAATAGAACCGACGGCCTAAATCCATCGGGATTCAGGCGGGATTCCGACGGATTTGGCCGTCGGTTCTAGCCTGTTTTCTTGTAGTTGATGCCTCGTGGGAGTGGTTTTTCACAAAGCTCAGAGACTGTATTTCAGACCAATATCCTCTAGTCATAGTCTCAGATAGGCACACATCCATCAAGAATTCTATTGAAAAGGTTCTTCCTTGGGAAAAGCGAGGGATTTGTTATTACCATCTACAAAATAACGTAGTCAAAAAGTTTAGGGAAAAACATATTTTGTTCTTGGTGAAAAACGCGGCCACTACAAGAAAACAGGGAATTAGCGACTGAATTTTGCGTCTAAAATGGCAGTCGCAAAAATGGCGACTTAGTTGCGACTACATAGCGACAGAGTTGCGACTAAAATAAATTCGTCGCCACTCAGTCGCAATTTAGCGACTACATAAATTAGTCGTTCAACAGTCGCTAAATAGCGACAAAGTTGCGACTTAATTCGGCGGGTCGCCAAATATTTTTTAAAAAAGCCACGTGTTGATCGTGTGTAGTTAGTGAAAATAATTTTCGCGACTGCAACAATTAGTCGCTAAAGTAGTAGCTAAGTTGCGACGAAGTTGCGACTAAATGTGGGGAGTCGCAAAAAAGTGGGTAACCCTCGTGTTTATCGTTTGTGGTAGGCATAACAACTTTTTGCGACTACATTTTGGAGTCGCAATGTAGTCGCAAAAAGTCTATATAAGCAAGCCACACACGTTGTTTCATCTCATTCCAATTTGTTTCGAATTAAGTCGAGTGAAATTTTTTTTTTTTTTTTTTTCTTAAACGAGAGAATCTTCTTTTTTTTAATTAAGTTTGAAAATGTGGGGAAATTACAATTATAGTAATGGCCGGGAGTGGGTGTATCGGAGGTTCGATGAAACGACGGGTAATATCTCAGCAGAGTTTAGAGATGGGGTGGATAATCAATTCATGACATTTGCAAATAGCCAGGAGCTTACGCAGAGCAATGGCGGTAAGTTTTATTGTCCTTGTAGTGTTTGCAAGAATAATAAATTTTTACCGGGGGCTAAAATTTGGAGCCATTTGTATAGCAATGGATTTGTGCCTGGTTATTATGTTTGGTATAAGCATGTGGAAGAACTCGATATGAGTTTAGGAACGAGTTATGGTGATACAACGTGGGTAGGTGATCAGAGTGAAGAAGTGGGTAATGTAGAAGGTAGATATGTGGATATGGTGAATGATGCATTTCATCATAATGTTAATTTTGATCATCAACATGATGATAGTTATGAGAATGTAGAAGAACCTGTACGGAATCATTCCCAAAAATTCTACGACTTGTTAGAAGGAGCGAAAAATCCTTTATACGATGGGTGTCGTGAAGGTCACTCGCAGTTATCATTTGCTGCTGAGCTCATGCAACATAAGACAGATCATAATATGAGTGAGAGGTTAGTGGATTCGATGTGCGGAATGTTTACTAAGTTTTTACCTGAAGGAAACCAGGCAACATGTTCAAATTACGAGACGGAAAGACTGATGGGCAATTTAGGCCTCCCATGTCATGCAATTGATGTTTGCATTAACAATTGTATGATCTTCTGGAAAGAAGACGAAAGGGAAGATAAGTGTGGGTTTTGTAATTCACCAAGATGGAGGCCTAACGAGCAAAACCGTAGGACCAAAGTACCATATAGTCGTATGTGGTATATGCCTATCGCTGACAGATTAAAGAGAATGTATCAAAGCGAGAAGACTGCAGCGGCAATGAGATGGCATGCCGAGCACGAAGCAATGGAGGGAGAAATGTGTCATCCGTCTGATGGGGCGGAGTGGAAATATTTTCAGGATCGACATCCCCAGTTTGCCCAAGAAACCCGAAACGTTTATCTTGGATTATGTACAGATGGGTTCAATCCATTTGGGGAGTCAAAAAATCATTCGTTGTGGCCTGTGGTCTTGACTCCATATAATTTACCCCCTGGTATGTGCATGAATACGAAGTACTTGTTTCTTACAATTATGAATTCTGGGCCAAATCATCCGCGAGGTAGTCTCGATATATTCCTTCGACCTCTCATTGACGAGTTAAAAGAATTGTGGTCCAATGGCGTTGATGCGTACGATGTATCCTTGAATAAAAATTTTAATCTGAAAGCAGTGCTATTGTGGACGATAAGTGATTTTCCGGCGTTGGGCATGCTATCAGGATGGAGCACCCATGGCAAATTGGCTTGTCCTATTTGCATGGAAGATACAAAGTCGTTTTATCTGCCGCACGGAAGAAAGACGTGTTGGTTCGATTGTCACCGAAGATTTCTTCCTCATGATCATCCACTGAGGAAGAATAGAAAAGACTTTTTGATCGGAAGAGACGCTAGGAACGACTATCCACCTGAGTCTTTGACCGGTGAGCAAGTTTATTCCTACCGTTTGCGTCGTGTAAATCCAACGAAAACTAAGGATGTTGGTGGAAACGGTCACGAAAAGAAGAAGCCTCACTTTGGGAAAAAGCATAACTGGTACAAAGAAAGCATATTCTGGGAGCTTCCGTACTGGAGGGACCTTAATCTTCGTCATAATCTCGATGTGATGCATATAGAGAAAAATTGTTTTGACAACATCATGAATACTCTTATGCGCGTGAAGGGAAAATCAAAAGACACCATCCCTTCAAGATTGGATATACAAGCATTTTGTTCGCGGCCACACTTACATATTGATGATGAGGGTAGAGCTCCTTTCCCCGCCTACTCATTGACAGACGAAGCCAGAACAAGTTTATTGGAATGTGTGAAACATTCGGTCAAATTCCCAGATGGTTATGCTTCAAACTTAGGTAGTTGTGCTGATATCGATAAGGCAAAGTTTTCTGGGATGAAGAGTCATGACTGCCATGTTTTTATGGAGCGGTTACTTCCATTTATCTGTACAGACCTCCTAGACAGGAATATCCACATCGCGTTATCAGGTAGTCTCACCTTATAGTTATATGAATATGCATGCGACACGTAAATATGATTACATAGTTTTTTTTATTAACCATTGGAGTTCAAATATATATATATTGTAGGGATCGGAGTATTTTTCCGTGATTTATGTTCGAGAACTTTGCAGCAAAGTCGCGTCCAAATTCTAAAACAAAACATTGTGTTAATCATATGCAATTTGGAAAAGATCTTTCCACCATCATTTTTCGACGTGATGGAGCACCTACCTATACATCTCCCCTACGAAGCTGAATTAGGAGGCCCCGTGCAATATAGGTGGATGTACCCTTTTGAAAGGTTTTTCAAAAAGTTGAAAGGGAAAGCAAAAAACAAACGATATGCAGCAGGATCGATTGTTAAAGCTTATCTGAAACAAGAGGTTTCTTATTTCACAGAGCATTATTTTGCCTCCGATATAGACACGAATTCAAGGTATATAATTCACATATATATGGAGACACATGCTATCTATTCTAAATTTCTTCAAATTAACTAATTTGGTCAGGTTAACAAGATTCAATGAAGGTGGAGTCCCCGTATATCATGTCCCTGACGTACCTGATATATTCACTCATGTTGGTCGTCCAAGTGGAGAAATGCAGGAAATTTGGCTTTCAGCGAAAGACTATCGATGTGCACATGCATATGTATTGCGAAATTGTGAATATTTTCAGGAAATTGAGAGGTATATTCTACCGTGTGTTTACATAAGTTTTAACATGGCCCAAATTGTATTAATTGGTCTCATATTTGTGTTGATCTTAAACAGCATGTTTGAACTATCTATTTCTCAAAAATATCCACATCTTTCTGAAAAAGAACTCTCCGCGAAAAGAGGTGACGAATATCATTTATGGGTGAAAGATTATGTAAGTATGAATAAAATTCTTAACTATGTATCTATACTTCTATATATTTGATTTTCTCTAACTATACGCAGGTTAATTACTGGAAAGCCACACATCAATTTCCTATTTGGGTTCGAGAGATAGTGGAAGGACCGAAAAACAATGCCAAAACATGGCCTATCTACTTTACAAGAGGATATTTGTTTCATACGCAAAACCACAACCAGGGACGAAAGACATGTAACTATGGTGTATGAGTCAAAGGACAAAATTACAGTGACGCATCTGATCAAGCCGATTTCCACGGGATCTTAACTGATATAATACAACTGGAGTATGAGGGGATGGCTAATTTAAGAATCACACTTTTCAAGTGTAAGTGGTACGACCCTATTATCGGTAAAGGCACTCGGAAGAGCAATGCTGGCATTGTAGACGTTCTTTCATCGAAATGGTTCAATAAATACGAACCTTTTATTCTAGGTACGTATATCCCTATATATATATATATATTACTTTCTTGATAGATAATGTATTCATAAGTTCTTTATAATGACTTTGCATGCACAGCTTCTCAAGCGGATCAAATTTGTTATATCCCATACCCATACAAGAAGAAACCGAAGCAATTATGGCTAAATGTTGTTAAAGTCAACCCGCGAGGACATATTTCAGGAGGATATGACTACACAGAACCGACTCTTTTGCAACAAGAAAATGATGATCATGTAGTGCTGACTACAATTGAAGATCTCGTAGTGCGAGACGAGAATCTGGTACAAGGAGAGAACCCAATAAATCTCGATTATGATGTCGGAGATGCGGAAGAAAACGACGAATTCCAATGCAATTCATCGTCTTCAGATGATGAAGTTGAAGTTGATGAAGAACCTTACTAAATAATATTATAATGCATAAGGTACTTATATTTGATAATGAAGTTTATTAATGGTTTATCTTATTTAGTTGGGTTTTGTATGTGATATTAAAACTTAAGCAAAAATAAAACCATAATATTAAAAGTTAAGAATAAGATTAAAACCACAAAAATATTAAACCACAAAAATTAAGCAAAAATTAAACCACAATATTAAGAAAAAATTAAACCATAATATTAAGCAAAAATTAAACCATAATATTCAGCAAAAATTATATCATAATACAAAAATTAAGCAAAAATTAAAAATTTAGGTTAAAAAAAATTAAAAAAAAATTCAATTTGGGCCCAAATTTTTCCCAAATTAATCAAGAGGGAACATTTCCCTCTAAGCCAAATGTTTCAACCCGCGAGACTTATCTCGGGCTCTTCACCTTCTCTTCACCTTCTCTTCACCGTCTGTTTTCTCTCAAACCCTAGCCGCGCCATCTTCTCTTCAGCTTCTCTTCACCTTCTGTTTATTCCGATGTCTGGCCGTGTACAAGTTACGCCTACAGGACGAGGAGGACGACGCCCTGCGACAACAGCCGCGAATCGAAGAGCCATTTCTCCCGGTGAGACAAGGATCTCGCATCGGAAGGGAAAATCAAAGAAATCCGCCTCGCCGCTTCCGCCTCAGTATGCATTCACGCCGGCGGCCGCTTCACCCTCCGTGACTCCTCGTAGCCGTGTCCCAGTTTTCGCCGAAGGTGTCAAAGATTTCCCTCCTCCGCCGCAGCTTTTGACCAGTACGGGCCAAGCAGGATCTGGAAACTCGGGAACCAATCCTCGAGCCTCAGCTTCTCCAAGACCCTCTGAAGCTCGACCCTCTCCTTCTCTTCAAGCTCGAACCTCTCCTTCTCTTCAACCTCGACCCTCAGCTTCTCTTCAACCCCCACCTGCTGCGACTCAATCTCAATCTGCTCCTTCTCCTGAAGCTCCACCCGCTGCGTCACCACAAGCTCAGAGTTCTGAGGCTCAAAACGATCACCTGGAAGAGGACGAAGAGGAGTATGATGAAGACTACGAGGAAGTTTATTTTGACGGTGACGAAGGATTGCAACCACAACTCGCGGAAGACGTGCTCGCCGCTTCGACCAACTTGCTAATCCAGCCAGGCCGTGACCAATACACAACGCTACTCTCTCCCACATTGGAGCCTGGAACCGTCTGGTAAGCTGTTTTTGTTTTGTTCTGGTAGGCCTTGACCAATACACAACGCTTAGCTTAGTTTTTTGTTTCTGTGACTGATGGTTTAGAGTAATGTTTTAGAGTATTATGGATCTGTGAATGCTGGTTTAGTCCTTTTGCTCTGATTGTATATGAGACTTAACACTTTTGTTTATCTGTTTGTAGGTTTATAGGTAAGGACAAGTCCGCATTGACTCGCAAGATCACAAGGATATTTACAAACAAGTTCGATCAGCCTTACTACAACTGGGGTTGTGTCCCATTTCCTAAAAGAGAAAAATACTTTCTTGAATTCGCGGTAATCTTCTTAACCTCTCAATCTGTTCATAATTTTCTGTTTGTTTGTTTTCTTTGATCACTAACACTTTGCTCTTATCTTGTTGTGTAGAAAGAACACACATGGCATCCCATACACACTGGTCTTGTCCAATCAAAGTTCGAGAAGATTTGCCAAGTGAGACTCAAGGACATGGTTTCTAAGGCGGGGACGAAAAGAAAGCAACCGAAGTGGATTGGCAATACGTTGTGGGGAAAAATGTGTGACTATTGGATCACAGAAGAAGCCAAAGAAAAGCATGCCACTACATCAGCAGCTCGAATGTCTGACCGTAATGGTCAAGGTATTCACAAGCATGTCTCGGGCTAGAAATCTTTCTTACAAGTGGAACAAGAATTGGTAAGTTCCTTTGTTTTGCTATTAGTCTCTGAGTTACATGTCTTGATAATTTACATGTCTTGCTATTCACATGTTCTTGTTTAACATTTCAGGAAGTGACAATGGGAAGACCTCCGAGTGTTGTTGAAGTCTTTGTAAAGACTCATACAAAGAAAGATGGGAGCTTTGTCGATCAGAGAGCGCAGGAAGTGTTTGATCTTTATAAGCAGAAGAAGGAAGCTAAGTTGGCTGAGCTTGAGCATGAGAATGACGAGTCTGCAGATGGTACTTCGCTTCGATCACAGCTTTCTGTAGAGGAGGATAACGATGTCTTCTACAAGGTAAAATACTTTTCTAAGCTTGAGTTTGTTAGATTTTTTAGGTTTCCAAATCTTTGATAACTAATACTCTGTGTTTTGATTATTGCAGTCTACTGTCACAAATGACAGAGGCCAAATGTATGGACTTGGAAGCCTAGGGACATACATCAACGGGAAGCGGAAGTATCCAGGCAGCTCCTCTTCTTTCACAACCGTGAACCAACAGCTCGAGGACGCTAACCAAAAGATCGAGGAAATAACAGCCCTACAAGCACATCGCGAAGCAGAGCATCTCCGTGTTACATCAGCTCTACAAGCAGAGGTCAGGGGCTTGGGAGTAGTCAAAAAGTACCTCAGCATCAAGGACCCAGAATTTCTTGCATTCCTCAGAAATGAAGAAGATCACTCTAATCCCCCTCTCTAGGTTCCTAACTTCTCAACTCTCTTTGACTCTGAACTTGAATGACTTGAACTTGTGTTTTGGAGTTTGAACTTGTGTTTGTTATGCTTTTGTTAACTCCTATATTGGAGTTTGAACTTCTATGCTTTAGGTTTGTAAATCTTGAATGTATGTTATTAGTTCTTATGTTTCTTTGTTAAAGCTCATTTGTTTCTTTCAAATTCGGCTAAACCATTTAATAACAAATCAAAATCTACCAAAACAGGAATACCAATATGCTAAACCGATAAACATCGTAGTCGCTATCCAGTCGCAAAACCAGTCGCAAAACATTCTAACTTAGTCGCCAAAACCAGTCGCAAAAACGTCGCAAAACCAGTGTCAGAACCAGTCGCAGACAACATCGCAAACAAGTCGCAAAACCGGTCGGGAGAAGTCGCAAATCATGTCGCAAAACCAGTCGCAAACCAAGTCGCAAACATAGTCGCAAACATAGTCGCAAACCTAGTCGCAAAACCGGTCGGGAGAAGTCGCAAAACCGGTCGGGAGAAGTCGCAAATCATGCCGCAAAACCAGTCGCAAACCTAGTCGTAGAATCAGTCGCAACTTCGTCGCCACAACAGTCACAAACCCGTCGCTAAAGTAGCGACTACATTGCGACTGGACCGCGACTAAAAGAAAACAGTCGCAAAAGAGTAGCTGATTAGCGACTGCATGGCGACTAATTGATTTAGCGACGAGGTCTTTTGCGACCACTTCTTTTAGTCGCAACACAGTCGCAATTATGTAAACGGCGACTGTTTAGCGACTAATACTGTAGTCGCGAATTCCCTGTTTTCTTGTAGTGGGCGTACGCATATACGATGTACGATTTTAACCGATACATGGCCTCCTTACGAGCAGTAAATCCTGACCTTGCTAGATACTTGGAGGAGGCGGATCCGAGTCTATGGTCACGCGTTCATTTCAATGGAGACATGTGTAATCTGAAAATGCATTTTTTTATCAGACTTCTTGTTCAGTTTGATTCGTCTTTATCAGACTTCTATTGCAGTCTGATTTTTATCAGACTTCTATTGCAGTCTTGTTTTCACTTGCGTTAACCGCATTCACTTTGTTGGAGAAAGGTACAACATAAAGACGAGCAACATTGCCGAAACTATAAACTCTGTAGTCAAGAAGGCAAAAGGATATCCTATCTCTTTCCTTTTGGAGTTCATACAAGAGAAGCTAGGGACGTGGTTTTGTAAAAGGCGGCTAGATGCATTGAGTATGACAACAAAATTTAGCCGAGGAGTTGAATATTTGATGGCTATTCGTAAATATTATGCGGACTTCATGACGGCGGAACGCGTTGATGGGTATCGATTCGTTGTTAAGGGAGGGCATAGGGATTGTGTGGTCGACTTGCACAACCGAACGTGTGAATGTGGTGTGTGGGATTACGAAAATATACCTTGCTCACATGCAATCTGCGCTGCACCAGAACTTGAGCTACACCAGTATATACGCTGCGATGCCCATCATACGGTAGGGACTATCTGTTTCAGGCATACGCAATGAACATCCTTCCGAAGAACTGTACTATGAAAGCTCCTGATACCGTACGTATCCTTCCCCCACATAATCCTCGTCCTCCTGGAAGACCTCAGAAGTCGAGGTTGCAAACTTGGCTAGAAATTGCCAAGACAAAGGGCAATAAACCAAGGAAGCTTCCCAAGCAATATACTTGTTCTAATTGCAAACAACCAGGCCACAAAAAAACAAATTGTGTAAGCTAAATCACCTTACACTCACCTGTTTTATAGTTGTTTTAATCTATCTACTGTATATGAGAAGCTGATGTCTTTTTCGTTGGAGACAGGTAACCAAACCTGAGAAGGATTAGATCTGGTAGAAGCCTGATGTACTGACGAATGCAATTTAGAAGTCTGAAGAAAGTCTGAGAGGAGTCTGTTGGTGTCTTTCCAGTACAATATTTCGTTTCCAAGTCGGTTTTTAAGTTTTCTAAGTCTAAGAACTTGTTGTGTTAATCGTTGGTTGTTGTTGTTGGCTTAAACTTAATTTGTAGTACTTATTTGTTTGCTACATCTCGTCAAGTCTAAATAAGTCTTAAGAAAATCACACCCTTTCCAAACTGAAATATAAGTCTAATAACAGAAATTCATTACAAAAGATAGAAATAGAAGTCTGACACCAGACTTCTATAGAAGTCTTAAACCAATTACCCTAAAAATACCCTACCTATGCCCAACACGCTTTTGACATCACAATTGGCATGGCACAAAAAATTCCCGCAGAAAGTAAGCCAAAAGGTGGATGAGTTTTTCTTACATCTACAAAAGATAAATATATGCAAGAATCCATTGTTCTCGGGAATCCAAAAGTTAAAGCGGAACTCTACTTCACCTACTCGTAGACGTCTAGCAATTCATTCTCGGTGTCGGTACGAGTCTCTTCACCTGTTCGGCAGAGCTTAGTTAATATCTCATACGCAAGCTTCTCTCTGCAAGTCTTCATGTTCTTATCACACATCCACTTCGGAAACAGCATCCCAAGAAAATGGAACTCAATGAACTTTAAACAAAACACCCCACAATCCCCTGTCTAGATGTTTTGGGGAAGTTCCGGGCTCCTTAAGATCGTGTAGGTGTATCGCTTAAGGGGATAATTCCACCTATCATCTACTGGGGCCAAACAATGCATCACGAAGGGAAAGATCTCACATCTAGGTGCCACTGCCGCTCCTACCACCTCATCGGTTTTCCGTCCAATGATGCTGTCCCATATGGTTACGTGCCTATCCGGAATAGAAATCATAATAGCTATCCAATGATTTCCTCCAACATGCAAGGCAGTGTAGATGTAATCAATTTCCAGCCCCCAAGTCTTGTTTGATTTCAGGAATAAGGGTAGTTCACCAGTATGGTAATCCCATACACCAGGTGGCAGCCTCCTTGCCGTGGGCATCACATTTTCTCCTTCGCCGCTCTTCACAAAATCATCATAATGTTTCTTCCACAAATTACCCAGCAGTGTGTCAATGAAGGTCAGCCTTTCGGACCAGAACCATTCTGGGTGTTCGTGTTGTCGAAGCCTCATCAGATCAATCCCAACATCTATTTGCTGCATTCAGTCAACATTGTGCAAAAAATGTCATACTTAAACAGAAGTCTAAAGAAACTCTAAAAGAGAGAACACCAATGTCAGACTGCAAAACAAGTCTGAGAAAAGAAATTATTTCACCAGACTTGAAAAGAAGTATGACACCAGACCTCTAAAGAAGTCTGAAGGAAGTCTAAAAGAGATAACAACAATGTCAAACTGCAAATAAAGTCTGAGAACAGAAAATCATTAAACCCAACCAGATTATATACTAACCGTGTCATGCAGCCATTCCTTGGGGGTGCGCAGATCGTAGTACCAAGATAGGGATGTGTTCGCCTCCCACTTCGGATAACCCCTACATAAGCTCCAGCAGCTGCCTGCTTAGTGTCTTGTTTCGACATATATGCAGCATCGAAGTTTACGTCCGTGGCCGCCTTATCGACGATAAGAACACTCAAACAGAAAGAGCAGGATAAGAAGGAGACAAATAATCTAACACTATCCACGCCACCTACATACTGCAATATAAATCCAAAACACAATCAGACTTCTAAAGAAGTCTGAAATATATTAAAATAACACCAAAATCAGACCTAAATATCAGTCTAATACCAGATAACCATGTTCACATTAAACACAACAACAAAGCGAAATAACTAGTTTTTAGTTGCACATAGGTTCAGGTTGTTACAAACACCTATCACACTTATACTGCATATTAAGCAACGGCTTTGTCCTTAAGTCTTTGACTACTTCTCCTTTCTTGAGCATTTTTTGGTAGAGGGTTTGGGACACTAACCCCAAAATCCACCACAGTCTGAATCTTGGCGTCAGACGGTTGGGCAGGGTTGTCTTCAGCCAGGGCTTCCTTTGCATCCTCTACCGCTGAAGCTTCTTTTTCAGGTCCTTTTTGGTCTGCAGCTTCAACAACCGCGACAGGCTTAGGAGGCTTCACAACAATTTTTTGGGTGTAATATTCTTCCGCGGAACCTTTCTGCGTTTCCCTGCCCCAGCCTCACCACCATCATCAACCTTACCACCATCATCAGACTTCTTCTCAACACCACCATCAGACTTCTTCTCAACACCACCATCAGACTTCTCAACACAAGATTTCCTCCTCTTTTCTCCCCTTAACAACCTAACTTCCTTCTCAAGTTCAATCATCTTCTCATTCACCTGCTCAAAACCTTCTTTAACAAGACTAAAAAGTTCATTCATCTTCTCACCCACCGACTTGATCAAGTAAACAACCTCACCACCATCATCACCGCCTGATTTTGCTCGCTTCTTATCATCATCAACATCCTCACCATCGTCATCAACAACCTTCCTCTTAAAACCTTTTCCCTTGGCCTTCTTCAGACCACTCTCAGACTTAACCATCTCGGACTTAATAAGGGGCACCTCTTTCTTGACAATGGCAACCTTAAGACTTACAGTGCTTAAAACTCCACCTCCAAGGGCGCTCAAACTCACCAAACATTGCTTTCAAAATGTTCACAAATTTCTCATCATCCTCACCATCGTCCCACCAGGGGAACATGTCCTCAAACTCCTTGACGACGAAGTTGTTGACGCGGGTCTGCAAGTTCAAGTCTACGAGTAAAATGTATATTAGTATGTAAAAAATAAATAAAATCTACCAGACTGCATATCCCGTATGGTTCAAAGTTTCAGACTTCAAAAAAGGTCTGACTTCAATATTTCAGACTGCAAATTCAGTCTAGCAACAACTTTCAGACTGCAAATTAAGTCTGGGAAAAATTCAGACTTCAAAATTAGTCTGATAACTTATCAGACTGAATTTGCAGTCTGACATAGAGCAATCAAAGGTGAATTTTAAGGAAAAAATGTCAGTAAAATACCTGCTTGCACAACTCTAAATCGACTTTCTTCCGATTCCTTGATCCTTTGTAAGCCAAGAGCGGTGGGGATGGGTTATCTTGCAAGTGCATTCCATAAAGCGTAGAAATCCCGGGACAGGCCCAATATACCCAGACGTTCAAGACCTCATCGAAGCTTTCAACCTTATAGTTTTTGTCATCTTGGAGTTTTTTGTTTACCTCTGTTTTGACAGAGTCTACCAAGATTTTGAAGGCCAGTCTTCCCCATGGGTATGCTTTTAACGCCCCTGGAGACAACAGTGGCATAGTCATGTCAGCCCTTGCGGAAACTGACAAGTGTTGAGCCTCAATGAAGCTCGTGTAGATGGCTAGGTAGCCCAACCAAATCCTATCTGGACGTTCCCAGCCTCGACATCTGTTGCAAGCGTCCAATAATTGAAAAGAACTTGGCCCTACCTCGAAATCCAGCCCAAGAAGCTCCCACATTGCTCTCATATCGGATGTATACTCAACTTCCGGGTACTCCAGATTCTCAACATAGTCGCAATTGAGTCCGGTTATCTGTTGAAACTCATGGAGGGAAAACTTCACCGGTTGAAGGCCAAGAAGACACCAAAGCTCATGCTTCTGATCTACCTCTAGTTGCATAGTAAGAATGTAATGCACCATCCTTGAACACCATACGAAGTTCAGCTCATGCCACTTCACAAAAACCTCAAAGGCTGAGTTGCGAAGCTCTTCCCACTCATCATCATCCATCGCTTCTTGGAGAGCGTCCATGAGATCTCTCTTACCGCTGAAGTAGTGTATGCTTTTGTCTGGTTGAGGCTCATACCCGGTTGTGAACATCCTTGGACGGAATTCACGTTCTACCATTATGTCTAAAACCTGCATCAACCACAAGCAGACTCCATTGGCAGTCTGAAAACTTAAATTCATACGTCATATGCAGTATGACTACTCAAATTCAGACTCTATTTGCACTTTGACGAAATATAGTCAGACTCTATTTGCAGTCTGACGCAATCAGACGAATCCCAAAAATCCACATAACACAATACAACTCAAACCAAAAGATCTAAACATTATTGCTCAATTTGAATCTTTTACCCTCTATGGAAGACTTAAAGGAGCGGTGAAAACGGCAAGGAGAGAGAAAAAAGATCTGGAAATAAAAAAAGACAAGAGTTCAGCGCTGAGTTCTAGAAATCAGTATCGAGAAGGTGACGGTTTGCGGCGAAGAGAGGAGTAGAAGAATCTTACCGTCGAAGGTACATGAGACGATGTAAGCGGCGAATTCCGGCAGCGACAACGAAGATGTCGGTTCAGTTTCTCCTGGAGAGAATCAGTGTTTTTTTTTTTGTTATTTTCTTCGGTAACTGTAAAAATGAGGGGATAAAAAAAACCCTTTTATATGTGTCCTAAGCGGCGGTTAAAAAAAACTGTTTTACCACATAAAAATATAGCTTTCGCAATCTGATGTCAGACTTCTTAACGCAATATGATATCAGACTCTTTTAGCAGTCTGATAGTGATGAGATAATTGAGCGAGAAGTCTGGAAATTTTGCGGTTTTTTCTGCGGTTTTTTCTAATATTTTTAATTGCCGCTTAGAAATATTTTTTAAATACTTCTACTGCCAGACTCGTTTTGCAGAATTTATTAGACTTCTTTCGAAGTCTGAAAAACTTAAACTTTTGAATTAAACCGACTTCATAATCAAATATCTCATTCCATGGAAAAAATACTAATTTTGGTTACAAATGGTCACATATTACAAGAAACTAAAACAGATAAACATGATCATGACGATAATAATAGCACTAGCGAACGTCAGACTCTTCAACTCGATCCCACGCATTATCTAGCCACATGTCTTCTCCGTCAACCGCTCCTTCAATTGAGCTATCTCTGCCTTCGTTACCTTGACGTCATCGAGCAACGTGGATAAATACTTGTCGCTTTGAGTATTAAACACGAACATGCCATTAATTAGTTGACCATGTTGGTCAACATACAACTTTACATCGTTAAACTCTTCAGTCATAGCCTCATCCTATCACTTCATTATATGGTAACCACCATCCTACACAGCCACATTTATACAATCATATTAAGATCCCAAATTATAATAAGTAGAAAAAAAATATTACGACATCCAAAGACATATAGTAGCCATTACATCATAGTTACGACATCCGAAGAATCTTCTTCCCGGATTATCGGCAGTAGTGGATGTTCGCATGACGGGCTCCAGACCACAGAAACATTTCTTGGGGAATCCGTAGGATGATCCGGATCGACGTCGACCTGTTGCACATGAACTACTAGACGTTGGAAGGTGACTGAATCGCCCCATCCTGTGTACCAGAAAACAGTCGCGAAAATTAAAACAAGTCTAAAGCCAGACTTCTAATAAAGTCTAATTTAAAATCAAGTCGAAATTCAGACTTCTAAAAGAATCTAATTCGGAAAAGTCTAATTTCAGACTTCTTCTCAAGTCTAATTCGTACAAACTCAAATTTCAGACTTCTAACAGAGTCTAATTAAATGAAAGTATAATTTCAGACTTTTAATCTAGTCTAATTCAGATCAGTTCAAGTATCAGACTTCGTATCGAGTCTAATTCACTTTCAAACTTCTAATATAGTAATTTTCAAGTAGATCTAAAACGTAATTAATTAGATCTAGGCAAAGAACCCATCTGTTTGTTTAGATCTAGGCAAAGAACATGGAAAAATGGTTTTATTTCATATAGATCTAAAAATTTTGCAGAAAAAGTAGAGTAGAAGGCGGAAAAGGAGAGGTAATTACCAGACTGAAGAAGCTGACGACGGCGGTGGCGGTGGCGACGAGGATTTCCGGAGAGATGTTTGAGAGAGTTTAGAGAGAGAGAGATTCTTCCTTTTTTAGAGAGAGAGAGAGTCGATAATGACTTTTACAGATTAGGGTTGCTAATTTTAGTTTATATATGGGGCAAAATCACAAGTAGGGTAACTTATTTCAGGTTAATTCATAGGTTTTCATCAAGAAGTCTGATAAAACCATGGACATGATTAGACTGAAATGGCAGTCTGATAAACTCTAAACTTGATAACTACTACTTAAATACCATCATATTATATAGAAAACTTATAACAAACATCAAACTCATATAACCAGTATATGTAAAAAAAATCATTATGAATTAAATTTTTTTAAACTCTCAATATAACCCTACAGATAAGAACAGGATATCCAACTTCATATGTCGAACATAGACAAATATCTTGTTTTCTTTGTTATTTGCACAATGCAATATATAACTCGACATTCACACTCTTTTATAGTTAATTACACTCCAAGGGCAAACTTAATTTGAACCCTAATCCAACAAATATTGAGCCCGTAAACTCTTACCTACATGGTGTTTAGATCCAAATTTATCTCATACTCACTCATTTTTATTAACTTTTATGTAATTTAAATTTATATACATTTACAATGATTATGTTTAATTTATGTATCAAAAATTTGTATGAATTTTTTTTTAATTTAAATTTTCATATTATATACAATTCAGAATTCTCAGAGAAGTCTGAGAAACCACAAACTTGTGTTTAGATCCAAATTCATCTCCAATGATTCAATTTGATTAAATTTTATGTACTTTTAATTTATATACAGCAACAATGATTATGTGTAATTTATGTAGTAAAAATTTCTAAAAATTAAATTTTTAATATTTTTTAAATTCAAATTTTGAAATTAAATACGTTTCAGACTTCTCTGAGAAGTCTGAGAAACCCCGATTCCCTGAGAAGTCAGAGAAACCACGACAACCACCATCGTCGACGAGTTAATGCAACAACTAACACGTTTTTTTCCGCCATTAAAGCTCAAGAATAGAGCACGTAAACACTTTTCGCGACTTCTCTCTCCTATTTCTCCCATTTTCCCAGTGATTTTCCGATTCAAACGTACCGAAACCGGAAATTATGGCATAAAAACGGTAAAACACGACTGGGCTTGCGGGATTTCGGTGATATTAGACGTTCTGGGCGCTCGACGAGGGTGAAAACAAACTCTAAACGGATAGAGGTACGAATTTTTGCATATCGTCGATTTTCAGATATGAGTTGTATACTCAGACTGCTTTAGAAGTCGGATGAAACCCATATGGTCAACGAGAGGGTAGTTTTGCAATTGCCTTTTAAAAAATCAGATTAAAATTGAAGTTGGGTACTCTCTGAGAAGTCTGAGAAATCCTGATTCTCTCAGACTTCTCCGATAAGTCCGAGTAACCCTAAATTTAATATTTTGCATTTATGAGTGACAATATTAAAACATAACTTCTAGGAAGCATCAAATTCGTGAAATATATGCACATTACAACACATATGTGCAAATTTTAAATTTCAAATGTAAATTTGGTAAACCATGAATCTAACCCTAAAGTTATATGTAAATGTTTTCATTACAAAGCATGTTTTGAGGTTTACAACCTACTTTGCCTTACATATTTTTAATTTGATTCAATTTTACAAAATTTAATTTTAATACTTCGAAATCGTCTATATTTAATTTATGTATAAGAAATTTTTAACAAAATAATGTTTTACAAATTTTAAATTTCAATTTACTAATTAAATCTGTATCAGACTTATTCGAGAAGTCTGATATTTATTGAGGTATAGGCATAATTAACTAACCTTGTTAAATTTGATTCAATTTTATGAAATATTAATTTCTATACATCAAAATCGTCTATATTTAATTATTGTCGAAAAAAGTTTTAACAAATATATATTTTTTAAATTTTTAATTTAAATTTACTATTTTAATTTGTATCAGACTTCTCGAATACTTCTGAGAGAAGTCTGGTAAGAGAAATTAATCAGACTTCTATTATAGTCTAAATGTCAGACGTCTATAGAAGTCTAACATGTCGCGAAGGTTAAAATTATAATAGCGGTTTCGCGTTTTTTGTTTGGTCATAAGGGGGTAACTGTAATTTTCCACCAACGAAAGTGTAGCGCAACATTTTATTGAAAGGACAGTGTATTTTTGTCATAAAAACGAAATTTTGGGGTAAAAACAGCAATTTGCCCTTAAAAGATTTTATTAAACAACATACAAAATATTTTCAAAATTGTTTTGGTTTAGTATATTAAAAATAAATAATGTTAAAGAAGAAATCAGAAAAAATATTTATAGAATTGCCAAACATGACTTTATAAAATAAATAATGTTAAAAAAATATTTTTCCAGAAATAATATTAAATTGCCAAACATGAATTATTTTGAAGACAATAGAAAAAAATCAGAAAATATATAATTTTGGAAAAATATTAAATAATATTAGATTTTAAAGAATTTAAGTTGGAAATATCAAAAGAAATTGTTTAAATTCCATTAAATTTTCTGATTTTAACTTAAATCATAAAAATCTATGTTATAAAAATTTATTTTAATACATTAAATTAATGTTTTAAAATCTGACCCGGGAAGCAAATCAAAGAGTCTTCCGGGTCACCGGGTCCATAGGTTGACCCGGTTCGATAAAGTCCGACCGCAATTAACAATTAGTAAAAAAAAATAATATCTATATATATATATATATATATATATATATATAGTATGAAAACTAATAAATCTCTAAGAAATATTTGAAAAAATATGTTAAACTAACAAAGTAATTACTATTGTAATTGATAAACCATTATTCATAAACGAAAAAGATCATAAAGTACCAGATTTTAAAATCAGAATGACTCAATAAGAATAATAAAGGAAGTCCTTTGATTGCACTATAATTTTTTATTTAACCATGATCCATCCGGGTCAACGATTACGTCCGGTTCCTTGTTATTTGCTGAGTTTTTACGGGTTTTACTGGATTTATAGTCTCGAGTTTTAGAGCTATATGCAGACATGATTGTTGTATGGATCTTGGGGTTTTCAGGATCTAGACAACTTTACGACCCAAGGTAAGACCAGTGATCCTTTATCATCTCCATAAAATGAGAGTTCCTTGCGGGAATCCGATAAGCTCAAAATGTAATACCCTAAAGTACTAACAGCTTTGCAGTTGTAGTATGTAGGGGTCGAACCACATAGACTCAAGAATCACACAATAGATTATATAGATTCGAATTAAGCTAAGTAAATCAATAAAATAGAAAGCAATAATGTAGTTTAAAGAGTTGTAAATTCAGTGGAGGAAAATAGGTTCAGGGTATTTCTCAGGAAATCAGAGAATGCAGATAAACCCAATTAATCAGGATTCAGATTTTAGCACGGTTCTTGAACACAAAACACTAAGCTATAACTAACCAACTTTCGTTGCGAGAATTATCTAAGTCTAAATTTCAGAATCCCAAATTTCGTCGCAAATCCTAAAGACTAAACTAGCATTAAGTTCAAGTTTGATTTGTTCACAAAACAACTAAACCAAATTTCTTTGCAGATATTTATATTGCTCACCATAGGTTCTATCAGATTACCAATCACACTTTCGTGTCTAATTGATTAACCTAAAATCTAAGTTCTAGGTGATCAATCCAGAATTTAGCATTAAGAACAACCTATGGTAAAGAACTAATTTGATTATGAATCCTAACTAACTAATTAACCTAACATACAAAGAGATCCTTTATGAGAACCCTAAACCTAAAAGGAGATCTACTCAGACATGGAGATTAAGTAAAACAACATGATTGGATAGCACTCAAAAGTAATAATAAAGAGAATAAACAAAGGGTTCGAAATCTTCTCTCGAACGAACAGGGTTTCAGACTTGTCTCCCTCAAAAACTCTATCAACAAAATCAAAAGTAGAATAATGCTTAGCCAAAAAGTGGCTGAAAACCTAATTATATGCTAAAACACGTTTTGGGGCTTCTTGTAAATAATAAAGACTTCTGGACCAAAGTGCAATTTCTTCAGATAAGGAAAAAGTCGAGTTTCGTTTCTTGAGGTAGTCGGTATCGACCGACACCAGGTGGTATCGCTCGACACAAGGACCTCAAATCGTCCCTCACAGCTACATGATCCGTGCTTAGCTCCAAAATGCTCCATAATACTTCAATATCTCCAATTTAGCTCCAAACGTACCTAAACATGAAAAGACTAAAAAAGACTCCAAAAATACTAGCAAGACTCTATAAACGAGACTTATATCATGGTTAAAAACAGGTAAAAACCATGATATATCAACTCCCCCAGACTTAGCCTTTGCTTGCCCTCAAGCAAACATAAAGCTAAACAAGAGAAAGAGGTTTGAAAAACACGGAGACTCACCTGTTATTGAAACACTGCAATAACCCATTTTCTTAGTGCTCCACATATTATTTAACCAGTTCCAAATCTAACCACCATGTACTTCTCCTTAGATATTCGCACCTTCCCAGACTCCACACATAATTTCGCAGCATTATCCATCAAAACCTTCATCGCCAGTTTCATCGCTGTAATCAATGCCAAGAACCTTCTAGACTCTTTCCCATACAATATCATGACAAAAGAACCACCCAATTTTCACACTTTTTGGTATTGTTTCCTCTCCCCCAGACTTATTTCACATCAATTTTTTTTATTTTTTTTAGATTCGCATATACATATTAAGGTTTGAGACGCGAGTATTGATGGTGTTTGCCACCGAATCCCCGGTTCTTCCCCTCTCTATGTATCAAAGGTGTAGGCGAATAATGGTATCTGATATGCTTGGTTTTTACCGCTTTCTAACGTATGTTTTAATGTTTCTTTCAATTGTTTTATCGAGTCAAAGTCCGGTTTAGAGTCTTTTAGTCTTCTATTTAGATATCTCAGGTAAAAAGGCGTTCAAAGATGAAATTGGAGTTACGAGGGCAAACACGCACGAAACCGTGAAGAAAGAGCCAACATTGGTCGATACCAGTGGAACAGGTCGATGCCACCCCTACCCGAGAGGTTGGCATCGACCGATGCTGGTGAAGGTATCGATGGGCCGGTCGATGCTACCCCTACCCGAGGGGTCAGCATCGACCGATGCTGAAGAAGACGGGTCGATGCTACCCCTACCCGAGGGGTCAGGATCGACCGGTGCTGAAGAAGACGGGTCGATGCTATCCCTACCCGAGGGGTCAGCATCGACCGATGCTGAAGAAGACAGGTCGATGCTACCCTTACCCGAGAGGTCAGCATCGCCCGATGCTAAGATGGTATCGACCGATACCAGCCGACGAGAAGAAGAAAGGAAACTTTTGTTTTCCTTATTTTGCCCTGAGAACTTCCTGTTTTGACATATTTTCGACCTAGACCTATATATACTCTATCTTTAGCCTCTTGGAGGCAGCTACCTTTTGTTTTATTCAGAATTTTTTCTATTGAATCATTGTAATCTTTGGAGAAGAATCTCTCTCTAAAAGAAATGTGGGTATTAATAGCGGTTGTTAAATGCTATGATTCAACTACCATAGCGTTTTCTAAAACGCTCTGACAGCGCCCGTCATTGTAGGTCGGGCACTTTATATAGCGGACTTGACGTACGCTATAGTTAATTAAAGAACTATAGCGTTCTTTTCTCCGCAATTGTTAATATTTATAATAACGTTTTATAATTGTTATTAAAACTCATTAATAATAGCGTTTGGTATTTTCTTTTCTATAGCATTGGATTTGTATTATAATTGTGTTGTACCTATAGCAGTTTGTTTTACATAGATAGCAAATTATTTGTGTTATTAATTTATTTTATAATTACCCAAAAATTAATAAATGGAATTTCTTTTTTTTAATTGTAATATATTATTAGAATATTTGTAATAATAATAATAAAAACAATTAGTTCATAATATAAAAAAAATTAATCCATGTTTACAAAACCATAAACCATCAACCTATCAAACACTTGTTAGACTCTATCAATCTACCACTAATAACCCTTCACAATCATTCCTAACATAAACACTATCATCATCAGAAGCTTGACCATCCAGATCATCGACTTCTTGGACAGGCAAAGGTACACCACCTAAATCCTCCTCTGTTTCCAACTCATGATAGCCTCTAGGTGGTGCTCTCATAACAACATACCAATTTGAAGAATCATCTTCCCTAGAGTAGAAAACATGTTTCGCTTGAGAAGGTAGAATGAATGGATCTTTCAAATATGATGCTTGGTTCATATTAAGGTTCACAAGAGTGAAGCCATCTTGTTCCTTCACACCGTTCCCTGTATTGGCCCAATTGCATCTAAAAAGTGGTACTTTGAACATGTGGTAGTCCAAAAGTAAAATCTCCTTTATCACTACATAATATGTAAGCACATCAGCCACTTGTCTTGTATCTCGAGCACTTGATCTACACATGCTAAATGCTTCATAAGTTACTCCACTGTTTTGTGTCTTCCGCTTAACCGCATCTATATGAAATCGATGCCCATTAATGATAAATCCTCTATGTGCTAAAGCATCATTTCTTGGTCCAAATGCCAACTACCTTATCTCCTTAGAATGACTTTCTGTTGAGTCTAAATGAATATGATGCAGGGAATACACCAATTTCAGAACAATCAGTTTTGTTAATTAAATGAGCAATCAAGCTAAACATTTGTTACTAAACTAAAAATCTGAACATGAACATCAAGCAAACAATCTCTGTATTTATTAAACTAAAAATCTGAACATGATCATGAAGCAAACAATCTATTAATTATCTAAACTAAAATCAGAGCATGATCATCAAGCAAACAAGCTATTAATTAACTAAACTAAAATCAGAACATAATAATACAGGAAGATAACAAGCTGTACATTTACTAAAATGATAATCAAGAAAACCAGTCAAGATGAAAACCTTTTTTTTTACCCATTGTGAAAACTGCTCAGTATGGTTTTTCCATAGCAATGTTTCATTTCTAGCACATCATTAGCTTGTAATTCTTCCAAATGCATTCTGATTTTATAATAAACAACAGTTATGAAAATGAAATTATAATTAAAAATAGCTGAAACTTAAAGGGTAAACTCTTACTCAACATAGGGATCCATAGATGCCATGTTCATTAGCACATAACGATGTGCAATGTCTCTATCTTTATCAGAAAGGGTAACCTTTTTACCCTTCTGCAGAGGTCGACCTTCAACCACCGTTCTATCATCCTCAATATCTTCATTACGATTAACTGTTTCTTTAATTGGTACTGAATCTTGAAGGAACTCTAAACAAAATGCAATGCATTCTCCAGATAAATACCCCTTAGGCATACATGCTTCTGGCCTTGCATGATTCTTAACATAAGCCTTTAGTTTTTTCATGTACCTACAACTCAGTCAAGAAATATGAATATTAGTCAAACATCATTGCAGGAAATACATCTATTGAAGCAAATGAGTACATCAAACATTTCGAAGGGATACATCCAGCGGAAGTGTACTGGTCCTCCCAAACGTGCCTCTTTTGATAGATGCATTGGAAGGTGGAACATGATATCAAAAAGGGATGGAGGGAAGAACCGCTCCAGTTGACACATTGTTTCCACAAAGTACTCAGTCTCCATTGATATAAGTTTCTTCGGGTCAATGATACGCATACACAATCTGTTGAAGTAATTGCATAATATGTTTATGGCAATCCTAGGTCCTTTATGTAGCAACTCTCTTAACGCAGCTGGTAACAAGTTCTGTACTAGCACATGATGATCATGCGACTTCAAACTACCTATATTAGGAGGGTTAACTGAAACACTATTAGCAATATTACCACAATAACCATCAGGACCTCTAAACTTAGATAACCTTTGGCAAAAATTGTCTTCTCTTTCTTGGATAACCAATAGGCTGCTGGAGGTAAGTATGTTTTCTTTCTCCTAACCTCTGTGTGCAAGTGTTTTCTGATTCCAATATCTTCTAAGTATTTTCTTGCTTTCAACCCATCTTTTGACTTGGCACTTTGCATCAAGATAGACAATATAGCATCTGACACATTCTTTTCTACGTGCATCACATCAATATTGTGACGAACATGCATATCCTAACACAAGAAACAATAAACTGTTAGGCATATTCGTATACAACAACCTGAGAATATAGTTCAGTTACTATACTTTACCTTCCAGTAAGGTAGTTCAAAGAATATTGATCTCTTCTTCCACCGCCATAGATCATTTGATTCTTCACACTCTTCTTCTTGAACCATCTCATTAAATTCCAAATCTGTTCTCTTTCTTTTTTTTCCTTATCTAGAGGTCTTCCAAAATTATTCGTAAATGCTTTTAGTGTCTCATATATTTCAGCACCAGATTGTATCCTATTGGCATTCCCATCCTCAACAGTGTTGTCAAACCAACCTTTTTTATATCTGTAAGGATGGCCAGGCGGTAGTCTCTTTCTATTTCCCATGTATACATACTTGAAGGAACCAGAATTCGCACACATCGTAGATTGGCGAATTCAGTTTAGAGTTTAGGAGAATTATTTTTATTAGATTTATAGCTGTGCCGTTGAAGGCTGCCTACGTACCCTTCAAATAGGGATCAAGCCAAAACGTAGTTCTTGTTACAAAGGAAGTGATGGGATTTTGAGATGATCAAGAATGAGGCGATGACCTCCTTATTTATAAGTCTTGAAGTCCTTAGCTCTTCCTTTTCCTTCTTGACTTTGTATTGGCAATTATCCTTTTTCCTTAAAGCTGATAAGGATAATCTCCTTTCTTTCCGGGATTTGCCTTTATCCAAATAAAGGAAATCTTCTCTTTATTAATTAAAGGAAATTTCCCTTTAATTACGTAGATCGGTTTTGATGGGCCTTGAAGTTGATTGTTGGGCTGATTTCTATTCAAACCGGGTTAAACCGGGGGAGTGCTAAATCCCCCTCTAACAATTAGTCCCCCCCTCAGTTCGGCGAAGGAGTGTTCGAGTTCGGCGGATTTCTTTAGCCCGATTGGAGTTGAAATCAGCATCTGGTCGAATTTCCTTTTAGACGTTGTTCGTCTTTGTTCCTGCAAAAATTACTAAAGACGAGAGATTAAGCTCGAGACTGAGCTCGGCGTTTGTTAGTTAGGTGCGAGGTCGGTCTCGGCTTTTCCAAGTTCGGTTTCGATAGTTCGTGCGGGACTGTGAGGTCGGCGAGCTGTGATTGCGAGCTGCCCAATTGTTTAGATCGGTGAATTACGATTACGAGTTGCCATACTGCGGGGTCAGCGAGCTGTGCGGTCGGAGAACTGCGATCGTGAGTTTGGCGAGCAGGGGGTTGGCGAGCTGTGGCCGTGAGTTAGGTGGGGCTGCGAGATCGGCGAACTGTGACTGCATGATGAGTAAGTTGCGACTGAGCTACCTAACTGTTAGACCGACGAGCTGCGACCGCTAGCTACCTTACTGTCGGATCGTCGAGCTACGACCACGAGCTGCTTTACTGCGAAGTAGGCGATATGTTCGATTGGGAGGTAGGTGAACTGCTTGAGTTTGGCTTGATGATACGAACTGTACGAGTTCGGCGAACTGCTTAAGTTCGGCCTGATGATACGAACTGTACGAGTTCGGCGAACTGCTTAAGTTCGGCTTGATGATACGAACTGTACGAGTTCGGCGAACTGCTTAAGTTCGGCTTGAAGGAACGGATCCTATGATATAATCTGAAAAGAAAATATCTTCGAATAACAAGTAAAAAATTTGATAAAAAATACCTGAATTTTAGGGAGCTCTGTAGACGAGCTATAATCGATAAGTGACGAGCTGGATCTATCAGTGGATGTCCTTTTTTTTTTTTTTTTTTTTTTTTTACGCGATATGTTGCTGCGTAGATTGGAGAATTGTTGATTTAATCGGTAAACATGATGAGATTTTCACGTCGTCTCCGTGTTTCTGATTTCTCGGGTTAAAAAATAATTCTCCATAAACACCAGATTTTTCTTGCCCCCTCCTTCTAGCGCCAATTGAAGGAACCAGAATTCGCACACATCGTAGATTGGCGAATTCAGTTTAGAGTTTAGGAGAATTATTTTTATTAGATTTATAGCTGTGCCGTTGAAGGCTGCCTACGTACCCTTCAAATAGGGATCAAGCCAAAACGTAGTTCTTGTTACAAAGGAAGTGATGGGATTTTGAGATGATCAAGAATGAGGCGATGGCCTCCTTATTTATAAGTCTTGAAGTCCTTAGCTCTTCCTTTTCCTTCTTGACTTTGTATTGGCAATTATCCTTTTTCCTTAAAGCTGATAAGGATAATCTCCTTTCTTTCCGGGATTTGCCTTTATCCAAATAAAGGAAATCTTCTCTTTATTAATTAAAGGAAATTTCCCTTTAATTACGTAGATCGGTTTTGATGGGCCTTGAAGTTGATTGTTGGGCTGATTTCTATTCAAACCGGGTTAAACCGGGGGAGTGCTAAATCCCCCTCTAACAATACTTACGGCTAAACTTAAGCCACCTACAAGGTGTATCCTTTCCACATACATTGCAAGCTTGTTTCCCCTTCACTTTACATCCAGACAATGTCCCTAAGGCTGGATAGTTACTGATACTCCAAAGCAGCAAGGCTCTAAGTGTGAAGTTCTCCTTCGAAAATGAGTCATACATTTCAATACCCTCAGCCCAAAAATCTTTTAAATCGTCTATCAATGGTGCTAAGTAAACATCTATGTTATTACTAGGAGATGTTGGACAAGGGATCAACAAAGTCCACATTATTTTCTCAGCCTTCATACACATTATTGGAGGCGTGTTATAGTTCACTAACAACACTGGCCATGTGTTGTAATTGGTTTTTTGAATGGAGAAAGAGTTCATCCCATCTGTACAAATTCCAAGTCTAAGATTCATTGGTTCAGCTGAAAAGCCTGGCCATTTATCATTCACTTGTGCCCAACATAGAGAATCAACAGGGTGTCGTATTGTACCATCTTCAGTGGCATTGGTCGAATGCCAACGCAAATCTTCAGCCATCCTTTTTGATCTAAACATCCTCCTAAATTTGTCCTTGATTGGAAAATATCTAAGGATCTTTGCTGGAATCCCTACCTTTATCTCATTACTGTGCTTATCATTTTCCCATCTTGAAACTTTGCATCTTGGACAGCTTTCTAGCTTTTCAAACTCCTTCCTATATAGTATGCAATCATTCTTCCAAGCATGAATATTGTCGTAGTCGAAACCAAACATCTTCAGAATTTTTTTGATTGATTATGTACTCTTTGGAAGAACATTGTCTTCAGGTAGCATATCATGAATTAAAACAACAGCTGATCAAAGTAGTTCTCAGACACACCACTCCTAACATTGATTCTGTAAAGTCCCATGATTTCTGCAACCTTTGTGTATTTGATACAAGTAGAGTACAATGGAGTTTCAGCTTCTCTGAACTTTTTCCTAAATTATGTTTCCTCTACTGTTTCATCATCATCATTTGTTTCCCCATTGTCATTCGTCTGACTTGTATTACCTTCACCTATACAAAATGCTGTCTTCAACAAATCAAATGCCTCAGTTTCAGATTCAAGAGCACTGTCTTTTGTATCATCTCTTTTTTCACCATGAATACTCCAACAAGAACTCTTATACTTCTTATCCATATCCCTAATAACTAGATGCTCAACTATTTTATCTAATAACTGATGGCATAAATTGCGGCAATCTCTACAGGGGCATAGCATTTCAGACATATTACCCAATCTTCTTGCTGATGAATTCACAAAATTAGTTGATCCTTCTGAGTACTCAAGACTAGTCCTACATGTTAAATCGGAAAATACAAGTTAGCCGAACAAGTTTAATCGGCGAATACAAGTTAGCTCGAGAGATTTTAGTTCATACCTTCACAGCCAAATCCATGCCTTATCCATTTGAAAATGATTGAGCTCGAGTGCGTTTTGTTCGTGGTGATATTAAGAAGATGGAGATGGAGGTTAACTTTATATTTGTGTTACGAAGAATGAGGCGTGGGAGAAGGAAAACGATTTGTGTAATCTGAAATTTTTCGAAAACATAAATCGAAGTAATAGAATTTGGTTTGAATAACACCCGATAAGAAAGGAATGGATCGAGATGAACCACTGTCAGAGGGAATGAGAGAGAAAGAAGAGAGAAGGGTTAGTGTGGGTCGACGGCGAAGGAGACGAAGAGTAGGAAAAGAGGAGAAAAAGAAGGATTTGATTAATGTCCATTGGATTGAATTTTATCAATGGTTGAGATTAAAACAAAAGTGGAATCCTTGTGATTATGGATTAACCAATCAGGTGCTTTCATTTGGTAATATAGTTTTTAATTTAATTTTGATGTTTAAATCTACAATCTAAAATTTATAGTTCAGAATTTATGATTTGGGAATTGGGGTTTTAAGATTTAAAAATGAATATATATTTGATTTTAAGATTTATATTTTTTGTAATTGACAAATCTGAAAAATATGTTACAAACGTGAATCGTTTACACTATACTCCAATACTATAAATCCTAAACCTTATACACTAATTCAAACCCTAAACCTAAACCCTATACAGTAAATCAAACTCTAAACCTTATACACTAAGTCTATTGTGGTATAAACTAAATCAAATTCGGAAATTCTTCTAATTATTTTTATTTTAAAATTTGTGTTGTGTATTTATATCAATAAAGGTTAAAATTTATACTTAAACCCCAAATATGTTTTTACAGTACGAAACAATACTTTTATTGTATTTTATTTTATTAAGAGACAAATAGTAAAATTATGTTTCAAGTGTAAATTATAAACCCTATACTCCAATGCCCTAAACCCTAAACCTTAATATGAAACAATAAAACTAAAAAATATTTCAAACCCTATACCATGTACCCTATACCCTAAACTCTAAATCAAATTCACTAACCTTTTTTTTATTTTGTATTTTAGGTTTTAAATCAAAAAATATAAGTATAATTTTTAGGATTTAGGGATTAGGATTCAATCACTAAATATGAAACCAAAAGTATCGGTATAATTTTAAATAATTTATCGAATTTGTTTTAAGGTCGAATTTGTTTTAAGGTTTAAATAAAACATATATCACATAATATTACATTAGTACCAAAATACATCAAGTTTGATTTGAACATGAAGCATAATCGGAAATACACATATATGTTAATTACCAAACCGGACCAGCATCTTAGACTACCAAACCATGTCTTAAGTTTCAAATGAACAATAGTTTGTCATTTGGCCATGCCACAGTTGAACCTATTGCATCAAAAATGTATGCAATCTCTGAATTTGGTCTCCAGACCCTTGCATTACCAAGCTTAGCCACTTCAACCCAAACCTTGCTTGCATTTGGACCTAGGGGTACAAAGTGGCACACATCTTTCGGATCCGTTGAAGTTACTCTCCCTTCAGCTACCTTGCGTCCAGAGTTGTTGCATTCTAAAAGAATACACTTCTTCTTTGCACTTTTGGTGGAACTATTGATGGTGACTGGACTCTAAATTTCAAACCAGATAATATAAGCAAGTTCCAACATCAATACAACAGACAAACAAATAAAATAACTTCATATCAATAACATACCACTGCTTTTGTCTTATCTGGTTTCGTAGGTGTTGCATCTGCAGTGGTTATAGGCATGAGTTCAACCTTCAGGACTGGCCATGCGATTTTCTCGTTAATTGCATCACAAATCAAAAACATATCAGCAGTTGGCCTCCACAAATGAGCATCATTATTAAACACCTTCACAACTTCAATAATAACAGCATTTGGACCAAGAGGTATATTGTTAACCATCTCTTTTGAATTAGATGAGCACATGATTCCTTCAGCAATAACCTCCTCGTCTTCATTAGTCCAATCATATATCTTGCATCTTCGAGTTTCATCTTCATTGGTTTCCTAAAATGTAAAAAGCTAATGATTAGAGTTATGAAAAGGAAACAAAACAAGATTGAAAAACTTTACCTTGGATACATCTGGAGATGAGTTTGGAGCCCTGTCTAAAATCACTTTATCTATTGGCCAATCTATTTTGCATCCCATAGCTTCCTGAAGAGATGACACATCTGGTGTAGGACTCCAGAGATAAGTTTCTGAAGTTAATGCAGACTTAACAAGAATAGCCACTGCATTAGGACCAATTGGTATACGACCAATTTTGTACATCGGTTCAGCAGAGCATAATTCTCCTTCACCAATAACAACATCTTCTGACTCAAACCAATCCAGTATTTGTACTCTCACTCCTTCTTTGAAATCAGCAACACTCATATGTTTCAGTATCACCATTAATTTTCTGACAGAAGGAAAAGGAATTATTAAATGTCATAAGACTAGTTGACCAAGTGTCATATGAAAATACTTACCTTCTTTCCAGCCAAGTCTCGGACCATTGCCTTTAAATTTTCAATCTCACTTTGCATATCAGCAATCTTTGTGTATCTAGATTTCAGAAATGCTAGCTTAGTAGCCGTAATCCCTCTGCCAAATCTCCTTACTCGGCCAGGTTTGTTTTTTTCCCAAAATCTTGCTCACAGCATCTTCCCTTATATTATCAGCAGCTGATGTAGAGTCCATTTGACTATCAAGTGACAGTATTTGTTCATGATACAAAGATTTATACACAAGATAACTCATTGAACATAATCCATTAATTATACACAAGATAACAAGTTTCAGAATTCTTACAATAGTCTCAGCAAATTGAGTATTCACAGGTCTACCATCAGCATGAGTGTGTCCCACAATCCATACCTTACTCCTACTTACCTTAATTGGGTCTTTACTCTTTTTTCTCTATATAAAATACAGACATATTTGAGTACCATTTTATTCTATCATATAATATAGATGATTGAGTACTCTTTTTACCATATCATCAGCTAATCGAAGCATTCCTTTGCGGCTGGTGGTGTGAGGAATCTGATTTCTTCTCAGCTCTCTGTACTTGTGACTTATTTCCTACAATATAAATTTGAGTGTTATTAAATCTATAAGACATGACCTATAAACAAGAAAGTAACTTATTAAACATGGATAATTAACCTTGAAAGTTGTGGTAGTCTTGCTCCCAACCCAAGAGTTCCATATTTGAATGGATGGGATATTGCTGGGTTTTAAAGCTATTCTCTCATCAGCATTCTTCGCATCTCGTACTTGTGTCACTAGCCTTGACTTCCCAGCCCTCCACAAACATCCCAACAGCTTCAAAATAACAGCTTTCTGCCACTCTTCTTGCACGTTAAACCTCCCCTGCATCAAAATATGCAAATGTCAAACATGTTTATAATTTCATAGTTATTCAAAAAAAACTTAGTTGCATATATACCTGAATTTCCTCCCACATTGTGTCTCTTGTCACTGCATCAAGTTTTCTCCAATCAGTAAGTGTTATCGGAACGTGTTCCCTCACAAGAGGACCAAGAAAAGATGATAGTGTTACTATACCGGGTCCAACATGATCACCAAAGTCAGTGAATGTAACTGCAACCTTTTCATGAGGATTTTCAGCCACTTTACGCATCTTTGTTGGTCCTCTTTTCTTTTTTTCTTTCACTACATCATCAGTGTTAGCATTGCTAACTCCATCTTGTTCCATATTGACAGCTTTTTCTTCATTCTCATTCTGTTCCTGTCCAGTCAAACAACCTTCTGCTTCTATCTTAGGAAATTCTTTCTGAGACCCTTGGTTCTCAGTAACTTCTTTCTGAGAAATTTATTTCTCAGCAACTTCATCTTCAGACATTACTTTCTCAGCCTCATCCTCATCATCATCATCTTCATTAACTTCATTAACTTCAGCCTTAACATATTCTTCCACAGCATCTTCTTCCACAACATCTTCTACATCATCAGCTTGAGCAGCCACTGTCTTTTTTCTACCAGTTCTTCTCTTAGTCACCTTTATTGTTGTTGCAGGTGTGGCCTCCAAGCCTTGATTACGTTTACTATGACGGATTACAACTTGTCCTCCTCCTATTGGCTTTCCCATTTCTGAAACTGATGAATAAACGAAAAACAGCATAGTGAAATCGTGTTTCATTACTTACAAAGAAAGCATAATGAAACTCAAACTCAATCTTAATAAAAAAATCAAAACAGAAATCGACAGAACCCACCATGCATCAAAACTCAAATAGAAACAAAAATCAAAACTCAAACAGAAACTCAGAATGAAAACCCAAAATCAAAATCGTGTTTCATTCCTATGTAGATAGATGTATAGTTGGCCTTAATAAATAACACCTCAAAATCAAAATACTGAAGTCGACAGAACCCAACATGCATCATTGTTAAAAAATTGATATGTCTAAACCTCAAAATCGAGGTGTCTAAAATCGATTCTTGCTGAGACCCTTGTTTCTCTGATTGAATGAGAACAAACCTTTTTGATTGAACAATGAAGCTTCAATTCGATGGGAAATAATCGCCAAAGGAAGAAAGAGAGAGTTTGGGATTTTATGAAAATCACAATAGATTTTCGTGTGTAGGGTTTAGGATCTGCAATGCTAAGGAATGTGGAAGATTTTCGTGTGTAGGGTTAAGTGTCGAGCAAATTGGAGCAAAAGAGGGAAGACAGAAGACGGAAGAGGGAAGAGGGAAGAGGGAAGAGGGAAAAAATTTCCCCAAATTTTAGCTAAGTGTCGCGGGTTTAGATCTAAGAGTGTCTTTTTTTTTTTTTTTTTTGATCAAAGGTCTAAGAGTGTATAAGAGGGATAATTTTGGGGGGGAAAATTTGATGAATTTTTGTTTGTCCAAAGTGTTTTTTCTGTTCTATATTAGGTATTAGTATGAAACAATTTATTGAGAAATATTAACAAAATTCTTACAAGTGTGTTTGATATATCAAACACTCATTAATACTTAAAATTATATTTTAATTGTTAGTAAAACAAGAAAATATATCATAACCCTAAACCGTAAATCTCAAACATTATGCCCTAAATCTCAAACCCTATGCCCTAAACTCATTAATACTTAAAATTATATTTCTATTGTTAGTAGAACAATAAAAAATATCATAACCCTAAACCCTAAATCTCAAACCATATGCCCTAAATCTCAAACCATATGCCCTAAACTCTTAGTACATTGCATTAGTTTGTAAGGTTTGTATATGTGTTTGTAATCATTTTAATTTTGCAATGATTTTGCAATCATTTCCAGTCATTGGCAATCATTTTCATTTGTTAATTGACAACATAACCTAACAAATCAATATAAACTAAACCCTAAATCAACATAACCTAAACCCTAAATGCCAATACCATAAACCCTAAATAAAATACTCAACACTTAAATCCTTTTTAAATTTTTGCTATAAAATTTATTTTATATAAGTATAGTATTTGATGTTTATTTTAAAGAGTTTTACAATTTAAAATTTAGAATTTATGATCAAGATACAATTTAACTCTTATGCATTATACACTAATATATTTCGGTTGGTCATTAACATATTTTTATTTTTTCGACCCTAATTTTCTGTAAATATTAATTTAATTTAAATACATTAAATATAGGCATTTTTGCAAAAATACCCTACAATTTGAAGTCAAAGCTAAAAACATCCCATTCCTCTCTTCTTTTTCAGAATCCCACGAATTACCCTTTAAGAATCTGGGTATTCACACAAATGCCATTACTCAGACTGCTGTTAGAGTCTAAAGTTTTTTTCAAAAGACAAAAAAAAATATCAGATCTAACTTAATTACAGAAATGCCATTGCCATCAATTCTCAACCTCCACGACAACCACAATCGTCGACGAGTTAATGCAGTAACTAACCCGTTTTTCCGCCATTAAAGCTCAAGAATAGAGCTCGTAAACACTTATCGCGACTTCTCTCTCCGATTTCTCCCATTTTCCCACTGATTTTCCGATTCAAATGTACCGAAATCGCAAATTATGGCATAAAAACGGCAAAACACGACTGGGCTTGCGGGAGTTCGGCGATATTAGACGTTCTGGGTGCTCGACGAGGGTGAAAACAAACTCTAAACGGATATAGGTACCAATTTTTGCATATCGTCGATTTTCAGATCTGAGTTGTATACTCAGACTGCTTCAGAAGTCTGATTGAACCCATATGGTCAACGAGAGGGTAGTTTTGCAATTGACTTTTAAATACTCAGATTAAAATTGATGTCTGGTAATTTCCTTTGAAAACAAAAAAAATCAAGAAAAATCCTCTAATCGAGGAATAAGGTAGTTTTGCAATTGACCAAAAACTTGTCTTTTTTATTCAGACTTCATATCCATTATGACGGAAAAATGAGTGACTTTGACCGGAAGTTGACTGTTTTTTCACACGGAATCAGAAGTCGGAAAAAAAAACAGGGTACTGGTAGTAATTGACCGAAATTTTTCAAAAGTTGACCAAAATGGGGGAAAAAGTATCAGACTTCTATGGCAGTCTGAATAGGAGGGAAAAAATTTCAGACTTCTATGGCAGTCTGAAAATGATGAAATCCGTTAGACTGCTAAAGAAGTCTGATATCGAAGATTTTGGTCAACGCAAAAATACACCAATTTCTGTCAGACTTCTATCGTAGTCTGAAGGATTTCTTCAGAATGCCCTGGAAGTCTGGGAACGAAAGTCAAACTTCGGTCAATTGCAAAACTACCCCATAATTTTTTCAGACTGCAGGAGAAGTCTGACAAAAAAGTCAAAATTTTGGTCAATTGCAGATATATACCTTTTTTTTTTTCTCAGACATTTAATGCAGTCTGACAAAAAAGTCAAAGTTTGGGTCAATTGCAAAAATACCATTTTTTCAGACTGCGATAGAAGTCTGCATTGATAACTTTTCGTCAGACGGCATCCGCAGTCTGCTTTGTAACATTCTAATTGCAAAAATACCCTCTTTTTCAGACTGCCATAGAGGTCTGACGTACTGTTTATCAGACTTCTGTGGCAGTCTGGATTGACAAAGTTTTTAAAACCGTTTTTTTGTATATTTGTGATGAATTTCGTTGATTTTAAATTTTTTATATGTGTGTTAGTTTTATATGTTCCTCTTGCGTTAGTTTTACATGCTTATGTTCGGTAATTATTTATAAATATTTTTTTAATAATTCTGGCAATGTAGCTAATAGAATCAGACTTCGCGAAGAAGTCTGATATTTCGTTTAAGATCGCTAATGTTATTTTTCCATGATTGTTTTTACATATAATGGTGCATCTACCTGTTAATTTTGGTGAATGGGTTGTGATAGACCATATGTGGCATTTTGTGGTGGATCTCATAAAGGAGGGCGGTTTATCACTTTGGGCGATCGTTCTACATATTGTGAACTTGTTGAGATGGTACAAGATGATTATATGCTGGACAAGAAAACCGAGTTGGTGGAGTTATCATATCCGTTACCAGAACCACTCTTGCAACAGATCGGTCCGGATAGCCCTCCTATTTATGGCACAAATGATAGGCAAGTAAGGAGCATGGTCGAGTTAGATAGTGCGCATTTAATCCGTCTTTGTGTCTCGAGCCGATCCGGTTTGGCATATCAAGATGCGGGGAATCACGATGTAAAAGATGAAGACTTACGAGTTTTTTTTGAGCAAGAAGTCTGGTAATAAGACTTACGAGTTTTTTTTTTGTTATTTGCTTCGGTAACTGTAAAAATGTGTCCTAAGCGGCGGTTAAAAAAACGGTTTTACCACATAAAATACCGCTTTCGCAATCTGATGTCAGACTTCTTAACATAGTATGATATCATACTCTTTTAGCAGTCTGATAGCGATGAGATAATTGAGCGAGAAGTCAAGAAATTTTGGGCGGCAAAATTCCCGCTTTTTTTGCGGTTTTTTCTAATATTTTTAATTGC
The DNA here is from genome assembly GCA_030161315.1 of Eutrema japonicum. Lineage (NCBI taxonomy): Eukaryota > Viridiplantae > Streptophyta > Magnoliopsida > Brassicales > Brassicaceae > Eutrema > Eutrema japonicum. The sequence goes on from BSQW01000011.1 coordinate 34,710,889, forward strand.
CGCTTAGAAGTATTTTTCAAATACTTCTACTGCCACTCATTTTGCAGTCTGAATGGTGATATTTTCAGGACCAGACTTGTGAAATTTTTCAAAAGTTTAAGTTTTTCAGACTTCGAAATAAGTCTAATAAATTCAGACTTCATAAACAGTCTGACATAGTAAAGAAGGACACAGATAAATTAAATCGAGTTAAACAGACTCTTCAACTCGACGCCACACATTATCTGGCCACATGGCTTCTCCGTCAACCGCTCCTTCAATTGAGCTATCTCTGCCTTCGTTACCTTGACACCATCCTACACAGCTACATTTATACAATCATATTAAGATCCCAAATTATAATAAGAAGGAAAAAAACGAACCACATGACATGTAGAGGCCATTACATCATAGTTAGAACATCCGAAGAATCTTCTTCCCAGATTATCGGCAGTAGTGGATGTTCGCATGACGGGCTTCAGACCACATAATCATTTCTTGGGGAATCCGTAGGATGATCCGGATCGACGTCGACCTGTTGAACCTGAACTACTTGACGTTGGAAGGTGACTGAATTGCCCCATCATGTGTACCAGAAAACAGTCGCAAAAATTAAAACAAGTCTAAAGCCAGACTTCTAATAAAGTCTAATTTAAAATCAAGTCGAAATTCAGACTTCTAAAAGAGTCTAATTCGGAAAAGTCTAATTTCAGACTTCTTCTCAAGTCTAATTCGTACAAATTCAAATTTCAGACTTCTAACAAAGTCTAATTAAATGAAATTATAATTTCAGACTTCTAATCGAGTTTAATTCAGATCACGTCAAGTATCAGACTTCGTATCGAGTCTAATTCACTTTCAGACTTCGAATATAGTAATTTTCAAGTTTTTTTTGGACTGAATACAACCAAGCATCAAAATACATACCAGACCTAGAACGTTTATTTGACATAGAAAAACGGACTTCTATCTTGTAGATCTAAAATGGAATTAATTAAAAACTCATCTGTTTGTTTAGATCTAGGCAAAGAACATGGAAAAATGGTCTTATTTCGTATAGATCTAAAATTTTTGCAGAAAAAGTAGAGTAGAAGGCGAAAAACTTGTTTCTAGGAAACTTAACTCAGTTGCAAAGACGAAGTTGACGACAGCGAGGGCGGTGGCGATTCGACCTACAAGAAAATGGAATTGTGATGAAAAGATGAAGAGATATAGATGGAGGGACTGGTAAGGTGACACGAAAAAAGAGAGGTAATTACCAGACTGAAGAAGCTGACGACGGCAGTGGCGATGAGGGTTTCCGGAGAGATGTTTGAGAGTGTTTAGAGAGAGAGAGAGATTCTTCCTGTTTTAGAGAGAGAGAGTCGATAATGAATTTTACAGATTAGGGTTGGTAACTTTAGTTTATATATGGGGTAAAATCACAAGTAGGGTAACTTATTTCAGGTTAATTCACAGGTTTCCATCAAAAAGTCTGATAAACCATGGACATGATCTGACTGAAATGGCAGTTTGATAAACCCTAAACTTGATAATTACTACTTAAATACCATCATATTATATAGAAAACTTATAACAAACATCAAACTCGTTTAACTTAGTCACAAACTAACCAGTATATGTAAAAAAACATTATGAATTAAAAATTTAGAAACTCTCAATCTAACCCTACAGATAAGAACAGGATATCCAACTTTACGAAACATTACAAAGCATGTTTTGAGGTTTACAACCTACTTTGCCTTACATGTTTTTAATTTGATTCAATTTTACGAAATTTAATTTTAATACTTCGAAATCGTCCATATTTAATTTATGTATAAGAAATGTTTAACAAATTAATTTTTTACAATTTTTAAATTTAAATTTACTAATTAAATCTGTATCAGACTTCTTCGAGAAGTCTGATATTTATTGAGGTATAGGCATAATTAACTAACCTTGTTTAATTTGATTCAATTTTATGAAATATTAGTTTCTATACATCAAAATCGTCTATATTTAATTATTGTAGAAAAAAGTTTTGACAAATTTTTTTTTTAATTTTTAAATTGAAATTTACTATTTTAATCTGTATCAGACTTCTCGAATACGTCTGAGAGAAGTCTGGTAAGAGAAATCAATCAGACTTCTATTAAAGTCTAAATGTCAGACCTCTATAGAAGTCTGACATGTCGCGAAGGTTAAAATTGTAATAGCGGTTTTGCATTTTTTGTTTGGTAATAAGGGGGTAACTGTAATTTTCCGCCCCCGAAAGTGTAGCGCATCATTTGATTGAAATGACGGTGTATTTTTGTCATAAAAACGAAATTTTGGGGTAAAAACATCAATTTGCCCTTTAATTTAAAAAGAAAAATTATATAAAAAAAAGATTCACATTAACTCGAGGTTTCATATTATCAAACACATTACAAAATACATAGTTTAAACTAAATACATAGATTCCAATTAAACCAACTAGTCTTTTTACACATTACAAAATACATAGCTTCTGCTCCTTAGTCTCGACGACGACCCTTGCCTCTTGAGGATTCTCCTTGTTCTTGTTTTGGTCGTTTCTGAGTCTTTGTTCTTCCTTTCTGAGGTGTGGAATAATTCTTTGGAAATCAGGTTCGATGTCTTCATCGTCTTCCTCAGCCCGTATCAAGTATCCCCGGTGAGCGAGAGATCGTCTATACTCTAGTTGTGTGATCTCCTCCACATCACTTCCTGTATCAACTTGAGATTCTTGTCGTGGCTATTGGAGGAAGTGTGGTATGATTCCATACGCTGGTAGTCCGCAAATGATCTCTTTTCTTGCTTCCATTATGTCCTCCTTTTTGTTACTGGTCCAAAAGGCAAACAAAGATTATAGTGAAACAGTTCATGGGAACATCATCATCGGTTCGTTGTCATTAAACGATCGCAATCATAGCAGTCAGAATAAATGAGAAGTGAAATGGGAAGCTTTATCCATTTTACAACAGCTCCAAGCAAATGTGCATACAATTAATTCACAATGCAAAGCAAAAGCTTATTATGCAGGTTGTGAGAATCATATTATGTAACTTCACAATGCAAAGCAAAAGCTTATTAAGCTATTTTAGAGGTGAGACTAGCTAGGTACCACTCTCAATCTCAAAGAGACTTAAAACTATACTACAGCTGCAAAACAAAGATCATCAACAAAAGAATCGTGATACCCAAAACAATTAGGCAACTTAAAAATCACACTGCAAAGCCAAGCCATATCAATGTCATAGCTAACTTCAAACAACAACAACAGTGAAGTAACCTACAAGATAAACTAGTAACTAGTAATTATTAAACAATACTAAATTGTGAGACTTGTTACCTACCATTTACATTAGGGTGTTTTCAACATACCATTCAACACAGAGAATATGAGAAGAAATCAGTTAAGAATTTTTTTGTAGTGAACGGACACTCAAACACCATACCATTCAACAAAGAGAATATGAGAAGAAATGAGTCACATAACTAATTAATCACCTGCTACATTTGTGTCCGTATTTGTTGACTGCAAACCCAAAGCTCTCTGCAAAAAAATGGAAGCATCGATTACATTTAGAAAAAAACACTTATAAAAGCCATACATCGCTTAAACTTGGAGACGCTTAGCCCTAAATTGATTGCAATTAGAGAAACAGTGGATCAAAAACACAAATTGAAACAAAAACCCAATAAATTGCACATACCTTTCACTCACTCGCACCCTAAAAGCTACATGGAAAACAGTAACATAGGGTTTCGGGTTGGGGAATTGAGATTTCGAGATGGAGAGTGAGGGTTAGAGAGGGAGAGTGAGGATTGGAGTGGGGAATTGAGATTTCGAGATGAAACAAAGATGTTTAGATCTAGGTTTTGCCTTAGAAACAAAGATGAGAGTATTTTGTTTTGGCACGAATGTCGTGGGGGAAAATTTTCTAAGTGGTTTTGAAGAAACTTTTCTAAGTGTCGCGGGAGAGTATACCGCCTAACACTTCCATAACGTTTCAATTATGGTTCTGCTATAAAACGAGATGCTTAATTTTGTTTTTAACATCTATGACTCTATCATAGCGTTTACAAATATACATACGCTATGTAAAAACCAGATGTATGTCAACCATAGCATAATGAAAAAGTGCTATACTGTCCTGCTATAAAAACCCTGATTTCTTGTAGTGTCTGCATCTATTGAGAATAATTCTAAACCCTTTCTCTCTTTATTTATATTATGATTTCTTTATCTCCTTACTTGTTCTTCGTTACTATGTCTGAGTAGTTCCATAGTTAGGTTAGGGCCTTGAAGGGGATCCATGAGTCATTGAATTAGACACAGATAGGGATTTATATTTTGTGGTTTTCGCTTATTGTTATTTTTATTGCTTAGACTTGAGCTGACCGCTAGATCTATGAACTAGGGCAATCTAAGAGTGCGGAAGTGTCTTAGGTTTCTAGAAAGAACATAAGTGAGCGAATTGTCCTTAGCCTGCGGAAGTTGATGTTAAGGCGATTCGTGAACATATTAAACCAGCTCGTTAATGCTGATCTAGAATTCTATGCCAACGGAAGTTTGGATTTTAGGGTTCTAGATTTAGTAACCATGAGCACGAAAGTGGATTGGTTAGATATTTATGTTTGAGTTTGAAACTTGCTTTTAATTATTCCTTGAATAGTTGTCTAATTTATGATCTCTGGATTCCTGCGAATAAAATCTCGACCTAACGCCTTTCCTTTATTGAATTTACATCGTTTAAATTGCTCTTATTACTTTTCTAAAACAAACCATATTTCTGTATTAGCTTAATTTCATAATTGTGAGAATAGTAGTGTAATCTTGGTCTCTGTGGATTCGATCCTAAAGTACTGCATTGACAACCGTTATGATTGCGGTAGTGTGAAGTTTAGTTTTAATTGACTGAGTGAAAACGCTTAAATCAATTTGGTGCCGTTGCTGGGGACCAATAGCGTTACCTTCAATTCTGAATTTGAAATTTAGTCTAAGATTTACTAACATACTCCACTTTATTCTCTTGTTCAGGTAACCAGCAGAAAAACTGAATAGAGTTACCAGAAGCAGGGGATCCGAAAGCCTTCGCGAGCTCAGAAACGAAGAGCTAGCAAGACTAGAACGAACGAACAAACGAGCAAGATCAATTCCCGTCATCATGGACGAATAGAACACTGAGCAACATAATGCTTCAGCTGCTGAGCTAGCGAGACTGCAACAACAAGTGCAGCAGTTGCAACAGCAACAACAACAGTAGCAACAACAGCAGCAACAGCCTGCCATTGGAGACTTGGACACGCCTCACGCTTTCTACCAGAACAGAGCTGCCATCCGCCCACCAGCTATTACGAGGCAATACTATGAGATCAAACCTCAGATGATTGCATTGGTGAAGCAGCACATGTTCCATGGTCTCCCTGCAGAGCATCCAATGGACCACATTGAGAACTTCGAAGAAATTTGCAGCACTACCAAGTCTAATGGGGTAACAACTGATTACCTCAAGTGCAAACTTTTCCCCTTCTCTCTGGCGGATAAGGCACTGAGGTGGCTCAAGTCACTCCATGCCGGGTCATTGACTACTTGGGACGAATGCAGGGTTACTTTCTTGGATCATTTCTACACTAAATCCAAGACGGCATCGCTTCGGAACAAGATCGCGGCTTTCCAGCAACATTAGGGGAGTCTTTTTGCGAAGCTTGGGAAAGGTTTAGAGAGTACCGCAGGGAGTGCCCTCATCATGGGTACTCAGATGAACAGATTCTAAGCATCTTCTATGATGGAGTTGACTGGGACTACAAGAACGCCCTTAATGCTGCGAGGAATGGAGATGTCATGACCAAGCTAAGGGAAGGAGCGTACCAATTGATAGAGAACCTAGTTGCAAGTTCTGGGAATCGATGTCCCGAGTATGACAGGTCTAAACGCCCAAATGGTGTAGACTCGCAGAAGATACACGAGTTGACTACAAAGGTGAACCTACTACTAAAAGGGAATCAGAGAGGTGTGCAATCTTGCGAGGAGACATGAGATGCGATCCTTTGTCAAGGATCGGCCGATGAGGAGATTGATGAGCTACAAGAGGTGAACTACGTTAGCGGACAAGGGTATGTGCAGAACATAAGTTTCAACCAGAATTATTGGAACAACCTGAATTTGTCTTACAGAAGCACCAACGTCGAGAATCCCCAGGATCAAGTCTACCCTCAGCAGACTCAACAACCTCACGGAAAAACCTTTTTGCAAAACACTGGTATCTCAGGTTTCTGTCAGAGCTTCCAAGGGCCTAACAGGTTTCAAGGCGGTTTCCAACAGAAGCAGCCGTTCAACACATTTCAGCCAACAAAGCCCGCTCCGTTTCAAGTTACCGCCAGCCCCGCAAATAACTCCCAGGATGAGCTCAAGGTTCTCATGCAACAACTCTTGCTCAACCAGCATTAATCCGCCAAGGAGATAATGTTAAGGTCGATAACATGTACAATGACCTCAACAACAAGTACGAAGCCGTATGAACTCATGTGAAGAAGTTGGACACTCAAGTTACTCAAACTGCCGAAGCAATTAAGAAGCCGCAAGGGGTTCTTCCAGGAAAGGTAGAGCAGAACCCAAGGAATGAATTCGTCAACTCCATCACACTCAGAATCGGGAAAGCACTAGAACCTAGGACTGTCACCAAGCACGAAAAGGGCAGGATACTGATGCCGTAATCAACCTAGAAGGAGATGACGAAGACACCGCCCCAAAAGAAATGGTACCTATAGATGCAGGCGATGGAGACGAACCGCATGCGCAACCCCCTACGCGTATCTACAATCTGAGAGTTATGTACCCTACTCATCAAAGGAAGTTGCGCAAGGACCTAGAAGAAGCAAAGTGCAGGGAAATGTTGAAAGATCTCGTGGTGAAGCTTCCTCTGGTCGATGCGATCCAAATGATACCCTTGTTGAGGAAATATATGAACAGCTTGGTGACGAGTAAAATGTCCACTGATGACGGTGTCATGATGGTTTCCAAGGACTGCAGTGCGGTCCTCCAAAACAAGATTGGTGATCCGGGGAAGTTCGTTATCTCGGTGCAGATTGGGGCAATGACTTTTTCTTGCTCTTTGTGTGATCTCGGTTCTAGCGTTAACTTGATGCCATATTCCGTGGCTAAGCGACTCGGGTTCACAAAGTTCAAGCAAACGAAGATCTCCTTGGTATTTGCCGATCATTCTGTGAAACTTCCTGTTGGTGTACTTGAGGATCTACATGTACGGATTGGAGATGCCTTCGTTCCTATGGATTTCTTGGTTCTAGAACTTGATGAAGAACCAAGGGATCTACTCATAGTGGGGAGATAATAGATGTGAAAAATGGGCGAATAGATCTCCACCTGGGAGACATTGTGATGAAGTTCCAAATGGTCAAGATGCTGAAGAAACCTATGTTAGACAGGCAGACGTTCTCGATTGATGACTCATTGGAAGTCGAGAACGAGGTCGTTAAAGAAATTTTGACAGACGACCCGTTGGAAACGGTTTTGTCAAGGGCTGAGAATGAGCACGGGGTTATGAGTGATGATGCAACAAGGTACGCTAAGATGCTGGATTCGAGCCAGACAATAGAGATGATGGTTCAACACATCAGCCTAGATGGAGCCGCTGAGACGCCTCCAACGGCAAGTCATCCTACGCCTCTTGCTAGCATGTGGAGCGAGTTGAAAGCCCCAAAAATCAAACTCAAACCGCTTCCAACAGGGCTAAGGTACGCCTTTTTTGGTCTTAATTCTACCTATCATGTGATCATCAATGCTGAGTTGAACAATGTTGAGACTGCTTTGCTTCTATGTGAACTTAGAAAGTATCGTAAAGCTTTAGGCTACTCGCTAGACTATCACTCAGGGATATTACCAGATCTTTGCATGCATCGGATACATCTAGAGTACGAATCAATGACTTCGATAGAACATCAGAGATGGTTAAACCTGAACCTCAAGGATGTTGTAAAGAAAGAGATAATGAAACTTCTAGAGGCGGACATTATATACGCTATCTCTGATAGTACTTGGGTGAGCCCGGTCCATGTTGTGCCAAAGAAGGGTGGTGTAAAAGTTGTTAATAATGAGAAAAATGAGTTGATCCTAACTAGAACTGTTACGAGGCATAGGATGTGTATTGATTACCGGAAATTAAATGCTGCTACTCGCAAGGATTATTTTCCTTTGCCTTTTATCGATCGAATGCTTGAAAGATTAGCTAACTACCCCTACTACTATTTTCTAGACGGCTATTCTGTTTTCTTCCAGATTCCCATTCACCCGGACGACCAGGAAAAGACCACGTTCACGTGTCCTTATGGCACTTTTGCCTATCGCAGAATGCCGTTTGGCTTGTGTAACGGCGGCAACTTTTCAGCGATGCATGATGTCGATCTTTACCGATTTGATTGAGGACATAATGGAGGTTTTCATGGACGACTTCTCTGTCTATGGATCCTCGTTTTCTGTTTGGCTTTCTAATTTATGCAGGGTATTGCAACGCTGCGAGAAAAAGCATATGGTGTTGAATTGGGAGAAGTGCCACTTCATGGTCAGAAATGGGATTGTCTTGGGTCATCGGATTTCAGAGCAAGGAATCGAGGTGGACAAGGAAAAGATAGAAGTGATGAGTAGTCTACAACCTCCTGAGTCTGTCAAGGGGATTATAAGTTTCCTAGGACATGCGGGGTTCTACAGAAGATTCATTAAGGATTTGTCCAAGATCGCAATACCTTTAACCCGACTGCTTTGCAAGGAGGTCAAATTTGATTTTGACAACGATTGTCTTGAGGCCTTTCACACAATAAAAGGGGCGCTCGTTAGCACACCAATAGTCCAACGCCGGATTGGGAGCTCCCTTTCGAAGTAATAACTGATGCCAGCGATTTCGCGGTATGGGCTATTTTGGGACACCGAAAGGACAAGAAGCTTCATGTTATCTACTACGCTAGAAGGATGCTGGATGACGCACAGTGCAACTACGCCACAACCAAAAAGGAACTTCCTGCCAAAATGTTTGCTTTTGAGAAGTTCCGGTCTTATCTCGTGGGGTCCAAAGTCATAGTGCACACAGATCACGCGGCTCTGAGGTATTTACTCACCAAGAAGGATGCCAAGCCTTGACTCTTGCGTTGGATCCTTTTGTTACGAGAATTTGACCTTGAGATCAAGGACAAGAAGGGGATCAAAAATGGCGTTGCAGACCACTTATCGAGATTGCGTGTGGACGAAGAAATCTCTTTAGACGATCGCCTACCTGAGGAGAACGTTTACGCAATTAGCATCCGGAGAAGTGACCACTATACACCCCCACGCCGCACCGAGCTCCCTGAAATGCCTTGGTTCGGTGAGATAGCAAATTACTTGGCCGCGGAAAAGGAACCAATTGGCTTTGCGGGAAACAAGAAAAAGAAGTTTTTGAGGGACATTCGACGGTATTTTTGAGACGAGCCATACCTCTACAAGCAATGCTCGGATTGCGCCTTTCGAAGATGCATTTTGGAAGAGGAGATTCCTGGTATCATATTCCACTGTCACGGCTCGAGCTATGCGGGACACTTCGCCATGTTCAAAACAGTGACCAAAGCTTTGTAAGCCGGGTTTTTGTGGCCGACTATGTTTCACGACGCACATGCTTTCATCTCCAAGTGCGACTCATGTCAAAGGCAAGGGAATATCAGCAAGCGGAATGAAATGACTCAGAACTTCATCTTGGAGGTTGAGGCGTTCGACGTGTGGGGGATTGATTTCATGGGTCCATTCCAGTCATCATATGGGAATCAATACATCCTCGTCGCCGTAGACTATGTGTCTGAATGGTTTGAAGCGCTGGCTAGCCCAACTAACGACGCCAAAGTAGTTTTGAAAATGTTCAAGACGGTGATATTCCCAAGGTTCGGTGTACCTCTAGTAGTGATCAGCGATGGTGTGTCTCATTTCATCATTATGATCTTCGAGAGTCTTTTAAGGAAGCACGGAGTCAAGCACAATGTGGCCACTCCTTATCACCCCCAGACGAGTGGATAGGTTGAGGTTTCCAACAGAGAGATCAAGGGCATCATGCAAAAGACAGTGAACACAACAAGAAAGGACTGGGCTACGAAGTTGGATGATGTTCTTTGGGCGTACATAACCGCCTACAAAACACCCCTCGGGACAACACCATTCCACCTGGTTTACGGAAAATCATGTCACCTCCCGGTAGAGCTCGAATACAAGGCGGCATGGGCTCTAAAGTTGCTTAATTTTGAAATCAAATCTGCTTCTGAGCGAAGAACGATGCAACTACACGAATTGGAGGAAATTCGTCACATGGCTTACGAGAGCTCGAAGATCTATAAGGAAAAGACCAAGGCTTATCATGACAAGAAGATAGCTCCAAAGAACTTCACTGTAAACGATGAGGTATTGCTGTTCAATTCTCGCCTTAAACTTTTTCCAGGGAAGCTAAAATCGAGATGGTCCAGACCATTCACCGTTAAGGAAGTGCGACAATACGGAGCCGTATTGTTGCTGAACACCACAGGAAACGAGTTTGTGGTTAACTGTCAGCGCCTCAAACCATACCTAGCAGACGTAGGAGTCGATAGAGAAGAAACAATTCTCCTCGATGAGCCGTCCATCACCTAAAATGGCTGACAAGTCAAGTTAATTACTTAAAACAAGCGCTTGGTGGGAGGCAACCCACCGGTATGTTTTTTTTTAAATTTTAATTTTCCCTTTTATTTTATTTTATTGAGTCTGTTTAACCTTCTTCCTCATTTATTTTCACACCGAGACGGTGTGAAATAAGTCTGGGGGAAGGTACCTATCGTTACTAACGCTTACTTTCTTTCTTTTGTCTTTCTCTTGAGTCATTTTTATGTTTTCTTGAGTTTATTATTGAGTCAAAACTTGTTGGAGATTAAGATCACAACTCTTGAATTTTTAATATGATTTGCATCTAAGTGACCATTGTTACAGATTTAACTCCCGACAAGACTAATGGAAAATCGAAAGGCCAAACAGCTATTCAGAGGCAACCATATTTCCAGGAAAATTTCAAAATTTGAGCTAGTTTTTGCGCTCTTCCTTTTACCTCATCATCGTGATTGGTGTTTTCAGAGCTTGATTCCTCGTTCATATCCTACAAGACAACCCGTGTTAAAGTATGGTACCCATCTCCCTCATTTTTAATTGAAAGCAGAAAAGATGAAATGATTTTCTTTCGAGTAAAAGGCTAGGAAAATTTCCAACGATCCATTACTTTACTTCGAAGGAGATGATCACACTAAGGTTGGAAGCGAGGTTAGGAAAATTTCCGAAGATACCACTATTCGCTTACGCCTTAGATTGAAAGGGTGGCACTAAAATGAACCGGGGATTCGGTGGCTAAAACCATCAATACTCGCGTTCCATCAGCACTTAGCCCTATGAAAAGAAATGAGGAACGCATAAGTCTGGGGGAGGGGAAAGGTACCAAGGGTTGTGTATTTGTCTTGTCGCAATATCGAAAGGGAAAGAGTCTACAAGGTTCTTGGCACAATGATCTTTGATGAGACCCAGCGATGATAATTTTGGGATTGTTTTGTGAGATTATGTGTTGAAGCTGGGAGGCTTCAAACGCTTGCCGAGAAGTACATGGTGGTCCAATCAGGAGCTAGTCTAGTAATACGTGGATTAATAAGGTGACAGTCATTGCGGGATTTTAAAGGTAGTGTGAATCTCCGAGTTTTCAAACCTTTCTTCCTTGCTAGTCTTTTGTTTGCTTGAGGACAAGCAAAAGACTAAGTCTGGGGGAATTGATATGCTTGGTTTTTACCGCTTTCTAACGTATGTTTTAATGTTTCTTTCAATTGTTTTATCGAGTCAAAGTCCGGTTTAGAGTCTTTTAGTCTTCTATTTAGATAACTCAGGTAAAAAGGCGTTTAAGGATGAAAATGGAGTTACGAGGGCAAAAACGCACCAAACCGTGAAAAAAGAGCCAGCATCGGTCGATACCGGTGGAACAGGTCGATGCCACCCCTACCCGAGAGGTTGGCATCGGCCGATGCTGGTAAAGGTATAAATGGGCCGGTCGATGCTACCCATACCCGAGGGGTCAGCATCGACCGATGCTGAAGAAGACGGGTCGATGCTACCCCTACCCGAGGGGTCAGCATCGACCAGTGCTGAAGAAGACGGGTGATATATCATGGTTTTTACCCTATTTAAGCCATGATATAAGTCCTTTTTATAGAGTCTTTATAGTATTTTGGAGTCTTTTAGAGTCTTTTACAGGTTTAGGTACGTTTGGAGCATTTTGGAGCATTCTGGAGCATATCGAGATGCAGAGTCATGCAGAGACGTCAGAAGTTTGGCATTCGTTTAAGACCTTCCCACCGATGGATTGAGCTCAAATTTGGACACAAGATAGATCAATGAATTAGCTTTCATTTGGAAGTGGTTTGAAGCCATTCCAACGGTGAGATCGAAAGTTATGCCAGTTTTCGTGAAGACTGTCTAGTCTGTCGAGCAGAGGAGTCGACGCATAGGATGAGTATCGACCGATACTACCTAGTATCGATCGATACTGCTCGGGAAAATAGGAAACACGACTTTTTAGAAGCCTAAAGACCCTGCAACTTGGTCCAGAAGACTTTAATACTTACCAGAAAGCCCAGAACGTGTTTTTAGTCTATATTTAGGGTTTTCAGCCACCTGTTTAGGCTATGCTTTTATTTTCTGTGTTTGATTTTACTTTGGTTTTAGAGAGACAAGTCTGAATCTCCCTTCGTCCGAGATCAGATCTCTAAACCCTTCTTTCTATTCTATTGATGATTTATTCAAACATGTTGATTGTTTCATTCTCCATGTCTGAGTAGATCCACCTTAGGTTTAGGGTTTTCTCATAAGGGTTTTCTTTGAATGCTAGGTTAAATATCTTTTAGGATTCACCATCTGAATTATAGTTCTTCGCTTAGGTTGTGTTCATAGCTTGTTCTAGATTAGCTACCTAGAATATAAATCTTAGGATAATTGATTAGGTACGAGAGTGCAATTAATTACCTGATAGAACCTAGGTGAGCAAATTGATTATTCGCAAAGAGATTTGGTTTAATTGATTTGTGAACATATCAAACCTGTTGTTAAAGCTGATTTAGACTTTAGGATTCGCAAAGAGATTTGGAATTCCTAGGATTTAGATTTAGATAGTTTTCGCAACGAGAGTTGGTTAGCTATATTTTAGTGATTTGAGTTCAAGAACTGCGCTAAATCTGAATCCTGTTAGTTAGTTAGTCTGCATTCACTGATTTTCTGAGAAAAACCCTGAGCCTATATTTCCCAATTGATTTACATCTCGTTTAATTTCTGCACTGTTTTTAATTACATCTATCTGGCTTAGCGTAATTCGACACTTCATAATTTATTGTGTGATCTCTGTGAGTCTTTGTGGTTCGACCCCTACACTTACTACAACAACTGCTTTAGTATCTTAGGGTATTAAATTGAGCATATCAATTTTGGCGCCGTTGCCGGGGACTCAATTTCGCCATTAGATTTTAGTTTAGAATTTCGACTAAGTTCGTCGGTATCGATCGATACTCACTAGTATCGGTCGATACTCCGGCGACTTCTTTTTTGGTATCGATCGACACCACTTGGTATCGATCGATACTCAACGTATTTTTCTGGTTACTTACGTGCTTTGCCTAGTGTTTTCCTTGCAGGTGTATGCCTGTTCGTGAAACCAGGAGCAACAAGAGCACTCAGCTAGTTGGACTATCACTGGAACAGCTAGCGCTTGTGGAACGCACAAACAGAAAGACCAAGCAAACATCAGGGATGAACAACCCAGTGGTTTTAAGAGCTGATGAAGCTGGAATTCTGAGAGACCAAGAGGGTCATGTGTGTAATGAGAGAGGGCAACGACTTGATGAAGCTGGAAACATCGTTGTCCCTGCTCCTGTTATTGAGATTGTTGTGCCAGCTGGGCGCGGCAACGTTGGCAATGCCGCAGGTGTTCGAGCTCAGACAATTGGTGAGTACAACAGGCCAGGGCAGTTTTTCGCCAATCGGTCAGCGATTCGTCCTCCTGCTTATGAGAGGAATGACTTCGAGCTGAAACCTGCTTACTACACTCTAGTAGGACAGCATCTCTTCCATGGTCTTCCTCATGAACATCCAATGGACCATGTAGAGAAATTCGAGGACTTGGTCACTAGCATCAAGAGCAATGGAGTGTCCTACGACTATCTCTTCTGCAAGCTCTTCCCCTACTCTCTGGGTGGAGAAGCTACTTACTGGCTGAGGCAGCTATCTCCTGGATCGCTAACTAATTGGGAGGACACCAAGAGAGCCTTCCTGATTAACTTCTATGATGACGGGCGATCTGAAGATCTGAGAAATAAGATATCCACTTTTTCTCAAGGACCTACTGAGGCGTTCAAGGCTGCTTGGACAAGATTCAGATCGTATCAGAGAGATTGTCCACATCATGGATACTCTGATGTGCAGCTGCTGGGTATCTTCTTCAGAGGAGTAGATTGGAGATATCAGATGGGTCTGGACTCTTCGAGCAATAGTAATTTCAACACCAGATATCCTGAGGATGCTATTGTGTTGATTGAGAACTTTGCATCTAGTAGTAGCACCAAGAGCGCAGACTTCGAGCGCAAGAAGCTGGCTGGTAACATGGATGGGTCACAGATCGCTGAAGTGAAAGCTCAGCTGGATTCTATGCACAGTCTTCTGCTGGGAAGGACAACAAAGGCCGTCCACTTTGCTACTGAGAATGAGGTGGAAGATGTTAACTACATAGGTGGTTCTGGTTTTCAGGGTCAGCGATTCGGATACAACTCCAATCGAAACTTCACCAACAATGCTCAGCAAGGAGGGTACCAATCCCCACCACCCAAAGCTCCTGAGAGTAAGATTGAGGCTATGCTTGAACACCTGGTTCAAGGGCAGGAGAAGATGACAGCCACCTTCAATGGTAAGATGGACACCATGTACACCGATTTGAGTGGAAGGATCGAGGCACTAAATACGAGTCACAGGATGCTGGAAACTCAAGTAGCTCAGACTGCAGCAAATTCCAAGGGAAAATCGGTTCATGCACACGTCAATGCGATCTCCTCAAGTGCAGAGAATTACGAAGAGGATTCTGAAATCGCCAGAGCATCGATCGATACCCCCAGGTGTCGATCGATGCCGGTTACAATTCTGAAACGGGACACTTCCAAAACCCGTGTATCGATCGATACCCCACTGGTATCGGTCGATACCAAGGCAATTTCTGAGGAGACACATGATATTTCGACCAAGGAGCCTCAAGTAGCAGCAGCACGGTTCAATATCGCCCAATTTTGGGAAGACTATGAAACGAAGTGTCAGGCAGCGATAGCTAAGGAACGAGCTGAGAAAAGAGCTCGCAAGCCCAAGAAGGAGAATCCTGTACCTAAACACCTCAGAGATCCCATCTCTCCAAAGCAGCTGCGTGGCTTTGAGAAGATGGTAAGAAGGATTTCCCCTGATTCAACCTTTGAAGAAGCCCTAGAGTGCCGTCCTCTGCTAAGTCACTTCAAGGATTGCAGAGAAACTGAGGAAGAGATTAAGGCACTCTTCATTAAGGCTAGAGGTCCACCTCCACTGAGACAGTTGACCCCAAGGGAGGATCCAGGGAAATTTGTAGTTCCATGCTCTATCTCTGGAGTTGAGTTCAAAGAGTCTCTTGTCGACTCAGGGGCTAGTGTCAATGTCATCTCAAGGGCAATTGCAGAGCGGTTAGGAGCTGATATTCGATCACCAGAGGCATCTATCACATTCGCGAACAACTCCACCTCGCTTCCACACGGTACTATCCATGGTTTGCTGGTCAAAGTAGGAGACTGTCTAGTTCCTACTAATTTTCAGGTTGTAGAGATGGGTGCAATATCTCGTATGCCTATCCTTTTGGGACGACCGTTCATGGCTACTGCAGGCGCGATCATAGACACACCTAATAAGAGAATCTCTTTCTCTTACATTGACAGAGGGGTCTATTATGGTGTCATTCCCCCTAGGAGTGCTCCCACACATGTGTCTAGCATCGAGGTTGTCACAGGAGAGTCGCTAGCGATTGATATTTTGGAAGAGCCTCCTGATGAGCCTACTGTCGCAGATGTTCCAGGTGAACCGCCCAGCACCCCCAAAGAAGTTGCCAAGAAAACTAAGGCAACAAAGAAGAAGGCCAAGAGCAACAAAGTTGAGAATCCCCATGTCACTTTGATACCTCAGAAGTGTAATGGAGATTCGATTGAGTACAAGGTCAAATGCAAAGGAGCCTTGAAGCCATTCTCTAAGGCAAGAGTCCTTCTTACTTCTGAGCTGAAAGAGAAAGGGCAGGAGTTTGTGGACAGCATGCTAAGCAGAACTTTGAAGCTAGTAATGTCAAGTGATGGAGCCTGTTTTGGTGCAAGCTCTCACTCTTATCCAGCCTGAAGGGCGTTACAGTCAAGCTATTGACGTTAAACGAGCGCTTGGTGGGAGGCAACCCACTTGTGAGTCTGTTTTTGATTCGTTTTTATTTTTATTTTCGTTTGTTTTGAGTCTGTGTCAGGATGAACAAGGAGCAACTCGAAATCGCCTAAGCATCGATCGATACCCCTATGGTATCGATCGACACCAATCGCGGATGAAAATTCACAAAGTCGATCTAAGCATGGTATCGATCGATACCATGCCGTGTGTCGATCGACACCGACTGTTCCAGAACGGTAATTTCTTGTTTCTCTTCGTTCTATCCTTTTTCTTTGTTTCTTTCACTGACTCTAGGCTAGATAACACTGAGGACAGTGTTGTTCAAGTCTGGGGGAGGTGTCTGCTGACATTGTTTTCGTTTTTCTTAGAGTCAGTCGTTTTATCGAGTCAAAACTGTTTTATTGAGTCAAAATTTGTTGGAGATGATGATCCTGTGCTTGAACCTATTGATTTGATTTTGTTTTTGAGTGCACAGTGTTACAGGATCAGTTCTAGATCGACTAATGAAAAATCCAAAGGCTGACCAGTTGACTAGAAAACATCCATGTCTCCAGCAGAGTTCTTCTGAAGCCTGAGCCAAATTTTTGCACTTCATCAATGTGGTTAGTGTTCATAGAACTTGATTCATCATTCATATCTGATAAAGGAACCCGTGTGTTTAGAATTATGGTATCTCTCTCCCCTGAAATAAGTTGATAGATTAAGAGCATAAAAGATTGAAATGATTTTCTTCTGAGTAGAGGGTTAGGAAAATTTCCAGCGATCCCATTATTCTACTTAAGAGGGGATGATCACACAAAGGATTGGAAGCGAGGCTAGGATTTTCCTATGATGCCATTATTCGCCTACATCCTTTGATACATAGAGAGGGAAGAACCGGGGATTTGGTGGCAAACACCATCAATACTCGCGTCTCCTACCTTGATATGTATATGCTAAGCTGAAAATAAAAAAAAATAATAAGGATATAATAAGAAATAAGTCTGGAGGAGAGAAATTGATACAAAAAAGTGTGAAAAATGGTGGTTCCTTTGTCAAGATATTGTCTGGTAAAGAGTCTAGAAGGTTCTTAAATATTAGCTGCAGAGATGAAACTGGCGATGAGGGCTTTACTTGAACAATGCTGTGGGATTTTGTGTGGAGTCTGGAAAAGCTGCAAATGTCTACGGAGAAGTACATGGTGGTTAGATCGAAAGCTGATCAGGTGACATTTGGGTACTTGGGAAAAGGGTCTTTTCGATGGTTCAGGAACAGGTGAGTCTCTACGTTTTCAAACCTCTTTTTCTGGTTTAGTCTTCTATTTGCTTGAGGGCAAGCAAAAGGCTAAGTCTGGGGGAGTTGATATATCATGGTTTTTACCCTATTTAAGCCATGATATAAGTCCTTTTTATAGAGTCTTTATAGTATTTTGGAGTCTTTTAGAGTCTTTTACAGGTTTAGGTACGTTTGGAGCATTTTGGAGCATTCTGGAGCATATCGAGATGCAGAGTCATGCAGAGACGTCAGAAGTTTGGCATTCGTTTAAGACCTTCCCACCGATGGATTGAGCTCAAATTTGGGCACAAGATAGATCAATGAATTAGCTTTCATTTGGAAGTGGTTTGAAGCCATTCCAACGGTGAGATCGAATGTTATGCCAGTTTTCGTGAAGACTGTCTAGTCTGTCGAGCAGAGGAGTCGACGCATAGGATGAGTATCGACCGATACTACCTAGTATCGATCGATACTGATCGGGAAAATAGGAAACACGACTTTTTAGAAGCCTAAAGACCCTGCAACTTGGCCCAGAAGACTTTAATACTTACCAGAAAGCCCAGAACGTGTTTTTAGTCTATATTTAGGGTTTTCAGCCACCTGTTTAGGCTATGCTTTTATTTTCTGTGTTTGATTTTACTTTGGTTTTAGAGAGACAAGTCTGAATCTCCCTTCGTCCGAGATCAGATCTCTAAACCCTTCTTTCTATTCTATTGATGATTTATTCAAACATGTTGATTGTTTCATTCTCCATGTCTGAGTAGATCCACCTTAGGTTTAGGGTTTTCTCATAAGGGTTTTCTTTGAATGCTAGGTTAAATATCTTTTAGGATTCACCATCTGAATTATAGTTCTTCGCTTAGGTTGTGTTCATAGCTTGTTCTAGATTAGCTACCTAGAATATAAATCTTAGGATAATTGATTAGGTACGAGAGTGCAATTAATTACCTGATAGAACCTAGGTGAGCAAATTGATTATTCGCAAAGAGATTTGCTTTAATTGATTTGTGAACATATCAAACCTGTTGTTAAAGCTGATTTAGACTTTAGGATTCGCAAAGAGATTTGGAATTCCTAGGATTTAGATTTAGATAGTTTTCGCAACGAGAGTTGGTTAGCTATATTTTAGTGATTTGAGTTCAAGAACTGCGCTAAATCTGAATCCTGTTAGTTAGTTAGTCTGCATTCACTGATTTTCTGAGAAAAACCCTGAGCCTATATTTCCCAATTGATTTACATCTCGTTTAATTTCTGCACTGTTTTTAATTACATCTATCTGGCTTAGCGTAATTCGACACTTCATAATTTATTGTGTGATCTCTGTGAGTCTTTGTGGTTCGACCCCTACACTTACTACAACAACTGCTTTAGTATCTTAGGGTATTAAATTGAGCATATCAACGGGTCGATGCTACCCCTACCCGAGGGGTCAGCATCGGTCGATGCTGAAGAAGACAGGTCGAGGCTACCCCTACCCGAGTGGTCAGCATCGACTGATGCTAAGATGGTATCGACCGATACCAGCAGACGAGAAGAAGAAAGGAAACTTCTGTTTTCCTTATTTTGCCCTGGGAACTTCCTGTTTGACCTATTTTCGACCTATAACGATATATACTCTATTTTTATCCTCTTGGAGGCAGCCACCTTTTGTTCTATTCAGACTTTTTTCTATTGAATCATTGTAAGCTTTGGAGAAGAATCTCTGCATATATTGAGAATAATTCTTAACCCTTTCTCTCTTTATTTATATTATGATTTCCTTATCTCCTTTCTTGTTCTTCGTTACTATGTATGAATAGTTCCATAGTTAGGTTAGGGCCTTCAAGGGGATCTACGAGTCATTCAATTAGACACAGATAGGGATTTATCTTTTGTGGTTTTCGCTTATTGTTGTGTTTATTGCTTAGACTTGAGCTGACCGCTAGGTCTATGAACTAGGGCAATCTAAGAGTGCGGAAGTGTCTTAGGTTTCTAGAAAGAACATAAGTGAGCGAATTATCCCTAGCCTGCGGAATTTGATGTTAAGGCGATTCGTGAACATATTGAATCAGCTCGTTAATTCTGATCTAGAATTCTATGCCAACGGAAGTTAAGATTTTAGGGTGCTAGATTTAGTAACCATGAGCACGGAAGTGGATTGGTTAGATATTTATGTTTGAGTTTGAAACTTGCTTTTAATTATTCCCTGGATAGTTGTCTGATTTATGATCTCTGGATTCCTGCGAATAAACCCTCGACCTAACGCCTTTCTTTTATTGAATTTACATCGTTTAAATTGCTCTTGTTACTTTTCTAAAACGAACCATATTTCTGTCTTAACTTAATTTCATAATTGTGAGAATAGTAGTGTTACCTTTGTCTCTGTGGATTTGATCCTAAAGTACTGCATTGACAACCGTTATGATTGCGGTAGTGTGAACTTTAGTTTTAGTTGACTGAGTGAAAATGTTTAAATCATGTGCCCTACTGGAATCTTGGCTTTCGCCCAATAGTATTTCACCCTTTGTCCATTGATAGTGAACTCTTTGCCTTCAGGAGTTATCAGGACAACTATACCATGTGGTCTGACTTCCTTGATTATGAAAGGAGCTTACCAACGAGAACACAATTTTTCAGGAAACAATTGCAAACTAGAGTTATACAGAAGTACCTGGTCATTGGGTTCAAAGTGTCTAGAGATGATCTTCTTGTCGTGATACGCCTTAGTCCTCTCCTTGTACAGCTTCGAATTCTCATAGGTGAGGTGCCTAATCTCATCCTGCTCATTCAGCTAAATCAATCGCCTCTCAGCAGCAGACTTGATGTCAAATTTCATCATCTTTGTAACCCATGCTGCCTTATTCTCGATTTTCACTGGAAGGTGACATGCTTTCCCATAAAGCAAGTGAAATGGTGTAGTCCCAAGTGGTGTCTTGAAGGCAGTCCTATAAGCCCAAAGTGCATCATACAGCTTTGCAGACCAATCCTTCCGAGTTGTACCCACTGTCTTCTCTATAATCTCCTTGATCTGCCTGTTGGAGACCTCAACCTGCCCACTAGTCTGAGGATGATAAGGAGTACCTACACGATGATTCACACCATGCTTCTTCAGCAGCTTTTCGAAGACCTTGTTAATAAAGTGAGTGCCACCATCACTTATAACAATTCGAGGTACTCCAAATCTAGGGAAAATAATGCTCTTGAACAGTTTAAGGACCACTGAAGAATCATTGGTTGGACTAGCAATTGCTTCCACCCACTTAGACACATAGTCTACAGCAACCAAAATATACTTATTCCCATATGATGAAGGAAAATGACCCATGAAATCTATGCCCCAACAATCAAAAACTTCAACCTCAAGGATGAAATTCTGTGGCATCTCATGTTTCTTATTGGTCTTCCCTCTCCTTTGACAAACATCACACTGCGAGATGAAAGTATGAGCATCCTTAAACATAGTAGGCCACCAAAAGCCTGCTTGAAGAACCTTGGACACAGTCTTGAAAGTAGCAAAGTGTCCAACATATTCAGACCCATGACAATGAAATAGCACTGCAGGTACCTCAGACTCTGCAATACATCTCCTGTACATCCCATCAGAGTAGTGTTTGTATAGGTAAGGTTCATCCCAAAAGAATCTCCTTCATTCACGCAAAAATTTCTTCCAATCGTATCCCTTGAGGTGCTTTGGCTCGTCCTCTGCAGCAAAATAGTTGGAGATATCAGCGTACCATGGTCGATCAGGAACGGTCACATCAGCTAGATACCCTTCAGAAACACCAATGTGATCCATAGACAAGACTGGTCCTAATGTCGAAGGGTATCGACCGACACTTGGTGGGTATCGATGGATACCAAAGCCTTTAACTCATGAAATTTGCACTTTGAAGTTTTTCGGCAGAACCACTTTGAAGCCCAGTTTCGATGAAGTAGATATTCTCCTCTGGTAGGAAATCATCGATAGGAACGTCTGCATCGATCCTTATCTGCGAAAGATGGTCGGCAACCCCATTCTCTATGCCCCTCTTGTCCTTAAATTCAATGTCAAAGCCTTGGAGCAAAAGGACCCAACGGCAAAGGCGAAGTTTGAGATCCTTATTCTACAACAAATATTTGAGAGCAGCATGGTCTGTGTGAACAATCACCTTGCTCTCAATCAGGTATGACCGAAATTTCTCAAAGGAGAAAACAACTGCAAGTAGTTCTTTCTCCGTGGTGCTGTAGTTTCGCTGAGCATCATCCAAGGTCCTGCTTGCATAGTAGATAGCATGAAGCTTCTTATCCTTCCTCTGAACCAAAACTGATCCAACTGCAAAATCACTAGCGTCACACATAACCTCAGAAGGCAGATTCCAATCCGGAAGTTGTACAATGGGAGCACTCATCAATGCCTTCTTAATCTGCTCAAGGCTGCAAGACAATCAGGGGTGAAGTCGAATTTGACATCCTTGCATAATAGGGAGGTGAGTGGGCGGGCTAGTTCTGAGAAATCCTTGATGAATCTTCTGTAAACCCCAGCATGACCAAGGAAACTTCGAATGTCCTTTACAGATTTCGGTGGTTGAAGGCTTGTCATGACTTGAATCTTAGCTCTGTCAACTTCTATCCCAGCCTCAGAAACCTTGTGCCCAAGAACGATGCCATGCTGAACCATAAAGTTATCAAGCCAACTCTTGAATGATGATCCATACACTGAAAAATCATCCATGAATACTTCCATAAAGTCCTCAATTATGTCTGTGAAGATAGACATCATACACCTCTGAAAAGTGGCTGGAGCATTACATAATCCAAAGGGCATTCTTCTGTAAGCGAATGTGCCATAAGGACATGTAAAGGTCGTCTTCTCTTGGTCCTCTGGATGTATCGGAATATGAAAGAAACCTGAGTACCCATCGAGAAAACAATAGTACGGATGACTTGCTAACCTCTCCAACATCTGATCAATAAATGATTATGGGAAGTGATATTTCCTTGTGGCCGCATGATATGCTCAAATTAATACCCTAAAAGTAATAAAGAAGTGTCGATTGTAATACTTAGGGATCAAATCCACAGAGACGCAAGGAAACACCCAATAGATTGTATAGAAGAAAATAAAGCTAAGTGATCAATTTAATTGAAAGCAATACGTAAATTAAACTATTGTAAATTCAATTGGAGAAAGATAGGTTCAGAGTATTTCTCAGAAAATCAATGAATGCATATAAACTAACTAATCAGGGTTCAGATTATGCATGGTTCTTGAACTCAAATCACTAACGTATAATTAACCAACTCTCGTTGCGAGAATTATCTAAGCCTAAATCCTAGAATTCCAAATCTCTTTGCGAATCCTAAAGTCTAAACCAGCTTTTAGTTCAAGTTTGATTTGTTCACAAAACAACCAAACCAAATCTCTTTGCGAATAGTTATTTTGCTCACCCTAAGTTCTATCAGGTAATTAATCGCACTATCGTGCCTAATCAATTATCCTAAGATCTAAGTTCTAGGTGATCAATCCAGAATTAGCTATGGGAACAACCTATGGTGAAGAACTAATTCAGATGGTGAATCCAAATCAACTAATCAACCTAGCATTAAGAGAAAACCCTTATGAAAATTCTAAACCTAAAGTGGATCTACTTAGACATGGAAATTGAAGCAATAAACATGACTGAATAAATACTCAAATAAATAATAAAAAAGAGTAACAAGAGGGTTCGAAATCTTCTCTCGGACGAACAAAGTTTCAGACTTGTCTCCCTTCCAAAGCTCTCTCACAAAACCAAAGTAAATTAAAGCATATCTATCAAAGTGGTTGTAAAATCATATTAAATAACCTAAATCACGTTTTGGGGCTTCTTGTAAATAATAAAGTCTTCTGGGCAATTTTGTAATTCTTCAACTCTTATAAAGTTGCTACTCGTGTCTTACTGCAGTGAGTATCGACCGATACTGAGGCTTCAAATCGGGTACTCAGCTACACGAACTTCAACTTCGCTCCAAAATGCTCCAGAAAGCTCCTATATCTCCAATTATGCTCCAAACGTGCTAAAACCTGCAAAAGACTCTAAACCACTACAAAATAGTAGAAATACTCTATAAAACGGACTTATATCATGGCTTAAAAGGGGTAAAAACCATGATATATAACCGCATTCAACTTCCTGTAGTCAATACACATTCGATGTCCAGTGATTGTCCTAGTAGGGATCAGGTCATCGTCCTCATTTTTCACCATAATTATCCCTCCTTTCTTAGGCACATTTTGAATTGGACTGACCCAAGAGCTGTCCGAAATGGCATAGATAATCCCTGCTTCCAAGAGCTTCATTGACTCCTTCCTAACCACTTCTTTCAAGTTCGGATTCAGCCTCCTCTGATGCTCAATTGAAGATTTTGACTCGTCTTCAAGATGAATCCTATGCATGCACAAGTCTGGGGATATACCTGAAATATCATCAAGAGAATAGCCAAGAGCTTTGCGATACTTGCGCAGCTTGTTCAGCAGTAAGGTGATCTTAGCATTATTTAAGGAAGCATTAATGATCACTGGATATGTGGGATTCGGACCAAGAAAAACATACCTTAAATCTGCTGGGAGTGGTTTGAGTTTCGACCTTAGGAGCCTTCTCCTCGCTCCAATCACCAAGCACATCAGCTTTCTTAGAAGTTTCGGCCAACTAATCACATGCTCGCAGGTGATGTCGATCGACACCATCACTGGTATCGCTCGATACTGCTCCTGTTGTGTCGACCATCTTAGCATATCCAGCAGCAACATCACTCAAATACACCTCTGAATCAGCTGAACAGACCAGTGCTCTCTCTAGTGGATCCTTAGGATGTATCTCCAGAAAATACTCTTCAGCTATATCGCTGAAAATATCAACAAAGAAAGTCTGCCCATCGATAGTTGGTCTCTTCATCATCTTCTCCATGTTGAAAGTCATAACCAAATCACCAATGTTAAGAGCTATCTTCCCATTCGTGCAATCAATCAAAGCTCTAGCTGTTGCAAAGTATGGCCTTCCCATAATAAGAGGATCCTTGGGCTCTGCATCATATTCCAAGACAATGAAATCAGTTGGGATTAACCAATTCCCAATCCTATCTTCCCCGGCAACGGTGCCAAATTTGATATGCTCAAATTAATACCCTAAAAGTACTAAAGCACTGTCGATTGTAATACTTAGGGATCGAATCCACAGAGACTCACGGAAACGCACAAAAGATTAAATATACTCGAATTAAGATAAACCAAAAGATGTAATTGAAAGCAATACGTAAATCAAACAAGTTGTAAGTCGATTGGGAGAAAGATATGTTCAGGGTATTTCTCAGGAAATCAATGAATGCAGATAAACTAACTAACATGATTCAGATTTAGCACGGTTCTTGAACTCAAATCACTAAAGTATAGCTAACCAACTCTCGTTGCGAGAACTATCTAAGTCTAAATCCTAGAATTACAAATCTCTTTGCGAATTCTAAAGTATATACCAGTTTTTAGTTCAAGTTTGATTTATTCACAAAACAACTAAACCAAATCTCTTTGCGAATAGTTATTTTGCTCACCCAAAGTTCTATCAGGTAATTAATCGCACTATCGTGCCAAGTCAATTATCCTAAGATCTAAGTTCTAGGTAGCTAATCTAGAACAAGCTTTGAACACAACCTAAGGTGAAGAACTAATTCAGATGTTGAATCCTAATCAACTAATCAACCTAGCATTCAGAGAAAACCTTTATGAGAATCCTAAACCTAAAGTGGATCTACTCAGACATGGAGAATGAAAACAACATTATTGAATAGATCATCAAAGAAATCAATAAGAAACAGGAGTTCAGAGTTGTCTCTCCAAAAACCAAAGTAGAATAATCTATGTCTCAAGTTATGAAAGCGTAACCACCAAAAGTGGCTGAAAAACCTAATTATAATGCTAAAACACGTTCTTGGCTTTTTTGTAATAATTAAAGACTTATGGACCAAGTTGTAAACTTCAAACTTGTTAAATGTCACGTTTCCTTCTTCCTGAAATTGATATCGGCCGATACTAGGTAGTATCGACCGATACTCATCATCTGTGCCCACTCTTCTGCTCGCTAGGCTGGACTGTCTTTACGGAAACCGACATAACGTTCGATCACACCGTTGGAATGGCCTCAAACAACTTCCAAATGAAAGCTAATCCATTGATCTGTCTTGTACCCAAATTTGAGCTCAATCCATCGGTGGAAAGTGTTTCAAAGAATGCCAAACTTCTGACGTCTCTGCATGACTCTGCAACTCCATATGCTCATTTTCACCCAAAACGGCTCATTTTCTCCAAGTGTGCTCCAAACGTGCTAAAACCTGAACAAACTCTAAAAGACTCCAAAATACTAGAAAGACTCTATTAAAAGGACTTATATCATGGCTTAAATGGGGTAAAAATCATGATATATCAACTCCCCCAGACTTAGCCTTTGCTTGCCCTCAAGCAAATAGAAGACTAAACCAGAGAAAGAGGTTTGAAAACACGGAGACTCACCTTTTCATGAAACATTGCAATGACACTTTTCCCAAGCACCCAAATGTCACCTAACCAGCTCCAGATCTAACCACCTTGTACTTCTCCGTAGACATTCGCAGCTTTCCCAAACTCCACACATTATCTCGCAACATTGTTCAAATAAAGCCCTCATCGCCAGTTTCATCACTGCAACCAATGTTCAAGAACCTTCTAGATTCTTTACCATACAATATCATGACAAAAGAACCACCTAATTTACACACTTTTTGGTATTGTTTCTCTCCCCCAGACTTGTTTCTTGTCATGTTCTTTCTTTTTTAGATCTGCATATACACATTAATGTCTGAAACGCGAGTATTGATGGTGTTTGTCACTGAATCCCCGGTTCTTTCCTCTATATGTATCAAAGGTGTAGGCGAATAGTGGTATCACGGGAAATTTTCCTAACCTCGCTTTCAACTTTTGTGTGATCATTCCCTCACAAGTAGAATAATGGGATCGCTGGAAATTTTCCTAGCCCTCTACTCAGAAGAAAATCATTTCATCTTTTATGCTCTTATTTATCAACTTATAACAGGGGAGAGAGATACCATTACTTTAAACACATGGGTTCCTTTTTCAGATATGAATAATGAATCAAGCTCTGTAAACACTAACCACATTGGTGAAGTGCAAAATTTTGGCTCAGGCTTTAGAAGAACTCTGCTGTAGACATGGATGTTTTCTAGTCAACTGGTCAGTCTTTGGATTTTTTATTAGTCGATCTAGAACTGATTCTGTAACACTGTTCACTCAAAAACAAAATAAGAACAGTAGGATCAAGCACAAGATCATCATCTCCAACAAGTTTTGACTCAATAAAACAACGAATTACTCAAAAATGACTGACTCTAAGAAAAACAAACACAATGTCAGCAGACACCTCCCCCAGACTTGAACAACACTGTCCCCAGTGTTATCTAGCCTAAGTTTGGTGAAAGAAAACAAAGGAACCAAGTGGATTGTGAAAATCGAAAATCTTACCTGTGAAGGTGATCAGTGTCGATCGATACATACTGGTATCGATCGATACCCGCTGTATGTCGACACACTGATTTCAAATCAGTGGCATCGAGTTGCTTAACCCAGGGAAATTGATCCAAAGTGTTAGAAGTTAGCACTGTTAGGAACACTCAAAAACAAGTTAATAGCAACAAGATAATCAAGCATAAATCCATGAGTTCAAATGCAAAAAATAAAGCTGACATAAGTTTAACACAAATGAAAAATAAAAAAAGAAATAAAAGACTTATGTACAGACTCACAAGTGGGTTGCCTCCCACCAAGCTCTTGTTTTAAGTCAGTAGCTTGACTTTGGCTCAGGTGATCAGTCAGAGCGAGGTTGAGAACTCACTCCCATGCAAGTTCTACAACTTCTAGCTTCAGAGTTCTGCTCAACATGCTCTCTATAACCTCTTTTCCTTTCTCTTTCAGCTCCAGAGTAAGAATGACTCTAGCCTTAGAGAATGGTTTTGAGGTTCCTTTGCACTTCACCTTGTATCCAATCGAATCCCCATTACGTTTCTGAGGGATTAAAATCATAGAAGCAACACCCTTCACTCCTTTGCTCTTCACTTTCTTCTTTGCCTTAGATGATTTGACGTATTTCTTGGTGATGACAGAAGAATTATCTAGAAGGTCTACGACAGTTGGCTCGTCAGGAGGCTCTTCCAAAAGATCAACTACCAACGTCTCTCCTGTAACAATGGTGATGAAAGAGATATGTGTGGGAGTTCCTCTAGTAGGAATGGCTTTGTAGTACACTTCCTTGTCAATGTACGAGAATGAAATTTTCTTGCTTGGTGTATCCCCAACCGTAGCCATGAACGGTCTTCCAAGAATCAACTGCGTACGAGAGTTTGCAGTCATCTCCACAACCTGAAAATCAGTAGGAACCAGGCAATATCCTACGTTAACCAGCAAATCAGGGATTGTACCATATGGAAGTGAGGTGGAACAATCCGCGAATGTGATAGATCTCTTTGGAGGTCGAATATCAGCTCACAATCTCTCTGCAATTGCCATTGACATGACGTTGACGCTAGCCCCCGAGTCAACAAGAGACTCTTTGAATTCAACTCCAGGGATAGAGCATGGAACTGAGAATATTCATGGGTCTTCCCTCTTAGTTAGCTGCTTCAGTTGAGGTGGTGTACTTCTGGCCTTGATGAAGAGTGCCTTAATCTCTTCCTCAGTTTCTCTGCAATTTTGGAAGTAACACTCCATAGGACGGTTTTCAAAAGCTTCTTCAAAAGATATAACGTGGGGAATCCTCCTTACCATCTTCTCAAAAGCGAGCAACTTCTCTGCAGTGATGGGTTTCATGAGATGTCTAGGTGGTCTAGGATATGGTATCTTAGGCTTGTAGACACGTTCCTCAATCATCTCCGGTTTCATTTCAGCAACTGAACTGGTATCGACCGACACAATGGTGGTGTCAATCGATGCTTTCGCTCTGGAATCGTCCCTGGCAGAACCTTGGATGTGTGTCGATCGATACAAGGGGGTATCGGTCGACACATATGTGGTGTTCGAAATCTCATCATCATTCTTAGCATGATGGACGAAAATCTCTGCAGTTGAGCTCTTCTGCACTCCTGGGTGTACCTCTTTTCCACTCCTCGAGGGGATAGCAGTGACGTATTCGTTCTTTGAATGAACCATCAGTCCCTTGACAGTTGCTGCAGTATGAGCTACCTGAGTTTCCAGCATCTTCTGCTGAATATTAATAGCGTCGATCCTTCCACTCATATCATTGTATAGGACATCAATCTTCCCATTGAATTTCACAGTTAGCTTCTGATGTCCTTGAATACCCTGCTCAAACATAGATTCAATCTTGCTTTCAGAAGTTCTGGGTGGTGTGGGTGGGCGTTGATACCTTTGATCCTGAGATCCAACTCCATCAATGTAGTTAACATATTAAACTTCATCATTTTCAGCAAGATGAACGGCCTTCTGCTGCTTGCCCATCAACAAATTATGCACCGAATCCAGCTTCGCATGCACTTTACCAATCTGTGATCCATCAACATCTACGTGCAGCCTTTTTCACTCGAGATCAGCACCATTGGCTCTATTTCTAGATGCCAAGTTCTCAATAAGCACATAAGCATCGTCGGGATACCTGGTGTTAAAATTTCCATTGCTCGCAGCATCCAAGGTCATCTTGTACCTCCAATCAATCCCTCTAACCAAAATACCCAGCAGCTGAACCTTAGTGAGCCCATGATGTGGACAATCCCTCTTATATTATCTGAATCTCAGCCAAGCAGCCTTAAATGCCTCAGTCGGTCCCTGAGAAAACATGGAGATCTTATTCCTAAGCTCCTTGGATCTCGCATCATCATATAAATTGTTCAAGAACGCATTCTTAGTCTCATCCCATGTAGTCAGCGATCCAAGTGTCAACTGCTTAAGCCAATAAGCTGCATCCCCACCAAGAGAGTATGGGAAGAGCTTACATAAGAGGTAATCAAAGGATACTCCATGGCACTTGATGCTTGTAACCAAATCCTCAAACCTCTCTATGTGATCTATCGGGTGTTCATTGGAAAGACCATGAAAAGGGTCCTGACCCATAAGAGTGAAGTATGCAGGTTTCAGCTCAAAGTCATTCTTTAGAAAAGCAGGAGGACGAATCGCTGATCAATTGACGTAGAACTGATCAGGCCTGTTGCATTCACAAATTGTTCTACCACGCTCAACCGCAGCGTTCTCAGCATTCGCAACAACTGCAGGGACAATGATATTTCCAGCTTCATCAATTCGTTGCCCTCTCTCATTGCACAATTGACCCTCTTGGTCTCTCAAAGTTCCAGTAGCATCCTGAATCAAAATCATTGTATTGTTCATCTCTGCTTGCCTTTTTGATTTTCTGTTTGTATGTTCCAAATTTGCTAGCTGCTCGTTTGACAGGTCAACTAGCGGAGTGTTCTTGTTCCTTCGGGTTTCACGAAGAGGCATGCACCTGAAACACAAAAGTCAAGAACGTAAGTAACCAAAATTAACGATGGGTATCGACCGATACCACTAGGGTGTCGATCGATACTCAACGATTTAGATGAAATTCTTAGCTAAAATCTAATGGCGAAATTGAGTCCCCGGAAACGGCGCCAAATTTGATATGCTCAAATCAACACCCTTAAAGTACTAAAGCAGTGTCGATTGTAATACTTAGGGATCGAATCCACAGAGACTCACGGAAACGCACAATAGATTAAATAAACTCGAATTAAGCTAAAACAAAAGATGTAATTGAAAGCAATACGTAAATTAAACAAGTTGTAAGTCGATTGGGAGAAAGATACGTTGAGGGTATTTCTCAGGAAATCAATGAATGCAGATAAATTAACTAACATGATTTAAATTTAGCAAGGTTCTTGAACTCAAATCACTGAAGTATAGCTAACCAACTCTCGTTGCGAGAACTATCTAAGTCTAAATCCTAGAATTCCAAATCTCTTTGCGAATCCTAAAGTCTAAACCAACTTTTAGTTCAAGTTTGATTTGTTCACAAAACAACTAAACCAAATCTCTTTGCGAATAGTTATTTTGCTCACCCTAAGTTCTATCAGGTAATTAATCACACTCTCGTGCCTAATTAATTATCCTAAGATCTAAGTTCTAGGTAGCTAATCTAGAACAAGCTTTGAACACAACCTAAGGTAAAGAACTAATTCAGATGGTGAATCCTAATCAACTAATCAACCTAGCATTCACAGAAAACCTTTATGAGAACCCTAAACCTAAAGTGGATCTACTCAGACATGGAGAATGAAAACAACATGATTGAATAGATCATCAAAGAAATCAATAAGAAACAGGAGTTCAGAGTTGTAATTCCAAAAACCAAAGTAGAATAATCTCTGTCTCAAGTTATGAAAGCGTAGCCACAAAAAGTGGCTGAAATACCTAATTATAATGCTAAAACACGTTCTGGGCTTTTTGTAATAATTAAAGACTTCTGGACCAAGTTGTAAACTTCAAACTTGTAAAACGTCACGTTTCCTTATTCCTGAAGTCGGTATCGGTCGATACTAGGTAGTATCGACCGATACTCATCCTCTGTGCCTACTCTTCTCCTCGCCAGACTGGACTGTCTTCACGGAAACTGGCATAACTTTCGATCGCACCGTTGGAATGGCCTCAAACCACTTCCAAATGAAAGCTAATCCATTAATCAGTCTTCTATCCAAATATTAGCGCAATCCATAGGTGGGAAGTTCTTCAGCGAATGCCAACTTTCTGACATCTCTGCATGATTCTGCATCTCCATATGCTCATTTTCACCCAAAACGGCTCATTTTCTCCAATTGTGCTCCAAACGTGCTATAACCTGAAAAGACTCTAAAAGACTCCAAAATACTAGAAAGACTCTATTAAAAGGACTTATATCATGGCTTAAACGCGATAAAAACCATGATATATCACATAACCAAATCACCAATGTTAAGAGCTATCTTTCCATTCCTGCAATCGATCAAAGCTCCAACTGTTACTAAGAATGGCCTTCCCAGAATAAGAGGATCCTTGGGCTCTGCATCATATTCCAAGACAATGAAATCAGTTGGGATTAAGCAATTCCCAATCCTAATTGGAACATCTTCTAGCAATCCTTCGGGAAGTCGAACTGAGCGATCAGCAAGTATCAGTGGAGATCAGCAAGTATCAGTGGACTTGAAGTCTGCCATCCCCATCCGCTGAGCAACTTAGTATGGCATGAGGTTCACACTTGAGCCAAGATCACAAAGAGAACGCTCAAATCTTTCCGTGAAGATCGTACAATCCAACACAAAACTCCCTGGATCTGGTAGCTTCTCTGGGATCTTGTTGAGTAGAATCGTGCTGCACTCATGAGTAATCATCAAAACTCCATCCTCAAGGTTCACATTGCTTGATACCATCCTCTTAACATATTTCCTAAATGCTGGGGAAGTCTTGATAGCATCGACAAAAGGAAGCTTAACAATCAACTTATCCATTATCGCCTTGCATCTAGAGTCTTCTACAACCTTCTTGGTCTTCCTAAGAGGCTTAAGGTAAGGTATCTTAGGTTTGTAAACCCTTTCTTCAATCAACTCGGGTTGCTTCTCGACCTCGGGGTTCATGTCTGTCGACAAAGAATTGGTGTCGATCGACAAACTTGGCTTTGACACGTCCCGGGAAGGTTTTTGGGCTTGTGTCGCTCGACAAGATCAACGAAATTTCCTGCAGTTAGGCTCTTTTTCACTTCTGGATTGACCTCTTTTCCACTCCTCAAGGTGATTGCATGAACGTGTTCCCTCGGATTCTCTGTCTTCCCTGGAAGAAAACCATCTTGCCTATTCACAGCTCCTGCAGTTTGGGCAACCTAAATTTCCAGCTTCTTCTGATGAATACTGAGAGCCTCGATTTTTCCATTCAGGTATGTGTACATAGCATCCATCTTCCCATTGAAATCCACTGTCATCTTCTGCTGTCACTGAAGAATCTGTTCAAGCATACACTCAACCTTGCTCTCTGGGGTTTTGGGAGGTAGAGGTTGATAAGACGAATTTCCATAAGTTCGAGTGTAGTCACTTCTCTGGAATGGTTTATGGGCAAATTGATTTGTTCCAAAACCAGTTGGATTGACTTCAGACTTGTACCCTCCTCGCTGAGCATTGTTGGTAAAGTTTCGGTTGTTGTTTTGCTGGTATTGATATATATGACATTGAAAACCAGCACCACCAATGTAGTTAACATCTTCCACTTCATCCTCATCGAAATTCTCAACCTCATCAGCAAAGTGAACAGCATTCTTCGTCTTTCCTATCAAAAGATTGTGCACTGAATCCAGCTTACCCTGAACCCCAGTAATCTGCGATCCATCCATGCTCTTAGTCTGCTTTCTTCGCTCAAAGTCTGCATTCTTGGTACTATTACTAGATGCCAAGTTCTCAATAAGCACATAAGCATCGTAAAATATCTGGTGTTGAAGTTCCCATTACTCGCAGCATCTTAGGCCATCTGATACCTCCAATCAATCCCTCTGAAGAAGATACCCATCAACTGAACCTTAGTAAACCTGTGATGTGGACAATCCCTCTGATATGAGCTGAATCTCACCCAAGCAGCTTTAAACGCCTCAGTCGCTCCTTGAGAAAATTGGGAGATCTTATTCCTAAGCTCCTCGGATCTTTCATCATCATAGAAATTGTTCAAGAAGGCATTCTTAGTCTCCTCCCAGGTAGTCAGTGATCCAGGCGGCAACTGCTTAAGCCAATAAGCTGCATCTCCACCAAGAGAGTATGGGAAGAGATTACAAAAGAGGAAATCATTTGACACTTCATTGTACTTGATGCTAGTAACCAAGTACTCAAACCTCTCAATGTGATCCATGGGGTGTTCATAAGAAAGACCATGAAAAGGGTGCTGACCCATAAGAGTGTAGTATGCAGGTTTCAGCTCAAAGTGATTCCTCTGAAAAGCAGGAGGGCGAATCACTGATCGATTGGCATAGAACTGATCAGGCCTGTTGTACTCACCAATTGTCCTACCACGATCAACCACATCATTCCCAACATTCCTCTCGTTTTCGCGCGCAGCTGGCGCGACAATCTCATCAACAACAACTGGAGGTACAATGACGTTTCCATCTCCATCAAGTCATTGCCCTCTCTCATTGCACATCATCACGAGTCAATACCACTAGATTATTCATCTCTGTTGGCTTCTTTGTTTTCCTGTTTGCACGTTCCAAATTTGCTAGATCCTTGTGAGAAAGATTAACTAGCTGAGTGCTCTTGTTCCTCCTGGTTTCGCGAGTGGACATACACCTGAAACACAAAAGACAAGGCACATAAGTAACAAAAATAAGAAAAAAAGTAAAATAAAACGATGAGTATCGACCGACGCTGGGTGGTGTCGCTCGACACTATCGAACTTAGTCAAAATTCTAGACTAAAATCTAATGGCGAATTAAGAATCCCCGGCAACGGCGCTAAATTTTGATAAGCTCAAAATGTAATACCCTAAAGTACTAACAACTTTGCAGTTGCAGTATGTAGGGGTCGAACCACAGAGACTTAAGAATCACACAATAGATTATATAGATTCGAATTAAGCTAAGTAAATCAATAAAACATGAAGCAATAATGTAGTTTAAAGAGTTGTAAATTCAGTGGAGGAAAATAGGTTCAGGGTATTTCTCAGGAAATCAGAGAATGCAGATAAAGCAATTAATCAGGATTCAGATTTTAGCGCAGTTCTTGAACTCAAAACACTGAGCTATAACTAACCAACTTTCGTTGCGAGAATTATCTAAGTCTAAATCTCATAATCCCAAATTTCTTTGCAAATCCTAAAGACTAAACTAGCATTAAGTTCAAGTTTGATTTGTTCACAAAACAACTAAACCAAATTTATTTGCATATAGTTATATTACTCACCCTATGTTTTATCAGATTATCAATCACACTTTCGTGTCTAATTGATTAACCTAAGATCAAAGTTCTAGGTGATCAATCCAGAATTTAGCATTAAGAACAACCTATGGTAAAGAACTAATTTGATTATGAATCCTAACTAACTAATTAACCTAACATACAAAGAGATCCTTTATGAGAACCCTAAACCTAAAAAGAGATATACTCAGACATGGAGATTAAGTAAAACAACATGATTGAATAGCACTCAAAAGTAATAATAAAGAGAATAAACAAAGGTCCGAAATCTTCTCTCGGATGAACAGGGTTTCAGACTTGACTCCCTCAAAAACTCTCTCAACAAAATCAAAAGTAGAATAATGCTTAGCCAAAACGTGGTTGAAAAACTAATTATATGCTAAAACATGTTTTGGAGCTTCTTGTAAATAATAAAGACTTATGGACCAAAGTGCAATTTCTTCAGATAAGGAAAAAGTCGCGTTTCGTTTCTTCAGGCAGTCGGTATTGAACGACACCAGGTGGTATCGCTCGACACAAGGACCTCAAATCGACCCTCACAGCTACATGATCCATGCTTTGCTCCAAAATGCTCCATAATACTTCAATATCTCCAATTTAGCTTCAAACGTACCTAAACCTGAAAAGACTCAAAAAGACTCCAAAAATACTAGAAATATTCTATAAACGAGATTTATATCACGGTTAAAAATGGGTAAAAACCATGATATATCAGAATCGCCGGATATAAGGTATTCTTGTTGATCCTCGAGAAACACATATGTTGATTTGGATAGTCGACGAGTACTCCAACATGTGTAACGAATGAAACACCAATGATCAATGGTCTTTTTGTATCCTTTATCATCTCTGTGGATTTCTCTAAAATCAAACACAAAATTTGAACAGAGGCAGAACCTTAACTCCAAAAATGTGTAGAAATTTACGATTTTAATACGAAACATAATGGTAGTATGCCAAGTTTTACCTCATCTTGGCTTTGTGCTGTGGTTTGAGATCGCTATAATAAAGAGTCCATCGATCTCTGGAACGGAGAAGCCATGAAGGAACTGATTTTAAGACATTGCTCATCTATATCTCTCTGACACATGTGTTTTAAGACACCCCTCATCTATAGTTTTCGCCAGGAGGGATGTCTTTGTTAAGTTTCATGGGTAAAAACGCCATGTCCATGTCACTCAAGTTCCCATCTCACTTCCGATATGGATATTCTTCACACTATTCCATTACCAAAGAGAGAGAAAGAGAGAGAGAGACTCTTTCGGATCAATGGAAGTTTAGCCCGCCATTTGATTTGAGTTTCTAAAAGCTTAACAAAGGCTATTTTAGGACATGCCCAATGTAGAGTTCTTTGGTTGTCTTGTTTTTCGTTTACCGAAAATAATTGATCATTATGTTTTTACTAGAATACACAAATAAAAATAAAATATTTAGACGCCGAATTTGTGAGATTCCAACCTCGGAGAAATTAATTTCAAAATATTACCTTTCATTTAATCTTAAATAATTTTACAAAATACAACTTAAATCATAAATAAAACCGAAGCAAATAGCGAATAATTGTCTTTAAATTGAAATAACTGAAATGCCAAGTAAAGCCCAAAGGAGAACTTCCGAACTCCCAAAACCGCGTACCACACCGGAATTACTCATCCAGTTCCACGTACTCAATATCATCAACAACATCATCATACTCGCCTACAAGAAGAGAGAGGGGTGAGTAATTGGGATTACTCAGCGAGAACTAAACGTAGAATCTCATCCCCACACCCACACATATTGAACCAACATATCAAGAATAAGTATAAACCAGCAATCATATATCACGCTCTAGAAGCGTCCACATAACTACCAAACAAGAGGTACCACAAAAAATATATATCTAGAGCCAATAGCTCCACAAGTTTTTGGGTCACACAGACACCAGAGCTCGCCCGAACCCCTCACGGCGTTGGTTTTGATGCCAAGGTTACACCCCACCAGTTCCATCACACAAATGGTTCTGATGCCAAGGTATACACCCCACCAGTTCCAGCAAACAAATGGGTGCCAACAACAAGGTATACACCCCACCAGTTCCATCACACAAATGGTTCTGATGCCAAGGCATACGACTGATGCGTTATCGGATTCGTCTCCGAAATTTGAGGTCTTAAATTTGTAAACCTTAAATCCTGCAAGTGCACATATGTGCGTTGTAGTACTTGAGGCATCGATCCATAGGGAGAGGGTGCTGTTCTATGAGACCTTAGACGCTGTAAAGTAAATAAACCTAGAATGAATATAATTTTATAGGGTTTTTGTAACTAGAATTTTAAAGAACGAAAAAATGGAAAACTTCTACTAATCTAATCTAAGAAAATTGACCACTACCTAAGCTAAGGTTATTTGAACTACTAAACTAATGCTAAGAGAATCTAAACCTATCCTAAGAAATTCTAAGACTAACCTAATACCTAAGAGAATTGACTACTAACCTAGACCTAATGTAATCGTTGACTAAACTACTTCTACGGACTATATTGCTAAACTACACTACTAAAGATGATTGTAACTTATTCTAAAACGTTTCTGGGTCGAGAGGAATATCTCGGGGTATGCTCGATTCAATCAAACGGCCCCTATCTCATTAGTAACCGGTGTTTCTAGATTATAACTCCACAAACATGACAGAATAATGACGTAGTCTACTTCCGTATAACCTACGCCCTACAATCTATTCACTCGTCCAGTAGCTTCCGTCACTGGCCGCGCGTAAGATTGTGATAGGCTAGTGGGTCCATAGGTTCACGGCACTCCGTAAGTATACTTCCAAAATCTTACCACGCGCACACCTTGTGGATGAACTTTGCTGGTGATTAGATGCAACACTTCCGTAGTTCTAAACTCCCCCTATCAGCCTGTAGTTCATGATACTAGATTCATGCATTAACAACTTTCCACAAGAAGAGCTCTAGAAATTGGCTAGGGTTTATCGAGTGAAATCCTTATCGAACATAGAATTCCCCTCGATAATCCTTTAAACCCAACAATCTAAACTACTCACACATACTGGAAAAAGACATAATTAAATTAAGCATAAGATTGGTGAAGAAGCCTCACGAACAAGAACTAACCTCGGTTATAAACCTCCTTACCAATCCCGAAAATCTCGATGCAAGAGTACAAGAATGAAACTAAAATATTGTGTAGAATGTGTCTAGGGTTAGCTTCTCGAAATTTCTGTCTAAAACAAGTATATATAGGTCTTCAACAAGCTTAGGTCGTTTTAGGGTTTGACGGGAAAACACGGTTTTGGCCTCGGTTGAAGTAACATATCGTCTTGGGCGAAAATAGGCTTGGCCGCAGCTCCGTCTTCTCTGGCCACGGCGAAGTGGCTTCTGGCCGCGGGTGGAGTGGCTTCAGGGGTGGCAGAATGGTTCTTGGCCGCAGCTCCGGCTCCTTGACCCGCGGCGGCTTCGTCTTCACGGCAGGTTCATCGGTCTTCAGTGCTTCGGGTATAGTTTAGGATCCATCCATTGGATTGTCCCCAATCCAATTGCATTTGAAAGCTGGTTGTCTCTACTTTGTAGTATTCAAATTTGGTGATGATCAAACGGAGAAATGTCTTCTTTGATTGCAAGACTTTTTGACGGTCCAAGTTTATCCAAAAACGTTCTTTTGCTCCGAAATGCACTCTTTAATCCCGAGTTACCTGAAAAAAGTCTTAAAACCGCAAACATGCTAAACACGTAATAAAACCATAGAAAACTAAGCGGAACACTTATTAAAGTTTTCTAAAATATATAGCAAAACGGGTAAAAATACGGTGTTATCACACCCCTAGACTTAAACCTTGTTTGTCCTCAAACAAGACAAAGCTCAAGCTTGGAAATGATCAAACAAAAATCATCGGGAACTAGAAATCTCAGAGACCGTCCTTCTAAACCATAACCATCGAACTACATCAATCGCAATCTAGCCTAGAAAATTCTCACTAGAAGTTCCCGTAACACTAGTCCACATTATCTATCATACGAAATATAAACTTTCAAAATCCAAAAATCAGTTCAACTATCTCTCTAAATTAATTAAGTATAGGCGTGAGTTTCTCATCAAAAGGATTAAATCAAGACAATCGAGGCTAGGTATTAAAGGCATTTAGAGGTGAGGTTAAGAGTGTTTCGGGTTACCATAATTTCTCCGGAGGGTGCGAGATATTATGCAAAACAGTAATAGAAGAAGGACCTATTGATCACCACAACTTCCAGTCACTTCTTCTTGCGTAAAAACGTTGCACTTCCTCTTTCCGGAAACATAAGTGTTTTGTCATTCCCCCAGACTTAGAATTTTCTGTGGGCTCGAAATGACAAACTTCTCACAAACGAACCATGGATGCCTCATAAGTATTTCGACCAACCTAGACTCTTTTTAAGGCTTTTGTTTCCTTTCCCTTTCACTTATTTTCGATTTATTGTTTTTTTTTAAAGGGGAAACGCCTTTTATCGAAGTAGAGTCTTAGGTGGACGAAAATTTACCATGATTTTGAGTTTTTCCAAGGCATAACCAAACTCACATCTTTGTTGAATTCACCACCACCGATCGCGTATAGTCTTCGTCTATAGTGACTGAAAGATGTGTCGTTCCTCTTTCTCCGGCGTTTTTGCACATATCTGCACATAAATCACAAAAAGAGTTGCATGAGGTTTGAACAATGGTTAAGTTTCGGGTGGGATACCAACTAAAGATGAGCTGGCCATTCATGTACGACAAAGAGTGGTAAAAGGTAAAAGAACATCATGAACGTATGATTCTTTATCTTTGCCTAAACCTTTGATGAGAAAATTAAGTAAAGATTAAGTCCAAATAAAATAGAGCTAGCATATTCCATCATAGAGAATCTCTATGGTCTAAATTCCTCTGGGGATTTCGCATTAACAGAAACTCTAGCTACCGCCTAGTCTAGAACCAAATTACGAAAGAGCATGTTACTAGGAGATAGCGTATAAGTACACTGGTCGGTTATCGTCATGGATTTCTTTCATTATTCCCTCAAAACGTATTCCTACTCTTTTCGAAAAACTTGAAATTTTTTAAGAAAAAAGTCGGAAGATGCAAAATGCAAACACAAATGAAAGAAGTGGTAGTTAGTAAGGGATGAAATCCTCCCCCAGACTTAAATCACAATGTCCTCAGTGAGAAATAAATCGAGTAAGGACGAATAATAGATGTATGTAATAATTGAAAAAATTTAAGGAAAAAGAAAACTTACTTGGATGCGGTTGGAGAATGGATTTGGGAATGGAATGGTCGTGATTTAGGGGTTGTAGATGATGATATGGTGATGGCAACAGATGTGGGGATGTTTTGGAATGGTTTGGCATCGATCGAGGAACAAAACAAATCGTTCAGGATCGTCAGGGGGCTGGCCGCGGGTCAAAGGGCTGCAGCCACAGCCAATTGCAAGCTGGCCTCGGGTCCGTTGATTGCGACCGCGGCCAAGGGCTGGCTCGCCGTGGGTCTGGCTTGTGCAGCCGCATACGAGTTTCTTTTGCAGTCAAGTACTTCCTTGCGGTTCGTGCTGGACCAATCAGCTTCGAACCGTATCTCCATCTTTTTGTCTTTTCGGTTTTTTGATTTTTTTTTGGGTTTTTTGGTTTTTTAGAAAACTGAAAACTAAGAAAAGAAAAAATTAGTAGAAAAAGAAAGAAATACTAGAAAGAAAAATGTACCTAAAATGGGTTGCCTCCCATTGTGCGCTTTGTTTAAAGTCGTTTAGCTCGACGTTGGTATCGAAGTGAGCTTAGTAGTAGAAAGATAGCGTCTTACGACAAATCTTCTTTGATCTTCTTTGGGTTTCCTCATCATATGAATCATCGCTTGTTCGTGGATCGGGATCAGGATCTAGTTCGGGATCCATCGTGCTAGAATGTCTCTCTTCTCCTTTTTTGAATTGTATGGCAATGTAGAACACGTCTTTGTCGATGTTAGCGAAGGAAACACATCGATTTGGCCAATCCATGATAGCTCCAACGGTTGATAAGAACGGCCATCCTAGAATTATCGGTGTTGCATATTTCTTCGTTGTTTGGACGATGTAAAAATCAACGGGGGCTACGCAATCTCCGATTCTTATTGGCATGTCTCAGGCAATCCCTTTTGGTGTGGTACAAGTCTCGTCGGCCATGCTGATTTTTGTCCGGGTACGATGTATGTGCTTAATACCGAAGCGCTTTACGGTCGATTTTGACATGATGCTCAAGCAAGCTCCGGAATCACAAAGAATGTTCTTAAATTAAAATCCACGGATGCTACAAGTGATAAGGCACTGACCTTGTTCTTCGATTTTGTGGAGACTCCTAACGGGTTTTCCGTTCATGGCATTGTCGAAAAGATCTTCTATCTCCATTAGGGACTCCTTGCTTTCAAAAAAGAAATAATCAATCATATGATCCATGTAAGCTCTAGCAAAAGTAATACCTCTAGGTAGATTATGAACCACGTTGTTGAATTCCTCTAACTTTTCTCGGTTTATCTTATTCGGGTACTCTCGGTACCTCTCGGGACGGTAGATTCGTATAGTATGGGAAGCGGCATAGGGTGTTGTTGAGCGTCTTGCTCTCATGAAATAGACATGAATTTCTTCCCTGCTCTCATTGCTGTAGCGGAAGAAAGCGTATGTAGGTCCTTTTTCCCAAATTTCTTCGAAGGAGGTGTGCATCAGGATTGATTTGACAAATCTATTAAACTCGATCAATCTCTCTCGGGTGGTGCATTCTGCATTCTGTTATTGGACTTGGTGGAGTAAGGCATATAGGGCATGTAAATCCTCGGTGGACTCCTTTGAAGTGTTGTTGATGAAGAGGATGAAGTTTCTTTATGAACTTCTTCATGAGCTTGAATCACCTTGCAAGGTGCATATAAATCTTGTTCCAGGTCGCTCGAAGGCTCATCTGAGGTTTTAGTGTCAATGGATAATGCAGCTTGCTCAAAAGGGAGTGCTTGGGACTCATGATAACACCGGTTTTTGACAATTTTTATGGATCACTTTCATATTCTTTTGCAGGTGTTTTAACTCTGTTTTCAAAGGTTTTCAAGTGATTTTCATATTTTAGAGATTTGAAAGACGTTTCAGGTAACTCGGAATAAAAGAGTGCATTTCGGAGCAAAAATACGTTTTTGGATAAACTCGGACCTTCAAGAAGTCTTGCAGCTAATGTAGAACTTTTCACCGTCTGATCATCCCCAAATTTGGGTACAATAAAATATAGACAACCAGCTTTCAAATGCAATTGGATTGGAGGCAATCCAATGGTTGGATCCTTAAATACACCCAAATATTTGAAGGCAGATGAAGCTGCCCCGAAGACGAAACCGCCGCGCCTGAAGGAGCTGGACCCACGACCTGAAGCCATTTCGCCACGGCCAGAGGTGACGGACCCGGGGCCAGCTCCCTGCGCGACCAAACCGACTTGTTTCTTCACCCGAGGCCAAAACCATCTTTTCACCATCAAACCCTAAACGAGATTAGCTCTATAAATAATTATTTTATGCCTCTTAGACATACACATTATATTATTCTCACGCTTGAAGGCAGAAGCGAAGCTCTTGTGACTTGTGCACTTGTTTTTTTTTGGTTTGGAGCAAAGGATTATCGATTCGTGTTCTTCGATAGAGAAGCTTTTTTCATCCCTTTTTACTTACTATTTTTATTTGTCTTATTGAATATGATTACCTCAGCTATGGCTGAGTAATCTCCTTGTTGGGTATAGGGGGTTGAAGGGGAGCTTATGGTTCGATTTCTTATTAGGTTTTTAGTCTAGGATACCGATTGATTAGGGTTCTTCGTTCCATCCTTGTTGTTAATGCGTTGCTTGACTAACCGTCTTAGCAATCAATATTAGGTAATTTAGAGCCACATAAGTGTTGTATCTAATCTCTTGATCTAGGGTAGACGAGCAAATCCGTCGTAAGATTTCGGAAGTATACTTACAGAGGAATTGTGGGCGTAAACGACCTTTGAGAGTATCATTCACTTCTTGCGCGGACGGAGTCGGATGCTACCGTCTGAGTACAGAAGTGAGTATGTTTGTAGGATTACGGTAGTAGACTACATGCAGCGTACGTGTTCCAAGTTCTAGAACCCAAAGACGACAAAAAGTCGCTTTAGAAATCCTAGAAATCTCCTTGTAAAAATCGGCCATAAACCATAGATAAAATAGTTAGTTAGCTTATGCCCTTCTTAGTTTAGTTTAGATTCCATAGATACGACCGTGACAAAACCCAAAAGATATTTACGTCTAGACATAGGTTAGAACTCGTTAAAAATTGGACAACGTCTATCCCTCTGGATTCGATCCCTAAGTACTACTTCGTGTGCTGTGCACTTGCGGCTTAGATATAAAGGGTAAAACCCCACGCCGGGATTAATTCCTGGTGTGTCAAGTTTTTGGCGTCGTTTCCGGGGATGGTTTAGTTTGTTTGATTTCG
Source organism: Eutrema japonicum (assembly GCA_030161315.1). Lineage (NCBI taxonomy): Eukaryota > Viridiplantae > Streptophyta > Magnoliopsida > Brassicales > Brassicaceae > Eutrema > Eutrema japonicum. The sequence goes on from BSQW01000011.1 coordinate 34,754,027, forward strand.
TATTCTAATTTATGCTCTAGACACTTTTGATTTTCAAGTTCTTTGTTTTATTTTGAATTTCTCCTTTACCATTGTCTTTTGTTCTAAGGTGCATGCACACTAGGAGAACTCCTAGAGGAACGGTACTGCTACTAGACGATATCGACAAACACGAGAGAGAACTCCGAGAGAGAACTTAAAGATGGCCGAAAATGACTACCCGGAAGATCAACAAAACCGTGATCAACTAGATCACGAGTATGACCGTGATTTTTTGGATCATGAAGAAGATCAAGAGGATTTCCATGGTTCTAATGACTAGCCACATTTGAATCACAAAGAAAACCACAACGAAAACCGAAATGCTGAAAATCCGAGGTGACAACTTCCCGTCGATCGTGATGCACCAAGGAGCGATGCTCAAGCTAATGCACCGATTTCTCCTAATGGCGTAAACGCCAACCTCGCATACACGCTAACCCTCCAAGGACACAAGCGCGTAACCGCATCATTGCTTTTTTTGATGCACCGTATCAACACTTCCAAAACCGAGCGGCTATACAACTTCCTATATCGAACGGAAACAATTTTGAGATCAAACCTCAAATCATTGTTTTGTTAAAGCAAAATCAGTGTCATCGACTTGCAACCAAGCATCCGATAGAGCACATCGAGTTGTTCGAAGAGATATGCGGAACGACGAGAACGAACCAAGTTCCCGCCGATTATTTGAAGTGTACGCTTTTTTCCTTTTTTAGCCGATAAAGCTCACCGTTGGTTGAAATCTTTGCCCGCATGATCAATTACTAATTGGGAAGAGTGCAAAGCCGCCTTCTTAAACCACTTCTACACGAAGTCGAGATCCAACGCGCTAAAAAACAAAATCCAAAGTTTCCATCAACAACCGGTGGAGTCTTTCTATGAAGCGTGGGAACGTTTCAAGGAGTACGAGAGAGATTTCCCTCATCACGGTCCGATGTGCTCAACAATTTCTACCAAGGATTACTATCGAAATATCAACTTTTTCTCGACATGGCCAGCAATGGAGACTTCTCCATGAAGACCATCAACCAAGGAAGAGCTCTCATCGAAAATCTTGCTATGTCGGATAACAACAATTCTTCCGACTACGATAGATCGACTAGATCGAACGTGTCGGAATCGAAAGAGATTTTCGAGCTAAAAGTCATGATGAACCGACTTGTCAACAAACAAAACCGCCAAGTACATGCTTGTGAAACTACTGTTGCAGTCGATGGTGACACTTATTACGAACCCGACAACAACGGTTCGTATTTTCAAGAAGAAGAAGTTAACTATGTGGGAGCACAAGGTCAATACCAAAGTCGTTTCAACAACGGATTCAACAACAACTTCCGCAACGCCAACTTCAAAAACCTCTCGTATTGAAACCCAAACGTGGAGAACCCTCAAGATCAGCTTTATCCACAACAATCAAGGCCATACCAAAACCGGTTCCAAAATGGGAACTATGGAGGAAATGAGAACTTCCAACTGAGACCGCCCTTCAACGTTCACGTCTCTCCTTACAACAACTCAAACGCGCAGCAAAAAGGTAAATCTAACTCTCAACTTGCTGTCCAAATAGCGAAGCGAGCAATCGATTCAACTCCTCGCTCAAAGAAACGAGAAGACGACAAAAGATTTTAACATCAAGGTCAATTGTATGTACAACGACTTGAATGAGAAATTTGAATCTATTTCAACCCATGTCAAGAAGTTGGATATGCAAGTCTCTCAAACAGCGGACTCCACTAAGAGACTGAGCGGAATTTTACCAGGAAGAGTGGAAGATAACCCGTAGAGATTTGCAACGTGATTTTCACCATACCCGAGAAGGAAGTCGATGCTAAGATGGAACCTAGAGAAGTTCCAAAATTCATCCAACTCTATGGACAAGTCATTACCGAATCCAAGATGATCCAAAAGCCACCATTCGAGGTACCGAAACTAATCCCGCTTCAAAGGCTTAGAAAAGCCTATGATCCGGGACGTTTTTCTTTTTCTTGTTGGATTTCGGGAATTTATTTTGCAAATTGTTTGTGTGATTCCGGAGCCAACATCAACATCATGTCTAAGACATTTGCCGAGAAACTCGGTATAATGAATCTCACGCCATCTACCGTGAGCGTAATATTTGGGGACTAATCACAAAAGAAACCCGAAGGAACGATCCATGATCTTCAAATACTTATTGGAAACAAGATCGTTCCCGCTGATTTTCAAGTTCTCGAAATGGAACGAGACAAGGATAGACCGTTGATTTTTGGTCGGCCCTTCTTGGCTACCGTTGTCACCATCCTTGATCACGCCAACTGTCAAGCCGTCTTCTTCAATGTGGATCAAAGGAGGCTCTATCCTACTGTTCCGGATGAAATTCCAAACCCGAGGGACGAACATAAGATGAAAAACTCGATTTTCCTTAAAAGAAAAGAGAAAGATGAGTCGACTAAGACGAAACCACCCAAGGTAAGTCCACCGTTTATTTCTTAACCATTTGCAAAAATCACGATTAAAATTCCACCAGATTTAAAAGACACCAAGGATGAAAAAGTGGAAGGAATGATTGAGAAGACGAAACAAGCTCTTCGAGAAGTGAAAATTCTGAAAAAACGCGGAAAGAAGAAGGTGATACCGAATAAAGCCGAAACACGTATTAAACAATACGATGCCAAATGAACATTCGTTCCCGAGACATCTACTGCTCACGTGTAGTCTTACCAAAATGTCATGCTAACGAGCTTGATGGGAGGCAACCCATTCGGTACGTTTTTCTTATGATTGTTCTTTCTTTTTCTTTTTAGCATTTCAGGCTTTATATAAAAACCACAAAACCAAAAAACATTCAAAAAATCAGAAAACACAAAAAAAGAAGACGACATTTGAAACGGATCGTGAAAAGACGAAGGTACGAAGGAGAAAACAACCCGAGAAGATGGCCGCCTGGCCGCGGCTGGAAGCCACGGACCCGCGGCGCAGGGCCAGTCGACCGTGCCGGCGTTAGCCGGTCCTGCGGCGAGAAGACTCTTAACCGCTGTCACGGAAGGTGGACCCGTGGCCAGCCCTGTTTCGCCCTGAACTTTGTCCCATCGATTCCTAACCGTTTTCGACACTAAACCGTGCAATCCCGAACATGTTCCCGACGTGAAATTGAACCAAACCCGGTTTAATTCTCGTGTCCCGCTAAGGTAAGTCACAACAGTTTTTGAAAATCAGAAAACTTCTTTTCACATAAAAACAACTTTTCAAAGAACAAAAAGAGAATTTCAAGATTCAAGCTCTCTTTCTTCTTCTCTTCCAAAAGATTTTGAGATTTTGAGCAAGAACAACATTTTTCAATTCAAAAGATTTTTCAAAAATTCTTCGGTCAATTCTCACTCTTTTTCGGAGAAGATTTCAATTCCTCACTCATCCCGTCAATTCCAACAAGGCACGAACCGAAATCTCTACTTTTTCATATGAACAAACACCTAGTGTTTTTCTTGAATTCACTAGATCTACGTCTTTGATGGTTATAAATTGTTAGAGAACTCTAGATTGAACTTCTAGAATGATTAGAACTTCAATTTTAGCACCTAATTCCCTTGGATTTGAGATTTTTGTGATTTAGAATTTTCAAACTTAAATAAAAACGAATTTGGAGATTAATTTTGATTAATTTTAACAAGTCTAGTTATATCGTAAGTTAACTAACAATAACCTACTGAAATTTGCATAAAGTTGAACTTAAAATCGATATATAGAAATTTTTATGCAAGAACGTCAAAAACCCGAATTCACGATTATGAACTCGATTTGTTTAAACTTGTGATCAATTTTTCTCGTTTGATTGATTGAATTGATACTAGAATTAATATATTTGTATAACGAATTTTTTTTTCAATCACAACCATATTCATACTTTTTCCGAGAACCGTTTTCTTTTTGTAGGAACAATGGACCACGAGAGAATGAGAATAACTCGCTCAAAAAGAGAAGACATGAATTGGTATGTCGACGCACTCAACCTTCGACCTTTCATGGAGCTCAACCTCCCTACATATGAAGGTCTCACCAAAGAATTCTTATCGACCATCACCATGTGCTACAAGAGACGCTCTAATACGAAAGCGAACGACGGTACACTTATTTTTACCGTTCACCGATATTCTTATGCTCTAACGATCTCAGAACTTTGTGAAGCTTTGAAGCTTCAACATCTTGATGAGATTCACCCCGAAGAGGATCCTGATGAAGGTCTATGGTGCGTAATGGGACAAGGCATCTACGACAATAGACGGTCCAAAGCCGCCCTACTCACGCATCCCGCTGTCCGATATACACACAAGCTCTTAGCGCACACCATATACTCGAGAGCGAACGTGGGGAGTATCCTCAAAGGCGAGCTTGTCACCCTTTAATTACCTTTCACCGACGACGCGCGCTATGCTTGCTATGCTTATATCGTCACGAAGAACTTGGTGAAGGTGAAACACGACACGCCCTACACGAAATCCGCCTTCGGAAGCATCATCACAACGATTCTACAAGCCGTGCACTTTGATTTCTCGAACGAGATTGCACTCTAAGGAAGCTGGTTCGACTTGATGCAATTCTCCCGAGACCGCACGATCTCTCGCGCTTCACTCGACCCCGACATATTTGGTTACAAATTTGGCACTAATGTCGGTTAGTCCTACTTTGTTTTCTTACCTTCTTACTTTGTCCATAGACTCCGAGAAGGAGCAGCACCTAGATGGATACCGGAGGAGATGTACTACGCACCTACAGTCCCACACCTGCCATACACGATTGGACAGTTCCTAGCGGCCAAGGCCAACCGAGACGCCCTGACAGAGCGCGCTCGACTACTTCAACAATCACAGGCCCGTGCACCATCCGCGAGTTCGTCTCACGAACACGGACCAGAATACGCAGCCACGGAGAAGAAGATAGCACGACAAGAGCACCACCAGTTCGATGGCAACACGCCTGACTCCGAGACAGATGGCTCAGGCGACGCCTAGCCATGCACTTCACCACCACGGTTTAATCGATCTCTTTCACCTTGTCATTTATTTTTATAACTTTACCATCTTTTCACACTGGGGACAATGTGATTTAAGTCTGGGAGATGATGTTTTTCCACTACTAATCTTTTTTCTTTTCTTTGGATCTTTTTAATTCTCGCTGAATATTTAAGACCTCGTATAATATTTTTTATTAAGTATTTTTCATGAGCATAAGAACAAAATCTATGATGATATAGACCAGTGTGCTTCTAAGTTATTTCCTCTTGCTAGTTCTTTTGTGGTTTAGTACTAGACTAGGCGGTAGCTAGAGTGCTTTCATTGCGACATCCCCAGAGGATTTCGAGACATATAAATTCTTTTTGACATGATATACTAGCTCATTTTATTTGGACTTAATCTATATTTAATTTTCTTATCAGTTGTTTCAGGCGAGACAATGAGTAATACATCTAGGACATCTTTTTCTTTTTTTACCGCACTTTGTTGTCCTAGATGGCCGTTTCATCTTTAGCCGATATCCCACCCAAAACTTAAGATTTGTTCAAACCTCATGCAAATCTCTTGATGTCTTATGTGCAGATATGTGCAAAAACGCCGAAGAGGGAGGAAAGACAGAGTTTTTCAGTCACTCGAGAAGACGAGAGACTAGACAGATTCAGTTGTGGAGGTATCGACAAATCAAGCTAAAAAGTTTCCTTGGAAATCGTTTGTACCCGGTAATTTTTGTACTCTCTAAGGCTCCCATTTAAAGGCGTTTCCCCTTTCTAAAAGAAGAAAAAAAAAGAGAAGGAGAAAACCGAAAGGAAAGGAAATAAAAGCCTAAGAGTCTTAGAGTAGTCTATATTTTTACCAAGGCAACTATGTTTCAATATGTGAGGAGTAAGAAGCCGTTTGAATCAATACGCGGAGAAAAATCTAAGTCCTGGGGAATGACAGAAAAGTTCTGTCCAAGGGAGAAAAGTCCCGACAAAGAAGGAGTTTTGCAGCAACACTTATACGAGCAAGGAGTGACTGAAAACTGTGGGTACCACCATCCTCTCTTGTTGTTTTGCATAATATCTAGAATCCTCCGAAGAAAATACTATAACCCTAAACACTTTTAGCCTCTCCTCTAAATTTCCCATAAATGCCTAGCATCGATTGTCTTGTCTAATATTTTTGGTAAGAATCACGCAATCTTTAATGAATGTTAAGAGCTAGTTGACTGAAAGTGAGGATCTATGTGGTAAGACATTCGCATGACGGATACCGTGGATTAGCGTTGTAGTACTTTAGTGAGAGTTTTCTAGACTAAGTTCGATTGATGCATTAAGTTGGTTATGGTTTAGAAGGACGGTCGCTAATAATTTTGTCAGTTCCTATATTTTCATAAACCTCTTTCCGAGTTTAGATTTCTGTTTTGTTTTAGGACAAACAAAGATCTAAGTCTGGGGGAGTTGATAACACCGGTTTTTGACTGTTTTTATGGATCAATTTCATATTCTTTTACAGGGTTTTTAACTCCGTTTACAAAGGTTTTCAAGTGATTTTCATATTTTAGAGATTTGAAAGACATTTCAGGTAACTCGGAATAAAAGAGTGCATTTCGGAGCAAAAATACGTTTTTGGATAAAATCGGACCGTCAAGAAGTCTGGCAGCTAATGGAGAGCTTTTCACCATCTGATCATCCCCAAATTTGGACACAACAAAGTAGAGACAACCAGATTTCAAATACAATTAGATTGGAGGCAATCCAATGGTTGGATCCTTAAATACACTGAAGCACTGAATGTAGATGAAGCTGCCCCGAAGACGAAGCCGCCGCGCCTAGAGGACCTGGACGCGCGGACGACGGACCGGCGGCCAGCTCCATGCGTGACCAAACCGACTTGTTTCTTCACACGAGGCCAAAACAATCTTTTCCTAATCAAACCCTAAATGGTGTAGATTTATCTAGCCTTTTGTTCATGGCCGCCTAGGTCATGACTTGGTAATCGAGGTATTGATTAAGCATGAAGTTGATTGTGTCCAGACGCATACTAATCTCCAAGTTGAACACGTGCTGGTTCGAGAATTGATGGTGTTGATGGTATGAACGTTGTCTAGAGTTGACAACGGTAGACGCAAAAAGCTCGTCTTAGTAGTAAGGAGGCTCGTGGCTTCCTTGACAGTAGTTGGTCGGTGCTGGTTTCCGATCCATGTAGAACCAGTCTCACACAACATGTGAATCGTGACGGTGGTGAGCGCAAGATGGTTCATAGTAACCCCACTCGTAGTAGCAATCTCGTTCTAGAGGCGAGTTCATTTTTCAAAGCCTGAAACGAAGAAAAACAAAACGAAAAATCAAATAGAAAAAGTTTGTTCTATAGTTGTTTTACTAACCTCTAAGGTGTGATAGAATCTGTAGCGATCTCTCCCAGGCAACGGCGCCAAAAACTTGATGCATTATTAGATTCTTCTCCGAAACTTCAGGTCCTAAAATTTGTAAACCTTAAAGCGTGCAAGTGCACATATGTGCGTTGTAGTACTTGAGGTATCGATCCACAGGAAGAGGGTGCTGTTCTATGAGATCTTAGACACTGTATAGTAAATAAACCTAGAACGGATATATTTTTATAGGGTTTTTGTAACTAGAATTGTAAAGAACGAAAAAGCGGAAGACTTCTACTAATCTAATCTAAGAAAATCGACCACTACCTAAGCTAAGGGGATTTCAACTACTAAACTAATGCTAAGAGAAACTAAACCTAGCCTAAGAAATTCTAAGACTAACCTAATACCTAAACTCCCCATATCAGTATACTTCCGAAAGTATACTTCTGAAATCTTACGACGTACACGCCTTGTGGATGAACTTTGCTGGTGATTTTATGCAACACTTCTGTGGTTCTAAACTCCCCCTATCAGCCTCTAGTTCATGATACTGGATTCATGCATTAAAAACTTTCCACAAGAAGAGCTCTAGAAACCGGCTAGGGTTTACCGAGTGAAATCCTTATCGAACATAGAATTCCCCTCGACAATCATTTAAATCCAAAAATCTAAACTACTCTCACATACTGGAAAATATATAATTAAATTAAGCATAAGATTTGTGAAGAAGCCTCACGAACAAGAACTAACCTCACTGAGAAACCTCCTCACCAATCCCGAAAATCTCGATGCAAGAGTACAAGAATGAAAGCAAAATAATGTGTAGAATGTGTCTAGGGTTGGATTCTCGAAATTGCTGTCTAAAACAAGTATATATAGGTCTTCAACAAGCTTAGGTCGTTTTAGGGTTTGACGGAAGAAGACGGTTTTGGCCTCGGTTGAAGAAACAGATCGTCTTGGGCGAAAATAGGCTTGGCCGCGGCGAAGTGGCTTCTGGTCGCGGGTGGAGTGGCATCAGGGGTGGCATCAGGGGTGGCAGAATGGTTCTTGGCCGCGGCTCCGCCTCCTTGACCCGCAACGGCTTCGTGTTCGGGGCAGCTTCGTCTGCCTTCAGTGCTTCAGATATATTTTAGGATCCAGCCATTGGATTGTCCCCAATCCAATTGCATTTGAAAGCTGGTTGTCTCTACTTTGTTGTATCCAAATTTGGTGATGATTAGACGGTGAAAAAATCTTCTTTGATTGCAAGACTTCTTGACGGTTCAGGTTTATCCAAAAACGTATTTTTGCTCTGAAATGCACTCTTTTATCCCGAGTTACCTGAAAAGAGTCTTAAAACCGCAAACATACGAAACGCATAATAAAAGCATAGAAAACCAGAACACTTATTAAAGTGTTCTAAAATATATAGCAAAAGTGTAAAAATACTGTTTTATCAACGACCCTCAACAGTTCCTATAAACAACTCGTACCACATGCGCCCTCTACACCGTGACAAATACCTTATAGTAATTTCACACCATCTAGCTACTTTACAACCATTAATCACCCAGCATGTTTATCAAAAAAGTATGATGGTTCTTCCTCTAATGATTTCATAGTCCATATTAATTATAAGATATAGATCAAACATGATGCATCACCAAAACTTGTCCGTACTTCGTAGCACTAAGCATACATGAGTATACCTAGACTAAACATACCATAAGAAGACACGAGAACATAAAGAGAAGCCTAGATCTAATCCTCACCTTAGAGATGTTAGGGTTCTAGAAAAAGGATGACACGGCTTAGATCTGCTCTAACGGTGACTCGAAGCAAAGGAATCAGGGAGACGACAGCTAGGGGCAACTTCGCGACGGCTCCTCCTCGTAGCAGCGGCGGTGAAGAGGCTCGACGGCGGTGGTGCTCTGGTCGTGGTTGACGGCTAGGATTGTTTTTTTGCAAAAGATCTTCTCTTTCTTCTAATAATTCACTTATATAGGGATTAGGGTTAGGGTTTTCCTGCCGGGCCTTTTTTGTTGGGGTTTTTCTGATTGGGCCAAATTTGGGTTATTACAACTCTCCCCCTATTGACCTTAAAGAGCTCGGGGTAATCCTCTCGTATTTGCTGTTATGGCTCCCATTTTTCCTCGCGGATACCATATATTTCCCAACGAACCTTAACGCACTTCGTTTCCTTACCATAGATTTCTATCTCCTGATATTCTAGTACTTCCACTGGTGTACCCAGAACCGACAAATTCATACCCAAATCACTTGGCGGTTGAGACAAAATGAGCTTTGGCTCCCTTACTACCATCCTTAGGAGTGATATGTGGAACACGTAGTGGAATTCTGATAATTATGGCGGTAACTCTAATCGATATGCCACTTCTCTGATTCTCTAAACGATAAGATACGGTCCCGTGTATATTGGCTTAAGTTTTTTCAACTTCCGGTGCCTATCATTTTCTCTAAATGCTCTCAGCTTTAAGTACACCTCATCTCCTATTGGAAACACTAAGTCAGTCTGACGCTTGTCTGCATAACTCTCTTGGCCGTCATGGGCTTCCTTTAGCCTTTTCCTAAGCAATTCTACTTGCTCAACCACCTCCTTTACCACTTCATGTTCTAGGTATTTCCTTTCACCCACTTATGTCCAACAAAGGGGTGTACGGCACGGTCTTCCATATAGAGCTTCGTACGGGGCCATCCCAATGCTAGTGTGGTAACTGTTGTTGTATGCGAATTATGCTAAAGGTAAGAACTTTCCCTAGTTTCCAGTCCAGTCCAAAACGCAGGCTCTCAACATGTCCTCAAGGTCCGAATCGTCCTTTCCGATTGACCGTCCGTCTGAGGATGGTATGCCGTACTCAAGTGTACCTTCGTTCCGATCTTATTCTGAAAAGCTCGCCACAAGCTAGCTGTAAAATTCAGATATTTGTCTGACACAATACTCACTGGTACTCTGTGCAGTCTCACAATTACATCCATGTATTTTTGTGCCAACTGTTCCGCTCCATCCGTCTTTTTAAATGACACACAGTGAGCTGATTTAGTAAGTTGATCCACGATTACCAAATCGCGTTTCTCTTATCTAGGGTCATAGGCAATCCTGTTACAAAGTCCATAGTCACCATATCCCATTTCCATTCTGGTAAGGGCAAGTTATGGAGTAACCTGCTAGGTGCCATCTGTTACGCCTTCACTTGTTGACACATCGCGCACTGCGCAACACATTTAGCAATGTCTTGCTTCATTCCTCCCAATGGTAGTATCTCCTCATGTCTTGGTACATCTTAGTGCCCCCAGGATGAATCAAGAATCGCGACTGATGAGCCTGACCTAATACCTCCCTCCTTAACCTCTCGTCGTTAGGAACGCATACATGATTCCTATACAGGTAAGTCCCATTTTCAGCAACGTGATACCCAACCACTTGGTTGTCGACTACCTCTTTTAAAGCAGGGTCCTTCCCTTGAGCTTGTCAGATTTTCCAAAGTAAATCAGCATTGTCCAATGCTTTCAGCCCTACGACATTCTCCTCTACCTGCGTCACGCACAACGTTTTACTGGCCAAAGTCGCTAACAACTCTTGTAGACCCTTGACCTCTGCAACGTCATTTCTGCACTGACTCAAGGCATCGGCTACCTGGTTAGCCTTTCCCGGATGGTAGGTAATGTTCAAGTCGTAATCTGCCAACAACTCCATCTATCTTCATTGCCTCAGATTCAAATCGTCCTGGGTGAAAACATGCTTTAGACTCTGGTGATCCGTAAATATATTCACCTTCTCCCAGTACAAGTAAGCACGCCAAATCTTAAGAGCAAAAACTACTGCTGTTAATTCCAAATCATGAGTGGGGTAGTTGCCTAGATGCATATGTTATGACCTTCCCTTCTTGCATAAGTTACGGACCTCGGTAACATTCTTAGGAATAGGCCATTCCGTCACATCGGCTATCTTTTCGGGATCCACTACCATTCGTACCTCCGAAACGACGTGGCCACGAAATCCTATCTCTCTCTGCCAAAAGCTACATTTGCTCAGCTTAGTAAAAAGTCCGTGCTCCCTTAGCTTCTAAAGTATCATTCATAAATGCCATTCATGCTCCCTCTCATTTCTTGAGTAGACCAAAATACCGTCAATGAATATGATCACACACTTATCCAAGTGCTCGCGGAAAATATCATTCATTAACTTCATAAAAGCGACAAGTGCGCTCGTCAGACCAAACAACATTACCACGAACTTGTCATGTCCATAACGCGTTCGGAATACTGTCTTCCTGATGTCCTCTTCCGCTATCTGAATCTTATGGTATCCCAATGCCAAATCAATCTTAGATAACCACGAAGCTCCTTGCAGTTGTTCCAACAACTCATCGATTTGTGGCAACATATACATTTTCTTAATCGTCACCTTATTCAATCCATGGTAATCAATACATAGTCGAAAGCTTCCCTCTTTCTTTTTCACGAACAGCACCAGTGCTCCCCACAGTGAACTACTCGGTCGGATGAATCCTTTGTCAGTACGGTCCTCCAATTGCTTCTTTAACTCCACCATTTCCGCAGGTGCTAGGCTGTACAGAGCCTTCAAAACAGGGGCCGTCCCTGGTTCTAGTTTGATAGTGAAATAATCTCCTCACGTCGGTGGTGGTCCTATCAGTGGTTCAAATACGTCCGCGTATTCGAAATCCACAAGTATTTCTTGCAACCTTGGTGTCTTTCCTTCCTCGGCCATAAATATCGTAACTAAGTACGCTTCGCATCCTTTTTTCACTAGCTCCATTGCGTGAATCATCGAGATTATTGGCACGCTGGTATCGGTTTTCACTCCTTGAAAAACAAGACGTCCTTTCGGTCGTGGAATATGAGCACGCTTCCGTCGGCAATCAAACACAACTTGGTAGTGCGTTAACCAGTCCATCCCAAGGATAACGTCATAGTGGTTTAACTTCATTTTTACTAAATTCCATGGAAGCTCTTCCCCTTCCAACTTAATAGGCACATTTTCATGCATACCGATAGACCTCACCTGCTCAGTCCCGGCAGTCTCAATTGCTTTTGACCTCGGGGTAAACTATCCACTGAAGGTCCAACACTTAGTCAACCTCGGGCTAACGAAACTATGCATAGCACCGGTGTCGAACATAGTGTAAGATTTTGTGCCTCCTACCGAAACCGATCCTACACGATTTATACTTATGACTAATTTGATAACACCATATTTTTAACCATTTTTCTATATATTTTAGAACACTTTAATAAATGTTCCGCTTGGTTTTCTATGCTTTTTTTACGTGTTTCATATGTTTGCGGTTTTAAGACTTTTTCAGGTAACTCGGAATAAAAGAGTGCATTTCGGAGCAAAAGTACGTTTTGGATAAACTTGGACCATCAAGAAGTCTTGCAATCAAAGAAGGCATTTTCACCGTCTGATCATCACCAAATTTGGAGACAACAAAGAAGAGACAACCAGATTTCAAATACAATTGTATTGGGGACAATCCAATGGTTGGATCCTAAAATATACCCAAATCACTGAAGACCGATAAAGCTGCCTGAAGAAGTAGCTCACCGTGCCTGGAGGGCTCCCAGCCGCGGCCAAGTACCAATACGCCACCCCTGAAGCCATTCCACACGCGGCCAGAGTCTACTTCGCCGCGGCCAGAGAAGACGGACCCGCGGCCAGAGCAAATTCCGCCCAAGATGATTCGTTTCTTCACACGAGGCCAAAACCGTCTTTTCCTGTCAAACCCTAAACCGACCTAGGCATGTTGAAGACCTATAAATACTTGTTTTAGACACATTCTACACACTGTTTTTCTTTCATTCTTGTACTCTTGCATCAATATTTTTGGGATTGGTGAGGAGGTTTCTCACCGTGGTTAGTTCTTGTTTGCGAGGCTTCTTCACCAATCTTATGCTTAATTTAATTATGTCGTTTTCCATTATGTGCGAGTAGTTTAGATAGTTAGGTTTAAAGGTTTATCGAGGAGAATTCTATGTTCGATAAGAATCTCACTCGGTAAACCCTAGCCGATTTCTAGAGCTCTTCTTGTGGAAAGTTGTTAATGCATTAATCTAGTATCATGAACTAGAGGATGATGGAAGTGTTGCATCTAATCACCAGCAAAGTTCATTTACAAGGCGTGCGCGACGTAAGATTTCGAAAGTATACTTACGGAGTGCCGTGAAGCTATGGACCCACTAGCATATAAAAATCTTTCGCGCGGCCAGAGACGGAAGCTACAGGTCGAGTGAATAGATTGTAGGGCGTACGTCATACGGAAGTAGACTACGTCATTATTCTGTCCTGTTCGTGGAGTTATAATCTAGAAACACAGGTTACTAATGAGCTATGGGCCGTTTGATTGAATCGAGCATAGCCCGAGATATTCCTCTCGACCCAACAACGTTTTAGAATAGTGACAACCGTCTCTAGTAGTTTAGTTTAGCAATTGAGTCCGTAGAAATAGTTTAGTTATCGATTTCATTAGGTTTAGGTTAGTAGTCCATTTTCTTAGGTATTAGGATAGTTTTAGTTTTTATTAGGATAGGTTTAGGTTCTCTTAGAATTAATTTAGTAGTTAAAATTCCTTTAGTTTAGAGTAGTCATCGATTTTCTTAGATTAAATTAGTAGAAGTTTTCCGTTTATCGTTCTTTACAATTCTAGTTACAAAAACCCTATAAAAATATATTCGTTCTAGGTTTATTTACTATACAGTGTTTAAGGTCTCATAGAACAACACCCTCTCCCTGTGGATTGATACCTCAAGTACTACAACGCACATATGTGCACTTGCAGGCTTTCAGGTTTATAAATTGAAGACCTGATGTTTCGGAGATGAATCCGATACGCATCATAAGTATGCAATTTCCATTTCGCACACAAATTTCACGACTTCACAACCATACAACACTAAAGGAATTACTTACCAGCGATCGGTGCGGCTCCTTCGGGGTCTCCGATTGCGAACACACGAGGTCCCAGTACTGTTTGTCTCTTAGCTGGCGGCGGCGGCAATATCCCTTGCTGCTGAATTGGTACGACCGCTCGACAGTCCTTTGCATAGTGCCATAGCTTCCCACAACAGTGACATATGTGTTCCCTTGCGTCTGCACGGCAATCTCTAAGAAAATGGCCCTCTCTTCCGCTGCCATGGCACCTGATCATGCCACACGGCCCAGTGTGTCTCCCCCCACATCGGGTACACTGCTGAACATTGTCGGTAGTTCTTACCGTAGTGATATACTCATATATTGCATGTTTTAGCATGCATTTCATTTATAGTTTTGTGTAGATTACATGCATAATCATGGTCTTGTCTTGTATTTAGGTCTCATTTTAGAGATTAGGGCATTTTCACTAGGTCTAGTGTGTTCTTGCATGTTTTGGAGTATTTCATAGGTAATTGGAGGCAATTGGGCGTATTTGGAGAGTTGGACCTAAGTGGAGTACAAAGTCCATCCGAGACGTCGGAAATATGTGTCAAGACGAAGGCCCTCCGTTCCCAATCAGCCTTGACAACCTTCATGAATGTTATAGAGGAGTGCGTTAGTTATTTAGGAGAAGTTGAATAAGGCTATTTGGATGTGTAGTGTGATAGTTACCACGATTTTACTAGAGTCGTCTCTGCCTGGCAGATAAGACAACGCCTTGTACCGGCCCGGGACAACACCATTCATGCATCCGGTGCTGGACACTAGTTTAGACAGGGAAATTACCGCCCCAGGGCACAGCACCTGTACCGGCCCGGTGTCAGCACACAGGACACAACCATCCCGGCCAGGACACAGCCGGTGCCAAACTTTCACCCGGACCAGCCGAGCTCTTCCCAAGTGCCTCAAAGATGTGGCTAGAAGGGGACCTTAAAATCCGATTCAGCTTCAACTGCCTTCATAGAAGTTGTATAAGGGTGAATCAGATTTACACAGGAGTTTGAATAGGGTTATTTGGACGTATGGATAGGGAGATAGGACGGATTTACTGAAGGTATATCCGTTTGACCGAGAAAAGATGACACCGTCCAAAGAACCGGCAAAACGAAGGCCTTCCGATATGAATCAACTCAAACGGTCTTCATAAGAGTTGTATAGGGACGAGTTAGCTTTTTATGGGAGTTGGATTCAGGTCATTCGGATGTCAGGTTCATGAGTTTTGGTCGGGTCAATACCCGGTTTGTCCCGGGTTGACCCGGGTCCGACCCAACTCAGCAAACACCTTTTTATATTTTAGAGATATGATTTTTAGATCTATCTCAATTTTTAATTTTTTTTATCTTTTTCTCTCAAGAACAAAAACTTCTCTTTTTAGGGTTTTTGGGATTTTTCCTAAGGAGCTTTTGATTTATGAAAGTTTGAGTTTAATTCTTCTGTTCTTTCTCTAATCTTTCATCTTCCTAATCTCTAATCATGATTAACATCATCTCTTTCACAAGATTTGGTGGTTCTTCATGATTATTGAGTAGTCTTTTAGGATTTGAGGATTTGGTAGATTTAGGGTGATTTGATGGATGATTAATGATGTCTAGGATTAGATTATATGATTTCCCTTCTTAATTAGTGGTTTTAAAGCTAGATCTAGCTTGAGAAAGTGGATCTAGATCATAAGGCATTTCATGCACACAAGGTGTTCGATGAAATACCTTGATAAACTAATCAAGAGATATTCATTTATAGCCTAAGAGATTAGTTGTCTAGAGTGATTATTTGGTTGATCTTAAATGTTTAGACTTAAAGCTTGCTAATTAGTGATTCACAAATGAGAATTGTATTTTGGATTAGTGATTAGAAAAGTAATTAATGCCTTGAGAGAGGATTAGTTAAGATTAGTGATCTTTGCCTAGGGATTAGTCTTCATTAAGCATTGGACATCATTAATTAGTCATTGGATTGCCTTATCTCAATTACCTTATCCTTGAATTCGCCTTTTGTCATTGTTTTATTCACCGAAAATAATTAGCCATTAAATGTTTTATTCACCGTTTAGCGTCTTTAGCTCTTGTCACTTGTTTTTAAATTGATTAGCTTATTAGATTAAAGTCAAACCCACCTTGTTAGCTTGAATTAAAGAGTGTCTTGCATTCTTGTTGCATTGAACTAGACCCTAGATTGGATTGACACCTAAAATACTACAATGACATGAGTATTTAGGATTGACTCCTAAATAGGATAAAATCCTATTTATCACGTAGCAATGCCATCCCATGTCCTCTTAGGTGCCTCATGCCCCTGGGATGCACGAGCATGGGCATTCTTAGCTTTTCTTAGATCCTCCTCAAGTACAATCTTCTGAGTAGCGGCTGTCTCCACCAGCTCCACCATGATAGGATACTTCCGAATCGAACAACGGTTCTTTAACTCCAACCTTAGCCCCTTCATGAATTGGGGGACTGCTTCGGTGAAATTCTTCCTTCTAAACCTCTTAAAACGGTTGAATTCCTCCTTGTACTCACGGTACGGTTATCCTGACGAAGATCCTTAAAAGCACTCTCCATTTGGTCCATGGCTTCAGGTGGGAAATACTCTCGGGAGAACTCGTCCTTGAAGTCGTTCCAAGTAAGCTCGTAGCGTACACATATCCTTTTTACCACACTTTCCCACCAAATCAGCGCCTCGTCCATAAGGTACTGAACAACCAGCTCCCGTCAGTACATCTTCGGGCACCTTATCGACTCGAAATTTCGTTCAAGCCACTTCTTCCAATTGTCTACAGAGATCGGGCCAGACTTCCCTCCAAATGAATCTGTCCCCATGTCCATCATGAGTCTCATCGCCTCGTAGTAAGTCAACCCCGACACATTAACTCGCGCAGGCGTTGGAGGCGGCAACTGCTGCTCCTGGATATTCACTTGCGGGTTCGGTTCATCTCTCCATTCACCGTACATTCCTTGGTATTGGCGCAGCTCTTCCAGTACTGCAGCGTGGGCTGCGGCTGGCACTGTGTCAGGCTCCCCAATTCGGTTCTGATGTAGGAGGTATTTTATATATATTTCCTTTTAATTTTTGTAGTTTTCTTTTTTGGGGTTTTGGGTGTTTTCCTTTATTTTTATAGGTTTTACTTTTTCTTATTTTTCTGATTTCTAAGTATTTCCTATTTTATGTTTGGGTTTTCGCTATATATAGAGTTCCTAGGTGATTTGTAATAGGATCATCTTATTATTATTAATCAAAGTTGAGATCGTTTTTCTTTTTTTTTGGTGGATTCCAGTCTCTTTTCTGGTGGATTCCAGAGTTTTATCTTTCAAGTTCGTCGCTTGCGAACTTGATTTCGTTCTAGGTTTAGCGCTTGCTATTCCTAGAGTTTTCCGAATGCGTCAGTTTCCTCTGGTTGGTTCACTTCCTCCATGTGCTGGTTATCCTGAATATCATTCACACTCCCATCAGTTGCGGTATTCTGCTCTTCTTGACCTTCACGACTGTTAGAGGGGGATTTAGCACTCCCCCGGTTTAACTCGTTTCGAACCGAGATCGTTTTATTCCGTACCGATCTACAGAATTTGGATAAGAGGAAGATGGGCCCGGATTCGTCGGACCGAACTGTAAAGCCCAAAACAAGCACGTTCATTTTGGTTACCGAAATGAGTGGCCCAACTAGGGCTCGATCCGATATAACAAGACGGAAACCGACCTCCGAGAAATACGGAAGACCGACCTCCGAGATATACGGAAGATTTCCTTATCTCGGAGGAGATTAGGAATATTTCCTCTCCTGATCGAACTTGGAAATAGGAAATATTCTCTTAAACAACCGACTCGAAATCTTATAAATAAGGAGGAGGCAAGCTCAGAGAAATCATCCAAAATCATCTGAGAGACAGAAGAATAGAGAGAGAGCTCCATCAAGCGCCCATCTCAAATTCTTTAGTCTCCTTAGTTCTTTTTCACTAAACCTTCGTTGTAACGCCGAATTCAATCAATAAAACGAGTTTCCGATCAAAGTTCTCTATTTTACCCCTTGTGTGATTTACGAATCAAAAATTGGCGCCGACTGTGGGAAGTTAAAATAAAACATAACTTTCAGATCTCGATTGATTGAGTTCGGTAATGACGAACCCATTAGACACTTCAGCAGTCATCATCGACAACGTCGATCTGACAAACAACGAGACCATCCCGAAGGATACCGATCTGTTATCTACCGGAGAGTACAGTCCTCCGAATCCTCTGGAAGTCACGTCAACGGCCCCGACATTAGCCGATCCAACCACGCTCCTAGAGGCCATCGCGGAAATCTCTAAGAGGAACGAAGAGTGGTTCGAACCTCTGCTAGCTTAACAAGCCGAACTCAGAAACCAAACACGGTAGACCTACCAACAAGAAGATCCACGGCCAGTCCAGGAACCAGCATCACCGATGAAGCATCTATAGGCCTAGAGTTCGAGGATGTCCGAGCTCAGTTTCAAGATATCCGATCCAAAGTCAATCAGGCTACGAGCTCAGCACCAGAGATAGACCGAGTTGTCCAGGAAACACAAAAGACACCGTTCACAGATCAGGTCATCAATACTCCAGTCTGACGCCTGGAGAGAGTTAAGATTACCGCATACGATGGACACACCGACCCGCGTCACTTTCTGTCCTCGTTCGTAATCATGATGAACCGTTTTCGCTTCTTTAACAAGGATGAAAAGGACGTGGCCATGTGCCAGCTGTTCGTAGTAAATCTTTGCGGAACCGCACTCAACTGGTTCTCACAACTTGATGCAAACTCGATCAACAACTACAACGAGCTTACAACGAAATTCTTCAAACGCTTTACCATGTTCATGAAATAGAAAACAAGTAATGCCGACCTCTGGGCACTCGAGCAGAAAAGCGACGAATCTCTACGCAATTTCATGAACCGCTTCAAAGAGGTGGTATCTCATTGCACGATCGACGACGAAGCCGCGATAGAGGCCCTTTATAAAGCAACCTAGTATCGGTCCGACTTTCACAATGAAATCAAACGAAACTGGCCAAATCCTTGGAAGATATCATGCATAAGTCGCACATCTACATCCTCGAACAGGAGGAGGAAGCCACAAAGGATAAGCAGTACGCTCCTCCAAAGCAACTCCTCATCAAGGAAAAATAGTACGCCCCTCTGAAGCAACCGGTCAATGCCGTCCAAACACAACAAAACTGGAACACATGGGTCCGATCAAACGATTCAAAAGAGTTCGAAAACGAGTCCGGCTCGTTCTGCCAATTTCATAATCGTGAGGGCCATACCACCGATTACTGCCGGCATCTCCAGGATTTCTTGCTGATGAAATACAAGAAAGGGGAGGTCCCGGTAGAAGGGGGGTTTCGACCTATGAACAAACCCCGCCGCAACGACAACGGAAGACGACGTCGTGACAACGGCAAACCGAACAAAGATCCCGAAAAATACGCCGCCGAACTAGGTCGACATAAACGAGATCGGGATGAATAAACGGAAAGCTAACACACCCCCCAAGTCCGGAAACACGTCAACATGATCATGGGAGCATTAGAAACTTGCAACTATTTTGTCAGGGCAATTAAAGAATATAGTAGAGAGGCACTAGCCGCACAACGCGAAAACCGAACCACAACAAGCGGAGCGCCGATCACTTTCTCTGAAGCCGACACTGAAGGGCTGCATATGCCGCATAACGACCCAGTAGTCGTCGTAAGACTTATTGGAGATCTCGCCGTCGGACGAATCCTTGTTGACACCGGAAGTTCGGTTAACGTAATATTCAGAGAAACGCTTAGAAACATGGACTTCCCGGATACTCAGATCAAGCCGAATATCGAACCACTAACAGGATTTTCAAGCAAGCAGACCATGACTGCGGGGACGGTAAAAATTCCCGTTTACGTTGGTGGGGTCATGCAGATGGTCAAGTTCCTAGTCCTGGATAAACCCGCCATCAACAACGTCATACTTGGAATGCCGTGGATATACATGATGAAGGCCGTCGTCTCAACTTATCACCAATGCTTAAAATTTCCAACACCAACCGGAGTCTTCACCCTGAGAGGCGACCAAGTGATGTCCCGAACTTGCTATATCAACGAGTGAAAATTGAGGACAGCACCCCGCACATGCATAATCGCCACAAAGAAAATCGTTTTCGACCCCGATATGTCGAGACGAGAAACAATTATTCAAGTCAACATCGACGAACTCAATCCCGACATATGTGTCTGAATCGGAGCCGAACTCGATGAAAAGATCAAGTATGACCTAGTCCGCTTTCTCAAAAGGAACGTATCAACCGTCGCTTGGTCAATCAACGACATGCCCGTGATCGATCCAAAGATCACAAGTCACGAACTCAACATCGATTCCACTTTCAAACCGATCAAGCAGAAACGGCACAAGCTCGGACCCGAGAAGGCCCAGGCTGTCAATGACAAGGTCGAAGGGTTGCTTGGAGCAGGGTAAATTACGGAAGTTCGATATCTGGACAGGGTTGCAAACCCAGTCGTCGTTAAAAAGAAAAACGGAAAGTGGAGAATCTGCGTTAATTTTACCGATCTCAACAAAGCATGTCCAAAAGACAGCTTCCCACTCCCAGATATCGATAGACTCGTCGAAACTACAGTCGGGAACGAACTCCTCTCTTTCATGGATGCGTTTTCGGTTTATAACCAGACACTCATGCATCCAGGCGATCGCGAGAAAACTTATTTCATCACCGATCGTGGCATCTACTGCTACAAAGTCATGCCATTCGGCCTGAAGAACGCCGGAGCAACATACCAAAGACTTGTCAACCACATGTTCGCTAGCCAGCTCGGCAAAACCATGGAAATTTATATCGACGATATGCTCGTCAAATCGCTCGTCGCTAAGGATCATATCAGACATCTCAACACGTGTTTCGACATATTGAACGAGTACAATATGAAGCTCAATCCAACTAAGTGTACGTTTGGAGTGACATCCGGAGAGTTCCTCGGATATATCGTCACTCAAAGAGGAATCGAGGCTAATCCTAAGCGGCCGGACAACGAAAAGAGAAGTCCAACGGTTGACCGGCCGCATAGCCGCACTTAACAGATTCATCTCACGATCTACCGACAAATGTCTCCCCTTCTATCAGCCGGCAACAAGCACCTGGAATGGGACGACCAATGCGAATAAGCGTTCAAACAACTCAAGGAGTACCTGTCCACTCCACCGATCTTAGGAAAACCCGAGGATGGCGAAGCTCTCTATCTTTACATCGCAATTTCGACCTCGGCGTTCAGCGGAGTTCTCGTTCGGGAAGACAGAGGCGAGCAGAAGCCAATTTTCTACATAAGCAAATCACTTGATGGCGTAGAGAGCCGATATCCAACCCTCGAAAAACTACTCTTGCCGTCGTCATTGCTGCTCGGAAACTTAGACCGTATTTTCAATCACACTCTATCATCATCTTAACCGATCAGCCACTCCGAACAATCTTACGCAGTCCAAGCTAATCCGGTCGACTCGCCAAATCGACAATCGAACTCAGCGAATATGATATCAATTTTTAAGAATCGGACAAGCCTCAAGTCACAAGTCCTCGCCGATTTTCTTATCGAGCTACCACAGGAGTTCGTCGATACTGACATTATATCTACCGAACAATGGATCCTCCACGTGGACGGATCATCATCCCTTCGAGGGTCGGGAGTAGGCATACGACATCAGTCTCCAACCGGAGAAATCTTGGAACAATCATTCCGTCTGGCATTCAACGCGTCAAATAACGAAGCATAGTACAAAGCATTACTCGCCGGACTCCACTAAGCCAAGGCCATCGGCGCAACTCGCATACGTTCCTATTGTGATTCGCAGCTCGTCGCCAGCCAATTCAGCGGAGAATATGGTGCAAAGAACGATCGAATTGACGCGTACCTCAAACTCGTGAAAAAACTCGCCACCGAGTTCGGATACTTTGATCTCACCAAAATTCCAAGGGGGGAAAACACTCCGGCCGACGCACTTGCCGCATTGGCACAAGGCCGATACCAGTCAAAAGTATACCCGAGACGAGCATTGGAAAGATAGATGAATTTAATATCACCACTCGCATGCATAGTTACGAAGATTATCCCGCAACCGAGCATGTCCCACGAAGAGAGAGGCAAACGCAAATAACAGACGACGAACACGACAATGAAACCGAACACATTGTCGAGCCAACATAAAACAACTCCGACGACGAAACCGAGGAACCATAAGAGGGCTTTCATGTGCCAATGAACATCGAACCCTCAAGAGAGCTTACACCACCGATTTGACACAAGAAATCAAAATATATATCATCAACGGGATAGTCCCAGTCGACAGATGGGCAGCCCAGCGACTCAGAATGCGAGCTGTCCGATACATACTTATCCGTGACGGACTGTTTCGTTGGAGTGCGGCAAGCGTCCTTCTCAAATGCCTGTCCGGCGACGAGATTCACGAGGTCATAAAAAGAATACACGAAGGCGATGGCAAACCATGCTGGAGCTCGCTCCTTGGCCCTAAAAATAAAAAAGCGAGCTACTACTGGCCAACCATGCAAGCAGACTATGATAAATTCGTAGCCAAATGCGAAAAATGTCAAAGACACGGCTCGATGATACATATCCCAACCGAACTGCTAACTACATCAACAGTCCCATACCCGTTCATGCGCTGGGGAATGGACATAATTGGTCCTCTGCGACGTTCCACCACACACAAAAAATTCATCCTCGTTATGATAAACTACTTTACCAAATGGGTCGAAGCCGAGTCATACCCCGAAATCCATGCCCTCGACGTGAAGTAGTTAGTCTGGAAAAACATCATATGCCGACACGGAGTCCCGTACGAAATCGTCACCGACAACGGGCCCCAATTTATCTCAACATTGTTCGGCGATTTCTGTGCCAAGTGGAAAATTCGACTAAGTTTCGCAACACCAAGATATCCTAAAAGCAATGGCCAGGCCGAATCAACGAACAAAACCATCATTGACGGACTCAAAAAAGTCGATGGGCTGACGAACTAGATGGAGTCTTATGTTCTTATCGCACCACTCCAAGATAATCAACTGGACAATCCCCTTTCTACCTGATTTACGGCATTGAAGCTATATGTCCCGCCGAACTAAACGTTCCAACAATACGCAGGACGATGCTCGTGGAAAATCCTGGTCTAAACGATGAAATCATGCTCGACAACCTCGACGCACTCGAAGAACAACGCGATCAAGCTTTGCTTCCAATCCAAAACTATCAAAACTTAGTAGCACACTACTAGAACAAAAACGTTCGTGGACGCCACTTTGAAGATGGTGATCGTCTTAAGAAAATTCTTCGAAGGCACCGAAGAGAATAATGCAGAAAAACTCGGCACTAACTGGGAGGGACCTTATCAGATCATGAGGGTCGTCAAACCCGGATTGTACGAACTCATGAAGTTGGACGGGACACCGATCCCGCGATCATAAAACTCAACGAATCTCAAAAGCTACTACTACTAGAAGCCCAAAAAAAAAAAAACACCGAGCCCCTTTATGCTCAATTTCAACAAATGATGTAATATGAACTACGAATGGCTTAATCCGTCTTTCGAGGGTACATAGGCAGCCCACCTTGGGTTCAGCTGTTACTTTAATAAAATTTTATCCAAGGCAAAAGCCGAACTTTAAACAGTTCGGCGAACTCTAAAAAGTACGTACTTAAAAAAGCCGAGCATTAAACAGTTCGCCGAATTCTAAAAAATTAGTATCATCGAAAGTCGAACTTTAAACAGTTCGCTGAATTCTAAAAATTTCGTATCATCGAAAGCCGAACTTTAAACAGTTCGCCGAATTCTAAAAAATTCGTATCATTGAAAGCCGAACTTTAACCAGTTCGCCGAATTCTAAAAAATTCGTATCATCGAAAGCCGAATTTTAAAAAAGTTCGCTGAACTCCAAAAGTTTGATCAGAATAAACCAAACTTTGAACAGTTCACCGAACCCTCAAAAGTTCGTATCCTCGAAAGCCGAACTTCAAACAGTTCGCCGAACTCCATAAGTTCACTTTCAACCATCACGGTTTCCACATCGACGTCCGGGCCAGACGATCGATAAAATCAAATTAAGCCGAGCTATTGCTCGCATGAATCCTCATGATGCCATTGATAAAATACCTTCCATGTATAAAGCCGAGACCAGTCTCTCATTTAACTTATTCTCAGATCATTTTAGCTAAATAAGCCGAGCATGTCTCGCACACTCGGATTCGATCTGAGAAAACCTTGGAGTACCTTAAGACGAGCTGTTCACGTACATTTATGCCGAGCTCCAAAGGTAAAGCCGATAGCCATTCCTCGTAAAAATCTAAGCCGATTTCTCAACAATCGCGAAAATTATAAGCCGATTTCTCAAATAATCGCGAAATTCAAAGCCGATTCCTCAACAATCGCAAAGCATAAGCCGATCTGTTAAACAGGCCACCGATTTCAAATAAATCATAGAATCAAGTCCATCCTCTTCACCCTGGCTAAGACCGTACTGTTTACGGCACCATTTTGTGTACGGCAGACTTGAGAAGTTCGTATAGATTTACGACTTCAAACAAGCCGAGATTCGATAAAATGAACATTCCAAAAAATGATTAAGTAAAGACATAATCATGATTAGAAAGAAAGTCATAGAAAACACTTGCGGATATTGGACTATAAAAACCCTCCAGTCCAAAAGGTCGAGTTATAAGCCTCCTTGGCCAAAAACAAAAAAATTATAAGGCAAAAGCGCCACAACTAACCGAGAGATACAAGGCACATAAATCAAACATTTTGGATTCCGCATGGCGTCGGCTCGGTCGCCAGACATCGCAGCCCGGTTAGAACCAAACATGTCAATATCCACCGGGACCTCAGTGCCTATTGGTAGAGAGATCTCCGGATGAATCGGCTCAATGAAAGGCGACACCACCAGGTCTCCCTCGGCAAGCTCGCATAGATCGACCGCCTCGTATTCAGCCAACTTCACGGTTTTGATTTTTTTGAGTCTCTCAATACAAGACGGCGTGACAACGATACCGTGTTTCGCCTCGAGACTGTCGCAGAAGTTGAGAACCCCATGAGCTTGATTAACAGCATGGAACAGTTTTTTAACTCGGTCAAGGGTCGCTAAGTGATCCTTGACCTTATGAAGCCAAACCTGGGACTTCTTGATGACCTCCTTCCTCTTCATAATCTGATGAGTGCGACCAGCTCGCAGACGATATGTTTCCCGAAACAAGGTATGGGCAAGGGCGTCTCTCTCCTTAGCAAGCTTGGCTTTAGAGGCCTTCAGCTCGGCTATCTCCCTTTTCAGTTTGGCAACTACGAAATCGCCAGCCCTCGTCCTCTCTTGCTCGACATGCAACTCCTTGCAGAGCTCCACGGCCTGTACGCCGATCTTAAGTGCCCTTTGGCGGGCGGAATCGAGCTCACGATCATAGGTGCCGACGAGCTCATTTGTTTGAGCCACCATCTGAAGAAGGAAAAAATCCACCACGATAGGGAATCTAAAAAAAAGAAATAATAATTAAATCTCATCATCCGAATTCGGAGAGTTCATTTACCTCAGCGGTAGTCCGAGCCAGCTTTTTGTAAGCTTCGGACAGAAAAAGATGCTCGACTGGAGGAAGCACCTCCGAGCTGAAGTTCAGTTGGCGATACAGATCGGCGCAAGCCTCTACATCACTCCTCACCGGCTCACCCTTGTCATAGCCTAAACTGACAGAATGGGCCGTGGCCCCAGAAGTTCGCTGCCTCTTTGATGCAGCGGAGCGGTCCAATATGACCACCATGTCATTTTCGACACTCCGAGTTTCGGCATCCTCTGCACCGTGCTCGACAGCTTGCTTGGCCGGCCTCTTGCCCTTCTTCTTCCTTCTCCTCATCTTCGCCACATCCGCCGAAGAAGTGCGTTTCTCAGCAGGAACCGGCTCCCCACGCGGAACCTGTTCTTCGACGACTTCCACGTCGGCAGTAGTTTGCCCGTCCTGAACAGCGGACGGGACTTCAAGGTTCTCCTCTTCGCCGTCCATATAGGCGGTCAGATCAGGGATGTCGTCAAGCTACATTTTTTGTCGACGAGAAGGATTCGCGGCATAAAAAATGTATATATACCGACATGTACCTTTAAGAGCTCGTTTGGCTTTCAAGTCGAGTTTTTCCTGGTATGCTTCAGGCCACCAAACTTTCTCAGCCGCGCTTAACTGTTTCACGTGAACAAAGGTGAATCAAGGTGTGGTGATAAGGAAGCCCGGTACGTGAGGATCTGAAGACAGAAAGAGAAACATAACTTAGGCAAAACAAAACAAAGAATAAAGATCTAGAAACCAATATCTACCAATAGGAGTCCTCCCCTGAGTTCGGTAGCTCCCGTCCGGACGCTCAACATAAGATTTGTCGATCTTAACATAGAAGTATCGGGAACTCCAGTTGTTGACCTTGCTCGGCTTGTTCTGGGTAACAAGATCATACTCCGGCTTTGCGTTAGCCGACAAAAACCAAGGCCTGGCCTTCGACAGATTCACCAGAAACAGCTTCTCGAAGATCTTGACCGTGATGGACATACCGCATTCCTCCCCAAGAGCAAGGAGACCTATGATGTTGATTATCGTGGCCGGCATGAGTTGGGAGATCGCGACATGTCGTCTTGTGCAGTACATGTAAAGGAGCTCTGGGAGAGGAAACTGAAGACCGCAGCTTCTAAAATACTCGGCATAAACGCATATGTATCCTTCAGGGGCATCCCAAGGACGATCGGTAAACTTCGGAATCTTGAAAACCATATCGTCCGGAGCGTTGCATCGCTCTAAGGTATCCTGAACCGTCTCTCTCTTAGAACGAGACAGACCGATGTTCGAAGGCCTTTCAACCACTCGTCTGGCTGTCGTCATGGGGATATCGTCTTCAACACCTTGACGAACTGCTGATAAGGCAGCATGATCGTCTGGGCGAGCTACATCATCACCCTCTGCAAGCCGAGCTGCAAACTCCCGATCCACCCGAACTTGATCACCCAATTCGTCAATCCCTTCTTCGGGCCATCCTCATCGATAAGGTGAGGGACCTCGATGACGACCCTTGGGCTGCTCAATCCGGCAATGGCACACTGAAAATTGCGCCTGATCAGCTCCTGCCGAAAATTGTTCAGACCGTCCGAGCTCGAATCGGAGCTGTCAATAAACAACTTCAGATCGGGAAGCGTTGGAAGTGGAGTTTGGTCATTAACAGAAGAGGAAGAAGTTTTCGAGCTCCTCTCGATTGAAAGGAAGAAATCGATGAAGAACATGATGAATATCTGATGAAAAACTCGAGAATCTTCGAACAGATCAGAAAAATCACTGCGGAGGATTGATCGGAGAACAGGAAAAATAACTAAAATCTAGAGAGAAGGGAGAGCGCTAGACAGAGAAAGTGAAAATACCTTTTGAAAGCAAGGAAGAAGTGAAGAATGAAGGGAGGATCGAGCGCTATTTATGGAGAAAAGTGTAATGATGACGACTCCTCGAATTCTGCGACTGAAGAAGACGAATCGACACCCCCTTCCCGAGAAAAATCCATCGAACTCGAAAGTTCAGAATCAACGTGAAAAGATGCGAACTCGAAAGTTCCGAAATCAAAAATCCCTGGTTAAATTTACCAAACTTGGATTCACAAGGCGAGAAATACCAAATGAAACGCACCGATCTCAAATCTAACCGAGCTAAAGAATACTCCTGGAAACCTCGCCGAACTCAGAAAAACTCCTTCGCCGAACTGAAGGGGGGACCAATTGTTAGAGGGGGATTTAACACTCCCCCGTTTAACTCGGTTCGAACCGAGATCGGTTTATTCCGTACCGATCTACAAAATTCGGATAATAGGAAGATGGGCCCGGATTCATCGGACCGAACTTTAAAGCCCAAAACAAGCCCGTTCATTTTGGTTACGGAAATGAGTGGCCCAACGAGGGCCCGATCCGATATAACAAGATGGAAACCGACCTCCGAGAAATATGGAAGACCGACCTCCGAAATATACGGAAGATTTTCTTATCTCGGAGGAGATTCGGAATATTTCCTTTCCTGATCGAACTTGGAAAGAGGAAATATTCTCTTAAACAACCGACTCGAAATCTTATAAATAAGGAGGAGGCAAGCTCAGAGAAATCATCCACAATCATCTGAGGGACAGAAGAATAGAGAGATAGCTCCATCAAGCCCATCTCAAATTCTTTAGTCTCCTTAGTTCTTTTTCACTAAACCTCCGTTGTAACGCCGAATTCAATCAATAAAACGAGTTTCCGATCAAAGTTCTCTATTTTACCCCTTGTGTGATTTACGAATCAACAACGACGAGCTGCGGATATGGTCAACATGTTCCTGGCGTTTCTTGGCGGCATATGTACACACATAATAGCAAGTGAGTAAGTCCAGTCCCGTAAAGACTGATCTCCCTGCAAATTAAAACAACAATTACTGGAGGTTCATCTAGGTGGTGGTTTATAACTTTGAAAAATTCCCTTTCTGAAAACTTTGAAATCCGATTTTTTTTTTCAATCCCATAAACTAGATTTAACCTCTTATATCGTAATCCACTCTGATACCACATGTGAGATCCCGACCTCGAATAAATTAATTTCTAAATAATACCTTTCATTTAATCCCAAATAGTCTTACAAAATCCAACTTAAATCATAAATAAACCGAAGCAAATAGCGAATAATAGTCTTTAAAATGAAATAACTGAAATGCCAAGTAAATCCCAAAGGAGAACTTCCGAACTCCCAAAACCGCGCACCACACAGGAATTACTCATCCAGTTCCACGTACTCAATATCATCAACAACATCATCATACTCACCTACAAGAAGAGAGAGGGGTGAGTAATATGGATTACTCAGCGAGAACTAAACCTAGAATCTCATCCCCACATCCACTCATATTCAACCAACATATCAAGAATAAGTATAAACAAGCAATCATACATCACACTCTAGAAGCGCCCACACAACTACCAAACAAGAGGTACCAGAATAAAGATATATCTCGAGCCAATAGCTCCACAATTTTTTGGGTCACACAGACACCAAAGCTCGCCCAAACCCCTCACAGCGTTGGTTCTGATGCCAAGGTTACACCCCATCAGTTCCATCACACAAATGGTTTTGATGCCAAGGTATACACCCCACCAGTTTCAGCAAACAAATGGGTTCCGACAACAAGGTATACACCCCACCAGTTCCATCACACAAATGGTTCTGATGCCAAAGGCATACGACCCTCACCAGTTCCCGATAATCGTTTGTACCACAAGCTCCCTCTACGCCGTGATGAATACCTCATAGTGCTTTCACACCATCTAGCTACTTTACAACCATTGATCACCCAACATGTTTATCAATCAAGTATGCTGGTTCTTTCTCTAATGATTTCCTAGTTCATATTCATTATAAGATATAGATCAAACATGATGCATCACCAAAACGTGTCCGTACTTCGTAGCATGCAGCATACCAGAGTATACCTAGCCTCAACATACCAGAAGAAAACAAGAGAACATAGAGAGAAGCCTATATATAATCCTTACCTTAGAGATTTGGATGTTAGAGTTCTAGAAAAAGAATGGCACGGCTCAGATATGCTCTAACGGTGACACAAAGCAAAATAATCAAGGAGACGGCAGCTAGGGGCAACTTCGTGGCGGCCCCTCGTCAAAGAGGCTGTGGTCGGCGGTAGTAAAGAGGCTCGGCGACGGTGGTGCTCTGGTCGTGGTTGACGACTAGGATTTTCTGTTTGCAAAAGACCTTTTCCTTCTTCTAATAATTCACTTATATAGGGATTAGGGTTAGAGCTTTACTGCTGGGCCTTTTATTGTTGGGCTTTTTTCTGATTGGGCCGAATTCGAGTTATTACAAAATTGATAACTTGCGTATTATAATCCGTATAATTATATTCTAGATTAATAAGACTCACGTTTAATTATCTAAAAATTACGTTTTGTAAATTGCAATTAAAAAACTCTGAAATTGATCCAAATTACCCATAAACCGGAGAAACAATCCTTTTAAAAGAATGAGAGGATTTCATAAACAGATTTCAAATTTTATATAACTTAAAAATGAATCTAATTGATAAATAAATATCAATCTTTTTTAAAAAAGAAATATTATATTTTGAATCTGAATTGTTATAACGTGTTTGATAATACTTTTATAAAGAATCAAATGACGAAAACTGAGACTTTTAAACTTTAAACATGAATTGTTTGATTAAAACATAAATTTACTAACACACAATAATAAAATATTATTTTTTTTAATTTCATATATTATGAATCTTATATAGATTTTATAGTTTACTTTTTATTTTATTTTATTTTATAGTTTCTACTTTTTATTTTACTTTACTTATTATTTTTGATTTTATAGTTTTCATTTCAAGAAAACCAATTCCTTTTTTGTTATTTTGTCTTCTTTAAAAAAATAACTGAAAATATGCATATTTATATTATTACATTGATACATATAACGATTTAAATTAACAACTAGAATCTCACCCCGCACGAGATAATTTATTTATAGATTTAATGTAATATTTTCAAATCTTTGGTGCTTTTTGTAAGCACCAAGAATGAACGCTTACATTGGGTACCTGGTCTCTGCCCGCGGTGAATCACTCGGCCGCGGATGGAGAGCTTCTGTCCGCGGTGAACTGCCTCTTGGCCGCGGGTGGAGAGCTTCTACACGTGGTGAACTGGGATATCTTGTTCTTGATGTATCTTTTGATTGAACCGTTGGATCGTCCTCAAATCATTTGGAATGGAAATGTAGATGTTCCTTCTGTAATATCTACAAAATTGGGCTGGATCAGACGGTGAGAAGAACCTCTTTGGCAGTTGAACTTCTGACGGTGTGACTCTGAGCCGAAAATCTGGTTTTTCTCCAATTTACAATGCTTTTGCCTAAGTAACCTGAAAAGAGTCTTGAAACTACAAATATGCGAAAACTACAATAAAAACATATAAAAACGAATGAAACAGTTATTAAAGTGTTATAAAATAAGCGGTAAAACGGTTAAAAATACGGTGTTACCAATTCCCCAGACTTTTGTTTGTCCTGAAACAAAAACCAAAACCAAAGTTCGGAAATATCAAACAAAAATCATAGGGAACTCAAAATCTCGGAGACCATCCTTCTAAACCATAACCATTGAACTATATCAATCGCAACCTAGCCTAGAAAATTCTCACCAGAAGTTTTCGTAACACTAGTCCACGGTATCCGTCATATGAAATCTAGACTTTAAAAATCCAAAAATCAGGTCAACTAGCTCTCTAAATTCATTAAGTATAAATGTGAACTTCTCATCAAAAGGGTCAAACCAAGACAATCGAGGCTAGGTATTAGAGGCATTTAGAGGTGAGGTTAAAAGTGTTTCGGGTTACCGTAATTTCACCAGAGGGTGCGAGAAATTATGCAAAATAGCAAGAGAGGAATGACCTATTGAGCACCACAGCTTACAGTCACTTCTTCTTTCGTAAAAATGTTGCACTTCCTCCTTTCTCCAAAAACAGAAGTTTTATGTCATTCCCCCAGACATAGATTTTTCCGTGGGCTCAAAATGACAGACTTCTCACAAACAAACCATGGATGCCCCATAAGATTTTTGACCAACCTGGTCTGTCTTTAGGCTCTCGTTTACTTTTCCTTTCGATTATTTTAATTTTTTTTTTTTTGAAAGGGGAAAACGCCTTTTATTTAGATTGAGTCTTTTTGGCACAAAAATTTACCATTATTTTGAGATTTCCAAGGCAGAACCAAGCTCTCGTCTTTGTTGATTTCACCTCCACCGATCGCGTATAGTCTTCGTCTTTAGTGACTGAAAACTGTGTCGTTCCTCCCTCTCAGGCATTTTTGCACATATATGCAAAAACGACACAAAGAGAGAATGCATGAGGTTTGAAAAAGGGTCAAGGTTCAGATGGGGTACCAACTAAAGATCTAGCCATTCATGTACGATCAAAGAATGGTAAAAAGTAAAAGAACGTCTTGAATGTATGATTCGTTATCTTTTCCAAAACCTATGATGATAAAATTAAGTCAAGTTAAAGTCCAAGTATAATAGAGCTAGTATATTCCATCATAAAGAATCTCTATGGTCTAAATTCCTCTGGGAATTTCGTATTAATAGAAACTTTAGCAACCGCCTAGTCTAGTACCAAATTAGGAAAGAGCAAGTTACTAGTAAATAGCGTAGAATCACATTGATCGGTTATCGTCATGGATTTCTTTCATCATTCCCTCAGAAAATATTCCAACAAAAAATAAAAATGTACCTAAATGGGCTGCCTCCCATTGAGCGCTTTTGTTTAAAGTCGTTTAGCTCGACGTCGGTAGCAAGGTGAGCTTAGTCGAAGAAATGTCTTGTCCGAAAACAAGTTTCCTTTGATCTAACCTTGTAATCCTTCTTATAAAACTTATCACGCTATTCCCACTCGGGATTTCTGTCATTAAGTTCGAGATGGTGATCTCTGCCGGGATCACAATGGAAAATCAGACTTGGAGCTTCCTTGGAGTATGATTCGTCAACATTGTCCGTGCTTGGCGAACGTGTTGGATGCTTGTATGTTAAATTGTATGAGGTTGGTGTCACATCATAAGATCAAACCATGTTGAAAAATACATGGGAGAATGGTTCTTCATGATCTGAAGTGGTGGTTAAGGTCAAACATCTAAGGTGAAAACGGTTTGCTCGAAGAGGTGTGGCAAGAACACAAACAATCGGAGGAATATCAAAACAGGGGTTGGCCGCGGGTGGAGGAGGTGTGATTGCGGTGAAACCTGGCTTGGCCACGGGTCGGTGATGCGCGCCTACTGTGGAAGAAGGGTTGGCCGCGGGCGGAGAGCACGCGGCCGCAGTGGAGGTGTCTCAAGCGGACTTGCTCAGATCGTCGTCTACTTCGTTTCTAATGATATTTTCTGGTCCTAGTGGAATACTTGGCTTCTCCTTAGCTTCATTTAATTCTTCATCACGTCTCATATGAGCAAGGGTAGAGTGTGCATCAAAAGGGATCTTTTCACACGTCGAAATTGTCGGTTTGATGTTTTCCTCAAGTGTGTCGGTGAACCTTCTTCTAGAACATTTTTAACGTCATTTGTAGCTCCTCCAGGGTCTAAGAGTGGTTCATCTCTGCTGCATGTGTTCATAAAATGAAAGTTCCTTGCGGGATCGCCAGATAGAAGGTATTATTGTTGATCCTCGAGAAACACATATGTTGATTTGGATAGTCGATGAGTGATCCAACATGTGCAAGAAATGAAGCACCAATGATCAATGGTTTTTTGTATCCTTTATCATCTCCACAATGTTTACATTACCGTCGACGAGAAACATTCCCGTGGGTCCTTTATCATCTCTATAAAATGAGAGTTCCTTGTAGGATCGCCGGATATAAGGTATTCTTGTTGATCCTCGAGAAGCACATATGTTTATTTGGATAGTCGAAGAGTGCTCCAACATGTGCAAGGAATGAAGAACCAAGGATCAATGAAGAACCAAGGATTAGTGGATTTCTCTAAAATCAAAGACAAATTTGAATAGAGGCAGAACCATAACTCCAAAAATATGTAGAAATTTATGATCTTACCTCAAGAATGTATACAAAAAGCACCAAGAATGAACGTTTACCTTGGGTCGTGAAGTCATCTAGATGCATCTTCAAGTTGGCGATATGATCATCACGCAAGTTTCCTTATTTGGTGCGATGGATGGACAATATGGGATCTCGAGCTCGTGTGTGTCTTGGGGCTTTCTCAGGCTTCTCGTGGGCTGTGGTGGTTTTCTTGAGCTAAACTTGTGTAGACCACGATTTGGTTTGCTGTTGGGCCTTCTTTGGTCGAGGGTTGCTCATTATCGGGCTCCTCTGGGTCGGATTCAAGGCTTGGCAAATATTTTTCTGCTTTCTCTCGGTCCAAGCCCAATGTCTCTCGACCACTCTCCTTAGAAGACGTGGTTGGATGATGGAATTTGAAGCCCACATGATTTGGTCATGTAAAATTGGTTTTGGCCCATTCTTCTTCTTCATGATTTGGTCCGGTTCCCTCCATTTTTTGAAGTAGTCTCATGATCAACTTGTTGAATGCTTTTTGTATTTCTTTAGTCCAGGAGCGTGTCATGGGTGCTTCCCTCAAGGTTGGCACGGTAATGTTGTCTTCAATCTCCTCGTTCGATCAGTATATGATATACCTATATTTTACATGATTTTTATATGGTTTTTAATATATTATCTAAGTATTTTTATATGATTTTATGGATATAGAGGTAGTTTTTTCGTATTTGTAGTGTTTAGAAATTTTACAGGTCGAAACATCAAAAAGGATGGATAATGGAGCAAAAGAGCATTAAATTATGTTCATGCCATTTTACCAAGCCAGAATGACGAGCCAAGCACCTAAAGCTCAAGAAAAGTGATTTTCTCCAATAGGATAGCACATATGCATCAGAAGTTTTATGTTCGTTGAATGCCTTTCCATGCATGGATTTAGATGCCATTTGGAGACAAGATATTATTTTGAGTTAAATTTCATTTGGAATTAGTTTCAAGTCATTTGGAGCTGGGATGAAGAAGTTACATCGATTATACTGGAGACATGTCCGTCTGGCTCGGAAAGGAGGCCAATGCATATATAAGGTCCAACATCGGCCCAGGGAGAGTGTGTGAACCAAAACTCACACAATCAATTTTTGTAAGAGTCTTTTAAGAGGACATAAGATTCTAAGATAGAAACACGAGAACAAAGATCCAAAGATGGTTTTATTGCTGATTTGATAAGTTTTTTCGTACAAAGATGTGATGAATGATTTTGCTTCGTCTCTCTGCTATGTAAAGATATTTTCCCCTGTAATGAATGACTACGCTCACTATTTATGCAAGTTCGTATGCGGGAATCTCAAAAGATTTATAGAATATTTTCTTTTCGCTCTGTGCAGCCACCGACTTCGATCGTCTAATGGGCGTATTTCTCAGCTCATTACATCTTTTGTATATATCTCGTCTCGGCCCATAAACTCTTGAAAGGTTAACCTCATCTTGACAAGGTGACAAGGCGACGAGGGGTTTAGATTTTGCCTCTCCACTCTTTTGGCTCTCCACCTATTTTGCCTCTCCACCTCTCCATTATCGACGAGGCGTTTAGGTTTCCATCTCGGACGAGGCGACGAGGTGATGAGGTGACAAGGCGACGAGGCGACGAGGTGACAAAGGGTTTAGATTTTGCATCTCGACTCTTTCGCCTCTCCACTTGTTCGGCTCTCCTCTCTTTACTTAGTAATTTCCATAGTTGATCTCGGCTAGGTGAAAACCGACCCCAACAGTTAGCCCCCAGCTCGTCAGACTTAGTGCTGATTGTGACAAGGTGAAAGTTATCGAGGTCAAGATCAACTGCCGAGCCAAACTGTCTTTGTCACTCTCGCTGCTATCGACGACGCTGAGTCTAGGCGTTACTCATTTGATGTCGAATTGTTGACGAGGTGAGGCGAGATGCCACTTGGTTGACGAGGGGAGATGTTTCTTGATTACGCCAAGATGTTTGGTTGACGAGGCGTAGAGATGTTGACATGCGTAGAGGTGTTGACGAGGAGACGAGCCGTTAGATGTTGACGAGGTGAGATGTCTTCTTTTCGACGCTGATCCATTTTGTTGTGGAGGTGCATTGTAATTAGTTTTGGGCCGAGATTAGATGATGTCAGGATGTAGCCGAGTTGAGTTGGTACTGATGCAAGATGATGTCGGGCTGTTGCTGAGCTATTTGATGACGAGCAATTTTCTAAGTGCTGCTGAAGGGACCGAGCTGTTTCTTGGAGAAAGTTTGTTGTGTCGGAATTGTGTTAGATTGTCTTTGAATTATTTCGTTGCCATTTTGCTGAGGTGTTTAGGAGTTGACTCAACGTCTAGATGTTGAGGAGTCGTTTGAGAGGATGCCGAGGGCACTGTCGGTTTGAATTGTCCCCAATTATTTCATCTTTGTGATTGGGTCTTTGTGACATGTTTTTCCTTTGTACTTCGTTTGATCTTGTTTCGCTTTTGGACATAGTGTGTGGACGGCTATTATCCGTTTTGACTTTGAGAACTTTGTTCTTCATTTGTCTTTAGTTAGCCTGCAGTTTCTAAATTTTATCAAGTGAAGCGATTGTTTTAAGTGAAATGTTTCTATTGATGGACCAGCGAGGAGTTGCCTGGTTTTGATTGTTAGAGCTTTTGGCTTGATGAGCCTATCTTGGTTTAAATATAACATATGCTCAAATATCTCATACAAAGCGGCGTGTTTTGAAACGATCCGCTTAGTACTATGTGTTGAGATATCGAAGACCAGTGTGCTGAAAAACGTCATATTGGGATCGATGCGTTTGATGATAATGACCAGCGAGCGTTGCTGGGTTTTTGATTGTTTTAATGATAGTTACCAACACCACATTGCTAGGTCTAGGCTGCGATAGTCTCGCTTGCCTGCAGTAAACATGGCGAACCGTGTTTTAATAACTCAATACTAACTATTGTGGTGAGAAGCGTTTACTAGAGTTTAGTATCATTTGCCGAGATGTTGAGACCAGTGTGATAAGAAGCGTAATGATAAAACTGGGTTTAGAATTTTTCTTCGGTTTAGTACATGCAATGTGGTTTCGATTTATTCGTCCGTTTCGAGAGTAAAATTAGGTCGGAATATGTCCCCATCCTTTGCTCTAGGTCAAGGTATATCCGCCTTAATGATTTATATAGCGCACTTATTATATCCATGAAGGATGTAGTAGAACCCATATAGATAATGGGTTGATCCGTATAGGATGTAAGAGTTCGTCTGTTGTGGCCAACAACATATGAGAGGATGAAAGTTTAAATGATCATTAAACTTGAATGATGGATGTCGAAAATGATTGTTTTGACAAAAACTAGAATGAATGATGAATGCGGACGACAGTATTGCATACAAAAGGGAGTATATATGTATATGTATCTACCCCCCCCCCCCTTTTTATAGGAGATGGGGCAGCTGAACCCATCCTGATATAGGTTGCCTACGTACCCCTTTCAGGAATCAAGCTGCCATGTAGTTCGTTGCTAGTGTGGTTTAGCGATAGTTCATTCTTTTCGGGGGGCTTGGTTTCCCCTCTTCGTCGTTGCTCCTTCCCCGCTTTGGGGTATGGCCCAAGTTCGGCTGATTTATTTGCGTGTTTTCCTCTGCTTGTCCGAAGTCCTCGAAGCTTACAGCGTTGTTGATTTCCCCGACTAAGAGTTTTGCTACGAGCCTTGCGCCTAGGCTTTGACAGTCTGCCGATTGATGTCCGTAACAACGGTGATGTTCGCAATATGACTTTTCATCGTCGCTGTTGGAGTTCGTCGTCCATGTGCAACCTGCTTCTACTTTGTAGTTATGAGTGCCACCGATCTTGGGTCCATCAAGTTGTAGGTATTCGTCGTTCTGGGTACTTTGTATATGGTTTGGTGCTATGGTTGCGTTTCGGATTGCTGACTTTTCTATCTCGTATTTTTTGTCTAGGATTTTCATCTCCTCCTCTTCGGTTATGAAATATGAGGCTCAGTGCAAGACATCCTGGATCGTCAGAGGTGTTTTAAGCGCAACTTCTTTTCAGAAATCTGATTTGTGCCACAACGCCTTCATTAATACGACTAGTTCAGCTAGGTCGCTCACGCCTTCCACCTTTGAAATCACCATATTGAATCGTCCCATAAAGCCCCGCATTGACTTCGTTGCTCCTTGCGTCAGGGTCCACAAGTCAGCATCAGAAGTTCCCGTTCCATGAACAAATAATATTGCTTTAAGAATTCGGTAGACAGTTGTTGAAAGTTGTCGATCGAATTCCAGTCGAGCCTTGAGAACCAGTCGATGGCAGCTCCCTTCAGGTGTTCCATGAACATGAGGCAGAATCCAACGTCTCTTTCGCTCTCTTTGAATTTGGTTCGGCCCATTTCTATGCCGAAAGATGTTATGTAAGCCTTCAGGTCGGTTGTACCATCGTAGAATGGGATTCTGATTTTTCCCGTTACGGATACGATTGCCTCGGTGATCCGAGCTGTGAAAGGAGTTCTTTGGGTCTCCTCTAGCATCTGGTCTATTTCGGGCGTTGCGCTGATTGCATGATGTACATTCGAACATAAGGTTCGTATCTCGGCATCGTTACGGGATAAAGAATCTTTGATCCCGTTCATCTCCTCTATATAGGCTCGTCTTATTTCTCGCGGGTTGTCGCGTTGATTTTGGCTCATTCTCCTTAGCTCATCGTTGTGTTGTGTTTGTTGCACCCAAAGGAGGTTCTTTTCCTCCTCTGTCAAGTTTCCAAGCCGATCCGATCTGTGAATGTCTCCGATTCTTCTTCCTTCCAGGGCCAAGGGGAGTTCTTCTTGTGTGATGCGTCTTGTGGTGTTGTATCTTTCGTCTCGGCGCTCTCCATCAGTTAGTTTTGTGATCATTGTGCCGAGGGGTGGTCTAGAACGGTCGTCAGTTTGTTGGTCGCGTTCGTTGCCGGTTCCTCATGCTCCATGATATAAATGGGGTGGCTCGGTTAAAGTTTTCCTTAGCGCCATAGGTATCATCTCGTCGGATGGATGAAGCGGTGGTAGTCCCCTCGGGATCCTTGATGCGTCGGCGGGTGTTGAGAAGAGGATCGTTGGATTGAGGCTGGTCCTCCTCGCGATTCCTCTGGGCTGGTTTGCTGCCGAGCTGAGGTCTACAGTATGCAAATCTCGGGCTCGGCTCTCCGATGTCAACGTCGCGAGCTGCTCGGTTATGGATTTGTTCAGCTTGTCTTGCTCCTCCATTTTCTTCGTCAGTTAGTTGAGGGTGTTCTTCAGTTCGGCTAGGAACATCGAGATAGCTTCCGTGTTTGTTGGTGTAGAGTCGTTGGGGTTGGCTCCCTCTGGGATGTCGCCTCTGTTGTTGTTCACCTCGTCACCTCTCCTTCGTTCGTCACTGACCATCTTTTTGGATCTCGTCCTCCGTGGTTTCCGCGTGTAAGAAATTCTACATCCCCACAGACGGTGCCAAACTGTATGAGCCGAAACTCGCACAATCAATTTTTAACATACTTTTAAGAGGACAGCATATTCTAAGATCGAAACACGAGAACAAATATCCAAAGATGGTTTTATTGCTGATTTGATAAGTTTTTTCGTACAAAGATGTGATGAATGATTTTGCTTCGTCTCTCTGCTAGGTAAAGAAAAGTTCCCCTGTTATGAATGACTACACTCACTATTTATACAAGTTCGTATGTGGGAATCTCAGAAGATTTCTAGAATATTTCTTTTTCGCTCCGTGCAGCCACTTACTTCGATCGTCTAATGGGCCTATTGCTCGGCTCCTTACATCTTTTGTATATATCTCATCTCGGCCCATAAACTCTTGAAAGGTTAAACTCATCTCGGCCCATTAATCTTTGATGTGCCCCATGGCATATTCGGTTCGGCCCAATGCTTGATCTGGGTTCGCTTAAGGTGTGATCTTGGTTCGACCATCAGCTTGGTCTTGGTTTCAATTCGGCCTCGGCTTAGTTAGGAGGAGTTGTTCCGGTTCAGCTCGTCGCCTAGGGTTTATTCTGACGTGAGACCTCTCCAGCTCGGTTAGGGTCGTTCCGAGGTCGGTTGGTATTGACTCGGCCTCTCCTTCTCTGCTTCGGCTCTCCATTTGTTCGACTCCACTCTTTCGCCTCTCCACTCTTTCATCTCTCCATTTCTTTGGCTCTCCACTCTTTCGCCTCTCCACCTCTCCATTGTCGATGAGGTGTGTAGGTTTCCATTTCGGACGAGGTGACAAGGTGACAGGGCAACGAGGTGACGAGGGGTTTAGATTTCGCCTCTCCACTATTTTGCCTCTCCAGTCTTTCGACTCTCCACCTCTTTCGCCTCTGCACCTCTCCATTGTTGACCAGGCGTTTAGGTTTCCATCTTGGACAAGGCGACTAGGTGACAAGGTGACTAGGCGACGAGGTGAAAAAGGGTTTAGGTTTCCCCTCTCCATTGTTCGGCTCTCCTCTCTTTACTTAGTAATTCCACAGTTGATCTAGACTAGGTGAAAACCGACCCCAACAGAGAGAAACCTCCGGCTCGATGCGTCCTGGCCTGATATTGTTCCTCAAAACAGACCAACCTCGACCGCCAGCATCGACCCAAATCCTTTCCCGATATTGCGCCTCTACGAAGTAATATTTTTTTTTGGGTCTAAACTAAACCCTAGCAGACTTAGGTCTTTTCTAAATCCTATATATACTTGTTTTAAGCCTCTAGTACCTAAGAGAAACCATAGCAAACACACCTATCATAATCAAACCGCATCTTTGATTTCTTGTCAAAGATTTTGTTCTAAGAGATTCTAAGAGGAGTTCTTTCCCTTTGTCCAAGGATTTTCGGCTTGATCTTCTTCAACCCTTACTCTTTTAATGCATGTTTTCATTCTAGAATAACCAATGAAAACTGAGTCTATTGGTTTGTAAAACATATTGATCAGAGTCACGACAGTGGAAATATTATAAATTCGTGTTTTGAGTTCAAGAACGGATCTAATTAAAACCCTATTTATTCGATATCTCTCATGTTATGTATCTTTGCGAATTATCCATTGTCTAACGTTTTCGTTTTCTCTTATTGGTTAATATTTCTTGTTTACTTATTTGCTATCATTGATTTTACCTTTATTTTTGTTGTCGTAGCTTAATTCGAAATCAATAAAACTCTAGTGTTTCATTTTCTAGTCTCTAGTGGATTCGACCCCTAAGTACTACACCATTGTTGGGAACTTGCAACCAAGTTATTTTTAGGGTGAAAACTTATATGCATCAAGTTTTCTGGCGCCGTTGCCGGGGACTGATTTTATACCTACGAGTTTTAGATTTGAATTTCGTCTAATTAAGATTTTTCTTTTCTTTGTTTTCTAATTTTTTGAAATTTTCTTTTATTTTTGTGTGTTTTAAGAACTTTTCGAGATGGATTACTACTCGAGGAATGATGGTCATCGATTTCCTCACTCTCATGAAGCTCAAAGGCTTTCACATATGTACCGTGAACCTGCTGGTGACTACATCCCGATGCCAAGCTTCTACACCAACCGACCAAACCAAGCTTACTCGCACCAAAATCAGAATTGGAGCGACTTTAATCATGGAGGCTTTTATCATCATTACCACCAGCCATGACCACAACCACCACCTCCTGCCTATGCTCACGTCCCTAATGAGTCTTAAGAGAGTAGACTTGAAGCCATGATGCATATGCTTATGAAGAATCAGCAAGAGTCTTCACTTGAGCTCAATGCAAAGTTGGATCATATAAAGAACGATCTATGTGGGAAATTTGATGCTATTTCTTTTCAAGTTCAAAACCTTGAAGAGAAAGTGAATAAAATAGAAGAGTTTCAGTTGCAACAAGCCCTCGAAATTGAGAAGAACGAAACTCTCATCGTTCATGTCAACAAATCCTTTGAGCTCATGGAAGATCACTTTGAAGGAAAACTCACAACTTTGAGAGAGTCTTTCATTAATTGCTACAAACCTCAACACCATTTCAAACAAAGCACACAAGGCTGAGAGAGGAATTAAGGAGATTAGAATTAAGAAGCTTATTCGACAATTCATGTTCTTTACGAAGGGCAAAAGAAAGCGAACGAAGCAATCCAAAAGATTTGTTCCAACATGGATGGAAGATACATTGATCTCCTTGGAAAGACTATGGGATTAGAAGACATATCTACTGATATCTCTAAGGAACTCAAGACACTTCAAAGGCGTTTGTCCAATGTCGAAGAAACCATTGATTTTTGTCTAGGATCCGATTCGGTGGACTCGAAAATTGCTCCAACCGAGAATTGCAATGTTGTGATCTTTTTAGATGCGGAAGAGACTTATCCAAGAGTGCCAAGGGATGTGGACAATGATAACATCATATTTTTACCCGTTTTGCTATATATTTTAGAACACTTTAATAAGTGTTCCACTTGGTTTTCTATGCTTTTATTACGGGTTTCGCATGTTTGCGGTTTTAAGACTCTTTTCAGGTAACTCGGGATTAAAGAGTGCATTTCGGAGCAAAAGTATGTTTTTAGATAAACTTGGACCGTCAATAAGTTTTGCAATCAAAGAAGACCATTTCACCGTCTAATCATCACCAAATTTTTGTACAACAAAGTAGAGACAACCAGCTTTCAAATGCAATTGGATTGGGGACAATCCAATGGTTGGATCCATAATTATACCCGAAGCACTGAAGACAAATGAAGCTTCCCTGAAGAAGCAGTTCACCGCACCTGGTGGACTCCCAGCCGCAGCCAAGCATCAGTTTGCCGCCCCTGGAGCCATTCCACCCGCGGCCAGGGTCCATTTTGCCGTGGCCAAGAAGGACACACCCGCGGTTAAGCCCAGTTCTCCCCAAGATGATCCGTTTCTTCATCCGATGCCAAAACCGTCTTTTCCCGTCAAACCCTAAAACGACCCAAGCACGTTAAAGACATATAAATACTAGTTTTAGACAGAAATTTCGTGGAGAACCTTCTACACACTAGTTTTGCTTTTATTATTGTACTCTTGCATTCAGATTTTTAGGATTGGTGAGTAGGTTTCTCACCGAGCTTAGTTCTTGAATTCTTGAGGCTTCTTCACCAATCTCATGTTTAATTTAATCATGTCTTTTTCCAGTATGTGTGAGTAGTTGGGTTTAAAGGATTATCGAGGGGAATTCTATGTTCGATAAAGATTTAACTCGGTAAACCCTAGCCGATTTCTAGAGTTCTTTCTTGTGGAAAGTTGTTAATGCATGAATCTAGTGTCATGAACTAGAGGCTGATAAGGGGAATTTAGAACAACGAAAGTGTTGCATCTAATCACCAGCAAAGTGCATCCACAAGGCGTGCGCGTCGTAAGATTTCAAAAGTATACTTACGGAGTGCCGTGAACCTATGGACCAACTAGCAAATCACAATCTTACGTGCCACCAAAGACGAAAGCTGCTGGTCGAGTGAATAGATTGTAATACGTAGGTTGTACGGGATTAGACTACGTCATTATTATGTCCTGTTAGTGGAGTTTTAATATAGAAACACCGGTTACTAATGAGCTAGGGTCCGTTTGATTGAATCGAGTATACCCCAAGATATTCCTCTCGACCCATCAACATTTTAGAATAGTTACAACCGTTTCTAGTAGTGTAGTTTAGCAATACTACAACGCACATATGTGCACTTGCATGCTTTAAGGTTTATAAATTTAAGTCCTAAAGTTTCGGAGACGAATCCGATTCGCATCAAGTTTTTGGCGCCGTTGCCGGGGAGAGATCGATACAGTTTCTATCACACCTTAGAGGTTTGTAGAACGCTTCTAGAACAAACTTTTTCTATTTGATTTTTGATTTTGTTTTTTTTTTTGTTTCGGGCTTTGAAACATGAACTCTCCTCTGGAGCGAGATTTCTACTACGAGCGGGATTACTATGACCCATCTTGCGCTCACCACTGTCACGACTCACATGCTGTGTGTGACTCGTTATACATGGATCGGAAATCGGCACCGACCAACTACTCTCAAGGAAACCACGAGCCTCCTTACTACCGAGACGAACCTTTTGCGTCTCTCGTTGGCAACTCTAGATAACGTTCATACCATCAACACCATCAATTCTCGGAAAAGCATGTGTTCAACTCAGAGATTAGCATACGTCTGGATCCAATCAACGTCATTCTTAATCAATACCTCGATTGCCAAGTCCTGACCGAGGCGACCATGAACAAAAGGCTAGATACAATCTACACCGAATTCAACGAGAAGTTTGATGACATTACTGCCCACATCACCACCCTTAAGGAACAAACTCTACAAGAAGCTGCTGCCATCGAAGCAGCGACAAAAACCATGGAAGAGGAATAAACGAAGCAAAATACGATATTATTCAAAATTCCATGGAGATTCGCGATTCAAAGCAAGATATTAAAGAGACTAGTGAGTTTGCCTCTTGGTACAGAGAGAAGACTGATGATGAACTTCAAGAAGTCGAGTATCGTCTCAGCATGATTCAACACTTGATGGTTCAACAAGGCTAGAGAAACCGATTCTTCGGTTAGTCACTTATCCGACACACAAAAGACAAACAAGCCTTGCTTTGAGGAACTATCTAAAGATCATGAGAAGCATGATTCAACACTTGATGCCCATGTTCCTGACCTAGATG
The DNA here is from genome assembly GCA_030161315.1 of Eutrema japonicum. Lineage (NCBI taxonomy): Eukaryota > Viridiplantae > Streptophyta > Magnoliopsida > Brassicales > Brassicaceae > Eutrema > Eutrema japonicum. Next base: position 34,798,535 of record BSQW01000011.1, read on the forward strand.
AGAAGCCAAATGACTCCCAAGAACCAAAAAACACTAAAGGAGATAACGAAGACGTCGAACCGGTCAAGTCCCCATGGATTCCTCTCACCACAGGCGCGAGCCTTCCAGCCACGGCCAGCCCTCCTCTCCCCGCGCGTCCATCATCTCGACCCGCGGCCACACCACAATCCGTTGCGCCTCCGTTCCTTGGACCCGCGGCCAGCCTCTGCTCGTCTACCCTTGAACCGTTTGAGTCCCGTACACTTTCTCTCGAGCAAGCTGCATTCTCCATTGACACTCAAACTTCATATAAGCCTTCAATTGACCTGGAACCAGAGTTATATGCACCTTGCAAGGTGATTCAATCTCATGAAGAAGTCTCATCCTCTTCATCAATAATACTTCAAAGGAGCCCACCAAAGAGGATATACATGCCCTAAATGTCTTACTCAGCCTTTAAAGCAACACCTCCACCAAGTTCAATACCAGAAGAGCTAAGGACAAAATGCATCATCCGAGAGAGATTGATCGAGTTTAATAGATTTATGAAATCAATCCCGATGTACACTTCCTTCAAAGAAGTTTGGGAAAAAGGACCTATATACGCTTTCTTCCGCTACAGCAATGAGAGCAAGAAAGACATTCACGCCTATTTCATGAGAGCGAGACGTTTAACAACACCCTATGCCGCTTCCCATGCTATACAAATCTACCATCCTGAGAAGTACCGAGAATATCCGAACAAGATAAGCCGAGAGAAGTTAGAAGAATTCAACAACGTGGTCCATAATCTACCTAGAGGTACTATTTTTCTAGAGCTTACATGGATCATATGATTGGTCATTTCTTTTGTGAAAGTAAGGAGTCCGTAAAGGAGATAGAAGATCTTTTCAACAATGCCAGGAGTCTCCACAAAATTGAAGAACAAGGTCGGTTCCTTATCACTTGTAGCATCCGTGGAGTTGAATTTAAGAACGTTTTTTGTGATTCCGGAGCTTGCTTGAGCATCATATCAAAATCGGTATTAAGCACATACACCATATCTGGACAAAATTCAGCATGGCCGACGAGACTTGTGCCACACCAAAAGGTATTGCCCGAAACATGCCAATAAGAATCGGAGATTGCATAGCCCCGATGACCGCATCATACCCTCCCCCTTGGAAAGGTTTCGGCCTCGAAACTGGTACATCTGCACGACGTTAGACTAAGTTAGTTTGAGCTTTAGCGAGTCGGTTTAGAGGCTTACCTACGGGAAATTTTGAAATCGGCTAGGGCTCATCGGGTAAGGTGCATCTGATGGTTCCTCTCTGATCAGTAGGAAGTAGATTACTCCACTGGATCATGTTGGAGCAGAAGTGTTGACAGCTACTTCTCCTTGATCGCTTTTTTCTCCTTTTGTTCCTGTGTGGTCCACGTTTGTTGTCATGTGTTCCAAGCTTGATTTACAACCTGTGTAAGACACTTTTGGCATAGACAAGTGTATCATATATGTGTGATCAGGTGGTAAATATTCTTTTTCAACAAAGAAACTTACCTGAGTGGCTGCATTACCCTTTTCTCTTGCTTGCATTACACGCATTTCAGCTTGATCCAAAGGTGCTAGTGTAAACTTTTTATGGTTGAGGCTGAATGAGTACTGGTTTGTACGGCCGTCATGTGAGGTGCCTCGGTCGTATTGCCATGGTCTTCCCAGCAGAAGATGGCCGACTTGCATTGGGGCAACATCACACGTGATTTGATCTTGGTATTGGCCGATGGAGAAAGGAATTTCCACTTTTTTGGTCACTTTTAGCTCGTCATTGTCATTAAGCCACTTGATTTTGTATGGTCTAGGATGCTTTTACGTTTGAATTCCTAGCTTATCAACCAAAACAGAGCTAGCAATATTATTACAAGAGCCACTATCTATGATTAGATGGCATACCTTGTCTTGAATGGTGCATCGTGAATGAAAGAGGGTTTCTCTATGAGTTGGTTCCTCGTGGTATGGCTTAGCGGAGAGTGCTCTTTGGATCACTAGTAGCTCCCCTTCATCAGGTTAGATGATGATTTCTCCATTCGCATCATCGAAATCTTCCTCATCTTGCGAATCGTACCCGTTTGGTGTGATGATCATGACTCGTCTATTCGGGCATTCTATTGTGAAGTGTCCACTGCCTTGACATTTAAAACACGAGATATCATGGGATCTTTGAGGGATAAAAGACTTACCTTGCTCAAAACGTGAGTCTTTCGATTTGTCATACGATTTGTCTTTTAACTTAGAATCAATGACTTGCGGTGGGTGTTGTTGCGTTGTTTGGGTGCTGCTATAGCTCTTAATTTTGGGTGTTGGCTACCTTTTTTGTTGATATGGTTCTCCATTTGAACGGCTAAGTGTAAAAGTTCCCCGAGATCATGGTAAGGCTCCCGCTCCACATTTCTTGCAATTCGATCTTGCAAGCTGATGCAATATCCAAAAAGAGTGAATCAAGGTCATCAAAACATGAGTTTATTATGAGAATCTCATCCTCATAACTTCACAAAAGCAAATGATTCTCATTCAAAGTCAAAGATTAAATTGGTGGCATGAAGACCATTATTTGATTAGCTAATTATTCTCTTTTTATTTAAATTGTGCATATTTTTCTTTTGTAATTAATTTTTTTGACCTTCAAAATCTTGTAAATGAGCCTATAAAAGCTCATAATTTATCATTGTAAAAATATAGAGATTTTTGGAAGTAAGGAAGCCACGAGCCTCCTTACTACCGAGACGAGCCTTTTGCGTCTCCGTTGTCAACTCTAGACAACGTTAATACCATCAACACCATCAATTCTCGGACCAGCACGTGTTCAACTCAGAAATTAGCGTACGTCTGGACCCAATCAACGTCATGCTTAACCAATACCTCGATTTTCAAGTCGTGACCGAGGCGGCCATGAACAAAAGGCTAGATACAATCTACACCAAATTTAATGAGAAGTTTGATGACCTTGCTGCTCACATCACCACCCTTGAGGATCAAACTCTACAAGACGCTGATGCTATCCAAGAAAGAACAAAAACCATGGAGGATGGACAAACAAAGCAAAAATATGATATTATTCAAAATTCCATGGAGGATGGAGATTCGCGATTCAAAGCAAGAAATTAGAGAGACTAGTGAGTTTTTATCTTGGTACATATAGAAGATTGATGATGAACTTCAAGAAGTCGAGTATCGTCTCAGCATACTTGAATACTAGGTTAGAGGAACCGATGCTTCGGTTAGTCACTTATCCGACACACAAAAGTTAAACAAGCCTTGTTGGGGGGAACTATCTAAAGATCATGAGAATCATGATTCAACACTTGATGCCCATATTCCTGACCTAGAGGAAAAGCCAAATGACTCCCAAGAACAAGAAAACAACAAAGGAGGTGAAGAAAACGACAAACCGGTCAAGTTCCCACGGACTCCCCTCACCACTGGCGCGAGCTCTCCGGTCACGGCCAGCTCTTCCTCCTCCACGGGAGCAGCCACCAGACCCGCGGCCAGCCTTCACTCCGCCGCGCCTCCACTCCTCGGAGCCGCGGCCAGCTGCTTTCGTCTCCCCTCGAACCGTTCGAGTCCATAACGCTCTTCTTCGAGCAAGCTGCACTCTCTACTGACTCTCAATCCTCAACATAGCCTACAACCAACCTAGAACAAGACTTTACTGCACCGTGAAACATGGTTTTATCAGCCAAATCCTCCGATGAAGTCGAAGAACAATACTCCGAAGAAGAATACTCGAGGTTATTCTTTCAAAAATCAGATTTCAGCTTGTTGAGTGACCTTGCACCAACGCCACCACCAAGTCCAATACTGGAAGAGCCAAATGCAGAATGCATCACCAGAGAGATTGATCGAGTTTCATAGATTTCTGAAATCAATCCCGATGCACACCTCCTTTGAAGAAGTTTGGGAAAAAGGACATATATACGCTTTTTCCGCTACAGCAATGAGAGCAAGGAAGACATTCAACCCTATTTCATGAGAGCGAGACGTTCAACAACACCCTATTCCGCTTCCCATGCCATCCGAATCTACCGTCCCTAGAAGTACCGAGAGTATCCGAATAAGATAAGCCGAGAGAAGTTAGAGGAACAACGTGGTTCATAATCTACCTAGAGGTACTACTTTTGCTAGAGCTTACATGGATCATATGATTGGTCATTTCTTTTCTGAAAGCAAGGAGTCCATAACGGAGATAGAAGATCTTTTCGACAATGCCATGAACGGAAAACCCGTTAGGAGTCTCCACAAAATCGAAGAACAAGGTCAGTTCCTTATCACATGTAGCATCCGTGGAGTTGAATTAAAGAACGTTCTTTGTGATTTCGGAGCTTGCTTGAGCATCATGTCAAAATCAACCGCAAAGCGCATCGCTATTAAGCACATACACCGTACCCGGACAAAAATAAGCATGGCCGACGAGACTTGTAACACACCAAAAGGGATTGCCCGAGACATCCCAATAAGAATCCGAGATTGCATAGCCCCCGTCGATTTTTACATCTTCCAAACAACGAAGAAAGATGCAACACTGATAATTCTAGGATTGCCGTTCTTATCAACTGTTGGGGCCATCATGGATTGGCCAAATCGACGTGTTTCATTCGCTAACATCGACAAAGACATGTTATACAATACCATACCACTCAAAAAAGGATAACAAAGAAGTTCTAGAACGATAGATCCCGAACTTGATCCTGATCCCGATCCACAAACAAGGGATGATTCGCATGACGAGGAAACCAAAAGAAAATCAAAGAAGACTTGGCCTAAGACGTTGTCTTTCTACGACTAAGCTCACCTCGATACCAACTTCGAGCTAAACGACTTAAAACAAAAGCGTTCAATGGGAGGCAACACATTTTAGGTACGTTTTTTTCTAGTTTTTTTTATCTTTTTCTATTAACTCTTTTTTTCTTTTCTTAGTTTTCTAAAAAACCAAAAAACTAAAAAATCGAAAAGACAAAAAGATGTAGACACGGTTCGGAACTGCTCGGTCCAGCACGAACCGCAAGGAAGTACTTGACGGCAAAAGAAGTCGTTGACCGCGGGTGTAAAGCCCTGAGCCACGGCCAGCCCCCTGACGATCCCGAACGATTTGTTTCGATCCTCGATCGATTCAAAATCCATTCCCAATCACCCCCACATCCATTCCCATCACCATATCACCATCTATCATCCCACATTCACCACAATTCCATCCCCACATCCATTCCCCGACCGCATCCAGGTAAGTTTTCTTTTTCCTTATATATTTACAATTTTAACATATCGTCCTTACTCGATTTATTTCACACGTAGGAAAGTGTGATTTAAATATGGGGGAGGATTCCATCCCTTACTAACCACCACTTCTTTCATTTGTTTTGCATTTTGCATTTTTCGACGTTTTTCTTAACATTTTCAAGTTTTTCGAAAAGCGTAGTAATAAGTTTTGAGGGAATGATGAAAGGAATCCATGACGATAACCGACCAGTGTGCTTATACGCTATCCCCATAGGAATTTAGACCTAGTAACATGCTCTTTCGTAATTTGGTTCTAGACTAGGCGGTAGCTAGAGTTTCTCTTAATGCGAAATCCCCAGAGGAATTTAGACCGTAGAGATTCTCTAGGATGGAATATGCTAGCTCTATTTTATTTGGACTTAATCTTGACTTAATTTTCTCATCAAAGGTTTATACAAAGATAACGAATAATACATTCATGACGTACTTTTACCTTTTACCCCTCCTTGTCGTACATGAATGGCCAGCTCATCTTTATTTGGTATCCCACCTGAAACTTAACCTTTGTTCAAACCTCATGCAACTCTTTTTGTGATTTATGTGCAGATATGTGCAAAAACGCCGGAGAAAGAGGAACGACACATCTTTCAGTCACTATAGACGAAGACTATACGCGATCGGTGGTGGTGAATTCAACAAAGATGCGAGATTGGTTATGCCTTGGAAAAACTCAAAATCATGGTAAATTTTCGTGTTCCTAAGACTCAACTTTAATAAAAGGCGTTTCCCCCTTTAAAAAAAAAAAAACGAAAATTAGTGAAAGGTAAAGGAAACAAGGGCCTTAAATGAGTCTAGGGCGTTCGAAATACTTATGAGCCATCCATGGTTTGTTTGTTAGAAGTATGTCATTCCGAGCCCACAGAAAATTCTAACAGTGGAGGGAATGACAGAAAACTTCTAATTTCAGAAGAAGGTGGAAGTGCAACATTTTCTCACTAAGTTGTGGTGATCAATAGGTCATTATTCTCTTGCTGTTTTGCATAATATCTCGCACCTTCCGGTAAAATTACGGTAACCCGAAAAAATCTTAACCTCATCTCTAAATGCCTTTAATACATAGCCTCGATTGTCTTGGTTTAAGCTTTTGATGAGAAACTCACGCCTATACTTAATGAATGTAGAGAGCTAGTTGACATGATTTTTGGGTTTTGAAGGTTTATATTTCGTATGATAGATACCGTGGACTAGTATTACGAGAATTCTAGTGAGAATTTTCTAGGCTAGATTGCGATTGATGTAGTTCGATGGTTACGGTTTAGAAGGATGGTCTCTGAGATTTCTAGTTCCCGATGATTTTCGTTTGATCATTTCCAAGCTTGAGCTTTGTCTTGTTTGAGGACAAACAAGGTTTAAGTTTGGGGTGTGATAACACCGTATTTTTACCCGTTTTGCTATATATTTTAGAAAACTTTAATAAGTGTTCCGCTTAGTTTGCTATGGTTTTATTACGTGTTTTGCATGTTTGCGGTTTTAAGACTCTTTTCAGGTAACTCGGGATTAAAGAGTGCATTTCGGAGCAAAAGAACGTTTTTGGATAAACTTGGACCGTCAAAAAGTCTTGCAATCAAAGAAGACCTTTTTCTCCGTTTGATCATCACCAAATTTGAATACAACAAAGTAGAGACAACCAGCTTTCAAATGCAATTGGATTGGGGACAATCCAATGGTTGGATCCTAAACTATACCGAAGCACTGAAGACCGATGAAGCTGCCCAAAGAAGCAGCTCACCGCGCCTGGAGGGCTCCCAGCCGCGGTCAAGCACCATTCCTCCGCCCCTGAATCCATTCCAACCGTGGCCAGAAGCCATTCCAACCGTGGCCAGAAGCCAGTTCGCCACGGCCTGAGGCGACGGACCCGTGGCCAAGCCTATTTCCGCCTAAGACGATCCGTTTCTTCACCCGAGGCCAAAACCGTCTTTTCACGTCAAACTCTAAAACGACCTAAGCTTGTTGAATACCTATATATACTTGTTTTAGACAGCAATTTCGAGGAAGAACCCTAGACACATTCTACACACTATTTTGCTTTCATTCTTGTATTCTTGCATCGAGATTTTTGGGATTGGTGAGTAGGTTTCTCACCAAGGTTAGTTCTTGTTCGTGAGGCTTCTTCACCACTCTTTTGATTAATTTAATTATATCTTTTTCCAGTATGTGCGAGTAGTTTAGATTGTTGGGTTTAAAGGATTATCGAGGAGAATTCTATGTTAGATAATAATTTCACTCGGTAAACCCTAGCCGATCTAGTATCATGAACTAGAGGCTCATAAGGGAAGTTTAGAAACACGGAAGTGTTGCATTTAATCTCAAACAAAGTTCATCCACAATGCGTGCGCGCCGTCAGATTTCGGAAGTATACTTACGGAGTGCCGTGAACCTATGGACCCACTAGCATATCACAATCTTACGCCCGGCCAGAGACATAAACTATTGGTCGAGTGAATAGATTGTAGAGCGTAGGCTATACGGAAGTAGACTATGTCATTATTATATCATGTTCGTGGAGTTATAATCTAGAAACACTGGTTACTAAGCGTTTGATTGAATCGAGCATACCTCGATATATTCCTCTCGACCCAGGAATGTTTTAGAATAAGTTACAACCGTCTTTATTATTTTAGTTTAGCAATAGAGTCCGTAGAAGTAACTTAGTTATTGATTTCATTAGGTTTATGTTAGTAGTCGATTTTCTTAGGTATTAGGATAGTTATAGTTTTTCTTAAGATAGGTTTATTTTCTCTTAGCATTAGTTTAGGAGTTAAAATTCCCTTAGTTCAGAGTAGCCATCGATTTTCTTGGATTAGATTAGTAGAAGTTTTCACTTTCTCGTTCTTTACAATTCTAGTTACAAAAACCCTATAAAAATATTTGCGTTCTAGGTTTATTTACTATACATTGTCTAAGGTCTCATAGAACAGCACCCTCTCCCTGTGGATCGATACCTCAAGTACTACAACGCACATCTGTGCACTTTCAGGCTTTAAGGTTTATAAATTTATGACCTGATGTTTCGGAGACGAATTCGATTCGCATCATATAGCTCATTCTTCCTCTCCAGGTTCTCCTTGACGCGCATGTGAAGTTTCTTGACCATTTGAGCTTTACTTTCTCCGTTCTGATCAGGCGGTATTGGTGACCGATCTAGTGGAGTAAGGGGATTCAATCCATAGAAAACCTCGAAGTAGGACAGCTTAAAAGCAGAGTGAGTAGCACGGTTATAAGTAAATTCTATGAACAATAAACAATCGAGCCAATTTCGCAAATTCTTAGCGACCGTATCTCTAAGCAAAGTGGATAAAGTATAGTTAACAACCTCGGATTGGCCGTCGGTTTGGGGGTGGTGGAGAAAAGTAGTTTGGTGCCTAACTTTTTCCATAGAGTTTTCGAAAAGTGACTGAAAAAATTGTATCTCGGTCAGAGACGATGGTTCTTGGTAGACCGTGAAGCCTCACCACTTCTTTGAAAAATAAATCAACCGTTTGGGTGGCCTCTTTTGTCTTAGAACAAGGGATGAAGTGCGTCATCTTTGAGAGACGGTCCACTACGACAAAGATGGAGTCCTTGTTCTTAATCCTCGGAAGACCTAGAACGAAATCCATACAGACATCCTCCCAAGGAACGTTAGGAATAGATAATGAAAGGTAAAGACCATGAGGATGTAACCTTGATTTTGCCTTAAGGCACATGATGCACTTGGCACAAAACTGTTCGACATCACTCTTCAAATTGGCCAAAAGAAGTGTTCCACGATGATTACCATTGTTTTGTCTCGACCGAAGTATCCCATGAGTCCCCCACTATGTGCTTCTAGTATGATTAGCTATCTCATTGACCCTTGGAGAATGTATACACTACAAAAAAACACCATTTTTGCAATGAACGATATCGTTGTAAAATCGTTGTAAAACAGGGTTACCATCGGATTTGCGACGAAACAGAAATCATCGTTATTTGATCGTTGCAAACCACAAATAGTCGTAAAATTGTCGGGATAGTACGAGGGACAAATATTCGTCGTGAAATCGTCGGCAAATATTCATTGTAAATTCGTCGTAAATTTTACATCGAAATTACGACGAATAGAAATACGTCGTAAGAACGATGGAAATTCGAAGGTAAACATTTCATCATTAATTCGATGGTAAACAATAGTTGTAGTTAATTCGTTGCTAATTAATCATCATAAAATCGTTGGTAATTTACGACGATTTATTATTCGTCGTAAAATCGTCGCTAATAAATCGTCGTACAATCGTCGTAAAGTAACCACGAGTTAACGACGATTTATATAATTCATATATATTGATGGTTTTTATTATGATTTTTATACTTTTAATTAATTTAGAAATAAAAAATGAAAATTTTTAAAATAATATATAATAATATTTTGTTAGAAAAAAAAGATTATATTTTCTTACAAAAAAAAAATTAGAATTCGAAATCCTAATAATCTAAAGAACTATATCGTAATCGTCGAGATTCAAATCGTCTTCGGGATGTCTCGACGAACCGGATGTGTCTGCTACTTGTGCCGCTGTCGCGTCTGCCTCTGCTCGTATTCGTCGCTTTTCCCGCAACATGGCCTGCATCGTCGGGTTCCCTTCTGCCAACATGTCGAAGAGCGAGTCAGTCTGGGTAGCATCCATTTTAACCTGCTGCTGAAGACTCGCAATCTTCGCCTGATATGCCGTAGACCGAGTATCCCCGGTCTCAACCCGCTACTGAAGACTCGAAATCGTGGCACGTAAGACGACTGGATCATCTACTAGCGATCGGCGTCGCATAGCAAATGAGGAGGCGGCCGAGATATCTCGAATAGATCCCATCCCGACGACCTTCCCCTCTCTCTTAGGGGCGACCTATATTTAAATTTACAATTAGAATATTTTAAAAAAATTAAAAACTAAAAATTATTAAGTACTGTTTATTCTATATATATATACCTGCTCGAATATCCGATCAATAGTGGGTGTGGTCAACCCTCCATACATGACTGACGAACCACCAGGAGATAGCTGTTGAGAGAGATGTGTCTCTCGTTCGGTGACCTTGGAAGTGACCTCGTTGAAGATCTGCTCGGCCGTCTCTGAAACAAAGGCACCATCCTTCTTTCGGTGCGTCCGCTTAAAAATCTTCGTCATCAGAGGGAGTACACCTCCGTCTTCGGCGGCCTTAGGAAAAAAATGTTATTGATGAAGTAAATTACATAAACGAAATAATTTAAATAAATTAAATTACCATCTGTAGACGAATACCCGCAAAAGTTCTTTGGCCGGCTGTATGAGGCAAAACCTTGAGTTTCCCGTCCGGACCAACGGTGTTGCGGGAAGCCGAACACTTCTCCGAAGTTCGGATGGAGTTCGGATCCAGCCAATACCGCACCAAGCCGTCCCATACGACTTTATTCATGTCCAGGGGCTTTGCTACATCGCCAGACTTCTTCCATGCTTTCTTCCATTCACTAACTACCCCTTGGAGGCGAAACTTCACCTTTTCGAGAAACAATGTTTCAACCGTGCCATGAATCGAAAGATCCCAATCATATTTTTGTTGCATGAGAAACAAAAATAATTACATATTTTATAAAATTAAATTAACTATATATTTAAATATAATAAAAATAATTATGGGAAAAACAAATTATTTTTTCATACGTACCGCAAATATCTTGAACCATGTCTCTTTGACGTGTGGCGGAAGTTGGGACCAATTGGTATGAGGTCCGGAAAAATATGACTTGATGATATCAGAAACGGTGCGTCCAACTTTGCATTCAACACCAAACCTGAAACAAAAATTAAAAAATCAAAAATTGTTAGAAATAAATATAAATATGTAATAATAAATGTAATAAAAATATATATATATATATATATATCATCATTCCGCCCCGTCAGTATGCTCTGGATCTAATCTCTTAAGTCTATGCCAACCCGGCTGTGCAAGCAAATCATGAACCGTCATTTGTGCATATGTGGCCGGGGCACGGCCTCCAGGTTGCGGAATCTAAGGTGGTGGTGGAGGCAGAGCACTCTGTGTTTGAGTCGCCAGGACGCAATCCATCTCCGTAGCCTCAGAAGACACGGGCAATCCGGTACCTAATGTATCACAAATATCTCTAAAAAACTGTGCGTAATGTGAACGACGATGGCTCATTTGCATAAAAATGAAAAACAATTACTATCTATAAACACTTGGGCAGTCTGCTATTTTTCGTAATTTGATTTCGTTTCTACCAACCTAAATTGTTCCATTCCTATCTATACTAACTAAAATTAAATACATAAAACAAAATTACCTTTTTTCGCAAGGTAATCGGGAGGAGGCGAGCAAGAGGAATAGAGGAGAAGTGAAGGAATAGTGAATGAAGAAAATCTGAGCGTGTGTTTATATAGAATTAGTGGTCGTCGCCAATTCATCGCAACCTGACCGTCGCCAATTCATCGCTAATTAGCGACGATTTTGTGAGGAATATTAATTTATTGTATTTCCCACACGCGGGAGTTTAATTTACCGAGACGCGGTAAATTAAATTCATATTTTATGACGAATCGTCGCCAAATCGTCCCAAATTTTGGAACGATTTTGTGATGAATCACAGTTTGCGACGAGTTGGCGACGATTCATCATAACATCATCGCTAAATTCTGCAACGATTTAGTGAGAAAATTTGTAAAATACGATTTTGGGTTTAGGGTATAGGTACAAGAATTGTAACGTCGATTGCAACAATCCATAAATCCATTCAAATGTTTACCGTAAACCCAAAATCATCAAATCATATATATGTTCATCGTGATTGAAGAATGAGTAAAACATAGAGTTTGCGTACATGTTAGATTATTAATACAACGATTCAGTTTGCGGAGATAACTGTGATTAACCGAGTTTTCATTTTCGATCAATTCTCTAAAGTCAAGATGAATTTCATTGAGAGATGCATAATACAATGAGATGTTAATAGGTTAAAGTTTAGGGTTCAGGGTTTAGGGTTTAGGGCATAGAGTTTAGGGTTTATGGCATTTCAAAAATCGTCGCTAAATCGTCGCATATTTTGCAACGATTTTGTGACGAATCACAGTTTACGACGATTAAGCGACGATTCGTCATAAAATGATCGCTAAATTCTGCAACGATTTAGTGTAGAAATTTGTAAAATACGTTTTAGGGTTTAGGTTATTGGAACAAGAATTGTAACGTCGATTGCAACAATCCAGAAATCCATTTAAATGTTTATCGTAAATCCATTTAAATGTTTACTCATCACATATACTAATTAATTAATTAAAACATTAAATAAAAATATAATTACTCTCACTCATCGGATTCATTTCCGGATGAAGACACATCCGTTTCTTCATCATCTGGTTCATCACTTTCTTCGAACTCATCTTCATCATCTTCTTCCTATGTATCGTCTGGGAGATATTCAACTTGCCTGTTTTGAGGATCTATCAAAAGGATGTCAGCAGTGCTCTCATTTAGTTCTAGCATATCAGAGCAATGATCTTGCTGCATTGGTAGATCCTCAACCCCCACAATTCGACCTCTCGGAGAAACTTTTATAACGGATAACCATGAGATACGGGTTGTGTGAACTCGCGGATATGGAACAAAGCTGACTTGTTCTGCTTGTGATGCTAGGATAAATGGCTCATACTTATTGTAACTTCGCGATTGGTTGACGTCTACTGCCCCAAATTTGTTTTTTCGGACGCTTCAATCTACTGTTGGATCAAACCAGTCGCATTTGAACAGAACGCATTTCAAACCTAAGCAACCGGGGTACTCAACTTCAATTATGTCTTGCAACACTCCATAAAAATCTATTTCTCCCCGCACACATACCCCGTAGTTGGCAGTAGCTCTTTGATTGCCGTATTTCAAAGTATGAAATATTTATCCGCGTGTGCAATTCATGGGTGCAGTCGTTATCTTCGATATGAGGCATTTGATTAACTTATGGAACCAGAGTGGATATGCGGTTTCCCCATACTCGACATATATCATTAATTAATTAACAAAATTAATCAATATATGTTTTAGATTAATTATCTAAGTTAGTAATTAATTAGTTAAAAATTAATTTTTACGTACTTGTATCTTCCACCACTGGGCAAAATGTTGATCTTTACGCTTGTTGATTTCTTCGTCTGAGATTCCTTCAATGACTTCTCGGACCTGTCTAACAAATTCACTGTATACAAAAGTATTTACAATTGTAAGATACATATCGTAATTGTTATAAAGCTAGCATACATAGATAGATAGATATATATATATATATATATATATATATAATTTAGCCATATATATGTATGTTTATACACTTACGTCTCAAATTGACTAACTTCTTCGCAATTTAAGAGGATATACGTTTGTGCATTATGATGGTCTTTTTCATTGGCAACCAAACTAACTTCACTCTTCCACATAATCGACCGATTGAAGAAAAGATATATGGGACACCTTCATTAGCATATGTTCGGCCTACACCTCCATCATCATATCGCCGTGCTGCCCTTTTCCGTGTGCGAACCTTCGAGCCAAAATAGTACACCGTGAAGTGAGAAGTTTCTTCTGGTAAACTTCCTGCTACTATTGAGCCTTCAACTTTGGCTAGATTTTTAGCCTTCTGCTTCAAATGTCCCATGAATAGCTCGAATGGGTACATCCATCGATACTTCACAGGTCCCCCAACTTCTGCTTCGTGAGGGAGATGAATAGATAGATGTTCCATAACAACAGAGAAGGCTGGGGGATATATTTTCTCCATGTTGTACAAAAAAATACGAATACTAGTATCAAGTTGTGCAATAACATCTTCTGACAAAGTGCGGGTACAAAGATCCCGAAAAAACGCTCCAATGCCTACAATAACAATCACATTATATATAAGGTAATAATGTTAATTTTCTATTTCATATATATTAATTATATCAAATCTTCGCAATATTTGATTAATTTAAATTTATATACCTGCAATTGCTTCGTGTACATTTCCTGGTAGAAGTTCAGCAAATGCGAAAGGAAATAGTCGTTGCATAAAGACGTGACAGTCATGACTCTTCATCCCGGAAAACTTTTGCCCTTTCTCAACACATTTAGCTAGATTAGATATGTACCCGTCCGGGAACTTCATATCAGATGTCGTCCATTTGAAAAAAGCTGACTCTTCTTCCAAACCCAATCGAAATATGTGGACATGTGCTTTCCAATTGCTTATAATATGTAACTCATTCCAACAACAAAGATCAGGCAAGTCTAATCTTGATTTACCGTTGTCTTTAGTCCTTCCACGCACGTTTAACACTGTATGCATGATGTTATCAAAAACGTTTTTCTCAATGTGCATGACATCCAGATTGTGTCTAAGAAAATGATCATTCCAATACGGAAGCTTCCATAATATGCTCTTCTTATGCCAACTGTGATGCTCCCCATACCCATCCGGCATATTAGCTGGTGTGTGTCAATTTCCACCATGATTGACTGTTTCCAGTGCACCATAATGATTAATTTCTGCTTCTAGATCTTCCCCGGGAAGATAAACAGGAGGAGGAAGACGAAAAATTTTGTTCTTTCTAAACAACCGCTTGTTTCTCCGATATGCATGGTGAATCGGTAGAAATCGGCGGTGACAATCAGACCAACTTGTTTTCCGACCATGTTTCAATTGAAACGCATATGTCCTATTGAGACAATACGGACAAGACAATCGCCCATGCGTACTCCGACCTGATAACAACCCGTAGGAAGGGAAGTCGCTTATTGTCCACATAAGCACTGCACGTATTGTAAAAAAAAATTTCCTTGCAAAATCATATGTCCGAACCCCGGTATACCACAACTGCTCCAATTCCTCTATCAGAGGCTGCAAAAACACATCAAGGGAACGCTTCGGATGCTTCAGACCAGGTACTAAAATACTCAAAAATAAAAATTCCCTTTGCATGCACATATCTAGAAGAAGGTTGTAAGGCGTTAGAATTACTGGCCATAAAGAATATTGCCAACCAGACATACCAAATGGACTAAATCCATCCGTGCAAAGACCAAGATACACATTACGTTTCTCTCTAGCAAAGTCTGGATGTACCGTCTTAAAGTGTTTCCACCCTTTTGCATCTGAAGGATGAGTAACCTCCCCATCTGTCTGCAAATGATCTGCATGCCATTTCATCGATGCAGCTATCCTTTTAGACTGATTCATTCTTTTTAATCTATCAGTTGTAGCAAGGTATCATATCCGCTAGAACGGTACCTTACTCCGACCAGTACCTTGCGGCTTATATATTGGCTTATGGCAAAATCGATATTCCTGCAACTTATCTTCATATTTCCAAAAAGCATGCAATTGTCAACACATATATCTATCATCTCAGAAGGCAACCCAAGACTACAAACAAGTTTCTGTATCTCATAGTAAGTTTCAACAGCTAAATTGTCCTCTGGCAAATACTCTTTAATCAAATCAGTCCAGTCATCAATGCAAACCTCAACTAAGTTATGATCAGATTTATGATATGCTCAATTTAATACCCTAAAGTACTAAAGCAGTTGTAATAGTATAGCTAGGGGTCGAACCACAGAAGACTCACAGAAACGCACAATAGATTCTATAGTATCGAATTACGCTAAGCCAAACAGTTGTAATTAAAAGCAGTGCAGAAATTAAAGGAGTTGTAAATCAATTGAGAAATATAGGCTCAGGGTTTTTCTCAGGAAATCAGTGAATGCAGACTAACTAACTAACAGGATTCAGATTTAGCGCAGTTCTTGAACTCAAATCACTAAAATATAGCTAACCAACTCTCGTTGCGAAAACTATCTAAATCTAAATCCTAAGAATTCCAAATCTCTTTGCGAATCCTAAAGTCTAAATCAGCTTTAATATCAGGTTTGATATGTTCACAAATCAATTAAACCAAATCTCTTTGCGAATAATCAATTTGCTCACCTAGGTTCTATCAGGTAATTAATCGCACTCTCGTGCCTAATCAATTATCCTAAGATCTAAGTTCCAGATTCGTCAACCTAGAATTAGCTATGAACACAACCTAAGGTGAAGAACTAATTCAGATGGTGAATCCTAAACAGATAATTAACCTAGCATTCAAAGAAATCCTTTATGAGAAAACCCTAAACCTAAAGTGGATCTACTCAGACATGGCAATTGAATCAAAAGACATGTTTGAATAAATCATCAATAGAATAGGAAGAAGGGTTTAGAGATCTGATCTCGGACGAAGGGAGATTCAGACTTGTCTCTCTAAAACCAAAGTAAAATCAAACTATAAAATAAAGCATAAAAGGGCATCAAAAGGCATCAAAAGGCATGAAAAGGCATAGCCTAAACAGGTGGCTGAAAACTCCTATTTATAACCTAAAACACGATCTGGGGTCTTCTTGTAATTATTAAAGACTTCTGGGCACTTTTGCAATTCCTCAAGTCTTGGAAAACTCGTGGGTCGTGTCTTGCTGCGCTGAGTGTCGATCGATACCAAGGGGTATCGATCGATGCTCGACGTGAATTCATGTTCTCAGCGACACGATCTTTAGCTCTGCTACAAACTGCTCCAGAAAGCTCCAATACTTCCAATAATCCTCCAAACGTGCTATGACCTGTAAAAGACTCTAAAAAGACTCCAAAATACTATAAAGACTCTATAAAAAGGACTTATATCATGGCCTAAATGGGGTAAAAACCATGATATATCAACTCCCCCAGACTTAGCCTTTTGCTTGCCCTCAAGCAAATAGAAGACTAAACCAGAAAAAGAGGTTTGAAAACGTAGAGACTCACATGTTCCTGAACCATCGAAAAGACTCTTTTCCCAAGTACCCAAATGTCACCTGATCAGCTTTCGATCTAACCACCATGTACTTCTCCGTAGACATTTGCAGCTTTTCCAGACTCCACACAAAATCCCACAGCATTGTTCAAGTAAAGCCCTCATCGCCAGTTTCATCTCTGCAGCTAATATTTAAGAACTTTCTAGACTCTTTACCAGACAATATCTTGACAAAGGAACCACCATTTTTCACACTTTTTTGTATCAATTTCTCTCCTCCAGACTTATTTCTTATTATATCCTTATTATTATTATTTTTTTTTTTCAGCTTAGCATATACATATCAAGGTAGGAGACGCGAGTATTGATGGTGTTTGCCACCAAATCCCCGGTTCTTCCCTCTCTATGTATCAAAGGATGTAGGCGAATAATGGCATCATAGGAAAATCCTAGCCTCGCTTCCAATCCTTTGTGTGATCATCCCCTCTTAAGTAGAATAATGGGATCGCTGGAAATTTTCCTAACCCTCTACTCAGAAGAAAATCATTTCAATCTTTTATGCACTTAATCTATCAACTTATTTCAGGGGAGAGAGATACCATAATTCTAAACACACGGGTTCCTTTATCAGATATGAATGATGAATCAAGCTCTATGAACACTAACCACATTGATGAAGTGCAAAAATTTGGCTCAGGCTTCAGAAGAACTCTGCTGTAGACATGGATGTTTTCTAGTCAACTGGTCAGCCTTTGGATTTTTCATTAGTCGATCTAGAACTGATCCTGTAACACTGTGCACTCAAAAACAAAATCAAATCAATAGGTTCAAGCACAGAATCATCATCTCCAACAAATTTTGACTCAATAAAACAGTTTTGACTCGATAAAACGACTGACTCTAAGAAAAACGAAAACAATGTCAGCAGACACCTCCCCCAGACTTGAACAACACTGTCCCCAGTGTTATCTAGCATAGAGTCAGTGAAATAAAACAAAGAAAAAGGATAGAACGAAGAGAAACAAGAAATTACCGTTCTGGAACAGTCGGTGTCGATCGACACACGGCATGGTATCGATCGATACCATGCTTAGATCGACTTTGTGAATTTTCATCCGCGATTGGTGTCGATCGATACCAGTGGGGTATCGATCGATGCTTATGCGATTTCGAGTTTTTGCTCCTTGTTTATCCTGACACAGACTCAAAACAAACGAAAATAAAAATAAAAACGAATCAAAAACAGACTCACCAGTGGGTTGCCTCCCACCAAGCGCTCGTTTAACGTCAATAGCTTGACTGTAACGCCCTTCAGGCTGGATAAGAATGAGAGCTTGCATCAAAACAGGCTCCATCACTTGACATTACTAGCTTCAGCGTTATGCTTAGCATGCTGTCCACAAACTCCTGCCCTTTCTCTTTCAGCTCAGAAGTGAGAAGGACTCTGGCCTTGGAGAATGGTTTCAAGGCTCCTTTGCATTTAACTTTATATTCAATCGAATTCCCATTGCACTTACGAGGTATCAAGGTGACATGGGGATTCTCGACCTTCTTGCTCTTGGCCTTCTTCTGCTTTGTTGTTGCCTTGGCCTTCTTCTTGGGGATGTTGGGCGGTTCAGCTGGAACATCTGCGACAGTAGGCTCATCAGGAGGCTCTTCCAAAATATCAATCGCTAGCGACTCTCCTGTTACAACCTCGATGCTAGACACATGTGTGGGAGCACTCCTAGGGGGAATGACACCATAATAGACCCCTCTGTCAATGTAAGAGAAAGAGATTCTCTTATTAGGTGTGTCTATGATCGCGCCTGCAGTAGCCATAAACGGTCGTCCCAAAAGGATAGGCATACGAGATATTGCACCCATCTCTACAACCTGAAAATTAGTAGGAACTAGACAGTCTCCTACTTTGACCAGCAAACCATGGATAGTACCGTGTGGAAGCGAGGTGGAGTTGTTCGCGAATGTGATAGATGCCTCTGGTGATCGAATATCAGCTCCTAACCGCTCTGCAATTGCCCTTGAGATGACGTTGACACTAGCCCCTGAGTCGACAAGAGACTCTTTGAAATCAACTCCTGAGATAGAGCATGGAACTACAAATTTCCCTGGATCTTCCCTCTGTGTCAATTTCCGCGGTTGTAGTGAATTGCGAACTCTTTCTCCGATCACCTCAGGTGTTTTCATAACTTCTGGTCCGTTCTGCGAGGGGTGTCGATCGACACCAGGTAGGGTATCGATCGATGCCATGCGATTTGAATCGTTCCTGACAAGTACATCTTCATCAGAAAGAAGCTCCACGTTCGGGTTATCCAGCATATACTGTAGTTTAGCAATCTCCCATTCCTCCCTTGTCAGCTTAGGAATCATAGGATAAGGCATCCTGGTGACATACACTCGTTCTGCAACGACCTTAGGCACCACAGTAGAACTCTCTGTTGTCTCCTCAGAAATCACCTTAGTATCGACCGATACCAATGGGGTATCGATCGATACACGGGTGATTGAATCCATTCTAGCAGACGTCTGGGCTGGTATCGATCGATACTGGGGAGTATCGATCGATGCTTGTGCGATTTCAGGAATGGCTTCGAGATTTTCTGCACGTAAGCTGATGGCATTGACGTGTGCATTGTGTGATTGAACCGCCTTTCCCTTGGAATTTGCTGCAGTCTGAGCTACTTGCGTCTCCAGCATCCTGTGGCTTGTCTTTAGAGCCTCGATCCTTCCACTCAAATCGGTGTACAAATCATCCATCTTACCATTGAAGGTTACTGTCATCTTCTCCTGCCCTTGAACCAGGTGTTCAAGCATAGCCTCAATCTTACTCTCAGGAGCTTTGGGTGGTGGGGATTGGTACCCTCCTTGCTGAGCATTGTTGGTGAAGTTTCGATTGGAGTTGTATCCGAATCGCTGACCCTGAAAACCAGAACCACCAATGTAGTTAACATCTTCCACTTCATTCTCAGCAGCGAAGTGGACGGCCTTTGTTGTCTTTCCCAGCAGAAGACTGTGCATAGAATCCAGCTGAGCCTTCACTTCAGCGATCTGCGACCCATCCTGATTACCAGCCAGCTTCTTGCGCTCGAAGTCTGCGCTCTTGGTGCTACTACTAGATGCAAAGTTCTCAATCAACACAATAGCATCCTCAGGATATCTGGTGTTGAAATTACCATTGCTCGAAGAGTCCAGACCCATCTGATATCTCCAATCTACTCCTCTGAAAAAGATACCCAGCAGCTGCACATCAGAGTATCCATGATGTGGACAATCTCTCTGATACGATCTGAATCTTGTCCAAGCAGCCTTGAACGCCTCAGTAGGTCCTTGAGAAAAAGTGGATATCTTATTTCTCAGATCTTCAGATCGCCCGTCATCATAGAAGTTAATCAGGAAGGCTCTCTTGGTGTCCTCCCAATTAGTTAGCGATCCAGGAGATAGCTGCCTCAGCCAGTAAGTAGCTTCTCCACCCAGAGAGTAGGGGAAGAGCTTGCAGAAGAGATAGTCGTAGGACACTCCATTGCTCTTGATGCTAGTGACCAAGTCCTCGAATTTCTCTACATGGTCCATTGGATGTTCATGAGGAAGACCATGGAAGAGATGCTGTCCTACTAGAGTGTAGTAAGCAGGTTTCAGCTCGAAGTCATTCCTCTCATAAGCAGGAGGACGAATCGCTGACCGATTGGCGAAAAACTGCTCTGGCCTGTTGTACTCACCAATTGTCTGAGCTCGAACACCTGCAGCATTGCCAACGTTGCCGCGCCCAGCTGGCACAACAATCTCAATAACAGGAGCAGGGACAACGATGTTTCCAGCTTCATCAAGTCGTTGCCCTCTCTCATTACACACATGACCCTCTTGGTCTCTCAGAATTCCAGCTTCATCAGCTCTTAAAACCACTGGGTTGTTCATCCCTGATGTTTGCTTGGTCTTTCTGTTTGTGCGTTCCACAAGCGCTAGCTGTTCCAGTGATAGTCCAACTAGCTGAGTGCTCTTGTTGCTCCTGGTTTCACGAACAGGCATACACCTGCAAAGAAAACACTAGGCAAAGCACGTAAGTAACCAGAAAAATACGTTGAGTATCGATCGATACCAAGTGGTGTCGATCGATACCAACGAAAGAAGACGACGAGTATCGACCGATACTACAGAGTATCGATCGATACCGACGAACTTAGTCGAAATTCTAAACTAAAATCTAATGGCGAATTGAGTCCCCGGCAACGGCGCCAAAATTGATATGCTCAATTTAATACCCTAAAGTACTAAAGCAGTTGTAATAGTATAGCTAGGGGTCGAACCACAGAAGACTCACAGAAACGCACAATAGATTCTATAGTATCGAATTACGCTAAGCCAAACAGTTGTAATTAAAAGCAGTGCAGAAATTAAAGGAGTTGTAAATCAATTGAGAAATATAGGCTCAGGGTTTTTCTCAGGAAATCAGTGAATGCAGACTAACTAACTAACATGATTCAGATTTAGCGCAGTTCTTGAACTCAAATCACTAAAATATAGCTAACCAACTCTCGTTGCGAAAACTATCTAAATCTAAATCCTAAGAATTCCAAATCTCTTTGCGAATCCTAAAGTCTAAATCAGCTTTAATATCAGGTTTGATATGTTCACAAATCAATTAAACCAAATCTCTTTGCGAATAATCAATTTGCTCACCTAGGTTCTATCAGGTAATTAATCGCACTCTCGTGCCTAATCAATTATCCTAAGATCTAAGTTCCAGATTCGTCAACCTAGAATTAGCTATGAACACAACCTAATGTGAAGAACTAATTCAGATGGTGAATCCTAAACAGATAATTAACCTAGCATTCAAAGAAATCCTTTATGAGAAAACCCTAAACCTAAAGTTGATCTACTCAGACATGGCAATTGAATCAAAAGACATGTTTGAATAAATCATCAATAGAATAGGAAGAAGGGTTTAGAGATCTGATCTCGGACGAAGGGAGATTCAGACTTGTCTCTCTAAAACCAAAGTAAAATCAAACTATAAAATAAAGCATAAAAGGGCATCAAAAGGCATGAAAAGGCATGAAAAGGCATAGCCTAAACAGGTGGCTGAAAACTCCTATTTATAACCTAAAACACGATCTGGGGTCTTCTTGTAATTATTAAAGACTTCTGGGCACTTTTGCAATTCCTCAAGTCTTGGAAAACTCGTGGGTCGTGTCTTGCTGCGCTGAGTGTCGATCGATACCAAGGGGTATCGATCGATGCTCGACGTGAATTCATGTTCTCAGCGACACGATCTTTAGCTCTGCTATAAACTGCTCCAGAAAGCTCCAATACTTCCAATAATCCTCCAAACGTGCTATGACCTGTAAAAGACTCTAAAAAGACTCCAAAATACTATAAAGACTCTATAAAAAGGACTTATATCATGGCCTAAATGGGGTAAAAACCATGATATATCAATTTAATAGTCATCATCCTAGCCGCCAACAACAATTTAGAATGCCCTTCTCTACATACATCGTAGAGTGGCTGATTTGCAGCATCTAGCATATCATAAAAAAAAATTTGCATCTAGATTGGGTTCCTCATCATGATGATCATGTGCACATGTACTTACGGTTTCATGAAATGCATCAGTAACCATGTCATGAATCATATCATGATCTTCACCATGCTGCTCTGCATGATCATCAAATTGATTAAAATTATTTGACTCATCAAAATTCGATTCTTGATAATTGCTACTACTACTAGCTGCATTTCCCCCATGACCCTCTCCATGATAATACCAGATATAGTAATGCGGCATAAACCCTATATTTAATATATGCGACCACACCTTCGAGATAATGATAAATTTCCTATTCGAGCATCTTACCACTGATAATCGTATTATGTATACTTCCCGCCTGATGCATGAATCCCTCCACCCCATCACTGAACTCCTTTGTTAGCGACCCCTACGAATCAAGACGATTATATATCCATCTTCTAATTTCGTCTATTGACATTTTTTGTTGGTCAGAGAGAAGTAAATGTTTCTGAATATGAAATTTTTATTATGAAGTGGGCCACAATATATAGATTTTTATTTTCGTTACCATCGAATTACCTACAATTTTACATCGATTTAATATCGATTTTACAACGACTTTAAACATGTTTACATCGATTTTACAACGACTTTAAACATGTTTACGTAACCATAAACCGTGATCTTAAACGTGCTCATCTAACTCATTAATCGTTGGGAAATCGTTGTAAAGTTCAACTTATATAAATCGTTGCTAATTCGTCGGTAATTTTACGATGATATTACAACGTTTTATATAAACCTCGGTAAATCGTCGCTAAGTTACGACGAATTTACGAAGAAATATTTCATCCCAATTTTACGACGATTTTACGACGACTTAAAAATTTGATGTGAATTTGCGACGAAAATAAATCGATGCTAAAACTGTGTTTTCTTGTAGTCATAGACATTTTTCTCGGAACAAGAAATCCTCATGCTTATAAAACGGCCCAAATGCTCCTTTGTCACACTCCATATACATGTTGTTGAAGTCGGGATCCTCCCAATACTCCCTTTTGATGTTTTCAAATCCTAGCACTTTAGCCTCCATGGTGGAAATGAGAGTGTCTCTTAGGGATAAAGCATCCGCAACGATATTCTCCTTGCCCTTCTTATACTTGAAGATGTAAGAAAATGTTTCCACAAACTCTAATCATCTTGCAAGTCTTCTTTTCATTCTAGTTTGACCCCTCAAATGTTTCATAGTCTCGTGATCCGTATGAATAACAAATTCCTTGGCCAACAAGTAATTTTGCCAAACTTCTAATGACAAGACCAATGCGTAGAGCTCCTGATCATATATTGGGTAATTGAGAGTGGCTCCACTTAAATTCTCACTGAAGTGTGCTATGGGACGTCCTTCTTCAGTTAGAACCGCTCCAATTCCCAGTCTCGATGCATCACACTCCACTTCGAAGGTCTTGTCAAAGTCCGGTAAAGGTAAGACCGGTGCATGGGTCAAGCTATCCTTGAGTTTTTGAAATGCCTTATCTTATTCCTCTCCCCAATTGAATGATACGTCCTTCTTGATAACGGCGGTGAGTGGTGTGGCTATGGTGATGAAATCTTTTACGAACCGGCGGTAGAAACTCGCTAGACCATGAATGCTCCTTACTTGTCCGATGTTAGATGATGTTGGCCATTCCTCTATAACTCGGATCTTCTTTTGGTCCACCTGTAAACCTTGCGTGCTAACAACAAAGCCTAGAAAGACAAGATGGTATGTGCAAAAGATGCACTTCTTGAGTTTGGCATAAAGACTTTATTGTCGAATAGTCTCTAGAACTATCTCAAGGTGCATAAGGTCTTCGGATAAACACTTGTTATAAACTAAAATGTCAGCGAGATATACCACCACAAACTTACAAATGAAGGCTCTTAGAACATGGTTCATAAGCTTCATGAACGTGCTTGGTGCGTTGGTGATGCTGAAAGGCATACACAACCACTTGGAGAGCCCTTGTTTTGTTTTGAAGGCGGTCTTCCAATCATCACCTTCTTTCATTCGGACATGATGGTACCCACTCTTGAGATCAACTTTGGAGAATACGGTGGAACCACTTAGCTCATCCAACATATCGTCTAGTCAACGAATGGAGTGCCGGTATTTGATGGTGATGTTGTTGATGGCTTGGCAGTCCACGCACATCCTCTAGGTCCCATCTGATGAGGACATCGAACCAGCTAGCCCACCAGAGGTGAGCTCAAAGATCGGACAAGACAAAACCGGGCCGAATATGGAGACTATGATGAACGGTTGGTTTGATGCATTACGAAGCCGACATTGGAAACCCGGAGGACTTTTGGATACTACCAATTCAAAAGAGAATTGTACTGAGCGTACGACAAGCTTAGATCTTGTTTATTGGCGACAACGGTTCTCTTATGGATTTGGGACAGTAACTCCCAAAGTTACTTCACCGAGTGGAAAGCGAGCAAACGACTTGAAGGATCAATCAACCCCAGAGGAAATAATTATGAGGAAGAGTCTGGAAAATAGCTTCAATATGTTCAAGGAGAATCTGAAGCATCTGGAACACGAAGGACTGATCAGGCTTGATCAATTTGAAGGTTGAAACCTAAACTCATTGTTGAGCTCCGATTTCAATCGAATATTCAATCAAGTGTCGCTTCCAGATCACGGCAGTGTTGAGTCTAGTTTCCAGAACATCCAATATCTCTCCAATCAGCCCAGCCAATCGGTCATAAACGGCCCAACAGTGGAGACTTATCTAATGGACTCAAGCCTACCCGAAAATGTCAAGTGGAATCTTTTGAAGCCCAAACATGAAAGCCCACTTGAGCATGGTTTCTATGAGCTTAGGAGACATTTAACAAGCTTTCTAGAAGCTTCCCTTCAGGACCTAAGGTGCACCACACCTCACTTGATCAAGTCGATCAAGTTTGAGCTACACTTGCCTTATTATGAGATTCTCGCCATTCATCTCCAACTGCTCTATTATTTGAAGCTTGGCCACGAAGTGAAGCTTTTTCACGGCAAACAGGACGTACCTAGACACTTGAAATTCGCCCCTAAGTTGTCAAGACTCAAGAAAGGCTCCATTTTCCATATTTGACCGATTCTCGTCATTATGACTCAAGCGGCTAGTTTTAGCATTTACTTTGCGATTTCCTTCTTGTTTAATTTCGTGTATGAGCAATATATAAGCTCAGATTAGCATTCATTTATAAATTACCTTTCAATCAAATTAAATCTAAGTATTTTCGTTTTTTTCTACAAAGAGTGTTCTTTGTGAGAATTGTCTTTTCTTTTGAATATAAGTGAGCGATTCACTTCTATTCTTTAGAAGCCACGAATTAAGTTGTTTGTGTGATTCAAATAACTTGTTCGTCCACCGGTTGAGAGAGTCAATCACCCACAGATTGAGAGAGTCAATCACCCACAGATTGAGAGAGTCAATCAAAATCATCACCTTCCATCTCACCATCGTCCCCACTTCCGCAACAAAGCTTGTAATCTCTTGATTATCACGTGTCCGTAAGTTTGGTGGATTCCAATCTTACATCATCTGGTATCAGAGCTTTAAAAGCTCCTATCACAAGTTGTGTTCATCCAACCTTTATCCTTTGTGTTTTCTGTTTTGTTATCTACTTTCATGTAAACCGAAAAATCCATAAATTTTTTTTTTTTTTTTTTCAATTCTGTTTTCCTTTGTTTTATTATTTGATTTCTTTCATAAACTCAAAACCAAAATAAAAATTGTCTATTTGCCTTGTTTAGTTTCGTTTCATAAAAAGAAAATCCACAAAAATATTTATCATAGTCGAATTTTCCTTTATTTTCGGTTTTTGCATTATTTCCATTTAAAAATCAGAAAACTAACCAAAAATCTCTTGTTTTTGAAATATTCTATTGTTTTATTTAATTCTATAAACCAGAAAATAAAAATAAGATTTTTTTTCCTTTTGTTTTGTTTGAATTTTCGAATTTGTTTTGTCAAAAAAAAAAAATGAAGTTAATTTACTTGTTTTGAAAATTTGCAATAATACGTTGTTTCCTTTTTGTGTCATTATCAAGATTTTGTATTTCCTTTTCACTTTTGATACGTCTTCTTCAATATTCCTTTGTTAGGTACGCACAAAGAAAATACCAGAGGCGTCAATGGTGAATTCAGAGGAAGAAACTCCTTACCAAGCCTTTGAAGACCATTGGAGCCAAGGAGAAGAGAGCCTTGCCTTCTCCGATGATGAAGCTGACTATGAAGAACCACCGTGTCCATGAGATAACTACTCAAGCTCTGAATATGGAGCAGACCCTGATGAAGACGAGCTTGAACCAGAGCCACCTGATTGTAGCCGAGACAACACCGATCAATCGATTCGGTCTAGCGAAGAAGAGACCGACCGGGAGGAGGATATAGGAGATGACCATGAAAGAGAATCATGGCAGGGAGATGCTGACTCTCAATGTAGTCTAGCCAAAGAAGACTACAACAATGAACCTGAATATGGTGAAGGAGAGCAATACCATAAACCGTGGTATGGAGAAACTGACCAAGAAAGCGATCTAGGAGAAGATCGTGAAGGAGATACTTTGTGGGAAGGAACTGATTCTGAAATCAGTTCAAGAGATGGTGACCATGTTAATGACGAGCCTTTGAGACATGAGGCAGAGCCAGAAGATAGTTTTGTAGATGAATCAGAACTTGACGAGGAGGATCAAAACCCATACCAAGCCAGCAGCAACGACACCGCTCTAGACGAGCCATATGATACGCCAATGGATGAAGAAACATATTGTGAACCCCGCCACATTTGTTTTTCAGGTCATAAGCAAGAACCAGAAGCTTACCTACAATGGGAGAACGAAATGGAGCATTGGTTTAGGTCCCACAACATTCCAAAGGAGGATAGACTCACCTACGCCATTAACTAACTTGATGAATAAGCTTCTACATGGTGGATACAAGAAGAAGCTCTGAACTACTACCATAATCCGGTTAGCACTTGGGGTAATCTCAAGCAGCGTATGTACAGAGAGTTTGTACAAAAGTCCCACAACCGCATCTACATACCAAAGAGGTCTCTGTTCCAAACAACTACAAGAAGATGGATGTCAACATCAAAACTCCAGCCTGTTTCTAAGTCAAAGAAAGCTTGCTGTCCTGAGCCCAAGAAAGTGTCTCAAAGCACTTTAGAGAAGAAGACAGAGGTTAAGAAGCAAGTGGGAGCAAAATAAGTTAAACCAGCCTCCAAACAAACCGATACATCTCAAACGCATAGCACAAAACCGAAGAATGAGCCACAAGTCAAAACAGAGCAATGTAAGTCTTCTAAAGTTTTAAAAATAAATGACACCATCTGTTATAGATGTCATAAGAGAGGTAATTTTGCTACTGTATGCCCTGGGAGACAAGAGATTAAAATTTCCAAACCTGAGCCGAAACTGAATTCATTAGATAATTGTCTAGAAAATTCTGGTTTTAAATTTTCGAATTCAGATTTGATGCACTTGTCTTTGCCAAAGGCTACTAATGCAGGTCAAGAACAGAATGTGAAGCATCACAAGGTCACCATGAGTTGTCTTGATGCTGATAAAGATGGAGATGACACTAGTTTCATTCTGATCCAAGAGGAACCACCGGACTATACGATGAATCAAACTACCGTGGCATCCAAGGAAACCGAACTTTACGAGAGTTATGCTCAGGTAAGTCCACTTCTTCAGCTTGCTTCTTATGATTCTAACTCTGTGATATCTAATTTGATATGTCCAGAAGAGCCTGAAGAGGATATAGTCTCAAAAGAAACTAATATAGTTCATATTGCTTATTTTAAACCGCACGTCAATGAGAAATTAGATGAAGTAGTCAAAAATGATTCTTGTTCTTCTATTTCCAGTGGTTCTATGACTGTTATAATGCACCTGCCTCTTGTCAAAAGTGTAGAGGACATTTCAGGAACCGAGAAGAAGCAACAAGAACATTAACCACCAAAGACTAATGGCGACAAAAATTGTGAAAAACGTGATTTCACTAGGACCATTGCCTTGCTGCCCAAGGACGTCAGCCAACAACCATGGAGAGGAGTTATTGCCTCTTTGCTGATAAAATAAGAATCACCAGACTCTCAGATCAACCCCACTTGAACAACAATGACGATATTGCCCGAGGTAAACTTCTAAACTAGCATTTTTATGAAAATACTAACTTGCTTTATCTATGTGCAGGTAATCAAGTTTTGAGGTTAAAACTCAAACAAGGGGGACGGTGTGATTAGGAAATAGAACCAGCTAGCCCACCAGAGGTGAGCTCAAAGCTCGGAAAGACCAAACCGGGCCGATTATGGAGACTATGATGAACGGTCGGTTTGATGCATTACAAAGCCGACATTGGAAACCCGGAGGACTTTTGGATACTACCAATTCAAAAGAGAATTGTACTGAGCGTACGACAAGCTTAGATCTTGTTTATTGGCGACAGCAGTTCTCTTGTGGATTTGGGACAGTAACTCCCAAAGTTACTTCACCGAGTGGAAAGCGAGCAAACGACTTGAAGGATCAATCAACCCCAGAGGAAATCATTATGAGGAAGAGTCTGGAAAATAGCTTCAACATGTTCAAGGAGAATCTGAAGCATCTGGAACACGAAGGACTGATCAGGCTTGATCAATTTGAAGGTTGGAACCTAAACCCATTGTTGAGCTCCGATTTCAATCGAATTTTCAATCAAGTGTCGCTTCCAGATCACAGCACTTCAGGAAACGCTCTATATATGGTTCGAAAGATCTTTGAGTCTAGTTTCCAGAACATCCATAATCTCTCCAATCAGCCCAGCCAATCGGTCATAAACGGCCCAATAGTGGAGACGTATCTAATGGACTCAAGCCTACCCGAAAATGTCAAGTGGAATCTTTTGAAACCCAAACATGAAAGCCCACTTGAGCATGGTTTCTATAACCTTAGGAGACACTTAAGAAGCTTTCTAGAAGCTTCCCTTCAGGACCTAAGGTGCACCACACCTCACTTGATCAAGTCAATCAAGTTTAAGCTACACTTGCCTTATTTGGAGATTCTCGCCATTCATCTCCAACGGCTCTATTATTTGAAGCTTGGCCATGAAGTGAAGCTTTTTCATGGCAAACAGGACGTACCTAGACACTTGACATTCGCCCCTAAGTTGTCAAGACTCAAGAAAGGCTCCATTTTCAATATTTGACCGATTCTCGTCATTATGACTCAAGCGGCTAGTTTTCGCATTTACTTTGCGATTTCCTTCTTGTTTAATTTCGTGTATGGGCAATATATAAGCTCAGCTTAGCCTTCATTTGTAAATTACCTTTCAGTCAAATTAAATCTAAGTATTTTCATTTTTTTCTACAAAGAGTGTTCTTAGTGAGAATTGTCTTTTCTTTTGAATATAAGTGTGCGATTCACTTCTATTCTTTAGAAGCCACAAATTAAGTTGTTTGTGTGATTCAAATAACTTGTTCGTCCACCGGTTGAGAGAGTCAATCACCCACATATTTAGAGAGTCAATCAAAACCATCACCTTCCATCTCACAATCGTCCCCACTTCCGCAACAAAGTTTGTAATCTCTTGATTATCACGTGTCCGTAATTTTGGTGGATTCCAATCTTACATCACCATCTTTCTTAGGTACCAATAGCACTAGCAAGGCACATGGTGGTGTAAGCCTCGGTGGTGAGAGCTTAACCGGGATAGAGATGGAGCTAAATACAGGTGGTCGCCCTCTCCTTTAGTCGGTTGATGATCGATGATGGAGATTACTTGACACAATGGCGGTCGCTTCTCTCGTGTGGAATCTAGTGAATGGAAGGATGGCAGCATGAATACACAACACATAGGGGAGGTTACTCTCTGATACGGTGCAAAGGCCTTGCCTTATTCGAATCACACGAACAAGACAAGAACAAGAAGAGAAATCGCTTCTCTCAAGAACTAGGGGAAGTGCGGCGCTTTATTGATAATCAAAGGTATCCAAAAATACAAGCTGCAGGGGAAACTTATAATGGCTCATCAGCTGGGGGACCCTTAGGTCAAAGTAAAACGTAAACCACAAGAAAACAAAACACAAAAACAAGAAAACAGAAAAATGGAAAACCGCATCCCTAGTCTAAAACAAAAGTGCATCATTTCAGTTAAAGCAAGAAAAGGAAACTATGGCTGCGAGGCTTAAACTACTTGTTTGTTGTCATTTTTAAGCGGTCCTTAGTCGTTGGAGAGGTTGGAATCACCTGCAAAGACAGTATATAATGTAAACAACTTTGGCTCCGGTGCGTTTCGTGCGTGCAGCTGATTGGGGGAGTCCTCTAGAGGGTCTTCAAGGTCAGAGCAATCTTCATCTTCAAGCTTATTCACTCCCTCAGTTGCCGTCTCTTCTTCTTGCCTCTTTTGGGTATTCTCGGTCCAATGGCTTGCTTTGGAAGTAACACGAGGTTCCTTTGTTCCAGCCTTGGATTCTTGAGCTCATGGTCCTATCAAGAGATTATGCATACCTTTGGGATCATCATGAGATGTCCTGTTTAGGCTCAGTTGGTTGAATTTATCAGCAAGTCCTTCGGCTACGAGGGGGCCTCCGGGTGGATGGTTAGAGAGCTCCTTGAGTTCTGCATCTTCAAATGGAAAACTGCCTGACTGGTTAGTCATAAAATAATCACTTGGACGAGAGAACTTACCTCCCTTGGTGGTGACCAGATCGTTTGGATTGGTCTTTGGCTCAAAACTCTTTCTCTCGGCTAAAAATGCTTCGGCTAAGTTTGCCTAGACTAAGTTTCTCTCGGGTAAATTTGCTTCGGCTAAATTTCTCTCGGCTAAATTCTTTTCGGTTAAATCTGCCTCGGCTAAGTTTCTCTCGGCTAAATTAACTTTGGCAAGAATTATCTCGGCTATGTTTGTCTCGGCTATTTCCATCTCGGATATTTCTTGAAAAGGGTCGTCTGGTCCTAAGGAGTTGATGAAAGCTTGCATGGCGGTTCGAAACTTCCTTTTGAGTTTCTTGGCCTTTGAACGGGGCATGGGTTCTTCTTGGATCGTTGGCACCTGCCTTGGGTCAGTGCTAGAGACGATGTCCTCATCATTCCCTCCCTCTTCAAGAGGTTTTGACCTCAACATTGGATCTCCTGCGTCATAATACGACAGATCAGCAACATTAAAGGTATGTGAGATATTAAACTCACCTGGTAGTTCTAACCGGTAGGCATTGTCATTGATTTTGGCTGCAACTTTGAATGGTCTGTCACCTCTTGGGGCGAGTTTGGATGCATGCTTTTCCGGGAACCTTTCTTTTCTCATGTGTAACCAGACTCAATCTCCTAGTTCAAATGTGAGTTCCTTCCTGCCCTTGTCATGGCTCCTCTTGTATCCCTCGGTTTTCTTTTCAATATTAGCCATAGCCTTCTCATGAAAATTCTTTATGAGCTCAGCACGCCTAAGGACATCTTGGTTAACCTGTTCTACTTGTTGAATTGGCACTAAATCTATTGTAGACAGAGGGTTAATTCCATAGACGATTTCAAAGGGTGATATCTTGTTGGCCGAATAAACAGCCATATTATATGCAAACTCGATGAATGGAATGCAATCAAGCCATGTTTTCATATTTTTACCAAGAGTAGCTCTAAGTAAAGTTCCAAGTGTACTGTTTACAACTTCCGTATGTCCATCCATTTGGGGGTGGTAGGTGGTAGAAAAGAGGAGCTTGATTCCTAGCTTCCTCCAAAGGTTCTCCAAAAGTGACTCAAATTTTTTTTGTCACGGCCAGATACTATGGTCCTTGGGACCACATGTAGGCGCACCACTTCCTTGAAGAACAAATCAGCAATTTGAGTTGCATCATTGGTCTTGACACACAGGATGAAGTGTGCACTACAAGAAAACTGCCTTTTTACAACAAACAGAATCGTCGTAAATCGGTCGTAAAACTTGATTTACGACGGATTAGCGACGATTAACAATTCGTCGTAATTTGATCGTCGTTAATCGCAAATCGTCGTAAATTGGTCGTAAAATTAAGGAGGACAAAAAATCGTCGTAAAATCGATGTAATATATTCGTCGTAAAATCGTTGTATATTTACATCGAATGTACGACGAATATGTTACATCGATTTTACGACGAAAATTTTACATCGATTTTACATCGAGATCACGATAAAAATTTACATCGATTTTACATCGAATTATACAATTTTTTTTCCGACAAATCGTCGTAAATGCGTCGAATTATAAAATTTCTGTTTTTAAGAATTCGTCGTAAATTCGTCGTAATAGGTAGATGTAAATACGCTGGTAAATCGATGTAAAATATTCGATGTAAATTCGTCGTAACTATTGAACGATGTTAAATCGATGTAAAACTATTGATGTAAAATCGATGTAAATTATGGAACGATGTAAAATCGATGTAAAATATTCGATGTAAATTCGTCGTAATTTAAATTATTATAAAATAATTTAAATTAAATAAAATTAAAAAAAAAATTAAAAAATTATATTTAAAAAATTATATTTAAAAATTAAATTTTATAAATAAATTCAAAATATAAAATAAAATTTAAAATACAAAATAAATTTTTTATTACAAACTAATTCCTAGCCGAAAAACGTAAATTATCAAAAAGTTCGTCGTCTGATCCATTCTGCTCCATATTCGCTCGTTCTTGCGCGAGCGGATCAGTTGGCTGGCCCGATGTCGATCCTCCCTGCTGCCTTAGTGCAGCCGCCAAATCCGGGTTACTCAGGGCAATAATATCGAAGAGAGTGTTGTATCCTTGGATTGTTTTATTGTATCCTAGGATCGTTTGATCGTATCCTATGATCTTCTCATCGTATACCACCTGCTTCTCCCGCAAATTGTTGATCTCGGAGTTGGCGTTGTTTAACTCCGTCCGCAAAATAACCGGATCGTCGAAAAGCTGACGACGGGACGACGCGGCGGCACTATCTGCGATCGATCCCATCCCTAAAACTCTGCCCTTTTTCTTCGGGGCAACCTTTTAAAAAAGAAACGAAAAATTTAATAAATTGTATAAAAAACAATAACATTTGTAAAAAAAAAAAAGACTTAAATTACCTCTGCGTATATGTCGTCCATCTGGGCAACCGTCAAAGTCGCAGTGGATTGGACCGAACTACCGCCAGGTGATAGCTGCTGAGAAAGCTGAGTTTGACGCTCGCCGATCCTCGCATGCGCGTCATTGTAGATTGCCTCAGCTCGAGGATCTACAAAAGATCCGTCTTTCTTCTTGTGAGTTTCCGCAAAAACTCGGGTCATCGGAGGAAGTTCCCCTCCATTTGCCTAACAAAAAAGACATTAAAAAAGAAATCAAACCGTTGATGGATAATATAAATTAATAACAAATTAAAATTACATAAATAAAATTATAAGGGAAAAAATTATTACCATTTGAAGGCGTCTTCCCGCAAAAGATGTTTGACCTGACGTATGAGGCATAAGCGCTGGAAGACCGTCTGGACCCATAGTGTTTCGAGAAGCCGAACACTTAGCGGCCACTTGCTGCGCATGTGGATCTCTCCAGTATGCCGTCAAGCCGTTCCAAACATCGGAAGACATGTATGGCGGCTTTCCCTGATCGCCTTTAACCTCCCACTTCCTCTTCCAATCGGAAATGGTATTGTTGAGCCGGAATTTTCCCTTCTTTTTGAATTCCGCCTTCACCGTCTCGTTGATCGTAACGTCCCAATGCCATTTTTGCTATATAAAAAAAATATAATTAGAAACGATATATTAAAGATAAAGAATTCTCTAAAATAATATTGAATTAAAAAAAAAAAAATTTACCGCGAAACATTTAAACCATGTCTCGACAACGTCTTCCGGAACCGAAGACCAATTGCGGTGAGGCTCCATGAAATAGGCTTTAATGGTGTCAGCCACACTCCGTCCAACTTTGTTATCTTCCTTAAACCTGAGAAATAAAACAAAAATTATTAGTAAAAAAAAAAATTCATAATGTAATTAAAAAAAAAAGATTTTACGTACGTACCAAAAAGTATTCGGGATCCGTCGCGGATCTAACCGGTCTAATGAATCATGCCCCGGCGACTGCAAAATATCTTCGACCGTCAATCCTGCATACAACAGGGGCGGTCGAGCAACTGCATATGGAGGCGGCGCTGGTCCGGAAAAAGAATCCGGAACAGCGGACTGTGTCGCAGAAGATGACGGGAGTTGCTGATTTTCACTAGGTCCCGTCTCGATAAACTGTCGATAGTGTGACTTACGTGGCGCCATATCTAAAAAATATTTAAAAATAACTCAATTTTAGTATCATATAATTCCATTCCTAACTAATAATTCCAATCCTAACTAATAAATATTACAATCCTAACTAACAATTCAGAATTCTTAAAACGATAATATAATTTATAAAAAAAAAAAAATGTTACCTTTTGTTTTAGAGAGAGGGCAGAGATTTTAGAGAGAGAGAGTTGAGAGATTTTCTAGAGAGAGAGAGATTTGAGAGTTGTGAGGGAGGGGAAAAAATCGTTCCCGTATATATAGATTTTAATGTCGTCGTAAAATCGTTGGTACATTACGACGATTTTACGACGAATTCGTCGTAAAATCGTCGTAAAACTGTAACCAAAAATTCAACCTATCGCAAATTTCCCTCGACGCGGTAAATTAAATGTTGAGGTATTACAACGACTTTACGACGAATCCGTCGTAAAGTCGTTGTAAGTATACGACGATGTTACGACGAATCCGTCATAAAATCGTCGTAATACCTAAAATCTATACCCTAAACCCTAAATAACAATACACATATCGAGGACGTAAGAACGAAGTATATTTGTGCATCTAATACTTCTAATATTTAACAATAGATTCATTAACGACGATTGAATCTATATAGTCGTCGATTTCCTTATTTTACATAATAATGTATAGCATTCGTTCTTATAAGTATATTCGTAACATGCATGACTTAAATAATGTAAATGATTTTGTAAAAACATAAAATTGTTTATACTATGATTAGAACTTACGTAAAACAAGATATAAGATAGAAAAAATTAAACAAAAACTAAACAAGTTCATCACACCCTAAACCCTATATTTTAGGTATTACAACGATTTTACGACGGATTCGTCGTAACGGCGTTGTAAGTTTACGACGATTTTACGACGAATTCGTCGTAAAATCGTCGTAATACCAAAAATCTATACCCTAAACCCTAAATCACAATGCACATATCGAGGACGTAAGAACGAAGTATATTTGTGCATCTAATACTTCTAATATTTAACAATAGATTCAGTAACGACGATTGAATCTATATAGTCGTCGATTTCCTTATTTTACATAATAATGTATAACATTCGTTCTTATAAGTATATTCGTAACATGCATGACTTAAATAATGTAAATGATTTTCTAAAACATAAAATTGTTTACACTATGATTAGACCTTACGTAAAACAATATATAAGATAAAAAAAAATTAAACAAAAACTAAACAAGTTCATCACACCCTAAACCCTATATTTTAGGTATTACAATGATTTTACGACGGATTCGTCGTAAAATCGTTGTAATGCTAATCGATGTAAAATCGTTGGTAATGTCTAAATCGTCGTAAACCAGTCGTAAATGACTGAAATCGGCAGAGTTTGGTGAAACACGGGTTTTTATAGGTAACCTAACTATTTACATCGCATTTTGTCGACGTAATTTCGTGGCATATTCGATGTAAAATCGTTGTAATGCTATTCGATGTAAATTCGTTGTAAAATTTCGTTGCAAATCCGTTGGTAATTTCTACAAAATTTCTATAAATACCTTCCACACCTTCAATGCAAACTCAAAAAAAAAATTCATATCCACTTTTCTTTAAGTTTTTACGTTGATCATTGTATACCTGCTTGCCTGATGATCTGGCCAATAAATAATCATGTATGATCTTGTTTTCAAGTAAAGACAGTCTTCAACTACCATAGGTGAAAGATTCATAGAATTGGACATCTATATAAATCCTTCGTAATATAAGGATGTCCAATTCTATGTATCTTTCACTTATGGTGGTTGGTCTTTATGAATATAGAAAACTTGATTCCCAGAATTCTTTGTTGGCCAGATCATTAGAAGCAGGTAAACAACTTTCAACTCCTAAACCCAAAATGACATTACGACGATATTACGACGGATTCATCGTAAAATAGTTGTAATTATAAACGATGTAAAATCGTTGTAATGCTAATCGATGTAAAATCGTTGTAATGCTAATCGATGTAAAATAGTTGTAATTATAAACGATGTAAAATCGTTGTAATGCTAATCGATGTAAAATCGTTATAATGCTAATCGATGTAAAATCGTTGTAATGCTAATCGATGTAAAATCGTTGTAATGCTAATCGATGTAAAATCGTTGTAATGCTAATCGATGTAAAATCGTTGTAATGATAATCGATGTAAATCCTTTGGTATAATAAAGTTATAAATTCGTTGTTATAAAATAAATCTATACCCTAAACCCTAAATCTTGATCCTTCCTTGATCGTCTCTGGTACCCGAGAAATCGCCGAAATAGTGAAGTAGTGTCTGTGTTTCGGTGCGGTCTGGATGAATTGTTTTGGCATCAGGCAATTCTTGGGGAAAATCATGAATTTAATCGCCGAATACGTCGTAATTTCGTTTAATATATAATTTTACAAGAAAAACTTAAACATCTAACAAACCGAAAATTACCTATATATATATAAGCTTTCAATCAGAATCATCATCTTAGTTGGGTTCATCATCTTGATTGGGTTCATCATCTTCAGGTCCATCATCATCGTCAGTTTCTTCAAACTCGTCGGAATCGCCTTCTTCTTCTGTGTCGTCAGGTAGATATTCAAGTTGCCTGTTTCGTGGATCAATTAATAGAACGTTCTCCGTAATCTCTGGTTCTGTAATATCAAGTCAAGAATCTTGTTGCATTGGAAGATCATCAACACCAACAATTTTACCCCTTGGAGCTATTTTAATAACCGATAACCATGAGATCCCAGATGTTCTTCGAACTCGGGGATATGGAACGAACGTTACTTGTTCTGCTTGTGATGCTAGGATGAAAGGCTCAAACTTGTTGTAACGTCGTGCTTTGTTGACGTCAACCACACCAAATTTGTTAATTCGCACCCCTCGACCGACTGTTGGATCGAACCAATCACATTTGAAGAGAACGCATTTCAACCTAACCAGTCCGGGGTACTCCACTTCAATTATTTCTTGCAAAACCCCATAAAAATCTATTTCACCCCTAACACATACTCCGTAGTTGGTAGTTGCTCGACGAACGCCATACTTGTATGTATGAAACACATATCCACGGGTAAAATACATGGGTGCGGTCGTTATCTTCCCGATGGGGCCTAGGAGTAACTCATGAAACCAAAATGGATATGCGGGATCGCCATGATCAACCTATGATAAGTGTAAAAGTTAGATTGAAAGCCGATATAATTAAATGAAATATTTATAACTATATTAACTTACTTGCGTCTTCAACCACTCAACAAAGTGACGATCTTTACGGTCGTTTATTTCATCATCTGAAACCCCTTCAATGCATTCTCGTACCTGGGTATCAAATAAGCTGCAAAATACATATATAGACATAAAAATTAACACATTTATTTATAATTATATTAATTATTAATTATTAATGACTGATTAATTAAATAGTTTGGTTATTATACCTTTCGAAAGGACTCACTTCATCACAGTTTAGGAGGATGTACGTATGTGCGCTGTGCCTGTCATGCTCGTTATCCCACCAAACTTCCTTCAATTTTCCACTAAGACGACCAATTGGTGAGAATATATCTGGGACACCCTCTACTGCATAAATTCGTCCCACACCGCCATCATCGTATCGTCGGGGAGCCCGTTTGCCTGTACGGACTTTTGGAGCGAAATAATATGAAGTGAAGTGTGAAGTTTCTTCTGTCAAACTTCCCGCAACAATTGATCCTTCAACCCTTGCTAGATTTTTTGCCTTTCCCTTTAAATGTTTCATGAAGCGCTCGAATGGGTACATCCACCTAAACTGAACAGGGCCTCCTTGTTCTGCTTCGTGGGGGAGATGAATGGGAAGATGTTCCATAACATCAAAAAACGCAGGGGGGAATATCTTCTCCAAATTGCACAACAAGATTGGAATATTAGCAGCCAGTTGTGCAATTACATCTTCTGACAACGTCCGTGTACTAAGATCCCGGAAAAACGCTCCGATGCCTGCAAAGACAAAATTATATACATTGTAACATATATATATATATATATATATAATTAATCTCAATAATTTTATATGTGATGAAGTATCTTACCTCCAATTGCTTCATGAACATTTTCTGGAAGGAGTTCGGCAAATGCGAAAGGAAGTAAACGTTGCATAAACACGTGGCAGTCATGACTCTTCATCGCTGAAAACTTTTCTCCTTTCTCAACAGATTTAGCAAGATTGGATACATATCCATCAGGAAACTTCACGTCAGATGAAACCCAATTGAACAACGATGCCTTTTGTTCTGCACCCAACCGAAATATAGGAACTGGTGATTTTCCATTGCTCATTATATGCAACTCATTTCTGTTGCAAATATCTGGCAAGTCCAACCTTGACTTTCCGCTGTCTTTGGTTCTTCCTTTCACGTTTAACACTGTATGCATGATGTTATCAAAAATGTTTTTCTCAATGTGCATGACATCAAGATTGTGTCTCAGTATATGATTTTTCCAGTACGGAAGATCCCAAAAAATGCTTTTCTTATGCCAATTGTGATTAACCCCGTATCCATCAGGCATATTAGCTGGAGTGTGCCAATTTCCCCCACGATTCACAGTTTCTAGTCCCCCAAAATGATCTATTTGCGCTTCTAGATCTTCCCCAGATAGATACACTGGTGGGGGGACACGCACGATTTTGTTCTTCCTAAACAACCGTCTGTTTCTCCTATATGGATGATTGATTGGTAAAAACCGGCGGTGACAATCAAACCAGCATATTTTTCGACCATGTTTCAGTTGAAACGCATCTGTCCGATCGAGGCAATAAGGACAAGATAACCTCCCATGCGTCGTCCAACCTGATAGCATTCCGTATGCAGGGAAGTCGCTTATTGTCCACATAAGCACCGCACGCATCGTAAAATTTTTTTTCCTCGAACAATCATATGTCCGCACTCCTGTATACCACAACTGTTTCAACTCATGAATGAGAGACTGCAAAAATACATCAAGGGACCGCTTCGGATGATTGGGACCAGGGACTAAAATATTCAGGAAAAGAAATTCCCTTTGCATGCACATATCTGGGGGAAGGTTATAAGGAGTTACGATAACTGGCCACAAAGAATATTGCCTACCAGACATACCGAATGGACTAAATCCATCAGTGCAAAGACCAAGATACACATTTCTCTTAGAGTTAGCAAAATCAGGGTGTACCGTGTTAAAGTGTTTCCAAGCTTTTGCATCTGACGGGTGAGTCACTTCTCCTTCTCTCTATGAATGTTCTGCATGCCACCTCATCGATGCAGCTGTCCTTTCAGATTGATACAATCGTTTCAACCTATCAGTTATAGGAAGATACCACATCCGTTGGTATGGTATCTTTTTACGCCCAGTTGTTTGGGGCCTAAATCTCGGTTTTTGGCAAAATCGACATTCCTGCAGCTTATCATCATCTTTCCAAAAAAACATACAATTGTCAACACATACATCTATCATCTCAGAAGGCAACCCAAGACTAAACACCAACTTCTGTATCTCATAGTATGTTTCGGCAGCCAAATTATCCTCTGGCAAATACTCTTTAATAAGATCAGCCCAATCATCCATGCAAACCTCAGCTAAGTTATGATCAGTTTTAATTGTCATCATCCTAGCAGCTAACGACAATTTAGACTGACCTTCTCTACATCCATCGTAGAGTGGCTGGTTTGCAGCGTCTAGCATATCATAAAATCGCTTCGCATCTACGTTGGGTTCCTCAACAGTACTATTATCAGCATTTGTTTCATGAAATGCATCATTAACCATGGCATGCATCCTATCATGATCTGCACCCTGATCAAATTGATGTTGACCATGATCATAACTACCTTGATAATTTGATTCTACTTGACCTTGATAATTACTACTACTATCCGTTGCTTGAGTTCTTTCAAAACCCTCTCCATGTTGATACCAAACATAATATTGCGGCATAAACCCTCTATTTAGTAAATGCTTCCACACCGTCTCAATAAACATATATCTCGTATTCTTGCATTTACGACAAGGACAGAACATCTTACCACTTTCCAGGGTTGTTTGCATATTCCCGGCCTGATAAATGAATATTTCAAGCCCTTCTTTGAATTCTTCCGTCAAATCTCCCTCTGAATCCTTTTGCGTATACATCCATTTTCGTAGTTCGTATATAGACATTTATATATATGTTTTTTTTTTTTTTTTTTTGATTCTTTAGTTTGAAGTTACGCTGTATTTATAGAAATTTTTTCAAAATTACCAACGATTTTCCAACGCATTTACGACGAATTTTACGATGTAAATTCGATGTAAATTTAGTAGGTGGACCTATTAAAAAACGTGGTCTACCTAACCGCGAACAATGACGTATAATCGTCGTAATATCAACGTAATATACAGAAGAAATATTCGTCGTAATTTCGTCGTACAATTACATCGATATTACGACGATTTATGTTCTCGTCGTAATGTCGTCGTAAATTAGTCGTAAATTTACATCGAAATTACGACGACACATATTTACGACGATTTTACATCGAACACATATTTCGTCGTAAATTCGTCGTAAGGTCGACGTAAAGTTACATCGATTTAAAACGGTCGTAAATTTTCGTTGGAATTAGACAGTTTTCTTGTAGTGGTGCCATCTTAGAGAACCGGTCCACAACACCAAAGATTAAATCTTTGTGTCGGAACTTAGGCAATCCTAAAATGAAGTCCATAGAGATATCTACCCATGGGGCATTAGGAATAGGCAAAGGGAGATAAAGACCATGTGGATGTGACCTGGATTTAGCTTTGTGGCATTGCACGCATCTAGAACAGAATATCTCCACGTCTTTCTTGAGGTGAGGCCAATAGAAGTGATCTTTCACCACGGCTAAGGTCTTGTCTACACTGAAATGTCCCATTAACCCTCCTCCGTGTGCTTCATTAAGCACTAGCTCCCTCATTGATCCCTGCGGAATACACAAACGTTTATCTTTGAAAATAAAACCGTCTTGGAGATAGAATGAACCGTATATTCATTTGCCGTGTTCTTTGTAACATTCTCCAAGCTCAGGATCACCTTTGTAGAGGTCTTTGATGTGCTCA
The DNA here is from genome assembly GCA_030161315.1 of Eutrema japonicum. Classification (NCBI taxonomy): domain Eukaryota; kingdom Viridiplantae; phylum Streptophyta; class Magnoliopsida; order Brassicales; family Brassicaceae; genus Eutrema; species Eutrema japonicum. The sequence continues at coordinate 34,840,511 of BSQW01000011.1, forward strand.
AATCCTAGCACTTTGGCCTCCATTGTTGCAATGAGAGCATGCCTCCTAGACAAGACATCGGCTATTATATTTTCTTTGCCCTGTTTGTATTTGATGACGTATGGAAACGTCTATAAAAACTCAAGCCACTTTGCATGTCTTCTCTTGAGTGATGTATACCCTCTCAGATGTTTAAGAGTCTCATGATCCATGTGAATGATGAGCTCTTTAGACAACAAATAGTGTTGCCGAGTTTATAAGGCCCGAACGAGAGCATAGAGCTCCTTGTCATAAGTTGGGTAGTTAAGCGTGGTGATGAGGACATCGAGTCAACGACCCAAGTCATACAAGCACCACTAGTACCAAGTGGACCAGTGACTAGAACCAGGAGCAGGGACATGGAAAAGAAGTTCAACATGTTCATGGACCAGCTCAGACAAGAAGGTTTCTTCAAGACGGACACTAGTCCGCTAAGCCCATTTGCGAGCAGTTATTGGGCCGATACTTTGAAGCAGGATCCACTCATGATCCCGGACGATCCAGAAGGCGATCCACATAAGGATTTGAAGCTCTTTGAGTCTAGTTTCCAGAACACTAAAGATCAGCCCAACAATCCTTACCATTCGGACCAGAACGTCCAAACACTGAAGACATATCGGCTGGATCCTTTGATGGCCGATAATACTAAGTGGCCACTCATCAAGCCCAGGCTCGTGGCCCACTTATCTATGGTCGATTTCACTTCACCAGAGATGACTTAGGCCCAAGGAAGGTCATTAGTTGGGTTTGTAAGTCGTTTGGCGCTCTTTTCCCAACCTTCGTTTTTATCCCACTGGGTTTTGCGAAGATGGGTTTTTACCGAGGCCAAACGACTTGCAACATTATTGGCCCAATTAATGACTCTCTGTAAGCCCATTAAGACCAGCTACATGAGGCCTCCCTTCTATATCTCTTAAGTCTTTTAATTATTTTGTAAACGGGCCTAAATTGTTAAGGACCCGTCTTGTTATTTCTTTTTCGGTTTATTTCCTTTTCTTTGGGGCGTGAGCCTGCTTTAAAAACCCTAGGGCTTTGTCTTTCTCATGAACGCAGACATTAATAATTTTCTTGGTTAATTTTCGAGTTTTTGTTCTCCACAAAAACGTTTTCTCTCTTTAGATCGTGAGTGAGTCCGATCCTTAGGGAAACCCCTTGAAGTATCAAGAGACCGTCGCCTCTCTTGTGGTTCTAATCGCCCCACCAGCAACCTCCATCTTATCCCGTTGACAGAAGAGAGAGACCTTAGTCCAGCTTCATCAACACTTGAGCACGTATCATTTTTGGTATCAGAGCTTTAAAAGCTCCTGAATATAAGGTGTAAACGTTCCCTTATCATCTTTAATTTTCTGTAATTTTTTTTGTTCTTGTTAGGTTGCTAGATTCAAAAAAAAAAATATATATAGAAGAACCCTTGTTGTCGATTTCTTTGTGCACCTTAGCAATATTGATCAAAAAAAAAAGGAAACTTAGCATAATTTTGGTTAAATCGATTTGTAATTGTTCCTTTTAGGATTTTTTTTGTCAAAAATAAAAAAATAGAAAGAAACCATATATTTGCAAAAAAAAATTTTCTTACCTTACTTGTTTGTGTCAAATTTTGGGGTCTTCATTGATACACCTTGTTGAATTTTTTTTTTTTGCAAGGAGAAACAATGGAAAACAATGATGTACCGCATGATCCGTATGGCGAACCGACGGAAGAAGGAGATTGTGAATCTCATCGCCTCTATTTTTCAGGTCATGAACAATGACCCGAAGGTTATCTACTGTGGGAAAAGGAGATGGAGAATTGGTGTCGGTTCCACAACATCCCAAAGGAGAAGAGACTATCATGTGCGATTGTCTCCCTTGTTGGAGAAGCTTCTACATGGTGGGAACGAGGAGAAATTATGGGCTACTATTATAATCCGATCAAAACTTGGGGTGATCTTAAGAAGCGTATATACAAGGAGTTTGTACCGAAATCCTACAACCCTAACTACACTCCCAAGAGACATCTGTCCCAAGCAACGTCGAAAAGTTGGATGTCAACACCAAAACCGCATCCTATTCTTGACCGCAAGAACGCTTGCTGTCCCGGACCAAAGAAGGTGCTTCAAGGCATTCTAGAGAAGAATACAAGGGCTACGAAACCAATGGCAGCTACAGAAATTAAATCAAATCCCAGCCCACCGGTCATAGCTCACCCGAGAAGCACAAAACCGTCGCTTAAGCCGCAAAGTCCAACAAAGCAATGTAAGTCTTCTAAACTCTCTAAAGTTGATACTACGATTTCTTATAGATGTCATCAAAGAGGACATTTTGCTTTGACATGCCCATCTATAAAATCCAAAAATAATTCATTAATTGAATCGGAAAAAGAAGAGACTAGCGAAGTAGAAACAAATAAATTGAATCTTGAAAATTCCAGCTCGTGTATATTACACTTGTCTTTGCCAAAGGTTGTTAGTGCAGGTATAGGACATGGAGTGGAGCACACTATGATCGAGGCAGCCACTGAAAATAATGGAGGTGGCACCAGCAACGTGCTGCTACAAGAAGAGCTGCCCGATCGAGCCATAAATCACAATACCGTGGCGACGAAGGAAACATAACTCATCGACAGTTCTGATCAGGTAAGTTATCACTTACTGTTATATACTTCAGATGACTCAATTAATGTGTTCATGGACGTGATAAGTCCCATAGAATCTGATGATAAAATAATTTCGGTGGAAAAATCTATAAACCAGATTTTGTATCTTGAGTCACACGTAGAAGAAAAACTAGATGAATTGACTCAAACTGAATTTTGCTCTGTTGCTTATGATAATTCCATGACCGCCATAACACACTTGTTTCTTGCCAAAAATTTGGAGAATATCTCAGGTACCAAGGAGAAGCAACAAGGACCAAAACCGCAAAGGAACAATGACGACATCGAAAGTGAAAAAGGAGATTTCACTAAAACGGCTACCTTACTGCCCAAGGAGGTCAGCAACACACCATGGAGAGGAGTCATCACTTCTTTGCTGATCAAAGAAGAACTACCTGATGTTAACCGTACACTTGGAACGTTGCTTTAAGCAACAATAGGGAGAAATCTTAAAACTTGGCTTGAAGCTCTACCTTTTGTCGAGTTTGCTTATAATAGAGCTGTCCATAGTGCTACTCATTTGTCTCCTTTTCAGGTTGCATATGGATTTAATCCACAGACACCATTGGATCTTAAGCCTCTACCGCAAACGGAGTTCTTAAACCTCGATGGAGCAACGAAGGCCGCAGACGTGAAAAAGCTACACCAATCGGTCAAAGATCAGCTCGAAAGGACCAATGCCCTACGTGTGAAGAATGCCAACAAGGGCAGGAAGAACGTATCTTTTGAAGTTGGAGAATGGGTGTGGTTGCACATGAGACCGGAGCGATTCCCGGACAAACGCAAATCGAAGCTATCGCCTCGCGGAGACGGCACATTCAAAATCATGGAGAAAATCAATGACAATGCCTACAAGCTCGAGCTCCCAGGTGAGCTTAAGGTGTCTGCTACATTCAATGTTTCTGACTTAGCTCGTTTTGATACAGGTGATGATGTTTTGGGGTCAAAACCTCATGAAGAGGGAGGGAGTGATGAGGACATCGAGTCAACGACCCAAGTCATACAAGCACCACTAGTACCAAGTGGACCAGTGACTAGAACCAGGAGCAGGGACATGGAAAAGAAGTTCAACATGTTCATGGACCAGCACAGACAAGAAGGTTTCTTCAAGACGGACACTAGTCCGCTAAGCCAATTTGCGAGCAGTTATTGGGCCGATACTTTGAAGCAGGATCCACTCATGATCCCGGACGATCCAGAAGGCGATCCACATAAGGATTTGAAGCTCTTTGAGTCTAGTTTCCAGAACACTAAAGATCAGCCCAAGAATCCTTACCATTCGGATCAGAACGTCCAAACACTGAAGACATATCGGCTGGATCCTTTGATGGCCGATAATACTAAGTGGCCACTCATCAAGCCCAGGCTCGTGGCCCACTTATCTATGGTCGATTTCACTTCACCAGAGATGACTTAGGCCCAAGGAAGGTCATTAGTTGGGTTTGTAAGTCGTTTGGCGCTCTTTTCCCAACCTTCGTTTTTATCCCACTGGGTTTTGCGAAGATGTGTTTTTACCGAGGCCAAACGACTTGCAACATTATTGGCCAAATTAATGACTCTCTGTAAGCCCATGAAGACCAGCTACACGAGGCCTCCCTTCTATATCTCTTAAGTCTTTTAATTATTTTGTAAACGGGCCTAAATTGTTAAGGACCCGTCTTGTTATTTCTTTTTCGGTTTATTTCCTTTTCTTTGGGGCGTGAGCCTGCTTTAAAAACCCTAGGGCTTTGTCTTTCTCATGAACGCAGACATTAATAATTTTCTTGGTTAATTTTCGAGTTTTTGTTCTCCACAAAAACGTTTTCTCTCTTTAGATCGTGAGTGAGTCCGATCCTTAGGGAAACCCCTTGAAGTATCAAGAGACCGTCGCCTCTCTTGTGGTTCTCATCGCCCCACCAGCAACCTCCATCTTATCCCGTTGACAGAAGAGAGAGACCTTAGTCCAGCTTCTTCAACACTTGAGCACGTATCACGTGGCCCCACTTAGTTTCTCACTAAAGAATGCTACTGGTCTCTTTCTTTGGTGTAGCACAGCCCCAATTCCTAGACCAGAGGCATCACATTCCACTTCAAACATTTCATCGAACTCGGGTAAGGCAAGAACATGTGCTTGAGTGAGCTGTTCTTTGAGGTTGTTGAAAACAGCTTCTTGAGCTGTCCCCCATGAGAATGGCACATTATTTTTTATCACAGATGTGAGTGGGGCAGCAACGGTGCTAAAGTCTCTTACAAACCGCCGGTAGAAGCTTGCTAGGCCGTGAAAGCTCCTAACATGCCCTATAGTCGTCGGTGTGGGCCAGTCTCTTATAGCTTTGATCTTTTTCTCATCTACTTGTAGTCCATGTTCACTTACTACAAAGCGTAAGAACACAAGTTGAGTAGTACAAAAGGTGCACTTCTTAAGGTTATTATAAAGGCCTTCATTGCGAAGTGATTTAAGCACTAGTTCTAGGTGCTTGAGATGATCATGTAGGTGCTTACTATATATATGTATGTCATCAAAATAAACAACAACAAATTTACATATATAAGCACGCAGAACCTGGTTCATCAGTCGCATCAAGGTGCTTGGTGCTTTAGTCAAGCCAAAAAGCATAACTATCCACTCATACACACCTTGTTTGGTTTTGAAGAAAGCCGTTTTCCACTCATCTCCTTCACACATCCTATCTTGGTGGTAGCCGCTCTTCAAATCTACCTTTGAGAAGATAGTGGAGCCACTTAGTTCATCTAGCATATCGTCTAAACGTGGAATGGGATGCGATATTTGATGGTGATGTTGTTGATAGCTCGGCAGTCCACACACATTCACCAAGTGCCATCTTTCTTTGGCACTAGCAGTACGGGCACCGCACAAGGGCTGAGACTCTCCCTTATGTATCCCTTGACTAGCAAGTCACGCACTTGCTTCTCTAGGTCCCTGGTTTCTTCGGGGTTCATCCAGTAGGCTTCTTTGTTAGGTAGGGCAGAGCCTGGAACAAGATCTATTTGATGTTCAATTTCTCGGATGGGAGGCAAGCCTAGAGGATTTTCCTCATGGAATAGATCCTTGAACTTGTTTAGCAAGGCATCTACTTCGGGTGGCAAGTCTAAGTCTTTAAAACCTATACTTAGGCATTCTTTAAAGATCATTAACAACATAGTGCCCTTGGCACTCATGGTACGGTTTAAATCAACAGTAGTGATGTAAAGATTAGAACTACTTACCTTGGTCTCCTTGCTCATTTTGGTTTGCAGTTCATGAACTTATGTTGGGCTTAGAGGGGCCAAGTTATGCTTACGTTCCTTGTGCATGAAGAAATAATAATTTCTCCGTCCATTATGAATGGTTGCTCGGTCAAATTGACATGGTATCCCTAGCAGGAGATGGCCAGCTTGCATTGGAACCACGTCGCAAAGAACCTGGTCTTGATACTTGCCTACGCTAAAGGGAACAGTCACTTGCTCTGTTACCTTGAGCTATGTGGTGTCATTGAGCCATTTTAACCTATAGGGCCTGGGGTGCTTAACTTTCTCCAATCCTAACATTGCTACCATGAACTTGCTAGCCACATTAGCACAAGAGCCTCCATCTATTACAAGGTTGCATACCTTGTTGTTGATAGTGCATCGCGTGTGAAACAAAGTTTTCTCTTTGGACTTTCTCCTCGGGTTGAATCAGCACACTAAGGACTCTCCTAGTCACTAACAGATCACAGTGTCTGGATATTCAACATCGTCACCAGCTTCATCTGCTTCTTCCTCCATCTCATCTTGATATTCATATCCTCCGCTTTCCGTGATGATCATCACTCTTTGGTTTGATCAGTCTCTAGCATAGTGTCATCTCCCCTGACATTTGAAACATGTAATGTCACGAGTTCTACCTTGACTAGTGTTAGAGAACTTACCTTGTTCTGGCCTATATGACTTAGGGAACTCATTGGTTTTTCCCTTGAACCGAGAATCGATCTCAACAGCTTTTCCCTTATCCATTGGCATGTTGTTGTTGCTTGCTTGCAAAGGCTGACCCTTGCTTCGGCTAGCGTGAGATGTCTTGCGCTTAATTTGTTGCTCCAATTGCACAGATAGGTGCAACAGCTCATGCAGCCCGTTGTATCTTGCTTTTTCCACCTTCCGGGCTATTCTTTCGTTTAGTACGTCTATGAATGGAGCCATCAACGCCTCCTCATACTCCTCTAACTCCAACGAGTTCATCAGCTTCTCAAATTCTTCTAAATATTCCTCTACTGTCCTGTTGCCTTGTGCTAACTTCCTGAAACGTTTTTGGAGGTCACGGTGATAATGCTTAGGAACATACCTTTGTCTTAAGAGGTATTTCATGTCGTGCCATGTTTGGATGGGTCCAAAAAGTTGTCTCCTTTGTTCGGCAACGGTCATGTCCCACCAGCCTAGTGCATTCTCAGTTAGCTGAGCTGCTGCCAAGGCAACTCTATTTTGCTCTGCGTAGCCGTAGTACTCATAGATATACTCAAGACGTCTCTCCCAATCCAGATACACTTCCGGATTTGATTTGCCTGCGAAAGTAGGGGGAGTCAGTTTTATCTCATGATACTTCCCTTGGCTCACGATCTCGTGGCCGGTTTCCCCTTAGATGATCACGCCTCCTCTGGTTTTGGAACCGCAGTGGCTCCGGTGGAGGGTCATCTTCCATCTCCGGCATACTGTCATCTTTGTCAACTTGCTGGTCATTGTGTTGAGGAGCCGGCTCATTCCTCCGAGCTTGAGGAATAGCTCTCGGCTGAGGGTGCTCAATCTGGCCAAGACGCTGCCCAAATTCCCTTAGTTCCTCTCTCATAGCAGTAAGCATTTGTAAGATAACATCTTGAGGTGCGTTGTTTGCTTCATCTCACATAGTTAATAGCCTAGGTGCCTTGAAACTTACTCAAAAACAACAATTCGTCAAAAGCAACGAGTGTGATAAACTATAATGTGGACAGAGTTTCACAATTTATTAAACCCTAATAAAATTACTAGAAGAACTATAAATGGTCTAAGTTCAATATGCAGCACCGAAATAATTTAAAGAAAAGTCTGAAAATTGTTTTGAAAATTTTCATTAAACCCTAGACGAAAGATATGCAAGTTTTACTTTTTCTGCTTTTTTTTCTTATGCGTACTAGAATCAAGCTAAACAAGAATGGAAGTAATATATATTTTTTTCATAATCAAACAAGAACTAAGACACTAACTAGCAAACCCTAATAATTTTTTTGTTTTCTCTTCTTAGGCTAGTCGCCTAGCAACCTATGCGAGTGCAAACAAGTATAAAATAGTAGTGTAAGATAAACCAAAGCCAGAACCATTGGCTCTGATACCAGATGATGTAAGCATCGATGGTGAGAGCTTAACCGGGATATAGATGGAGCTAAAGACAGGCGGTCGCCCTCTCTTTTAGCCGGTTGATGATCGATGATGGAGATGACTTGACACGATGGCTGTCGGTTCTCTTGTGTGGAGTCTAGTGAATAAAAGGATGGCGGCATGAGTACATGACACAGAGGGGAGGTTACTCTATGATACAGTGCAAAGGCCTTGGCTTATTTGAATCACACGAACAAGACAAGAAGAAGAAGAGAAATCGCTTCTCTCAAGAACTAGGGGAAGTGCGGCGCTTTATTGATAATCAAAGAGGTGTCCAAAAATACAAGTTGCAGGGGAACCTTATAATGGCTCGTAAACTAGGGGACCCTTAGGTCAAAGTAAAATGCAAAACACAAGAAAACAAAACACAAACACAAGAAAACAGAAAAATGGAAAACCGCATCACTAGTCTAAAACAAAAGTGCATCGTTTCATTTAGAGCAAGAAAAGGAAACTATGGCCACGAGGCTTAAGCTACTTGTTTGTTGTCGTTTTAAAGCGGTCCTTAGTCGTTGGAGAGGATGGAATCACCTGCAAAAACATTATATAATGTAAACAGCTTACATTGAGGTGGTGATGTCCGAGATAGTGCATGAGGAGCTCTTAAAGGAGACTTTTGCTCCGGTGCGTTCTGTGCGTGCAACTGATTGGGGGGAGTCCTCTAGAGGGTCTTCAAGGTCAGAAAAATCTACATCTTCATGCTATTTCACTCCCTCAGTTGTTGTCTCTTCTTCTTGCATCTTTTCGGTCTTCTCGGGCCAATGGCTTGCTTTGGAAGTAACACGAGGTTCCTTTGTTACAGCCTTGGATTCTTGAGCTCCTGTTCCTTTCAAGAGATTATGCATACCTTTGGGATCATCATGAGATGTCCTGTTTATGGTCAATTGGTTGAATTCATCACTAAGTCCTTCTTCGGCTACGAGGGGGCCTCCGGGTGGTTGGTTAGAGAGCTCCTTGAGTTCTAGAGAACTTACCTGACCGGTTAGTCATAAAATAGTCACTTGGACTAGAGAACTTACCTCCCTTGGTGGTGACCAGATCGTTTGGATTGGTCTTTGGCTCAAAACTCTTTCTCTCGGCTAAAACTGCTTCGGCTCAGTTTGCCTCGGCTAAGTTTCTCTCGGATAAATTTGCTTTGGCTAAATTTCTCTCGGCTAAATTCTTCTCGGGTAAATCTGCCTCGGCTAAGTTTCTCTCGGCTAAATTTTCTTTGGGAATAATTGTCTCGGCTATGTTTATCTTGGCTATTTCTGTCTTGGCTATTTCTTGAAAAAGGTCATATGGTCCTAAGGAGTTGATGAAAGCTTGCACGGCGGTTCCAAACCTCCTTTTGAGTTGCTTTGCCTTTAAACGGGTCATGGTTCCTTCTTGGACCGTTGGCACCTGCCTTGGGTCAGAGCTAGAGACGATGTCCTCATCACATGGGCTCAAGCTTTCTTGGATATACCCTTTGGTCATCAAGTCTTGAACTTGTGACTCTAGTTCTTTGGCTTCTCCCAGATTCATTCTATAAACAGGTCTATTGGGCAATGCTGCTCTTGGCAATAGGTCTATCTGGTGCTCAATACCTCGGAATGGTGGAAGTCCAGGCGGCATTTCCTCCGGAAAACATCTTTGAACTTCTCCAACAGGTTGGTGATTTCAATGGGTAAGTCTTGGTCATCTAACCCTAAGAACAAACTTTCTTTGAAGATCATAAGTAGCATGGTGTGTTTATAAGTTAAAGCTTTACTAACCGTGGTAGGGGTGATGTAGAGACTAATCTTACTTACGCCGGTGTCCTTAGCCATTTTAACTTGAAGTTCGTGAACCTCTAAGGGACTAAGAGGAGCTAAAGTATGCTTACGTTTGTCATGGGAAAAGGTGTACTGGTTAGGGTGTCCATTGTGTGAAGTCTCTTTGTCGTACTGCCATGGTCTCCCTAACAAGAGATGGCCAGCTTGCATGGGCAAGACATCACATATTACTTCCCGATGTTAAACGGTACAATCACTTGCTCCGCAACCTTTCACTCGATCCGATTGTCTAACCATCTGAGCTTGTAGGGCCTCAAATGCCTCTTCTTGGGTAAGCCTAGCTTGTCAAACATGTATTTGCTAGAGACATTAGTACATGAACCTCCATCTATAACCAAACTACAGACCTTACCTCCTACGGTACATCTTGTGTGAAAGATTTTTTCTCGTCGGAGTGTCTCGTCTAGTTCGATCATGGTGCTAATGATTCGTCGGATCACTAAGAGCTTGACGGTTTCTAGATATTCAATCTCCTCATCAGTTCCTACCGGTACGTTGTCCTGCTCATCTTGAGACTAATACTCTCCATCGGCATTAAGAATCATTACTCTTTTATTTGGGCAGTCCCTTGCGTAATGTCCCATTCCCTGACATTTGAAACAAGTGATGTCATCCTTGAAGGGTTATTAGTGGACTTACCTTGGTCAGGTCGTGAGCCTTTGGATGGTTCATCATTCGGCTTTTTGAACCGAGAGTCCACCTCAATGGTTTTGCCTTTGTCATACGGCTTAGGTGTTTTTGAATTCCATTGGGGTTTAGGTCTATTGACTGAGGCTTTACTGTTGACATGTTTCTCGGCTTGCATAGCTAAGTGTAGCAATTCTTACAAATCATGATACAGCTGCATATCAATTTTACGAGAGATACGTGGTTAAAGTCCATCTAAGAACTGAGCCATTAGATCTTCTTCGGGTATCTTGATGTGTTACCGGATTCGTCTCCGAAACTTCAAGTCTTAAATTTATAAACCTCAAAGCCTGCAAGTGCACAGATGTGCGTTGTAGTACTTGAGGTATCGATCTACAGGGAGAGGGTGCTGTTCTATGAGATCTTAGACACTGTATAGTAAATAAACCTAGAACGAATATATTTTTATAGGGTTTTGTAACTAAAATTGTAAAGAACGAAAAACGGAAAACATCTACTAAACTATTTCTAAGGAAATCGATGGCTACTTTAATCTAGGGGAATCTAATTTCTAATCTAACAGTAAGAGACTCTAAACCTAATCCTAAGAAATGCTAAGACTAACCTAATACCTAAGAAAATCGACTACTAACCTAAACCTAATGAAATCGATAACTAGACTACTTCTACGGACCCTATTGCTAAACTACACTACTAGAGACGGTTGAAACTATTCTAAAACGTTTCTGGGTCGAGAGGAATATCTCGGGGTATGCTCGATTCAATCAAACGGCCCCTAGCTCATTAGTAACCGGTGTTTCTAGATTATAACTCAACGAACATGACAGAATAATGACGTAGTCTACTCTCGTACAACCTACGTCCTACAATCTATTCACTCGACCAGTATATTTTGTCTCTGGCCGCACGTAAGATTGTGATTTGCTAGTGGGTCCATAGGTTCACGGCAATCCGTAAGTATACTTTCGAAATCTTTTGACGCGCACGCCTTGTGGATGAACTTTGCTAGTGATTAGATGCAACACTTTCGTGGTTCTAAACTCCCCTTATCAGCCTCTAGTTCATGACACTAGATTCATGCATTAACAACTTTCCACAAGAAAGAGCTCTAGAAATCGGCTAGGGTTTACCGAGTGAAATCCTTATCGAACATAGAATTCCCCTCGATAATCTTTTAAATCCAACAATCTAAACTACTCACACATACTGAAAAAGACATAATTAAATTAAACATGAGATTGGGGAAGAAGCCTCACGAATTCAAGAACTAAGCTCGGTGAGAAACCTCCTCACCAATCCCGAAAATCTTAATGCAAGAGTACAAGAATGAAAGCAAAACTAGTGTGTAGAATGTTTTCCAAGGTTGTCCAAAAAAGTTCTGCCTATAACAAGTATTTATAGGTCTTAAACATGGTTGGGTCATTTCAGGGTTTGACGGGAAAAGATGGTTTTGGCCTCGGGTGAAGAAACGGATCGTCTTGGGCGGAACTGGGCTTGGCCGCGGGTGCGTCCTTCCTGGTCATGGCGAAATGGACCCTGGCCGCTGGTGGAATGACTCCAGGGGCGGATAACTGATGCTTGGCCGCGGGTCCGCCTCCTTGACCCGCGGTGGACTACTCCTACGGGCAGCTTCGTCTGTCTTCAGTGCTTCGGGTATAATTAAGGATCCAACCATTGGATTGTCCCTAATCCAATTGCATTTGAAATATGGTTATCTCTACTTTGTTGTATCCAACTTTTGTAATGATCGGACAGTGAAAATGTATTCTTTGATTGCAAGAATTCTTGACGGTCCAAATTTATCCAAAGCGTACTTTTGCTCTGAAATGCACTATTTAATCCCGAGTTACCTGAAAAGAGTCTTAAAACCGCAAACATGCAAAACCCGTAATAAAAGCATAGAAAACCAAGTTGGAACACTTATTATAGTGTTCTAAAATATATAGCAAAACGGTTAAAAATACGGTGTTATCATATCTCGCTTTCTAGTCGGTTCTTAAGTTGTTTAAACTCCTCAAAATATTCCACTACCGTCATGTTTCCCTGCACAAGTTTACGAAACCTCTTTAGTAAGCCTCGGTAAAAATATAATGGGATATATCTCTTACGGATTTGGAACTTCATATCGTCCCAATTAATGATCAGCCCATGACGATGTCTCCTTCTTTCGGCTACTTATCGGTCCCACCAGGAGAGAGCATTCTCTGTGAACTGAGCTGCAACAAAGGTGACTTTCTCTGGGTCAGAATAGTCATAGCACTCAAAGATGTGCTCGAGACGTGCTTCCCAATCCAAGTAGGCTTCAAGATTGATTTGTACCGTAAAGGTTGGGGCTGTTAGTTTGGGGTCAATGCTCTCGTGTCTTGGATGCTCCTCTTCTTGGATCCTTCCACGGTGATTAGGATTTCTTGCCCGTTGTTTTTGCTTTGAGCCATGATGGTGATCTCCACGGTCATGATCTCCATCATTATGAGCTCTCGGTGGTGGCACGTTCCATATTGGATCCCTCTGTTAGGGTTGTTGCTCCATTCGAGTCATTATGTCGCTAATAGTGAGAAGTTGGGCGCTGATGGCAGCAAGTGTGTTTGCTAAAGCTTGAGATGGATCGACTGGTTCTACCATGGCTCGATAAAAGTCTGCGATTCAACAAAAACGTAAAGGTATCGAGTGGTATGGTAATCAAAATTTAACCGAAAATAAATAAGAAACTAATGCAACTATATGGTTCATATCTTTTTTTTTTTACTTAATAAAATTCAGACATGTAATGAAACTTTCCTTTTTAGGATTTCTAGGGTTCTATCGATCTATCAACTTAGCCGCAAAAAAAATCTAACAAACTGATAAATAGAATTTTATCCTACTTAAGAATCAATCCTAAATACACATGTCATTGTAGTGTTTTAGATGTCAATCCAATCTAGGGTCTAGTTCAATGCAACAAGAATACAAGACACTCATTAATTCAAGCAAATAAAGTGGGTTTGGTGATTAAGCTAGTGAACTATCAATTAAAAGACAAGTGACAAGAGCTAAAGACGCTAAACGGTGAATAAAACAATGACAAAAGGCGAATTCAAGGATTAGGTAATTGAGATAAGGCAATCCAATGGCTAATTAATGATGTCCAATGCTTAATGAACACTAATCCCTAGGCAAAGATCACTAATCTTAACTAATCCTCTCTCAAGGCATTAATTACTTTGCTAATCACTAAATCAAGATCAAATTCTCATTTGTGAATCACTAATTAGCAAGCTTTAAGTCTAAACATTCAAGATCAACCAAATAATCACTCTAGACAACTAATCTCTTAGGCTAGAAATGAATATCTCTTGATTAGTTCATCAAGGCATTTCATCGAACACCTTGTGTGCATGAAATGCCTTATGATCTATATCCACTTTCTCAAGCTAGATCTAGCTTTAAAACCACTAATCAAAAAGGAAAATCATATATTCTAATCCTAGACATCATTAATCATCCATCAAATCACCCTAAATCTACCAAATCCTTAAATCCTAAAAGACTACTCACTAATCATGAAGAACACACCAAATATTGTGAAGGAGGTGATTTTAATCCTGATTAGAGATTAGGAAGATGAAAGATTAGAGAAAGAATACAAGAATTAAACTCAAACTTTCATAAATCAAAAGATCATTGGGAAAAATCTCAAAAACCCTAAAAAGAGAGGTTTTTGTTCTTGAGAGAAAAAGATAAAAAGCATAAAAAAATGAGATATATATAAAAATAAGATCTCTAAAATATAAAAAGGTTTTTGCTGAGTTAGGTCGGACCTGGGTCAACCCGGGACAAACCGGGTATTGACCCGGCCGAAACTTTGATACTTATTCAGTGAATCGGTCATAACTCCTGAACCTCACATCCGAATGACCTGAATCCAACTCCTGTAGACAGCTAACTCGTCTCTCTACAACTCTTATAAAGACCGTTTGAGTTGATTCATATCGGAAGGCCTTCGTTTTGCCGGTTCCTTGGACGGTGTCATCTTCTCTCGGCCAGACAGATATACCTTCAGTAAATCCATCTTATCTCCCTATTCATACCTCCAAATAACCCGATTCAAACTCATGTGTAACACTGATTCACTCCTATACAACTTCTTTGAAGGCAGTTGAAGCTTAATCGGACTGTAAGGTCCCCGTCTAGCCACATCTTTGAGACACAGAGCCGGGATGAGGGGTTGTTGCCGAGAGGTTGTGGCACCGGGCAGCTTCAGGCCGGGATGGAATGCCGGGATTCTCCCTGTCCGAGGGAAAGTGCAATCCCGGGCTATGTGGAGCCGGGACACTAGGCCGGAATATCCCCTGCCCGACGGAAAGTGCAATCCCGGGCTGTGTGGAGCCGGGACGCGGAGCCGGGATGAGGAAAAGTCTTGTTGCCGAGAGGTTGTCTTCAGTAAATCCGCGTTATCTCCTTAACCAGATATCCAAATGGCCTGAATCCAACTCCTGTAGATATATAACTCACTCCTCTATAACTCCTATGAAGAGCTTCAAGGCTGATTCATATCGTAAGGCCTTCTTCCAGCTACATCTTTCCGGCGTCTCGGATGGGTTTTGCACACCACTTTGGTCCAACTCTCCAACTATTCCCAATTGCCTCCATTCACCTAGAAAATACTCCAAAACATGCAAGAATGCACAAAACCTAATGCAAATACCTAATACTCTAAATGAGACCTAAATGCAAGAAAAGACCATGATTATGCATGCGAATTACACAAAAATCTAAATGAAATGCATGCTAAAACAAGCAATATATTTCCCCAAACTTAAACCTTTGCTTGTTCTCAAGCAAACAAGAATAAAGAAAGGGAGAAGACTAGAAATGGGAGCTCAAATCCAAAAGTGCCATAAAAAGAATCCGAGCCCAATGTCCAAGTTGCAAACTTCTTGATGCGATCAAACAACTTACTCAAAAGTGACTAGCCATACTTATCCTTGCATGACTTACGTTCGTACCTCAACCTAAACAAACTTTCATATCTTCCAACCTCTTGACATTGATTAAGTGTAATAGGTGTGAATCATGTTTATGCAAGATCAAATGAATTCGTTTGGCTAAGGGTAAGGTTAGGAGATGAATGTGATGTCATTATCATTCATGTGTAATTAGGTACAAGGATCTCTCATGAAATGAACAAACTTTAGCAAAATGCTAAAGGTAAAAGGCAAACTATGCATACAAGGAGAATTATCATCTATCCAAATGCCTAGAGTATCTCTAACTTAAAGCTTCTAACCCGTTATGCCCGTATCCTAAGCTACCCTTTTTTATCTTGAGGCATTTTGCCATCTCAAACCACATGCTTCTTGTCTTTTCATTTCACCTTCTTCTCATTCGGGGATCACTTCTTCTTCCATGTTCTTTCATGTTTTGGTGCTCCTTTGTTGTGATCTAGCTCTTCTTTTTGGTTCACTCCTCTTCTCATTCTTTGATGCCTTGGCCTTTTTGGCTTTCTTCTTTTTCATTATATCTTTTGAGGCTATCTTATTCTTAAGAGCTAGTCTTATGATTTTTGCACCGACCAATCTACACAAATCCGATCCCCTTTTTCCTTTCTCCTTTTCTTCTTTTCCATTCCACAATTCATTCTCAAACGTTCACCAAGTCTAAAACCGTTCCCCCAAACTTGAACCAAGAACCGCCATCCTAACTAGCCTATTCCTAGATTATCTCTGAGATGTACGAGCTAAATCTACATGAGAATTCCCTCTTGTCGCCCTAAACCTAACACGTTTTTCCAAGTTTGTTCAAAAGAAAGGCCTCACAATTCACACACTAATAACAATTGCTTGAAAGAATGCTAAGGTTAGGGTAGGGGAAGCCATTCCAATGATGGGATATGGCTACCTGGATAAGCAAAAGTGGTAAAAAGGAGAAAGAATATCCAAGTATGTATAGGTGATCCATGAATTCATTCTAGATTGCATAAACATAATATTTACAAGTTAAATTTATGGTTATCATTTAGATGAGGTTGAATTCAAGTCAACGTTTGTTTCAATCAAAGCAAGAACAATAAGACATGAGATCAAGGCATGGTTCATTCTTAATTTCTACACGAGATCAAAGCATCAAGTAACTAGCGACAATGGCATTGGACTAGACTCTTAATAAGGTACTTTACAAGGACAAATCTATCATTGCTCCTAATGCTCATGCAAAGCTACCTTATATGCTATGCATCTAGACTCAATCCTATATGGAATGCACAAAAGTTCAAATTTTTTCAAATTTATTGAAAATGCATGATATGCATGAGACTCAAGGTGCAAAAGGCAAAATAAGAACACCAAAAATGATGTTAGATAACACACAAACCCTCCCCAAACTTAAATTACATAGTCCCTTGTGTAAGGAAAGCTTAAGAGAGAGCTAAACAATGCATGGAAGAAGGAAAGAAGATATGATTCTAAATGCAATGTGCAAAGTTTGGAGTATTACCTTGAAAATGAATGGAGGGAACGAGAGTGATCACCTCAATCCTACACACCTTTTTCCTTAACTCCACGACCATTAGACGATCAAGAACCTAATCACACTAAGCAAACCCATCAAAAAGAACAAGAAAACATAGAAAGGCATAGAAAGAAAGTATGTACATGGATAAGCTTGGGGTGTCTCCCAAGAGCACTTTGTTTAAAGTCACTAAGTTTGACTTTGGTTACCCTTTTAGGCGGGTGAGAGGGGAGTGTAAGCACTACATGGTGGATCCTTTAATTCAAGTTTGAGCACCTTGCTCATGACTTCCTCAAGACCGGCTTCCCCTTTCTCTTTGAGCTCGGGTGTGAGGATCGCCTTGACCGAGGCAAAAGGTTTGGGCCGTCCCTTGCGATTGATCTTGTACTCAATCACTCCATCCTTGTACTTCCAAGGAGTGAGAGTCATGATGGAGGGCTTGTCTAGCATGGACTTTGACCCATCAAGCTTGCTTTGTTCGTTTTTCATCTTCGCATTGGTCCTTGTTCTCTTCTTTGCAACCTCGCTACTTTCAACCTCAAATTCCATAGTTGTGTGGAAGAGGGATGCTAAACAATCTCCATCCAATGCATGGGCTTCTTTACCATTACCATAACCAAAAGCTCTTTCTCCATAAGATCCCTCCTTCTTAAAACTAGCCTTTGGGGGTGAAACCACCTCCATTGTTGCACAACTACCCACACGCTCAACTCTTGGAGTTTCAACATCATCATCCTTGTGAACCATCACCTCTTTAGCGTCGACCTTGGAACTGTAGAGAAGGTTGGAGATCTCATCAATTGCCTTTTCATGCTCATCAATTGTCATCAATACCACGGCTTGTTCCTCAACCTTCTCCTTGCTAGCAACCATCGATTCTTTATATTTAGAGCCGTGGAGGACTTCCTAATTCTCTATTAGAGACTCTTCATTCTCATCAATCAAATTCTCCTCCACTTGGCTCCCATTACTTATTCCTTCAAGATTATCCATGTGTTTACTAGAAAGGGAACGTCCTTGAGCATTTTGATGATCTAGATGCATGATCCTTGAAGATAGGGCTCCAACCTTTCGGTGTAGATCATCGTAAGAGCAATCAACCTTGTCATGAATCTCGGCCACCATCTTATTCAACTCATTTGCTCTATTAGCTTGCCCGGTTTAGGAGTTGTTGAAGCATGCCTTTCATTTCAAGGTCTTGTTTTATACCCAAATTCACATTATCCTCCTCAAACCGTGTAGTGGCACCAAAATCTCCATCAAAGTTAGCGGATTTTAGAGAGGCATTGATGAGCTTGTCTATCAATGTGGATTGCTTGTCCACTCTTTCGTTTAGAGCCTTTATTTCCTTAGTTATCATTTGCTCCTCAATATCACTCGTGGTCCTTGTAGCCCGAGTATACTCATCACCATAGTTCTCTTCGCTTTGGGCAAAGTTCTCCACTAGTAGCTTTCCTTACTCCACGGTGACGTTTGCAAAACGCCCTTTGCTAGCGGCATCTAACGTCCATTTGTTCTCTTGGTGAACTCCCTAATAGAAGACACTAAGAATGGCTCCTTTCTTGAACCCATGATGGGGACAATCTCGAGTGTATCCCTTGTGTCTTTCCCAAGCCTCATGAAATGTTTCATGCACGCCTTGCTTGAAACTCAAGATGTCCTTCCTAGTTTGGACCGTTCTTTGTGTAGGGTAAAACTTATTAAGGAAGATCTCTTTGCAATCATCCCAAGACTTCACCAAGTGAGAAGGTGATAGACTTGCATTTTACCCATTTTCATGCATTCATTTAATCTAAATTTCATCTCATTTGCATATAGTTACTTGGCATTTCCTTTTGTTTTGTCTCATTTAGAGTCTTAGAGTTTTCATACTAGGTCCTAGAGTGTCTTGCATGTTTTGGAGTCCTTTTTAGGTACTTTGGAGGCATTTGACAGAGTTGGCTTAAGACCATTCGGTTCGGGAGCAAGAGGAGCGGTTAAAGACATTTGGGAGCTTTTCAGCATTCACATCGACCAAGATCCCATTCACATCGATGTAACATATCGATGCTCAGCTTCAGGGGATTCACATCGACCCTGATTTCCCCCACACATCGATGTAGCTACCAGATGCAACTCCAGGGCCTTAGCATCGATCAAGACCCCATCCACATCGATGTAACATATAGATGCTCAGCTTCAGGGGATTCACATCGACCCAGATTTCCCCCACACATCGATGTAGCTGCCAGATACAACTCCAGGGCCTTAGCATCGATCAAGACCCCATTCACATCGATGTAACATATCGATGCTCAGCTTCATGGGATTCACATCGACCCAAAACCTCCCACAAATCGATGTGAATGCAAGATGCCACTCCAGGGCCTTAGCATCGACCACCCACATCGATTTGTGACATTGATGTTGATCATGTTGCCCACTTTTCCTATAAATACTCATCTAGACCTAATTTTTAATGTATGCTTTCTTTTGTATAAGAAACCCTTTCCCCTTTTGAGAGTGTTCTTGGATTTGTAAGAGAGGATCTTCTACTTTTTATGCAATTAAGTCTTTGTTTTCATTGATTCCTTCCATCTAATGTTCTTTCTATCTTACCTATTCAAGATTCATCCATGAAAACCTCTCCTATCCATATCGATTTTGAGGGGCTTTTCATGGGTCTTGAGTAGTCTTTTAGGATCTTGAGATTGGGTAGATTAAGATGTTCCTAGGCTTGATTCATGATGTTTAGGGCTAGATCTTCTTATATCCCTTCTTGTTTAATGTTCTTAAGTCTAAATCTAGCTTGAAAGAGTAGGTTTAGATCACAAGGCATTTCATGCACACCAAGTGTTTGATGAAATGCCTTGATGAATTAAACAAGAGATTTACATTCCCAGCCTATGACAATAGTTGTATAGGGTGTGTTTTTGGTTGATCTTGTTGATTTAAAGTTAATGATTGCTAATCAATGATCCACAAATGATGATTTGCTAATGGGTTAGGTGATTAGCATAGTGATTAATTGCTCGAAAGAGAATTAGTCGAGTTTATGATCTTATGCCTAGGGATTAGCTTGTTTGAGTAAATGAACATCATTAATTGAACTAGGGACTTCTTATATCGATAACCCTATCTCTAGATTCGCTTTTGCTTATTGATTTACAATCTTGCTTAGTGTTTTTGCTTAATTCTAAATTCGATACTTAATCAAGAACCCCTTTTATTAGCTTAACTCATGTAGTGCATTGAATTCTTAGTGTTTAGGACTACTTCCCAATATTGGATTCGATAACCTCTTACTACATCGGTTAGAGGGTATTGATACCTCCTTGGATTGCAAAATCCTTGTATCAATTTGGCGCCGTTGCCATATTGGGAGTTGTTTTAACATTGAGATTTAGGTTCTTAGTGAGCTTAAGTATTATTTGCTACCAAGTTACTAATTTTGCCAAGGGGATTGGACCCTTGCTAGACCAACCTTCGATCGTGACTCTCATCCCATGGAAACAAGAAGAAGGGATGATTGAGTACAAGGTCAAACGAAGAGGGCGCCCCAAGCCTTTTGCCAAGGCCATAGTAACCCTCACACCGGAGGTTAGGGAGCCAAATCACGCCGCTCTTCAAAGCTTAATGGGTAAAATTCTCAAACTCGAGCTTAAGGAACCACCATGGAGTGCTTGCACTCCTCCATTACCCGCCTAAAAGGGTAACTAACGTCGAACTTAGTGACGTTAAACAAAGTGCTCTTGGGAGACACCCCAAGCTTATCCTTGTATATATATTTCCTTGTATGCTTTTCTTTCGTTGTTAGTTCCTTTTGATGGGATTTCTTAGTGCAAGTAGGTCTTCGATGGTCTTATGGGAGTAGACTTATGGACTAAAGTGCTTAGGATGAGGTGATGGAACATGGCGTCCCTTGATCCCTCTTGCCCCCCCCCCCTCCATCATTTTCCAAGGTAACACTCCAAACTTTGTATATAGCATTTAGAATCATATCTTTTTCCTTCTTTCATGCA
Source organism: Eutrema japonicum (assembly GCA_030161315.1). Classification (NCBI taxonomy): domain Eukaryota; kingdom Viridiplantae; phylum Streptophyta; class Magnoliopsida; order Brassicales; family Brassicaceae; genus Eutrema; species Eutrema japonicum. Next base: position 34,861,462 of record BSQW01000011.1, read on the forward strand.
TTGTTTAACTCTTCTTTAAGCTTCTATTACACAAGGGACTGCGTAATTTAAGTTTGGGGGAGGGTTTATGTGTTATCTAACATCGTTTTTGGTGTTCTTATTTTGCTTTTTGCACCTTGAGTCTCATGCATATCATGCATTTTCAATAAATTTGAAAATTTTGAGCTTTTGTGCATTCCATATAGGATTGAGTCTAGATGCATAACACATCAGGCAGCTTTGCATAATGCATGGGATCAATGATGAAATTTCCTTGTAGAGTAGCGCTTTAAGAAGTCAATTATAGTCCCTCGTTCGTAATTGTCAAAAGCATTTAGGTGAGCATGAAAGTAAAGATTCACCATTCTTAGTTCTCATGTATCATCATACTTTCCTTGATCGAAGCATGTTTGAGTTGCACCCAGCCCCATTTAAGTGATAACCATTAATTTGATTTGTAAATATTGTGTTTATGCAACTTTTAAATGAATTTGTGGTTCACATATACATACTTGGGCATTCTTACTCTTTTTTACCAATCTTGTTTGTCCAAGTAGCCATATCCCTTCATTGGAATGGGTTTCCCTTCCCTAACCATAGCCTTCTTTCAAGCCATTGCTATTAGTGTGTGATTGTGAGGTCTTTTCTTTTCGAACAAACTTGGCAAAACGTGTTAGGTTTAGGGCGACAAGAGGGAACTCTCGTGTAGACTTAGCTCCATCATCACGGAGTTGATCTAGGATTAGGCTAGCTAGGATGCCGGGACTTTATTCAAGTTTGGGGGAAACGGTTTTTAAACTTGGCGATCGGATATATGTGGAATGGTAATGTTGATTGGAAAAGATGAAAAAGGAGAAAGGAAAAGGGGATCGAATTTACATAGATTGGTTGGTGCAAAAAGAAAATAATAAGACTAGCTCTAAGAATAAGATAGCCTAAAAGATTCAAGGAAAAAGAAGAAAGCCAAAAAGGCCAAGCATCAAAGATGAAAAGAGGCGTGAACAAAAATGAAGAAACGAAGAGCTAAGTCAAAACAAAGAAGCACCAAACCATGACAACAAGGAAGAAGAAGTTGATCTCCAATGTGAGAAGAAGGTGAAGCGAAAACACAAGAAGCAATGTGTGGGTTTGAGAAGGCAAAATGCCTTAGGATAAAAAGGGTAGTTTAGGTTGTGGGCACAACGAGTTAGAAGGCTTTAGGTTAGAGACATTCTACGCTCTTGGGTAGATGAGAATTCTCCCTTGTATGCATAGGTTGCCTTTTACCTTTATCATTTTGCTAAGGTTTGTTCATTTCCATGAGAGATCCTTGAACTTAACTACCCATGCATAAAATGAGATCACTTTCATCTCATAGCAATACCCTTAGCTAAACGAATACCATTTAACCTTGCATAAACAATGATTCATGGTTACGCCACTAATGAATGTTAAGGGGTTGGGGAATATGATTGCTTGTGTAGATTGGGGTTTGGATTTGATACATGATGAAATATGAATGGCTAACTCCTTTGGAGTAGGCTCACTTGTGCATTGTAGTACTACATTACTTGGACGTTGAAATTGATTCCTTAAAGCGCTATTTGTGGATCTGAGCTCCCGCCTTCGAACATCTCTCTACTCGGTCCTATCCATTTGCTTGAGGGCAAGCAAATGAGTAAGTTTGGGAGAGTTTATAGACTTGCATTTTACCCCTTTTCATGCATTCATTTAATCTAAGTTTCATCTCATTTGCATATAGTTACTTGGCATTTCCTTTTGTTTTGTCTCATTTAGAGTCTTAGAGTTCTCATACTAGGTCCTAAAGTGTCTTGCATATTTTGGAGTCCTTTTTAGGTACTTTGGAGGCATTTGACGGAGTTGGCTTAAGACAATTCGGTTCGGGAGGAAGATCCACAAATGTTGTTGATTTGTCTAGGGTGTGTTTTTGGTTAATCTTGTTGATTTAAACTTAATGCTTGCTAATCAATGATCCACAAATGATGATTTGCTAATGGGTTAGGTGATTAGCATATTGATTAATTGCTTGAAAGAGAATTAGTCACGTTTAGGATCTTATGCCTAGGGATTAGCTTGTTTGAGTAAATGAACATCATGAATTGAACTAGAGACTTCTTATATCGATAACCTTATCTCTAGATTCGCTTTTGCTTATTGATTTACAATCTTGCTTAGTGTTTTTGCTTAATTCTAAATTCGATACTTAATCAAAAACTCCTTTTATTAGCTTAACTCATTTAGTGCCTTACATTCTTAGTGTTTAGGACTACTTCCCAATATTGGATTCGATAACCTCTTACTACATCGGTTAGAGGGTATTGAAATCTCCTTGGATTGCAAAATCCTTGTATCAGAAGGTAATGCTCTCTCCCATTGGCTTGCTTTTTCTCCAAGAAAAAACGGAAACAAGATGATCTTGATGCTATCATGGGGCGCTCCTCCGGTTCTAAACGTGTCACATAACCTCTCAAAGGAATCCACGTGATCATAAGGGTTTTCCACCTTTGTCCCCAAGAATCTAGACTCTTGAATCAACCTAACAAAGCTTATCTTGATCTCATATACCTCGGCTTCGATTGGTGGTGGGTGGATTCCATATCTTGATCAATGAATACATGGAGTGTCAAAACACCCAACCGTTGGTTTCTCCTTTGGAACTTGGATCGGATTTGATGCCAATTCATGAGGTTGTGGGGCTTGAAGAATGTTCCTTTGGCAGTACATCTCCAACACCTCAAGTGACCTTGTCTCTCCATAAATTTTCCTTTGGACTTGGTACCCTCTTTGATTGTCCGTATCCAATACTTCAAGTGATCTTGTCTTTCCATTGCTCCTTTTTTTGATTTGGTACCTTTGAAAGCACAAAAGAACTAAGGAAGACAAGTTAGTGACAATGTACAAGAGAAAATGCATCATCTCGATGAGATGCATGCTCTTAGTGATGTGCATTAACATAATGTAAATAAAAGCTTGATCTCAAAAAGAATCTAAATCCTATTGACTAAACTAGAACCCCAAATTGGCAACGGCACCAATTTAGGGTTCTAGTTTAGTCAATAGGATTTAGATTCTTTTTGAGATCAAGCTTTTATTTACATTATTTACATGTGGTAAATTGATAAAAAAAAGTCTCAAGTTGAAACTTGATGTATCATATATCGTGTGATCCCTCTTTGATCGTCCGTATCCAAGAAGTGATCTTATCTTATTTAGTCTTGAAGTATTGAGTGATCTTCTTATCACTAAAGTCTCAATTTTATTTAGTCTTGAAGTATTTAGTGTAATCATTTTTATTTACTCCAAGACTTTTTAGTCTTGTATCAATCTTACCACTAAAAAAAGGGTAGCTTAGTATTTGGGCATAACGGGTTAGAAGCTTTAGGTTAGAGATACTCTAGGCATTTGGGTAGATGCGAATTCTCCCTTGTATGCATATGTTGCCTTTTACCTTTAGCATTTTGCTAAAGTTTGTTCATTACATGAGAGATCCTTGTACCTAATTACCCATGCATGATAATGAGATCACCTTCATCTCATAACCTTACCCTTGGCCAAACGAATTCATTTGATCTTGCATAAACATGATTCACACATATTACACTTAGTCAATGTCAAGAGGTTGGAAGATATGAAAGTTTGTGTAGGTTAAGGTTCGAATGAAAGTCTTGTAAGAATAAGTATGGCTAGTCACTTTTGAGTAAGTTGTTTGATCGCATCAAGAAGTTTGCAACTTGGACATTGGGCTCGGATTCTTTTTATGGCACTTTTGGATTTGAGCTCCCATATTTTAATCTTTTCCATTTCTTATTCCTGTTTGCTTGAGGACAAGCAAGGGTTTAAGTTTGGGGGAATTGATGTACTCATATATTGCATGTTTAGCATGCATTTCATTTAGAGTTTTGTGTAATTCGCACGCATAATCATGGTCTTGTCTTGCATTTAGGTCTCATTTAGAGTAATAGGTGTTTGCATTAGGTCTTAGTGAGTTTTGCATGCATTTGTAGTGTTTTTAGGTATATTGGAGACAATTGATGATGTTTGGAGTTATGGAGCATAAGAGGAATGCAAAGTCCATCCGAGACGCCGGGAAGATGTAGCTGGACGAAGGCCCTCCGTTATAAATCTGTCTACAGGTGTTGGATTCAGGCCATTTGGACATCTGGTAAAGAAGGTATCGCGGATTTACTGAAGTCGTCTCTGCTTAGCCGAGGAGTTTTATCTTTACCGGATGCATGCACCGCACGGGATCACTTCTCTCGGCTAAAATCACTTCAGCTTCGTCCCGCCTAGAAGTTAGTCGGCACAAGAAATCCCTCAGCCGGCACAAGAAATCCCTCACCCGGCACAAGAGTTTTCCCTCGGCATGAGATATGCCGGCTGAGTGTCCCGGCTAGAATCAACCCGGGATCAAATGTCTCGGCTAAATCACTTCAGCGTCGTCCCGCCTAGGAGTTAGCCGGCACAAGAAATCCCTCAGAGCCGGTGCTGAAACTTTCCCTCTGTAGGAGATATGCCGGCTGCGTGTCCCGGCTAGAATCAACCCGAGACCAAATCTCTCGGTGATTTCTCCCTCAGCATCGTCCCGCTCAGAAGTTTGTCGGCACAAGAAATCCCTAAGACGGCACAAGAGTTTTCCCTCGGCAGGAGATATGCAGGCTGCGTGTCCCGGCTAGAATCAACCCGGGATCAAATGTCTCGGCTAAAACCTCTCATCCCGGTCCCTCATCCCGGCTCCCCACAGCCCGGGATCGATTTGCGATCCAAAATGTCGGGTCAAAACCCGGTTTATTCCGGGTTGACCCGGTTCCCTTCTCTTTATTATAAATACTCTAAAAACCCTAATTTAAATGGGCTAAGATTTTCTTAAGTCAAAAACCCTCACCTTAGAGAGAGAACTTGAGATTTGTAAGAGAGATCCTCTTTGTTTATGCAATTTAGTATTTGTTTCCATCAATCTCTTCCATCTATCATCTTTTTATCTTGATTATCCATCACCCATAATGAATTCACCTCTTATCCAAATCGATTTTGAGGTGTTCTTGATGGATATTGAGTAGTCTTTTAGGGTTTAGAGATGGGGTAGATTAGGATGATCCAAGGCTTTATTCATGGTGTTTAGTGTTAGATCTTATTATATCCTTTCTTAAAGCTAAATCTTGCTTGAAAAAGTAGGTTTAGATCATAAGGCATTTCATGCACACCAAGTGTTTGATGAAATGCCTTGATGAATTAAACAAGAGATTTACATTCCTAGCCTATGATAATAATTGGCTAGGGTGTATTTTTTGTTGATCTTGTTGATTTAAACTTAATGATTGCTAATAAATGGTCCACAAATGAGAATTTGTTAATGGATTAGGTGATTAGCCTAGTTATTAATTGCTTGAAAGAGAATTAGTCAAGTTTAGTATCTTATGCATAGGGATTAGCTTGTTTGAGTTAATAAACATCATGAATTGAACTTGGGTTATCTTATATCCATAGTCCTATCTTTGAATCCGCTTTTGCTTATTGATTTATATTTTTCTTAATTACTTTAAATTGGTTACTTAATCACAATCCACTTGTTAAGCTTAACATTCTTTAAGTGCCTTGCATTCTTAGTGATTAGGATAAATTCCTTTATGGATTGATAACCTTCATACTACACGTATTAGAGTTATTGATACCTCCTTGAGACTAAAAAGTCTTGTATCAATTTGGCGTCGTTGACATATTGGGATTTGTTTTAACATTGAGATTTAGGTTCTTAGTGAGCTTAAGTATTATTTTCTACTAAGTTACTAATCTTCTTCACTTCCCATTGCTTTTGCTCTCTCTAGGTGTATGCATACCATTCCCATGCCAATACCAATCTCATACAACCAAGAGACGATATTGATCAACTTTAGAGGGGTTCAAGAGCAAGAAGGAACCGTGTGAGAGTTCAAGAAGAGGTTGGTAACGACATGGAGCACTTTGAGAATGTTCCACTTGGGAACATCAATGAACCCATTCCCCACCAAAGGAACGGTGGGAATGGGGATGGACACGACAACAATCAAGGAGGTGGTGGCAATGGAAACAATCACCGTCCTAACAACCCGCCTAGAGCGAGGCATGTTGTTGGAGAAGGTGATGCGGCAAATGCACACAAAAACCGTCAAGGGATTCAACCACCTCCGGTTGAAAACAACAACTTTAAGGTCAAACCCGGGCTAATCAACATAGTTCAAGCTAACAAGTTCCATGGGTTATCAATGGAGGATCCTCTTGATCACATTGACCAATTTGACCAGATATGTGGTCTCACCAAGATTAACGGAGTATCCGAAGATGGTTTCAAGCTTCGTCTCTTCCCGTTCTCCTTGGGCGACAAGGCTCACGAATGGGAGAAAAGCTTGCCTCAAGGTTCTATTACTTCTTGGGATGATTGTAAAAGGGCCTTTCTAGCCAAATTTTTCTCACCGGCTAGAACCGCCAAACTTCGCGATGAGATTTCAAGCTTCACACAACGGTCTATCGAGTCTTTCAACGAGGCTTGGGAGAGATTTAGAGGCTACACTTCTCAATGCCCACATTATGTGATGTAGGAACAAGGGGCACTCGTTCATACAAAGCGGAAGATGAATATACTCTAGCTGGCCGTACAGCACTCTCTAGAGGATCGATTGTAATGGTTGGTGATGAATAGCGATGGTGACTTTTCAACTGGCCGTACATCACTATTTGAAGAACCGAGAGATGATTGATATATGGGGAATGATAGACACCACACAGATCGATGGAAGAGATCTATGATAAGTCTGATACACTCCATACTTCAAGGGATCGCTCACAAGAAGGATAGAAGACAAGTATTTTCTTTCACAGAAAATAGCAAAGAGAAAACTCTCAATATTACTTAAAAACAAGGCTGAGTTCGATAATGACAATACAAACTGATATAAAGAAAATAACACAAGTTTGCATGAAGGAGAGAGAAATAATAAGTATTAAAATATAGTTTGAATTCAGAGAATGACTCTTGAACTCTCCTTGTCGAAAATCTGGATGTGGCTGGGCTTGAGGAAAATCAACTAAATGGGCCAATGATAATGTGAAGCATTTGCCTCATTAAAAAGCTTTCCAAGAAAACCCAATGGGACAAAACATGGACAAGGAAAAAAGAGCACAAATGGAGCAGATACCCATTTAGTGACTTCTTTGGGCCTCTTGGTTCTGCTTTGAAATGATGAAGATATCAGCTTCTTTAGTTCCTTGAAAAATCGGCAAGAATGGTAATGTTGGAGTCTTGATGTATTCTTGAACATCTTCTTGCATTTCCTAGGTAATCTCGAATTCTTGGAATTCTTCCAGCTCTATGATTGTGATGAGATTCTCCAAAGCTCTAGTGCCTGATCTGGTCCTTGGAGTTTGCCTCATAGTTGGAACGTTGATGACTTCCTCCTCAGCTTCGGTTGAGCTAGTATCGATGGCCTCATCATCTCCTCCCCCTTGAGAAGGTTATGTCCTCATAACAGGTTCATCTGCATGGAAAGGAGCTAAATCAGAACATTAAAGGTGTGAGAAATCATAAACTCACCTGGTAGATCAAGTTTATAGGCATTGTCATTGATCTTTTCCAGCACTTGAAAGGGACCATCTCCTCTAGGTGCAAGTTTTGATTTCCTTTTGTCCGAAAATCTCTCATGCCTCATGTGCAACAAGACCCAATCTCCTGGTTCAAAGGTGATCTCCTTGCGGTGCTTATCAGCTTGTTGCTTATACTTCTCGTTTTCTTTTCTAAATTGTCTTTAACCTTCTGATGATGTTTCTTTACGAGATCTGCTTTGGTTTCACCTTCACTAGAATAAACAGCTTGTGGCAAAGGTGAAAGATCAAGTGGAGTAGTAGGATTAAAACCATAGACAAATTCAAAATGAGAGAATTTCGTACCAGAATGCTTAGCATGGTTATAAGCAAACTCAATATAAGGTAAACAAGATAACCAATTCTTTAAATTCTTACCCAACGTAGTTATCAACAAGTTTGAAAGAGTTCGATTCACTACCTCAGTTTGTCCATCGGTCTGTGGGTGACAAGTAGTTGAGAAGAGTAGCTTAGTTCCCAACTTTTTCCATAAGGTTTTCCAGAAATGACTCAAGAACTTGGTGTCACGATCTGATATAATGGTCTGTGGCACTCCATGTAAACGCACTACTTCTTTGAAAAAGAGATCAGCAGTTTGCGTAGCATCATTAGTCTTGTTGCAAGGAATGAAATGAGCCATTTTTGAGAACCTTTCTACAACTACAAAGACAAAATCCTTGTGGTTGATCTTTGGCAGACCTAAAACAAAATCCATAGAGATATCTACCCAAGGCAGGTTAGGGATAGGCAAAAGGCATATATAAACCATGAGGATGTGACCTGGATTTTGCCTTTATGCAAGTGATACACTTAGCACAAAACTTCTCCACATCTCGTTTCATATGCGGCCAATAGAAGTGTTCCATAAGCACACTTAGAGTCTTGTCTCGGCCAAAGTGACCCATTAAGCCTCCTCCATGAGCTTCTCCAAGCAGTAGCTCTCTCATTGATCCTTGAGGAATGCAAAGTCTTTTATCTTTGAACAAGAATCCATTGTGCTGGTAGAATGATCCATACGCAGCCTTGCTTGTTTCCTTGAATTCTTCTTGAAAATCTGGATCAATTGCGTACAGTCATTTGATATAATCGAATCCCATGATTTTAGCCTCCATTGTGCTGATTAGACCGTGTCTCCTTGATAATGCATCAACAACAATGTTTTCTTTTCCCTTTTTGTATTTGATCACATAGGGAAATGTTTCCACGAACTCAAGCCACTTAGCATGTCTTTTCTTGAGTGTAGTCTGACCTCTTAGGTGCTTGAGCGTCTCATGATCTGTACGAATAACAAACTCTCTCGACAATAGATAATGTTGCCAAGTTTCAAGAGAACTTACCAAATAATAAAGTTCTTTATCGTAAGTAGGATAGTTAAGGGAGGCTCCACTTAGTTTCTCACTAAAATACGCTACTGGCTTTCCTCCTTGAGTTAAGGGAGGCTCCACTTAGTTTCTCAAAAGTCTTTTCAAAGTTAGGGAGTACCAAAACAGGCGCATGTGAGGCTGTCTTTGAGCTTGTCGAATGCCTCATCTTGTGCTGATCCCCATTTAAACTCCACATTCTTTTTGATCACCGAGGTTAAAGGTGCAGCAATGGTACTGAAGTTCTTCACGAATCTTCTGTAAAAACAAGCCAGACCATGGAAGCTCCTTACATGTCCAATAGTAGTTGGAGTCGGCCAATCTTGTATTGCTTTGATCTTCTCTTCATCGACCTTTAAACCCTGTGAACTCACAACAAATCCTAAAAATACAACCTGATCAGTGCAAAATGTGCATTTATTTAGGTTTGCATATAGGTTTTCAGCTTTAAGTGTTTCAAGAACCTGCTCAAGATGATTCAAGTGATTTGGCGCATTAGTGAGTCCAAATGGCATGACCAACCACTCGTATAAGCCTCTCTTAGTTTTAAACGCCGTTTTCCATTCATCTCCTTCCTTCATTCTTACTTGATGATATTCGCTTCTTAAATCGATTTTTGAGAAGATGGTTGCTCCATTGAGCTCATCTAGCATATCATCCAGCCTTGGAATGGGATGTCTATATATGATAGTAATATTGTTGATGGCTCTATAATCAACACACATCCTCCAAGTCCCATCTTTCTTAGGTACTAGAAGCACATGAACAACACATGGGCTTAGACTTTCTCGAATATAGTCCTTAGACATCAAGTCTTGTACTTGTTTTTCCAGCTCCTTGGCTTCTTCGGGATTGACTCTATAAGCAGCTCTATTTGGCAAAGGTGCACCAGGGACTAAATCCATTTGATGTTCAATTCCTCTTGTTGGTGGCAGTCCTAGTGGAATCTCTTCGGGAAACACATTAGAGAACCTGTCAAGCAACTCTAGAGTAGCAGGTGGTAATTCTTGTTCTTCCTTACCTGAAAACAAACACTCCTTGAAGATAATTAGTAACACTTGTTCTTTTAAATCAAGAGATTTCAAAACAGTATTAGGTGTTACATAAAGATTTGTTTTACTTAGCTTATTTCCTTTGGACATAGATCGTTGCATTTCAAGTACTTCTTGAGGTGTCCAAGGCGCCAAGCTATGCTTCTTGTTGTTGTGCAAGAAAGTGTAATGATTGGTTCTACCATTGTGTAATGCTTCTTTATCAAACTGCCATGGACGACCTAATTGTAGATGTCCAGCTTGCATAGGCACTACATCACACACAACTTGATCTGCATACTTGCCAATATTGAATGGGATTGTGACTTGCTCGGAAATCTTAAGCTCAGTATCATCATTTAGCCATTTGAGTCGGTATGGTTGAGGGTGCTTCGTCCTTTGAATACCTAGCTTGTCAACCAAATACTTGCTGGCTACGTTAGTGCAAGATCCTCCATCAATAATCATACTACATACCTTAGAGTTAACTGTGCAACGAGAATGGAAGATGTTTTCTCTTTGAATTGTCTCTAGTTCAAAGAGGATGCTGAGTGCTCTTCTAGTAACTAGAAGCTCTCCGATATCAGCATAATCCACAACATCATCTTCTGATTCTTCGGGTTCATACTCAGCTTCATCTTGAGACTCATATTCTCCATTTGCTTTGAGAATCATAACTCTCTGGTTTGGACAGGCCCTTGCATTATGTCCTTTTCCCTGACATTTAAAACAAGTTATATCTTTAGATCTTTGAGCAGGGAACTTACTAGGCTCTTGTTTGTCTTGCTTAGACACTTCAGGTGCAACTTTCTTGAATCTGGAATCTACTTCAATAGATTTTCCTTTATCTATAGCTTTCGATGGTTGTTGACTCCAAGTAGACTTGTTTCTGCTTGTTTTGATAGTCTTTCTTTTGATGTGCTGCTCGGCTTGAGTAGCAAGGTGCATCAACTCATCCATATCATGATAGGTTTGTCTCTCAACCTTTCTCGCAATCCTGTCTTGAAGACCGTCTACAAACTGTGCCATCAAAGTTTCCTCCGAGTCTTCAGTTTGCAATCTGTTCTTAAGCATCTCAAACTCATCGTAGTATTCTTCAACAGATTTTGACCCTTGAGTAAGCTTTCTGAACTTCTTTTTCAAATCTCTATAGTAATATGCAGGAACGTATCTCTTCCTAATAGTTAACCTCATGTCTTCACAAGTAGTAATCTGTCCATGTCTATGCCTTCTTCTTACGGACACATCTCTATCCCACCAAGCTAAGGCACTCTCCGCGAGCTGAGCAGCAGCTAGGGACACTCTTCTTTGTTCTGAATAGTTGTAATGCTCAAAGATATACTCCATACGTCTTTCCCAATCAAGATAAGCATCTGGATTCACTTTTCAAACAAAGATTGGTGCAGTGAGCTTGACATCATGATTTCCTTGTCTTGCTTCCTCTACTCTGCCTCTATTTCGAACTTGCTGTCTCCCTTGTCTCAGATCAGGATCTGGTGGTTCATCATCATATTCATGCAAGTCTTCTTCTTCTTCATTTGCTCTTTGCACATTCACGTTTCTAATAGGGTTTCTGCGCACAGGTGGAGGATGTTCAAGCCGAGTGATGCGTTCTCCAAGAGTCTGAAATTGGGTCTACAGTTGTGTTTGAAGATCAGCAATCATTTGGGCAACGTTCACATCTCTTGGTTCTCCCATATCTCCTGTCTCACACTCACACAACACATATCAAGTGCAAGGAAATGAAAGGACACAAAACAGTAACAAGAGAACTCGACCCAAATGATCTAGAAGTTGGAAAGACAAAAAACGAAACAGTAATGAAAACCCCGAGGGCAGGGGATTAACAACACTTAGATCTAGTTGTTTATGATGCAAACAAGATAGATCTACAAGAGGTCTAACAAATCGCATACAACAAATGAACTAAAATGGTTTTTTGTTTTTTATTTATGGGTTTTCTTATGATCTACGCAATCAGCAATGAAACAAAACGAAATGAACTGAAACAAAAAGGAATATATAAACCTGATTTGGAGCGTTAAGCTCTAATACCAGATGATGTAGGAACAAGTGGCACTCGTTCATAAAAAGCGGAAGATGAAGATACTCTAGCTGGCCGTACAGCACTCTCTAGAGGATCGATTGTAATGGTTGGTGATGAATAGCGATGGTGACTCTTCAACTGGCCGTACATCACTCTTTGAAGAACCGAGAGATGATTGATAGATGGGGAATGATAGACGCCACACAGATCGAATGAAGAGATCTATGATAAGTCTGATACACTCTATACTTCAAGGGATCGCTCACAAGAAGGATAGAAGACAAGTATTTTCTTTCACAGAAAATAGCAAAGAGAAAACTCTCAATATTACTTAAAAACAAGGTTGAGTTCGATAATGACAATACAAAATGATATAAAGAAAATAACACAAGTCTGCATGAAGGAGAGAGACAGAGTAAGTATTAAAATATAGTTTGAATTGAAAGAATGACTCTTGAACTCTCCTTGTCGAAAATCTGGATGTGGCTGGGCTTGAGGAAAATCAACTAAATGGGCCAATGATAATGTGAAGCATTTGCCTCATTAAAAACCTTTCCAAGAAAACCCAATGGGACAAAACTTGTACAAGGGAAAAAGAGCACATAACCCATTTAGTGACTTCTTTGGGCCTCTTTATTCTGCTTTGAAATGATGAGAATAGCAGCTTCTTTAGTTCCTTGAAAAATCGGCAAGAATGGTATTGTTGGAGTCTTGATGTATTCTTGAACATCTTCTTGCATTTCCTTAGTAATCTCGAATTCTTGGAATTCTTCCAGCTCTGTGATTGTGATGAGATTCTCCACAGATTTGTTGAACTCCTCCCTCAAAGCTCTAGTGCCTGATCTGGTCCTTGGAGTTTGCCTCATAGTTGGATCGTTGATGACTTCCTCCTCAGCTTCGGTTGAGCTAGTATCGATGGCCTCATCATTATGGCTTCTCCAACGCCTCACTTCCTAGTACTCTCTGCCGAGGCACTTTACCTAAGATTCGAATGCTACTTGATACGGCATCGAATGGTAATTTCCTAGCTAAGGACGTGGAGGATGCAATGGAGTTGGTAGAAAACTTGGCTCAAAGTGTTGGCACCTATGGCTACGATTATGACCGTGCCACAAGGACCACGAGTGACTTTGATGAGAACAAGAGGGCCAAGGACATGAAAGCCTTGAATGAGAAGTTGGATAAACAAACCGCCATGATAGATAAGCTTCTTGTGGCTTCAAAAGAGTCTCAAAAGGCGGTCCATTTCATTGGTGACTACGAAAACAACCAAGCTTATTATCAAGAGGAAGCCGTGGAAACACAAGAGGAAGTGAACTACGTAGGGAACCAAGGGAACAAGATAAAGTGCCTCCAAGCACAACAAAGATCGAGCCTAAGACTCTCCCAAAGGTTGGAAACCCTGGGAAATTTTCAATATCTTGCACACTTGGACTCTTGGAAGTTGATGATGCTTTTTGTGACTCGGGCTCAACCGTGAATCTCATGACTTTGGAGATGGCCAAAAGTCTTGGGATAGATAAGTTGAACGATTACCCCTCCACCATCACATTTGGAGACTCTTCCACGAAGAAACCTCTTGGCATGATTGAAGACTTTGCCCTAAAGATTGGAAAGTGTCTTGTACCAACGGACTTCGTTGTGAGGGAGATGGCACCAAACATAAAGCTCCCTCTACTCCTCGGGACTCCATTCCTCAACACAAACGGTGCAAGCTTGGACTTCATAAACAAGAAGGTTGTTCTTAAGAACGTGGATGACAAGAAGTTCTACACAATGATGCCTTCTTCCACCGCTCTTTGTGGGGCTATTATTTGTGGGGACAATGAAGCCAAAGCCCGGAAGGTTGAGTATGTGGGCGTATGTGAGACGGTGAGTATAGGAAGGGTTGAATAAGCCCTTGCTTTAGATGGATATTGCTTGAGATCCCTCTTTCACACCACGATAGAGAATGAGGTTAAAAGTGGCAAGGTTGCTAAGAAGAGGACAAGTCCTATGTCCGAGGAGAGGAAACCGAGCATGCTCAAGGGGATTGGACCCTCACTAGACCAACCTTCGATCGTGGCTCTCATCCCATGGAAACATAAAGAATGGATGATTGAGTACAAGGTCAAATGTAGAGGGCGCCCCAAGCCTTTTACCAAGGCCATAGCAACCCTCACACCGGAGGTTAAGGTGCCAAATCAAGCCGGTCTTCAAGGCTTAATGGGTAAAGTTCTCAAACTCGAGCTTACCGAAACGCCATGGAGTGCTCGCGCTTTCCAATCACCCGTCTAAAAGGGTAACAAACGTCGAACCTAGTGATGTTAAACAAAGTGCTCTTGGGAGACACCCCAAGTTTATCCTTGTATATATTTCCTTTTATGCTCTTCTCTCGTTGTTAGTTCCTTTTGATGGGTTTTCTTAGTGCGAGTAGGTTTTTGATGGCCATATGGGCATGGACTTATGGACTAAAGTGATTAGGATGAGGTGATTGAATATGGCGTCCCTTGATCCCTCTCGTCCGATCCATCCTTTTCCAAGGTAACACTCCAAACCTTGTACATAGCATTTAGAATCATATCTTCTCTCCTTCTTTCATGCATTGTTTAACTCTTCCTTAACCTTTTATTACACAAGGGACTGTGTAATTTAAATTTGGGGGATGGTTTGTGTGTTATCTAACATCATTTTTGGTATTCTTATTTTGTCTTTTGCCTCTTGAGTCTCATGCATATCATGCATTTTCAATAAATTTGAAAATTTTGAACTTTTATGCATTCCATATAGGATGGAGTCTAGATGCATAGCATATAAGTTAGCTTTGCATGAGCATTAAGAGCAATGATAGATTTGTCCTTGTAAAGTACAATATTAAGAGCCTAGTCCAATGTCATTGTTGCTAGTTACTTGATGCTTTGATCTCGTGTAGAAATTAAGAACGAACCCTGCCTTGATCTCATGTTTTATTGTTCTTGCCTTAATTGAAACAAACCTTGACTTGAATTCAACCTCATCTAAGAGATAACCATAAATTTGACAAGTAAATATTATGTTTGTGCAATCTAGAATGAATTCGTGGATAACCTATACATATTTGGATATTCTTTCCCCTTTTTACCACTCTTGCTTATCCAAGTAGCCATATCCCATCATTGGAATGGTTTCCCTTACCCCAACCTTAGCCTTCTTTCAAGCCATTGTTACTAATGTGTGAATTGTGATGCCTTTCTTTCGAACAAACTTGGCAAAACGTGTTAGGTCTAGGGTGACAAGAGGGAATTCTAATGTAGATTTAGCTCCAACATCTCGGAGCTAATCTAGGAATAGGCTAGTTAGGATGGCGGTTCTTGGTTCAAGTTTGGGGGAAACGGTTTTAGACTTGGTGAACGTTTGAGAATGGATTGTGAAATGGGAAAGAAGAAAAGGAGAAAGGAAATAAGGGATCAGATTTGTGTAAATTGGTTGGTGCAAAAATCATAAGACTAGCTCTAAAAGAATAAGATAGCCTCAAAAGATAGAAAGAAAAAGAAGAAATCCAAAAAGGCCAAGGTATCAAAGAATGAGAAGAGGCGTGAACCAAAAAGAAGGAAAGAAGAGCTAGATCACAACAAAGGAACACCAAACCATCAAAGAACGAGGAAGAAGAAGTGATCCCCGAATGAGAAGAAGGTGAAATGAAAAGACAAGAAGCATGTGGGTTTGAGAAGGAAAAACGCCTCAAGATAATAAAAAAATGGTAGCTTAGGATTTGGGCATAACGGGTTAGAAGCTTTAGGTTAGAGATACTCTAGACATTTGGGTAGATGAGAATTCTCCCTTGTATGCATAGTTTACCTTTTACCTTTAGCATTTTGCTAAGGTTTGTTCATTTCATGAGAGATCCTTGTACCTAATTACCCATGCATGATAATGACATCACCTTCATCTCATAACCTTACCCTTAGCCAAACGAATTCATTTGATCTTGCATAAACACACCTGTTACACTTAATCAATGTCAAGAGGTTGGAAGATATGAAAGTTTGTGTAGGTTGAGGTTCGAATGAAAGTCATGTAAGAATAAGTATGACTAGTCACTTTTGAGTAAGTTGTTTGATCGCATCAAGAAGTTTGCAACTTGGACATTGGGCTCGCATTCTTTTTATGGCACTTTTGGATTTGAGCTCCCATATTCTAATATTTTCCCTTTTTTATTCATGGTTGCTTGAGGACAAGCAAGGGTTTAAGTTTGGGGGAATTGATGTACTCATATATTGCATGTTTAGCATGCATTTCATTTAGAGTTTTGTGTAATTCGCACGCATAATCATGGTCTTGTCTTGCAATTAGGTCTCATTTAGAGTAATAGGTGTTTGCATTAGGTCTTAGTGAGTTTTGCATGCATTTGGAGTGTTTTTAGGTATCTTGGAGACAATTGATGATGTTTGGAGTTATGGAGCATAAGAGGAATGCAAAAAGCCCATCCAAGACGCCGTGAAGATGTAGCTGGATGAAGGCCCTTCGCTATGAATCAGCCTTGAAACTCTTCATAGGAGTTATAGAGGAGTGAGTCGTCTGTCTACTGGAGTGGATTCAGGCCATTTAGACATCTGGTTAAGAAGTTATCGCGTATTTACTGAGGTCGTCTCTGCCTAGCCGAGGAGCTTTCTCTTCACCGGATGCATGCACCGCCCGTGATCACTTCTCTCGGCTAAAATCACTTCAGCGTCGTCCCGCCTAGAAGGTAGCCGGCACAAGAAATACCTCAACTGGCACAAGAGTTTTCCCTCGGCATGAGATATGCCGGCTGCATGTCCCGGCTAGAATCAACTCGGATCAAATGTCTCGGCTAAATCACTTCAGCATCGTCCCGCCTAGAAGTTAGCCGGCACAAGAAATCCCTCAGAGCCGGTGCTGAAACTTTCCCTCGGCAGGAGATATGCCAGCTGCGTGTCCCGGCTAGATTCAACCCGGGATCAAATGTCTCGGCTAAAACCTCTTGTCCCGATCTCTCGTCCCGGCTAGAATCAGCACGGGATCAAATGTCTCGGCTAAAACCTCTCATCCCGGTCCCTCATCCCGGCTCCACACAGCCCGGGATCGATTTGTGATCCAAAATATACGGGTCAAAACCCGGTTTATTCCGGGTTGACCCGGTTCCCTTCTCTTTATTATAAATACTCTAAAACCCCTAATTTTAATGGGTTTGCATATTGCATACTCAATATATTTGCATATTGCAAACTCTATATTTAGCCCATTTGATCCCGTGGTGATTTGATGGCCTGAATCTAACTCACTCCTCTACAACTCCTATGAAGAGCTTCAATGCTGATTCACATCGTAGGGCTTTCGTCCAGCTACATCTTTCCGGCGTCTCGGATGGGCTTTGCACACCACTTTGGTCTAACTCTCCAACTATTCCCAATTGCCTCCAATCACTTAGGAAATACTCAAAAACATGCAAGAATGTACTAAACCTAATTCAAATACCTAATACTCTAAATGAGACCTAAATGCAAGACAATACCATGATTATGCATGTGAATTACACAAAACTCTAAATGAAATGCATGCTAAAACATGCAATATATGAGTATATCAGAAACAAGCGATGTTTTTCCTAGATTTCTACTCCGTTCTAACTATGATGCAACAAGATGAATCTGGATGCAACAACTAAGATCAAAAGAAAACAAGACTAACTATTGATGCTAATATATATATATATATATATATTTTTTTTTGTGATATGAGAATGAACGATTCAAAACATAAACAAACTAGATGCGGAAACCGAAAGGTACAGATGGATAAAACCTGGTTTTGGAACCTTTCGACTCTGATACCAGATGATGTAGGATCTAAGGGACTCAGATCTACAAGGTGGTCAAAGGATGGAGTGAAGACAATTGGCCAGTGGGCTCGCCTTGTCAACACGATGAGATGGTACATATTTGAATCATGGGATGTAGTGAATAGACGCCACACGGTGGTGATGAAGCCGTGATAAGTCTAAGTGAAACACCAAAGTTAAGGGAAAACCACGCGAAGCTCTAAGTATCTCGTTTTTCTCAAGAGACAATTTCTTGAAGAAAGTTCGATCTTTATTAATGAAAATGTGAAAAGAATACACGGCCACATGGGAGCTTTATAAACAGCTCGTCGGTTAGACCTAACTTAGGTCGACTCAAAACATAAATAAAAAGAGTACAAATGCCTTAATGCAAATTACAAAGAAAGAAAAGGCAAAACGACTAATCTAAATAAAACAAAATCTCTGTAAAACGAGAAAAAGAAACTCATTAGAAATTCATATTTAAACGCTTACCTTGGGTGGTGAAGTCGTCTAGATGCATCTTCAAGTTGGCGATATGATCATCACACAAGTTTCCTTATTTGGTGCGATGTATGGCCAATATAGGATCTTCGAGCTCGTGTGTGTCTGGAGGCTTTCTTTGGATTCTCGTGGGCTATGGTGGTTGTCTTGAGATAAACTTGTGTACACCACGACTTGGTTTGTTGTTGGGCCTTCTTTGGTCGAGGTTTGCTCCTTATCGGGCTCCTTTGGGTCAGATTCAAGGCTTCTTCTGTTTTCTCTTGTTCCAAGCCTAATGTCTCTCAACCACTCTCCTTATAAGATGTGGTTGGTCGATGGAATTTGAATCCCACGTGATTTGGTCGTGTAAAATTGGTTGTGGCCCATTCTTCTAGTTCTCGACCAAATTCAGCTAAGTATCCAATTTCCTCTGGTTCAGTTCTCTCCATTTGTTGAAGTAGACTCATGATCGACTTGTTGAATGCTTTTCATATTTTTTTAGTCCGTGAGCGTGTCATGGGCGCTTCCCTCATGGTTGGCACAACAATGTTGCATTCGCTCGATCCAATTATCTCATGGTCGATGTCCTCATCACTATGAGCCTTTTTGATGTTTTCAAGCCCAACCAGCAATGTTCAAGCCCAGACCCGACCCAATATGAATTCTTGACCCATCAAAGACCCACAAATACCCATGATCAGACTCCCATCCGCTTGGAGTAGACCATGAACCAGCACTCAACTGGACCATAAACCTAGCAAATAATGGACTTTATATATTTGGCTCTTTCTACAACTATGCTTGACGTCCATGATAGTCTTTAATTCAGTTAGAGGCTTTAAAACTGCTCCTAGCTGCACCATACAACAGAACATTAGGAGGATATGTCCAAGACGAAGCTTGACTTATTTGGACCACGATTACACTTTAATTCTTGAATGGGCGTGTATTCATTTGTGGGGAAACAAATCAAAGCTTCTAGAAGGTTAATGATGCACTAGAATATATCAAGGTGTAAAGGACGTCCAAAGGTTTCCTAATCTAGTCAAGATAAAATCATTCATCAACGGCCATTTTCATTTACTTTGTATAATTTGTTTTCCTTTACTACTTTTTGACCGTTTGGTCTATTGATTTGTATGAGCATTATATAAGCTATCATATTATATAAAAGTATGAGTAATGCTACTTTCAAATTAATGGGATAAATGAACAATCATATTTGTATATGATCTTTCCAACTTAAATTGTATGGGAAAAGAGAAATCGAAAAGTCCAACCAGAAAACCATAACCCTAGAACCCTTCACCTCTATAAATAGAGAGATCTCGTGGCAAAGAGGAGGCAGAGTGTTCTTGCAGCGAAACCCTGTTGAAATTACCTCTAAGCAACCACCGTCGAATCACCTTGAAGGAGAATCCATCGTAACCACCTGAAG
Organism: Eutrema japonicum; assembly: GCA_030161315.1. Lineage (NCBI taxonomy): Eukaryota > Viridiplantae > Streptophyta > Magnoliopsida > Brassicales > Brassicaceae > Eutrema > Eutrema japonicum. Next base: position 34,881,209 of record BSQW01000011.1, read on the forward strand.
GCAAAGAAACGCAGATCAGACCCGTTATGGTAGAAAGGAGAACCGAACGGTCAAACTAGAATCAAATGATCTGAAACTTTAGAACTTCCTTAACTCTCTAATCTATCCAACTCCGAATGTGGATTATTATTCGGCGTTGTGATATGAAAGTTATGGATTTTTTCCCATGCCTGATCTTTGCAGTGCAGATCTGCGACCAGTGAGAGGAGAAACCGATCTGGAGGTTCGGTAGTGATCCGATCAAGCTGATATTTGGTAACTACGTTTGTTACACAGATAACCAAGTATCTATGAAATATCTCAGTGTTCTACCTTTTGATTTGGAAGTTATGTTAGTTTTACCGAGACTGTTTTGTGCAGCGCACATGTTAGACCAGTCTAGCGAGTTGAGTTTTTTGGATAGGCAAAACAATCTGGATCGACCTGAAACTTTGCATACATCCTAAGGACATGTTGATCTAGCTCTCGGTTGTAGGATAACCCATTTGAGCCTCAGGAGCATCTGTAATCGTGTTGTCAATTCAGTGGCTAAGGTGAGGATTAGATCTAGGCTTCCTTCGTGTTCAGTTGTTCCTTTTTAGTGTGTTGGGTCTAGATCTATTCAGGTTAGGGCGTGTTACGGAGTACGGACACGTTTTCAGTGTGCATATTATTTGACTTGCATTTACCGAATGTAATGGATTAAGAAAGCATTAGATGAATAACCTGCATCCTTGTTTTATCACCCTGTTGCGTGAATAATGCTTGTAGCTTAGTTAGAAATGAGGTGATCGTCACTGTGAAAGGATCAGTCGTACGATTTGATTGATGGACCGAGACCAGCAATGGTAGGCTTCCAACGAGGTTAAAAAGAGTTCTCCCGAGCTTCAGGTTTGAGAAAAGGCCAGATAGCCAATTATGAGAAAAGGCCGGAGAGCCAGATAGATTCCCTTTGCTTGTAAATTGATTGGGCGCTGGTAGAGCGTTATGTTTGACGCGTGTATAGATTTATACTTGGAATATTGGAAAAAATGGTTGATAGTGTTGAGAGTGTAGATTTGGTTCTCACTGGGTAATCCAAATTACTCATCCCTCTCTCTTCTTTTCAGGTGAGTGCGATGAGGACGAGTACGTGGAGCTGGACGAGTAGTTTCAGTGTGGTGTGTGGATTTTGAGAGTTTAGAAGTTCTCCTTTGGGGTTTAATTGGCATTTCTGTTATTTCATTTAAAGACAATTATTCGTTATTTTGCTTCGGATTCATATAAGATTTATGTTGGATTTTTAAGACGATTATTTGAGATTTAATAAGAAGTATTATAGAGAAATTGGATATTGTTTAATGAGTTATTGTTGTTAGCCGACACGTCGTCTTTACTGAGACAAAGAGACGGGGTCGAGGGTGGCATTGCCGATTCGCTTGGTCCCTTCGGGAAGGCGGGGTCGGAGTGTTACAAGTGGTATCAGAGCGGGTTTCGAGAGGAGGGTTAATCTAGGTTAGTGGGTTTGGGATAAATCGGATTTCAAAGTTTTTCAAAATGGGGATTTTTCAAAATGTTATAAAACCACCACTTAGATGAGCCTCCAGTTATTATTTTTGTTCTATCTTGCAGGGAGATCAGTCTTTACGGGACCGAACTTACTCACTGGCTATCGTGTGTGCGGATGTCGCCAAAGAGAGCATAAAGTTTGGAAGCCTTGGACCAAGTGTGTTTGTAATGGAAGATCCACGAGGCATAGAACAAAGGTGAAATTATAAGGAGGGTAAAGGACAACATATTGATTGGGTATCACGTAGCGAACAATGGAACGTTCTTACTAATAACAGTGTGTGCCAGAGAGAAAAGATCTGGAGGACGAGATCTTACAACGAGCATGCCAATCATGTTTCTTTACAGGTTTGGGAAGCATCCTAAATTAAGTGACTGGAACCAGTGTGGAAGGACACCACACATATATTTCTTCAAGGAGCATGTACGGGTTTGGATGATGATTATCTGACGGAAAAGATATCATAGGAAGTGTAAGGTGTGCGGATGGTGAAAGCGAAGTTCATAGTGCCTAGTGGACTACATCAAGTTACCATTACCCAAATGGAAATGGATATGGTGACAAGTAACATTACCCAAATGTAAAAAAGATATGGTAACAATGGAATATGCTACTGGTCAGCCCAAAGCGAATGCGGTAAGGAAGTGATATATCATGGTTTTTACCCCTTTTAAGCCATGATATAAGTCCGTTATATAGAGTCTTTCTACTATTTTGTAGTGGTTTAGATTCTTTCACAGGTTTTAGCACGTTTGGAGCATAATTGGAGATATTGGAGCTTTCTAGAGCATTTTGGAGCGAAGCTAAAGTTTATGTAGCTAAGTGCCCGATTTGAAGCCTCATTGTCGATCGATACTTACTAGTATCGGTCGATACTCACTGCAGAAAGACACAATCGCGACTTTACAAGAGTTGAAGAATTGCAAAATTGCCCAGAAGAATTTATTATTTACAAGAAGCCCCAAAACGTGATTTAGGTTATTTAACAGGATTTTACAGCCACTTTGATGGCTATGCTTTATTTTACTTTGGTTTTGTGAGAGAGCTTTTTGAAGGGAGACAAGTCTGAAACTCTGTTCGTTCGAGAGAAGATTTTGAACCCTCTTGTTACTCTTTCTTATTATTTATATGAGTATTTATTCAGTCATGTTTATTGCTTCAATTTCCATGTCTGAGTAGATATCCTGTAAGGTTTAGGGTTCTCATAAAGGACTTCTTTGAATGCTAGGTTGATTAGTTGTTTAGGGTTCACCATTTGAATTAGTTTTTCACCATAGGTTGTTCCCATATCTAGTTCTGGATTGATCACCTAAAACTTAGATCTTAGGATAATTGATTAGGCACGAGAGTGCGATTAATTACCTGACAGAACTTATGGTGAGCAAAATAACTATCCGCAAAGAGATTTGGTTTAGTTGTTTTGTGAACAAATCAAACTTGAACTAAAAGCTGGGTTAATTTACGTACTGTTTTTAATTACATCTTTTGGTTTAGCGTAATTCGAATCTATTTAATATATTGTGTGTTTCCTTGAGTCTCTGTGGATTCGATCCCTAAGTGTTACAATCGACACTGCTTTAGTACTTTTAGGGTATTAATTTGAGCATATCAAATTTGGCGCCGTTGCCGGGGACTCAATTCGCCATTAGATTTTAGCTAAGAATTTCGTCTAAATCGTTGAGTATCGATCGACACCCTAGTGGTATCGGTCGATACCCGTCGTGAATTTCAGTTACTTACGTTCTTGACTTTTGTGTTTCATGTGCATACATATTCGTGAAACCAGAAGGAACAAGAGCACTCAGCTAGTTGAACTGTCATTGGAGCAGCTAGCACTTGTGGAACACACAAATAGAAGAGCAAAGAAGCCAGCAGATATGAACAACAATCCAGTGATTTTGGTTCAAGATGAAGCTGGTGCTTACAGAGACCGAGAGGGTCAATTGTGCAATGCGAGATGACAACGACTGGATGGAGAGGGGAACATCATTCCGCCTGCTCATGTTGTCGAGGAGATTGTCGCTGGGAACGCGAACATAGAGAATGTTGTGGTTAATCGTGGTAGAACGATTGGTGAGTGCAACAGGCCTGATCAGTTTTATGTAAATCGATCCGCGATTCGTCCTCCTGCTTTTCAGAGGAATAACTTTGAGCTGAAGCCTGCATACTACACTCTTGTGGGTCAGCACCCTTTTCATGGTCTTTTCAATGAACATCCCATGGAGCATATTGAGAGGTTTGAGGATTTGGTCACTAGCATCAAGAGCAATTGAGTGTCCTATGATTACCTCTTCTGCAAGCTCTTCACATACTCTCTTGGTGGAGATGCGACTTACTGGCTGAAGAACTTACCTCCTGGATCACTAACTACTTAGGAAGAGACTAAGACTGCTTTCCTGAACAACTTCTATGATGATTCACGATCCGAGAATCTGAGGAACAAGATCTCCCAGTTTTCTCAGGGACCTACTGAGGCGTTCAAGGCTGTTTGGACGAGATTCAAATCATACCAGAGAGATTGTCCACATCACGGATACTCTGATGTTCAGCTGATGGGTTCCTTTTTCAGAGGGATTGATTGGAGATATCATATGACTTTGGATGCTTCGAGCAATGGAAACTTCAACACCAGATATCTTGATGATGCTTATGTGCTGATTGAGAACTTCGCGTCTAGAAATAGCTCTAAGAATGCAGATTTTGAGCGAAAGAGGCAGGCTGGTAGCATGGAAGGTTCACAGATTGTTGAGGTTCATGCCAAGTTAAATTCTATGTACAGTCTTCTGATGGGCAAGACAACAAAGGTTGTGCACTTTGCTGAAGATGTTGAGGTATTCAATGAGGATGAAGTGGAGGATGTTAACTACATTGGTGGTTCTGGTTTTCAAGGTCAGAAGAATCAATTCAAAAAAAACAGAAACTTCAACAGCAACTCTCAGCAAGGAGGTTCGAATCAGTTTGTCCAGAAACCATCTCAGAACAGCGGGTATACCAGGAACTATGGGAATTCATCTTACCAGCCTATACCTGCTAAGCTTCCATATAGCAAGATTGAGTCTATGTTCGAACAGCTTATTCAAGGACAGCAGAAGCTTACTGTGGATTTCAATGGGAAGATTGATGTCATGTACAATGATCTGAGTGGAATGATCGATGCCTTAAATACTCATTAGAAGATGCTGGAAACGCAAGTAGCTCAGACTGCATCAGCTGTCAAGGAAAAGATGGCTCATTTACAGAACGAAAACGTCAATGCAATCACCTTACGAAGTGAAAACAATTTCGAAAACCCTGTTGAAGATGATTCTGAACCTGATTTGTCTGTATCGACCGACACCACTTCAAGTATCGATCGATACCGACTTGAATAAATGACACATGAGCCTTGTGTCGATCGAGACCAACCTTGTATCGGTCGACACTATTCGCAGCCTGAACCAGAGATTGAGAAGAAACCGGAGATGACTGAGGAACGTGTTTACAAGCCAAAGATACCATACCCTCGACCACCTAGAAATCTCATGAACCCTATTTCTGCGGAAAAGCTGCTCGCTTTTGAGAAGATGGTTAGAAAAATTCCCCATATTATATCTTTTGAAGAAGATTTTGACAATCGCCCTTTGGAATGTTACTTCCGAAATTGCCTCGAAACTGAGGAAGAGATCAAGGCATTTTTCATCAAGGCAAGAAACACACCACCACCGATGAAGCAGCTGACTAAGAGGGAAGACCCATGAATATTCTCAGTTCCATGCTATATCTCTGTAGTTGAATTCAAAGAGTCTCTCGTTGACTCGGGGGCTAGCGTCAACGTCATGCCAAGGAAAATTGTAGAGAGATTAGGAGCTGATATTCGATCTCCCAAGACATCTATCACGTTCGCGAATGCTTCCACATCGATTCCATACGGTACAATCCCTGATCTGATGGTAAAGTAGGAGACTGTCTGGTTCCTACCAATTTTGAGGTTTTAGAAATGCATGCAAGGTCTAGTACACCTTTGATTCTCGGAAGACCGTTCATGGCTACGGCTGGTGCAATTATGGACACGTCCAGTAAGAGAATCTCGTTCTCATACATTGACGAACAAGTCTCCTACAAAGTCATTCCTGCTGGAAGAGCTCCCAAGCATATCTCTTGCATCACCGTTATTACAGGAGAGACATTGATGGTTGATCTTTTGGAAGAGACCTTTGATGAACCAACTGTCATAGACGTTTCAGATTGTCCTCCTATCATCACCCAGAAAGTCATCAAAAAGACTAAGGCAAGGAAGGAGGTGAAGAACAAAAGAGCCGGGAGTGCTACACATGTGACCTTAATCCCTCACATGTGCGATGAAAACTCGATTCAGTACAAGGTGAGGTGCAAGGGAACCTCAAAGTCATTCTCTAAGGCTAGAGTTATTCTTACTCCGGAGCTTAAAGAGAAAGGAAAGGAGGTTGTGGAGAGCATGTTGAGCAAAACTCTGAAGCTGGAGATGTCAAGTTGCGGAGCTCGTTTCAGTACGAGCTCTCATTCTTATCCTGACTGATCGTCCATAAAGTCAAGCTCGTGACGTAAAACAAGCGCTGAGTGGGAGGCAACACACTGGTAGGTCTGTACATATGAGTCTTTTTATTTTTCTCGTTTTTTTTTTGTGTTTCATTGTGTCACGTGAATCAGATTCGGAGGTCCCGTATCGATCGATACCCGTCATTAAAAATACACATTCTGGACCGACCTCCATGTGGCGAGCAAATCATTCCATACCCACAGTTTCGATCGACACCCACTGGTATCGATCGATACTCCACGCGCAGGTAAGTCTCCCTATAAACCCTACGTTTTTCCTTTCTTCTCTTACCGCCTCCATCGTTCGATACATATACTGAAACTCTCTCTCAAAATCACAAATCTTCGTTTCTCAACGGATTTGAGTGATTTTTGTGTCTATTCTGCTCGGATTTTCGTTTCACAATCTACAAGATGTCTACGCAAATGAGAAAAGTTCATCGTGTCGACTTAAGCCTGGTATCGATCGATACCAGGCCGTGTGTCGGTCGATACTCGATGTTCTAGTACGGTAACTCCTTGTTTTTCATACTTTCACTCTGTTCTTTTGTTTTCTTTCACCAACTCTAAGCTAGATAACGCTGGGGACAGTGTTGTTCAAGTCTGGGGGAGGTAGTCGCTGACATTGTTTTTGTTTTTCTTAGAGTCAGTTGTTTTTGAGTCATTCGTTGTTTTATTGAGTCAAAAATCTGTTGTAGACTGTGATCTTTTTCTTGACTCTATTGATTTGACCTTGCTTCTAAGTGACCATTGTTACAGATCGACTAATGAAAAATCTAAAGGCTGACCGGTTAACTAGAAGACACTCATGTTTCCAGCAAAGTTATTTAAAGCCTGAGCCAAATTTTTGCACTTCATCGATGTGGTTAGTATTCATAGAGCTTGATTCCTTATTCGTATCTGACAAAGGAACCCATGTGTTAAAAGTAATGGCATCTCTCTCCCCTGTTACAAGTTAATAAATAAGTGCATGAAAAGATGAGATGATTTTCCCCTGAGTAGAGGGTTAGGAATGTTTCCAGCGATCCCATTATTCTACTTGGTGAAGAATGATCACACAAAGGATTGGAAGCGAGGCTAGGATTTTCCTATGCTGCCATTATTCGCCTACACCCTTTGATACATTGAGAGGGAAGAACCGGGGATTAGATGGCAAACACCATCGATACTCGCGTCGCATACCTTGATGTGTATATGCAGATCTAAAAAAAATAGAAGAGAACATAATAAGAAATGAGTCTAGGGGAGAGAAAATGATACGAAAAGTGTGAAATTGGATGGTTGCTTGTCATGATATTGTATGGGAAAGAATCTAGAAGGTTCTTGGTATTAATCACAGCAATGAAACTGGCGATGATTGGTTTAATTGAACGATGCTGTGAAATAATGTGTGTAGTCTGGGAAGCTGTGAATATCTACGGAGAAGTACATGGTGGTTAGATTTGAAACTGGTCATGTGATATGTGGAGCACTAAGGAAAAGGGTCATTACAATGTTTCAAGAACAGCTTAGTCTCTATGTTTTCAAACCTCTTTCTCTGGTTTAGTCTTCTATTTGCTTGAGGGCAAGCAAAGTCTAAGTCTGTGGGAATTGATATATCATGGTTTTTACCCTTTTTAAGCCATGATATAAGTCCGTTCTATAGAGTCTTTCAACTATTTTGTAGTGGTTTAGAGTCTTTCACAGGTTTTAGCACGTTTGGAGCATAATTGGAGATATTGGAGCTTTCTGGAGCATTTGGAGCGAAGCTAAAGTTTATGTAGCTGAGTACCCGATTTGAAGCCTCAGTGTCGATCGATACTGACTAGTATCTGTCGATACTCACTGCAGCAAGACACGATCGCGACTTTACAAGAGTTGAAGAATTGCAAAATTGCCCAGAAGACTTTTTTATTTACAAGAATCCCCAAAACATGATTTAGGTTATTTAATAGGATTTTACAGCCACTTTGATGGCTATGCTTTATTTTACTTCGGTTTTGTGAGAGAGCTTTTTGAAGGGAGACAAGTCTAAAACTCTGTTCGTCCGAGAGAAGATTTCGAATCCTCTTGTTACTCTTTCTTATTATTTATTTGATTATTTATTCAGTCATGTTTATTGCATCAATTTCCATGTCTGAGTAGATCTCCTGTTAGGTTTAGGGTTCTCATAAAGGACTTTTTTGAATGCTAGGTTGATTAGTTGTTTAGGGTTTACCATCAGAATTAGTTCTTCACCATAGGTTGTTCCCATAGCTAATTCTGGATTGATCACCTAGAATTTAGATCTTAGGATAATTGATTAGGCACGAGAGTGCGATTAATTACCCGACAGAGCTTAGGGTGAGCAAAATAACTATTCGCAAAGAGATTTGGTTTAGTTGTTTTGTGAACAAATCAAACTTGAATAAAATCTGGTTTAGACTCTAGGATTCGCAAAGAGATTTGGAATTCTAGGATTTAGGCTTAGATAATTCTCACAACGAGAGTTGGTTAATTATACCTTAGTGATTTAAGTTCAAGAACCGTGCGCAACCTGAACCATGACTAGTTAGTTTATCTACATTCATTGATTTCCTGAGAAATACCATGAACCTATCTTTCTCCAATCGAACTTACAACCATTTTAATTTACGTACTGTTTTTAATAACATCTTTTGGTTTAGCGTAATTCGAATCTATTTAATCTATTGTGTGTTTCCTTGAGTCTCTGTCAATTCGATCCCTAAGTATTACAATTGACACTGCTTTAGTACTTTTAGGGTATTAATTTGAGCATATCAGGAAGCAACTTGGGTAGTTGCAACGCGGACGGAGTAAGAAAGAACAGAGAAGCAAAAATAGACAGGATAACCCGTATAGTTCAGTGTGGCTTTGGAACAAGCCCCGGATAATAGTCATCCATTGAACAGAAGGGTGTATAAAGAAGAGTCCTTGCCAAGTGCGCGGGAATCTACTACCCAGGCCAGGTGTTATGGAATTCACTAAGGCTAGGTGGTAATTGAATTTTTCTAGGGAAGGTGAAAGGAATTCAGTAAGGACTGTAAAAAGGAATTCACCAAGAAATGTAAGGAGAAGTTGTTCACATTTGGAGCTATCCCTAGTGCAAAGTCTTCAAAGGCGCGTTTAGAAGTAACTTCGGAGAAAACGAATGGAAATGTGAATCCCAATTGGAACGGGAATCCCAAAGAAAGTGTTAGGAAAACATAACGGTGGCTTGATAGGTTGGAAAATCTTGAAACTGATATCAACTGTGTAATTAGAGTGAGCGCGCCAGAAGCGTGGTGGGTCATAGCCCATAGGTCTCACGAAGTCATAAAGGTCATGGCTATCATCCCTCTTGAACATGGTATAAGGTAAGGTAAGAATATCTACTTGCGCAACAATCATCGCTACAACAGCATAACACCAGAAGATCCATTGAGGAATATCCATTTGGAATTGGAGGATTCCCATCATGATTAGAATTGCTCGAAGGATGAGTGTTCTATCTAGGCTCTAGGACGTTAACAACTATGACACTAGACGCCCCATGTGTTCATACGGGTAGGCACCGACTTGAACCATACTCAAGGACAGAGATGGTGTTCTGTTCGACCCTAAGTTGGAAACTTGAAGGCAAAAGTAAACCCTTTTCTGCGAAATGGACGCTGGAAGTAAACCATCACCCACCCACCCTCGATATGAATGATAAGCAACTCAAGTTGAAAACGCTTAACCCAAGGTACGTGGGAGCCAGAGCAGCAAATGCGAAGAGATTACCTTGAGCTCTTTAAGGACGAGAGTGGAACCGGAGATGTAGTGGTGAATTCGAGGACGAATTCTTTTCAAGGAGGGGAGAGTTGTAACATCCCTAAACCAGCCCAACTAGAAAAAGCCCAACAAGGAAAAGCCCAACCAGAAAACCCTAACCCTAGAACCCTTCACCTCTATAAATAGAGAGAGCTCGTGGCAAAGAGGAGGCAGAGTGTTCTTGCAGCGAAGCCCTATTGAAATTATATCTAAGCAACCACCGTCAAGTCACCTTGAAGGAGAATCCATCGTAACCACCTAAAGGCAAAAAAACGCAGATCCGACCCGTTATGGTAGAAAGGAGGACCGAACGGTCAAACTATATCCAAATGATCTGAAACTTGAGTACTTCCTTAACTCTCTAATCTATCCAACTCCGTATGTGGATTGTTATTCGAAGTTGTGATATGAAAGTTATGGATTTTTTCCCATGCCTGATCTTTGCAGTGCAGATCTGCGACCAGTGAGAGGAGAAACCGATCTGGAGGTTCGGTAGTGATCCGATCAAGTTGATATTTGGTAAGGAGGTTTGTTACCCATATAACCAAGTATCTATGAAATATCTCAGTGTTCTACCTTTTGATTTGGAAGTTATGTTAGTTTTACCGAGACTATTCTGTGCAGCGCACATGTTAGACCAGTCTAACGAGTTGAGTTGTTTGGATAGGCAAATCAATCTGGATCGACGTGAAACTTTGCATACATCCTAAGGACATGTTGATCTAGCTCTCGGTTGTAGTATAACCCATTTGAGCCTCAGGAGCATCTGTAATCGTGTTGTCAATTCAGTGGCTAAGGTGAGGATTAGATCTAGGCTTCGTTCGTGTTCAGTTGTTCCTTTTTAGTATGTTGAGTCTAGATCTATTCAGGTTAGGGCGTGTTACGGAGTACGAACACATTTTCAGTGTGCATATTTTTTGACTTTCATTTACTGAATCTAATGGATTAAGAAAGCATTAGATGAATAACCTGCATCCTTGTTTTGTCACCCTGTTGCGTGAATAATGCTTGTATCTTAGTTAGGAATGAGGTGATCATCACTGTGAAGGGATCAGTGGTACGATTTGATTGATGGAACCGAGACCAGCAATGGTAGGCTTCCAACGGGGTTAAAAGGAGTTCTCCCGAGCTTCAGGTTTGAGAAAAGGCCAGATAGCCAATTATGAGAAAAGGCCGGAGAGCCAGATAGATTCCCTTTGCTTGTAAATTGATTGGGCGCGGGTAGAGCGTTATGTTTGACACGTGTATAGATTTATACTTGGCATATTGGAAAGAAATGGTTGAATGTGTTGAGAGTGTAGATTTGGTTCTCACTGGGTAATCCAAATTACTCATCCCTCTCTCTTCTTTTCAGGTGAGTCCAATGAGGACGAGTACGTGGAGATAGACGAGTAGTTCCAGTGTGGTGTACGGATTTTGGGAGTACGGAAGTTCTCCTTTGGGTTTTTATTGGCATTTTTGTTAATTCATTTAAAGACAATTATTCGTTATTTGCTTCAGATTCATATAAGATTTATGTTGGATTTTTAAGACGATTATTTGGGATTTAATAAGTATTATATAGAAAGTGGATATTGTGTAATGAGTTATTGTTGTTAGCCGACACGATATCTTTACGGAGATAAAGAGACGGGGTCAAGGGTGGCATTGCCAATTCGCCTGGTCCCTTTAAGAAGGCGGGGTCGGAGTGTTACAATATCAACGTACCCTTAAGATTTCTGATTATTTGTTTTGCTAGAAGGGTGATTGATGTGCTGATTTTTTTCCCATGTATTGTATTATGCAGTTAATCATGGTATATGAGAGTAACGTGAATATGTACTTCAAGAATGGAAAAGTAGGAGACGACCATAATGTGGAAGATGCTGCGATCAAAGAGTTTGCAAACCTCTTTGAGGAGATAGCAGAGAATGAATTTGAGACATGAGAACATGAGAAGAAGCCTCAAAAGTTTTCTCACAATTGATATATAGAATAATCGTTGTACCTTGCGACTTAAGTCACTTCTTTCGTTTCTTGATATACTAGGTGGTTTGTGAGTATGTTTTAATGTTATGTGGATTCTGCATAATAATAGAATCGAAGTGAGAAGTAGAGAACTTGGTCTAAGGCTACTCGGTGTTCCTAATGATGTTGATCATTGAAAGCTTGATTCTTTGTTACAAACTTCTTTAAATTTCTCTATTGTCAAGAGATACAACTTCATTACAAAACCCTTATCTACATGTGAATTAATGCTCTAATTCTGGCTGCTTCCTCCTCCGGTGCTTTTAATTTATATGGCTGCAACACTACATGTATATGCTTTTGTTAGTTCTCTTTGAGTTGGACACTAAATTTTATATGTTCTTTGTGTTAGGCCGCAACTTGTCCGATCTACTCTGAGAGGAGGAAGTTCAAGAAAAAGGTGACGTTTACAGTGGTGAGGATTGTGAGATCCCAATCTCGGAGAATTTAGTTTCTAAATAATACCTTTTATTAAATTCCAATAATAATCTTATAAAAATCCAACTTAATTCATAAATATTTTCGAAACAAATAATTAGCAATTTCTTTAATCAAATGACGGAAAACCAAATAAAAACCAAAAGGAAACTCTCGAGTTCCTAAAACCGCGCACCACGCCGGAATTACTCATCCAGTTCCAAGTACTCAACATCATCATCAACACCATCATACTCACCTACAAGAGAAGAGAGGAGTGAGTAATTGGGATTACTCAGCGAGAACTAAACCTAAACTCAACCCCACACCACTCATATTCCACCAACATATCGAGATAAAGTAAAGTCAAGCAATCAAACATCACACTCTAAAAGCGCCCACACAACTACCAAACAAGAGGTGCCATAATAAAGTTATAACTCGAGCCCATAGCTCTACAAGTTTTTGGTCACACAGACTCCAGGGCAAGCCCGAGCCCTCATGCCGATGGTTCTAGTGCCAAGGTATATACCCCACCTCCCGTCACACAAACAGTTATAGTGCCAAGGTATACACCCCACCGGTTCCAACAAACAAGTGAGTTCTGGTGCCTAGGTATACACCCCACAGGTTCCATCACACATATAGTTCCGATGCGAAGGTATACGGCCTTCACCAGTCCCCTCAGTCCGAACCACATGCGCCCTCAACGTCTGTGACGGGATTATCATACAACATGTTGGTTCTTCATCTAATGATTCCTTAGTACAAAGTCGATATCAAGAGATAGATCCAACACGATACATCACACAAAATGTGCCCGTACTTTGTAGCACACAACAAACATGAGTATACCTAGACTCAACAAACCAGAAGAAGACAAGAGACAAAGAGAGAAGCCTAGATCTAATCCTCACCTTAGAGATATGAACTAACGACGACTAGAAGCAAGAAAATCGAAAAGGCGACGGCTTGGTGCAACCTCACGGCGGCTCCTCTTCACGGCAGCAGTGGCTGGCGGTAGCGGCGTGGCTTCGCGGCGGTGGTCGGTGGCTGGTAGCTCTGGTCGTCGATCATGGCTAGGGTTCTCAGTTGGCAAAATTACTTCTCCTTCTTTTAAAGACTCATTTTTATAGGGAATTAAACTAGGGTTTTTTCTGCTGGGCTTTTTCTTGTTGGGCTTTTTTTCTTGGGCTAAATTAGGGTTATTACAACTCTCCCCCGCTTGAAAGGAATTCGTCCCCGAATTCACCCCTACCACTTTGGTTTCACTCATGTCCTTAAAGAGCTCGGGGTACTCCTCTCGCATTTGCTAATCCGGCACCCACGTTTCCTCGTGGATACCATCTCTTTCCGAACGGACTTTAACGCACTTCACCATTTTACCTTGGATTTCCATCTCCTGGTATCATAGTACTTCCGCTGGCGTACTTACAACCGATAAATTTGTACCCAAGTCACTTGGCTGTTGAGGCAAAATGAGTTATGGCTCCCTTACTACCTTCCTTAGGAGCGATATGTGGAACAACACATTGTGAAATTCTGACAGTTCTGGCGGTAACTCTAATCGATAAGCCACTTCCCCGATTCTCTCAACGATAGGATACGGTCCCATGTATATTGGCTTAAGTTTCTTCAACTTCTCGTGATTATCGTTTCCTCTAAATGCTCTCAGCTTTAAGTACACCTCATCTCCTAATGCAAATACTAAGTCGGTTTGACGCTTGTCTGCATAACTCTTCTGACGGTCATGGGCTTTCTTTAGCTTTTTCCTAAGCAATTCCACTTGCTCGATCGCCTCCTTTACTACTTCCTGTTCCAGGCCTTTCCTTTTGCCCACTTATGTCCAACAAAGGGGTGTACGACATGGTCTTCAATAAAGAGCTGCGTACGGAGCCATTCCGATGCTAGTGTGGTAACTGTTGTTGTACGCGAACTCTGCTAGGAACTTTCCCTCGTTTCCAGCCCAGTCCAAAAGGCAGGCTCTCAGCATATCCTCTAAGGTCTGAATCGTCCTTTCGGATTGTCCGTCCGTCTGAGGATGATATGCCGTACTCAAGTGTACCTTCATTCCCATCTTTTTCTGAAAGGCTTGCCAAACGCTAGCTGTAAACTTCGGATCTCTGTTTGACACAATACTCATTGGCACTTCGTGCAGTCTCACAATTACGTCTAAGTACTTTTGCGCCAACTGCTCCGCTCCATCCGTCTTCTAAATTGGCACAAAGTGAGATGATTTAGTAAGTCGATCCATGATTACCCAAATTGCGTTCTTCTTATCTAGGGTCATAGGCAACCCCGTTACAAAGTCCACAGTCACCATATCCCATTTCCATTCTGGTAATGGCAAGTTTTGGAGTAACCCGCTAGGCGCCATCTGTTCTGCTTTCACTTGTTGACATATCGCACACTGCGCCACCCATTTAGCAATGTCTCTCTTCATTCCGCCCAAGTGATAGTATCTCCTCATGTCCTTGTACATCTTAGTGCTTTCAGGATGAATCGAAATTTGCGACTGATGAGCTTGACTTAGCACCTCCTTCTGTAACGTCTCATCGTTAGAAACACATACCTGGTTCCTATACAGGTTCATCCCATTGTCTGCAACATGGTACCCATCCACTTGCTTATCGACTAGCTCCTTTACAGCGAGGTAATTTCCTTGAGCCTGTCGAATTCTCCAAAGTAGGTCAGCATTGTCCAATGCTTCCAACCCCGCGGTATTTTCATCTATCTGCGTCACACCCAACCTTAAACTGGCTTAAGTCGCTATCAAATCTTGTACCCCCTTGACTTCCGCAACATCATTTATGCGCTGGCTTAATGCATCAGCCACCTGGTTAGCCTTCTCCGGATGGTAGGTAATGTTCAAGTCGTAGTCTGCCAACAACTCCATCCATCTTCGCTGCCTTAGGTTCAAATCGTCTTAGGTGAAGACATGCTTTAGACTTTGATGATCCATAAATATATTCACTTTCTCCCCCATACAAGTAAGCACACCAAATCTTAAGAGCAAAAACCACTGCTGCTAACTCCAAATCATGAGTGGGGTAGTTCGTCTCATGGATCCGTAGTTTCCTAGATGCATATGCTATGACCTTCTCTTCTTGCATAAGCACGCATCCCAACCCTGTTCCAGAGGCATCGGTGTATACGTCATATGGTATACTTGTCCTTGGTAGAACCAACACCGGTGTTTGAGTTAGTCGCTTCTTCAACTCCTCAAAACTCTTAGCACGGGCTTCCGTCCACTAGAATTTCACATCCTTCCCAATTAACTTTGTCAGAGGCCTCGTCAGACTTGCAAAGTCCGATACAAATATGTGGTAGTAGCCGGCTAAACCTAGAAAGCCATGGACCTCGGTAACATTCTTAGGAATAGGCTATTTTATCACGGCAGTTATCTTTACGGGATCCACTGCCACTCCGGCTTCTGAAATGACATGGTCGAGGAATGCTATATCTCTCTGCCAAAAGTTACATTTGCTCAACTTAGCCAAAAGTTGGTGCTCCCTTAGCTTCTTAAGTATCATTCGCAAATTCCAGTCATGCTCCCTCTCATTCCTCAAGTAGACCAAAATATCGTCAACGAATACGATCACACACTTATCCAAGTGCTCGCGGAAAAGATCATTCATTAACTTCATAAAAGCGACAGGTGTGTTCGTCAGACCAAACGGTATTACCACGAACTCATAATGTACATAACGTGTTCGAAATGCTTACTTCCTAATATCCTCTTCTTCTATCCGAATCTGATGGTATCCCGACGCCAAATCAATCTTAGAGAACCACGAAGCTCTTTGCAGTTGGTCCAACAACTCATCGATTTGTGGCAACGGATACTTGTTCTTATTCGTCACCTTATTCAATCTCCGGTAATCGATATATAGACGAAAGCTTCCATCTTTCTTTTTCACAAACATCACTGGTGCTCCCCACGGTGAACTGCTCGGTCGGATGAATCATTTGTCCGTAAGGTCCTCCAATTGCTTCTTTAATTCTGCCATTTCCGCGGGTGCTAGGCGATACGGAGCCTTCGAAACAGGGGTTATCTCTGGTACTAGCTCGATGGTGAAATCATCTCCTCGCGTGGTGGTGGTCCTGTCAGTGGTTCAAATATGCCCGTGTATTCAACAGCCACTGGTATGTCTTCCAACCTTTGAGTCGCTCCTTTTCCGGTCATAGATATCGTAGCTAAGTACGCTTCACATCCTTTCTCCACAAGCTCCAGTGCGTGAACCATCGGGATTATTGGCACGTTGTTGTCGATTTTTACTCCTTGAAAAACTAGACGTCCTTCCGGTCTGTGGGTAATCCAAAACAACTTGGTAGTGCGTTAACCAATCCATCCCAAAGATAACGTCATAGTGGTTCAACTTCATTTCCACTAAAGTCCATTGCAGCTCTGTCCCTTCCAACTTAATAGGCACGTTTTCATGCATACCGATAGACCTCACCTGCTCAGTCGCGTCAGTCTTAATTGCTTTTGACCTATGGGTGAACTTTCCAGTGAAGGTCCAACACTTAGTCAACCTCGGGCTCACGAAACTATGCGTATCACCGATATCGAACAGAGTGTAAGCTTTCATGCCTCCTACCGAAACCAATCCTACACGATTTATACTTATGACTAAGTATGCAATTTCCATTTTGCACACAAATTTCACAACTTCACGACCATACACTACTATAGGAATTACTTACCAGCGATCTGTGCGGCTCCTTCGGGATCTCTGATTGCGAACACACGAGGTCCCACTGCTTGTCTCTTAACTGGCGGTGTCGGTAATATCCATTGTTATTGGATTGGTATGAACGCTCTGCAGTCCTATGCATAGTGCCCAAGCTTCCCGTAACGATGGCATTTGAGATCCCTTGCATCTGCATGGAAATCCTTAAGGAGGTGGCGATCTCTTCCGCACCCATGGAACCTGATCACACCACATGGTCCATTGTGTCTCCTTTAACAGCGAGTGCACAGCTGGACGTTGTCGGTAGTTCTTACCGCAGCCATGTCATCCCATGTCCTCTTGTGTGTTTCCTGTCCTCGAAAAGCACGAGCTTGAGCATTCTTAGCTCCTCCTCAAGTCGAATCTCCTGAGTAGCGCCTATCTCCACCAGCTCCACCATACTAGGATACTTCCGAATCGAACAACGGTTCTTTAGCTCCAACCTTAGCCTCTTCATGAACTAACAGATAAAGTATGTTTCGGAGAAACGCTTCCTCGTAAACCTATGATATGCTCATATATTGGATGTTTAGCATGCATTTCATTTAGAGTTTTGTGTAATTCACATGCATAATTATGGTCTAATCTTGCATTTAGGTCTCATTTAGAATAATAGGTATTTGCATTAGGTCTTAGTGAGTTTTGCATATATTTGGAGTGTTTTTAGGTGTCTTGGAGGCAATTTATGATGTTTGGAGTTGGATTCAGGCCATTTGGACATTTGGTTAAGGAGTTATCGCGGATTTACTGAAGACGTCTCTGCCTGGCCGAGGAGCTTTCTCTTGTCTCGGGTAAAATTCCCTTACCATCGTCCCGCTCTGTTTTAGCCGGGACAAGAAAATCCCTCAGCCCGGCACGAGAATTCTCCTCGGACAGGAAATATGCCGCCCATCGTCCATGCTAGAATCTCCCGGGGATCGATTCTCTCGGCTAAAAATCCCTCAGCTCGTCACGGTCTGATTTTAGCCGGCACAAAAATTCATCTCAGCCCGGCACAAGAAAAATCTCCATCGTCCCGGCTAGAATCTCCCTGGGATCGATTCTCTCGGCTAAAAATCTCTCAGCTCGTCCCGGTCTGATTTTAGCCGACACAAAAATCCCCATCAGCCCGGCACAAGAAGAATCCCTCGGCAGGAGATATGCCGGCCATCGTCCCAGCTAGAATCTCCCCGAGATCGATTCTCTCGGCTAAAAATCCCTCAGCTCGTCCCGGTCTGATTTTAGCCCGCACAAAAATTCCCCTCAGCCCGGCACAAGAAGAATCCCTCGGTAGGAGATATTCTGGCCATCATCCCGGCTAGAATCTCCCCGGGATCTATTCTCTCGGTTAAAAATCCTTCAGCTCGTCCCGGTCTGAGTTTAGCAGGCACAAAAATCCCCCTCAGCCCGGCACAAGAAGAATCCCTCGGTAGGAGATATGCCGGCCACCATCCCGGCTAGAATCTCCCCGGGATCGATTCTCTCGACGATTTCCCCCTTAACTCCGTCCCGCCTTGAAGCAACCCGGCACAAAATCTCCCTCAGCGCCGGTATGGAACTTTCCCTCAACCATGAGATATCCCGGCCCCCGTCAGGCTAGAATCAAGCCGGCACACAAGCTTCGGCTAAAAAGTCCCTCATCCCGGCTAGAATCTCCCCTGGATAGACTCTCGACCCAAAAATTTCCTGGTCAAAAACCGGTTTGTTCCGGGTTGACCCGGTTCCCCTCTCTTTATTATAAATACTCTAAAACCCTAATTTTATAAATAAATAAAAAGCTTTTTCTTAAGTAAAAAACCCTCACCTTTGAGAGAGAACTTGAGATTTGTAAGAGAGAACCTCTTTTTTTATGCAATTTAGTATTTGTTTCCATCAATCTCTTCCATCTATCTTCTTTTTATCTTGATTATCCATCACCCATCAATGAATTCATCTCTTATCAACATCGATTTTGAGGTGTTCTTGATGGATCTTGAGTAGTCTTTTAGGATCTTGAGATGGGGTAGATTAGGATGTTCCTAGGCTTTATTCATGGTGTTTAGGGTTAGATCTTCTTATATCCTTTCTTGTTTAGTGTTCTTAATGCTAAATCTAGCTTGAAAAAATAGGTTTAGATCATAAGGCATTTCATGCACACCAAGTGTTTGATGAAATGCCTTGATGAATTAAACAAGAGTTTTACATTCCTAGCCTATGATAATAGTTGTCTAGGGTGTATCTTTGGTTGATCTAGTTATTGTTCTTAATGCTTGTTAATTGTTAATCCACAAATGATGATTTGCTAATGGTTTTGATAATTAACATAATGATTAGTTGCTTGAAAGAGAGCTAATCAAGATTAGGGATCTTATGCCTAGGGATTAACTTGTTTGAGTAAATGAACATCATTAATCGAACTAGGGACTTCTTATATCGATAACCCTATCTCTAGATTCACTTTTGCTTATTGATTTACAATCTTGCTTAGTGCTTTTGCTTAATTCTAAATTGGATACTTAACAACAACCCACACTTGTTTAGCTTAACTTACCATAAGCACCTTGCATTCTTAGTGATTAGGATAAATCCCAATTATGGATTGATAACCTCTTATACTACATCGTATAAGGGATATTGATACCTCTTAAAGACTAAAAAGTCTTGTATCAATTTGGCGCCGTTGCCATATTGGGATTTGTTTTAACATTGAGATTTAGGTTCTTAGTGAGCTTAAGCCTTATTTGCTACTAAATTACTAATTTTGTTTGCTTCCTATTTCTCTCTTTCTCTATAGGTGCATGCATACTCGTTCCCGTGGCAATACTAATCTAGTAGAACCGAGGGACGACATTGATCAACTTGATAGAGGATCAAGAGTAAGACGAAGACGAGTGAGAGTTCAAGTAGAGCTTGCTAATGACATGGAGAACTTTGAGAATGTTCCACTTGGGAACGTCAACGAACCCAATCCCCACCAAAGGAACGGTGGGAATGGGAATGGTCACGGAAACAATCAAGGATGTGGTGGCAATGGAAACCATCACCGTCCCAACCATCCACCAATAGCTAGAAACGTTGTTGGAGAGGGTGATGCCGCTAATGCTCACCAAAACCGCCAAGGCATTCAAGCTCCACTGGTAGAGAACAACAACTTCGAAGTGAAGCCGGGGGTTATCAACATGGTTCAAGCCAAAACATTTCACGGCTTGTCCATGGAGGATCCCTTAGACCACATTGACCAATTTGACCGGATATGTGGTCTCACGAAGATCAATGGGGTATCCGAAGATGGGTTCAAGCTTCGTCTCTTCCCGTTCTCTTTGGGTGACAAGGCTCACCAATGGGAAAAGACCTTACCTCCAGGATCTATCACCTCGTGGGATGATTGCAAACGTGCGTTTCTCGCTAAATTCTTCTCACCGGCTAGAACCGCAAAGCTTCGCAACGAGATCTCAAGCTTCACACAACGGTCCAATGAGTCTTTCAACGAGGCTTGGGAGAGATTTAGAAGCTACACTTCTCAATGCCCACATCACGGCTTTAGCAACGCTTCTCTCCTAAGCACCCTCTACCGAGGTGCTTTGCCTAAGATCCGTATGCTACTTGACACGGCATCTAATAGAAACTTCTTGGCTAAAGACGTTGAGGAAGCAATGGAGCTTGTCGAGAACTTGGCCCAAAGTGACGGTACCTATGGCGATGACTATAACCGCGCCACAAGGACCACTAGCGACTTTGATGAGAACAAGCGGGCCAAAGACATGAAAGCTCTTAACGACAAGTTGGACAAGCAAGCCAATTTGATTGATAAATTCCTAGTGTCTTCTCAAAAGACGGTCAACTTTGTGGATGCTTATGATGAGAATCAAGGTTAGTATCAAGAAGAGAACGTAGACATGAACACCCAAGAGGAGGTGAACTACATGGGGAACCAAGGGAACTACCAAAACCAGGGGAACTACCAAAGACAATGGTTCAACCAAAACTATAGGAACCACCCCAACTTCTCTTACCGGAACACAAATGTGGAGAATCCACAAAACCAAGTCTACCCTCCACAACCTAATCAAGCTCAAGGAGCCCCACAAAATTAATTCCAAACTCAAGGCCAATCATCTACACCGCAAGAGCTTAATTTGAGCTCCATGTTCCAACAATTACTCAAGGGACAAGTGGAGATCAATACGCGGGTGGATTGCTCTTACAACGACCTCAACACAAAGATTGAGGCTTTGAACTCCAAGGTAAAACACATGGAGAACAAAGGTGTTGCTTCTTCTTCACGACCACAAGGTCAACTCCCGGGCAAATCCGAAGCTAGTCCTAAGGATTATGTAAACGCCATCCCCTTGAGAAGTGGCACGGTTTTGCCTCCAAGTGAAGCTCCTTCTACTCTCAATGAGGACATTGAGAAGCAAAGTGGGGGGGGGGGTGGAACTTCAAGAAGATGATGAATTGGTTGAAGACGAGGTAGTGAGAGAGCAAGACAAGGTTGAAGAAGTTGAGAAGGTCAAGCCTAAGGTTGTTGTTGCTCAAGAGAAGCCAAAGAAGAATGTGTTTGTCCCTAAGTCGTACGTTCCTAAACTACCGTTCCCTGGGCGGTTCAAGAAGCAACTTATGGACAAGTATAAAGCCATCATTGATAGGGAAATGAAGAAGGTAGAACTCACAATGCCTTTGGTTGATGCCTTCTTGCTTGTCCCTCAATATGCCAAATTCTTGAAAGATGCCGTGAATGAGAGAGCTAAGGAAATGGAGTCCATGGTCATTCTAACTTACGAGTGTAGTGCCATCATACAAAAGAAGATGGTGCCAAAGAAGCTAGGAGATCCGGGATCATTCACTCTACCTTGTGCACTTGGTCCTCTAGCTTTCAACCATTGTTTGTGTGATCTTGGAGCAAGTGTAAGCCTCATGCCATTCTCGGTAGCCAAGAGACTAGGCTTCACACGCTACAAGGCATGCAACATCTCCCTAATATTGGCGGATAGGAGCGTGAGGGTCCCTATTGGTTTGCTTGAGGATCTTCCTATCGTGGTGAAGGATTTCATTGTCCCCACGGATTTCGTGGTACTTGAGATGGATGAAGAACCAAAAGACCCTCTTATCTTTGGTAGGCCATTCCTAGCAACCGCGGGGGCGATAATCGATGTAAGGAAAGGCAAAATAGACCTTCACTTGGGTAAAGGAGAGGTCCTTGAGTTCGATATCAACAAGGTAATGAAGAAACCCACCATAGATGGCCAATGTTTCTACATTGAGACCATGGATTAACTAGCCGACAAATTGCTTGAGGAAATGAGAGTAGAAGACGTTTTGGAAGTGGTTTTGACTAAGGAGCATGGTGATCATGGGTTCTTGAGCAAAGAGAGTCAAGGGTATGAGCTACTCATGGATTTGCACAAGCCGGTCGACAAGGATTCGCCGTTTTTTGAGTTGGGTGTTCGTAGTACCGAGGTTCATTTGGTTTAAGGGTTGGCACGGTTCAAGGGGAGTTTGTTCTAGCCGTTGAAGAGACTAACAAGGGTAAGTCTAGTCTTGAGGAGGACGATTGGAGCGAACTCAAAGCCCCAAAGGTTGACCTAAATCAATTTTCCGCGGGATTAAGGTATGCTTTCTTAGGTCCCAACGAGTCTTACCCGGTTATTGTGAATGAGAGTCTAGATGAGAACGAATTATCCTCCCTTCTTGTTGAACTTAGGAAATATAGGAAAGCCATTGGCTATTCCTTTGATAATATCAAGGGTATTTCCCCTAGCTTATGCACTCATAGAATCCATCTAGAGTATGAATCAAGGACCTCTATTGAACATCAAAGAAGGTTGAATCCTAATTTTAAAGATGTTGTAAAGAGAGAGATTCTTAAGCTCTTAGACGCGGGCATTATCTACCCAATATCGAATAGTACCAATAATTACAAGTCAAAAGTAAGTTTATCACTTAGATGGGGTTGAATTCAAGTAAAGGTTTGCTTCAATAAAGGCAAGAACAATAAGACATGAGATCAAGGCATGGTTCGTTCTTAATTTATACACGAGATCAAAGCATCAAGTAACTAACAACAATGGCATCGGACTAAGCTCTTAATATGGTACTTTACAAGGAAAACTCTATCATTGCTCCTAATGCTCATGCGAATCTACTTTATATGCTATGCATCTAGACTCAATCCTACATGGAATGCACAAAATTTCAAAAAAAAATCAAATTTATTGAAAATGCATGATATGCATGAGACTCAAGATGAAAAAGGCAAAATAAGATCACAAAACACATGATTAGACACCGGTCCCTCTCCCAAACTTAAATCACAATGTCTCGGTGTGAAAGAAGTTCAAGAGAGAGACCAAAAATGAAAGATAAAAATGCAAAGAGACTCAAAAGGAAATAGTTACTTAAAAATGAGGAGTGAGACTAGACGAATGGAAATGAATGAAGAGCTTTCGACATCAACACCAATGTGTCTTGCCACGACCTTGCAACTACCAAGACCCTTGCAACCATTCAACAAAATATCAAAAAGAACAAGAAAACATAGAAAGACATGAAAAGAAAGTATGTACAATGATAAACTTGGGGTGTCTCCCAAGAGCACTTTGTTTAAAGTCACTAAGTTTGACTTTGGTTACCTTTTTTAGGTGGGTGAGAGAGGAGTGTGAGCACTCCAAGGCGGATCTTCGAGCTCAAGTTTGAGGACCTTGCTCATGACTTCCTCAAGACCAGCTTCCCCTTTCTCTTTGAGCTCGAGTGTGAGGATCGCCTTAACCGAGGCAAAAGGTTTGGGCCGTCCTTTGTACTTGATCTTGTACTCAATCACTCCATCCTTGTGCTTCCAAGGAGTGAGAGTCATCATAGAGGGCTGGCTTGGCTCGGGCATAGACCCATGAAGCTTGCTTGATTCGTTTCCCATCTTAGCTTTGGTCTTTGTCTTCTTCTTTGCACCCTTGCTACCCTCAACGACATTCTCCATTGTGGTGGGAGGAAGCGGTTCCAAACAAGCGATATCAACTTCCAAAGCTTCCTTGTCATTACCATAACCCAAATCCTTTCTCTCAAGCGACTTCTCTTTCTCTTCATAGACCTTTGGGGGTGGAGCTTCATGAACCATCTCACAACTACTCGCATACTTCACTTCTTCTTCACGAAACTCATCATCCTTTATGGTAATTGTGCCACAAAGCATGTTGGAAGAAGTCCTCATTTGGTAATATACCTTATCATCCACATTCAAGAGAACTACCCTTTGATCTTTGAAATCCATTCTAGCACCGGTAGTAAGTAGGAATGGGGTTCCAAGGAGAAGTGGGAGATTTTTGGTCTTCTTCATCTCCATGACAACGAAGTCCGTTGGGACTATGCAATCCCCAATCGTAATCGGATAATCTTCAAGAAGACCAAGTGGTTTCCGTGAAGAAGCGTCTCCAAAAGTGATAGGTGATGGGTGATAGGTGAGGTTTCTTATCCCTAGACTCTTGAACATCTCATGAGACATGACATTCACACTTGAACCGGAGTCGCACAAAGCATCCTCAACGTCCAAATCACCAAGAGAGCAAGCTATAGAGAAGTTACCGGGATTACCAAGCTTGGGGAGAGACTTAGGCTCGATCCTAGTTGTGCTTAGTGAATCAATGCAAGCAACACTACCCTTTGCTTCTTGAACCATGGTCATGTCCTCATCCTTCTCAAGGGTCACTCCCC
This sequence comes from Eutrema japonicum, assembly GCA_030161315.1. Lineage (NCBI taxonomy): Eukaryota > Viridiplantae > Streptophyta > Magnoliopsida > Brassicales > Brassicaceae > Eutrema > Eutrema japonicum. The sequence continues at coordinate 34,905,878 of BSQW01000011.1, forward strand.
CACCTTGTTCCTCAATGTCCACATTGATCTTCAAGGGAACGTCTCTAAGGGGAAGGTGTTCAACATGTGAACCGTGAAGTAGAAGCTCAATTTCCCTAATGGCGGTTTCATGATCAACAATGGTACTTGATTCCTTTGAGAAGACGGCATTGCAATACGCCTTTGAGGTTTGTATTGTTTTCCCGTTTGAAGAGTTTTGTTGCACTTTGTCTTCATTGGCTCCTAATTTGGTCTCCATTTGTTGAACCTTTGAACTCAATGCCTCAATCTTCTTGTGGAGATCATTGTATGAGCAATCTACTTTGGTATTTATTTCCTCCATCTTCTTGCTCATATCCAATGCTCCATTAGCTTGTCCTTGTAGAATTTGTTGAAGCATGTTCTTCATATCAAGGTCTTGAGGCATGGAGTTGTTTCCTTGAGTTTGTGGGACAAAGCTTTGTTGAAAGCCACCTTGGTTCCCTTGAAAGTTATTCTTGGGAGCATAGTTTGTTGGTGATTAATGGGGGCTTGACCTTGGTTGCCATAGTTGTTGTTGAAACTTCTTTGATAGCCACCATTATTCCCAACATAATGCACTTCTTCTTGGTTTCTCAAATCCACCATTTGTTCTTGGAACCCTTGGTTTGCCTCACCATTTCCAACAAATTGAACCGCCTTTTGAGATGTAGTGAGAAGCTTGTCCAACTTGTCACTTAGAGCTTTCATCTCCTTTATTCGTCGTTGCTCCTCAAAATCTCTTGTGGTTCTTGTAGACCGATCAAACTCATCACCATATGTTACATCACTCAAAGCAAGGTTCTCAACCAACTCCATTGCTTCATTCACGTACTTGGCTAAAAAGTTTCCATTAGAAGCGGTATCAAGCAACATACGGATCTTGGGAAATGCTCCACGGTATAGAGTGCTTAAGAGGGAAGCATCCGTCAATCCATGATGAGGGCATTGCGTTGTATATCCCCTAAACCGCTCCCATGCTTCATTGAAGCTCTCATTAGCACGTTGAGTGAAGCTTGAGATCTCATTCCGGAGTTTGGCTGTTCTAGAGGGAGAGAAGACTTGGCAAGGAATGATGTCTTGCATTGGTCCCATGAAATGATGGAACCGTGGGGAAGGCTCTTTTCCCATTGCCTTGCCTTGTCCCCAAGAGAAAATAGAAACAACATTAGCTTGAAGCTATCCTCCGAGACACCGTTCATCTTTGTCAAGCCACAAATCCGTCAAAGTGATCCAAATGATCAAGAGGATCTTCTACCGCCAAGCCATGAAACTTGTTGCTTTGCACCATGTTGATGAAGCTAGCTTTGACCTCAAAGTCATTGGTCTCAACCGGTGGTGCTCGAATACCTTGGCGGTTGACATGAGCATTGGCCGCATCACCTGCTCCAACTATGTTATGACCATTACGGGCGGGTGGGTGGTGGTTTCCATTACCACCATTTGGTCCTTGATGTGGAGCATAAGCGACGTGGTCATTACCACCATCCGGGTTCACTTGCACGTTCTCCATGTCGAGCCTAGCAATGTGTACAACCCTTTCCTCTCTCTTCTTACTCTAAGACCGCGTTCGAGAAGGTGGATGTCGTCTCTTGGTTCAACAAGGTTGTTGTTGCCTTTAGAACGCAAGTTCATGCACCTACAAGAGAGAGCTTGAAAGAGAGATTAGTAAACAAAAGATAAGAAAAGGCGTAATCTCAAAAAGATCTAAAATCTCAATGTTGAAAGCTAAACCCAACTGGCAACGGCGACAAATTGATAGTAGGTTTTTTCGTGTATTAATTACTCAAATGCCTAAGTAGCATATGAGGTATGGAATCCAAGGGTTAAGTTTCAATCACTAGGAATACATAAATCTTCTTAAGTTAAACTAACAAATGTGGTTTTAGTTTTCTAGCAACCTAAATGATTCAAATTAAAAGCAAGTAAATGAATGCTAAACGAGATTAGAAGGATAATAAAGGCAAGCTCCTAGATGTCAATACACACAAACAAACATTTCCCTTAGCCTAGAACACCTAAACAAGCTTAAGCCATTTTCATGGTATTAATCACTTTGCTAATCACCAAATCAAGAACAAACTCTCGTTTGTGATAAGATTATTAGCAAGCATTAAACATAGGTTCCAATGACCCTAATACTCCTTAGACAACTACTCTAATAGGCTAAGCAAGCAAAATCCCTTATTTAGTTCTTGGGGCATTTCATCGAACACCTTGTGTGCATGAAATGCCCTATGGTCTACATTAGCTTTCTCAAGCCTAATCTAGCATTATGAAAACTAAATAAGAGAGGGAAGATGTAAACTAAGCCCTAGACATCCTAGATCTATCATGAAATTCCCCTAATCTACCTCATTCATGAGCTCTAAAAAGAACTACTCACTAATCATGAAGAACAAACCAAATCTCATGAAAGAGGTGGTGTTATTCATGATTAGAGAATAGGAATGCGAAAGATTAGAGAAAGAACACAAGATATAAACTTAAACTTCCATAAAAATTATATAATCTTTCTTACAAAACACAAGAACAAGGTTTTTAGCCTAAGAAAAGGGATAAGAAAATAGATAAATCAAGAAAATAGGGTTTTTTGGGCTAAAATAGTGAAAAGGGGCAAACCGGGTCGACGCGGGATAAATTGGGTACCTTCCCGGTCGAAATGGGTCAAATCTGGTCTTGAGTGGCTCAATACCGAGGTCACAACTCGGTATTGCACATCGGTATTGGACATGGGTTTGTGCGGATGGTGGTGTTGTAGAACCTTGGGTAAAACTATTATATCTCCTGGAATACATGTCTGAATGGCCTCAAACTACCTCCTGTGGACAGCTAACACACTGCTCTACAACGTTTGTGAAGACTATCGAGGCTAATTCGGATTGGAGACCCTTCTTCCAGCCAGTTATTTCAGGCATGTCTGGTAGCTTCGGCCAGACGGATATACGCTCAGTAACATGGACGTATCTAATGAACCACATATCTGAATGACCTGCAATCACCTCCGGTAGTCATAAAAATCACTTGGCTTAAACTTTCGTGAAGATCTAAGAAGCTAATTCGGACTGGAGACCCCTCTTTCGGCAAGATCTTTCAAACGCCTCAGTGAGCTCGGATGGTTTGGGTGAAAACCTGTCTTGAGGGTCAATACCGATGTCACTCCTCAGTACAACATGTCGGTGCTAAGGAGATTTCCCCCTTGTTTCAATACCGACTTGTTGTACCGACTTGTGATGTCGGTATTGCTGCTTTGGTGAATACCGATGTCACAAGTCGGTGTTGGGCGAAACTGTTTCGGCAGGCGGATATGTCTTTAGTAATTCTATCATAACTCCTGAACCTAACATTCGAATGACTTGATTCTAGCTGCTCTGAATAGCTAACTCACTCTTATACAACTTCTATGAATACCATTGAAGCTGAATCAGGCCGGAAGGTTCTCATCCAGCCACATCGTTGAGATGCTTGGGATGAACTCTTCCTTCTCCTTGTCCATGTCCGGACGGTTTCAACTCTATGTCCCCAAATGTTCTCCAAAACACCTAAAATAGACTCCAAAATATGCAAGAACTCACTAGGACCTAATGCAAATGTCCTAAACTCTAAATGAGACGTAAATGCAAGACAAAACCGTGATTATGCATGCAAATGCCACAAAACTCTAAGTAAAATGTATGCTAGAACATGCAGAATATGAACATATCATTCATTCGTCCAAATTCGATATCAAGAGATAGATCCAACACGATACATCACACAAAATGTGCCCGTACTTCGTAGCACACAGCAAACCTGAGTATACCTAGACTCAACATACCAGAAGAAGACAAGAGACAAAGCCTAGATCTAATCCTCACCTTAGAGATCTGAACTAACGACGGCTAGAAGCAACATAATTGAGAAGGCAACGGCTTGGTGCAACCTCACGGTTGCGGTGGCTGGCGGCGGCGGCGTGGCTTCGCGGCGGTGGTCGGCAGCTGGTAGATCTGGTTGTCGATCATGGCTAGGGTTTTCAGTTGGCAAAATAGCTTCTCTTTCTTTTAAAAACTCACTTATATAAGGAATTAAACTATGGTTTTCTGCTGGACTTTTCCTTGTTAGACTTTTTATTCTTGGGCTAAATTTGGGTTATTACAAGAATGATGTAAATTGTGAATTTTTTAAGCATTTTATTATTATTAGGTTCGTTCATTTCAATTTGTTTATTGTTAGTTATGTTCCCATAGAGAACCAATCAAATCTTTCTTATGATTTGTCTTTGCACTGTTTCATGGAGATTATGTTGAATAGAATCCATTCATTTTTTTTTTTCTTAATTTTGGATCAAATATTAAACGTTAGTGTTCGGTGACTTTGATACGATCTCATACAATATCCCAGTGACTCGGATTCCAGTGAGGTTAGTGACGTTTGATTGAAAAATTTGATCAATCGATAGGTTTTCGAATTCGATTATGTATTCTATATGTTTGGTTAATGTTTTCGATTCAAGGTATGTCTTGCCAACTGTGCATTTTCCAGAGTATCGAACCAAACCCATCTTTCATTATTGATTTCTTTTAGGAATGATCTAGATTATCTTTGCTCTTACTACTAGAAATGGTCGTATGAAGGTATCAAAATATCTACAATCTTCTTGGGTTAGTGTTTGAGTTTACATGCATAGAAAATTTTTAATTTGATATTTGCGAAAATCACGATCTAAAAAATAGAGGAAGGACCAAATATGTGTTACCGTATGATGGAGTATAAGAAGATACTGTTTACCTTAAATCGCGGATAGTTTAGAGATTATACGAGTTTCGGATAGGTTAGAGATTATACGAGTTTGTATTAAAGTTACTTCGCAGTTCGCACCTATCGTGTATTAGGTTTTTTACCCTAGTGGAAGAAACTTCTTTGAGTTTATTCATTTCCAAAAAAAAATCTTAGATCTAAGTCACAAGGATGATTATTTAGTAGGTGCGTATGTTATTTCTATTTTGATATATTATTTCATAATGGTGTTATTATGTCTAATGGTTTTTGACTTGATTTTTTTGTTCAATTCTAGATTTGCTTGGTCAAATTGTTAATGTTAGAAAGCTTAAAAATTGGGAAGGATTTACGTTTGATAAGGCGGTCAATCATGTTTGAAATAAAAAAAACATCACATTCAATATAAAAAACACAGTATTTTATGAGAAGGTTAAAATGTTTAATGTTTTTTTGTTTTTGTTAAAAAAAATGTTTGCATATAAATTATAATTTGTGTTTAATTTTTGTTGCAGCAATGTGCATCTAACCTGCAAATTATCTGGGGTCATTGCTTTAAATTTTTATAATTATTGGAATAATTATTGTGATGATCTTGTAGTTTGTGTATTAGGTAGAGACTAAATGATATAAATGCATGTAATTGGCTATGCAATTGTAGTCTATTGATGTATTTGATTTAATCAGTGTATCTCTTTAACGCTGAATATTGATTTGCTTCCACGGAAGGTAAAAATTTCGTCTACCTGTCCTACTTAAATCATATTAAACCCTCTTATTACATAAGTTGAAGAATGATGGTTACGTTTTTTTTTCCTATAACACAATTCTGAGACTGATTTATGATATTAATACATAATTGAATCATGATGAGAGGACATGGCATGTGACAAGGCAGGGGAGAAGACAGAGGATAAGGAAGATGTGTGTGATATTAAGCTCACAGTTACTTAACTATAATTTGTGTCTGATATTGAGCTCACAATTGCTTAACTATACAAATTTCATAATTGTAATAATATTCATTCATTGCCTGATTCGTATGATACCAAGGAAAATAGTTTGACAAATCACGGGGAGCAGATAAATTTATGTGAAAATTGTATACAGAGCAACTGGGGATGGAATTATGAATTGAGTTTTTGGGTAATTTTTTAATTAAAAATTTAGACATCGAAAAGTATTGGTGGATGTTTTAAACAATAATAATCAGCTTCTACTCACCACAAACTCCATACATGATAATTGATATCGTATACATAATAACTCAGCTACTATCAAACTATAATGTGCTGTCGATAATCATCAACGTCGTTAGAGTTGAGATTAAATTTCTAATAATATATGTTTATAAATCTTCAATCGTGCAGTTTTCTATAATTGATAATAATTCATATAATGTTTTCTACGATAATGGCATCCAATCGTGTGGTTTGTACATCATTCATTCATTCATTTGATATGAAAATATGTTCTTTTTGAATTTCGTTTGTAAACGGATCAATCTTTTGTATAAATATTTTTGTAATACTATTTCCAAATCAAAATTAGGAAAAAACTATTCTTAAATTTGAGTCTACATACATGGGAATAAAGTTGTTAGTGCCAAAAATTGTATTAAAATTAAATGTTGATGTATTGATCTAATATGACGAGAGAAATCTAACCTTTTTTTTTTCAAAATGCAACTACAATATGTGTCTGATATTGAGCTCTTACTTGCTTAACTCTACAAATTTCATGATTGTAATAATATTTATTCATTACCTGATTTGCATGATATCAAAAAAAAAAACTCAACGAATTATGGGGAGTAGATAAATTCCTTTTGTTACAATTATATAAGGAGTAATTGGCGATGAAATTATGGATTCTGGTTTCGTGAAATTTTTGAATCAAGATTTTAGACATCGAAAATAATTTTTAAATAATAATAATCAACTTCTACTCAAATCTGGTTGTAGTGGGTGATTGCGTTAATAAATAGATCGCATATCATGTCCACACACTATCTAATCCAAAATCTAAATTAATTGTATAAATCCAAAATAAAGATTATAAAAATAAGTTAGAGATTAGGGAGTTGACTTCTCTCATAAAAAATGATTAAAAGTGGCGGTGGCGAGAAATTTTGCTACTATTCTCGAATAGTTTTACATGCTCATCATTTTTATCAGAATGTATGTATATACAGTGGAGACAAACAAATCATTATCGCAACCATCTTCTCGCAAAGACAGTTTGACTCTGGCTATGTTGAAAATTTGTGTCTCGCAGTTAAACTCCAAATTAGCATATCGATTGCTTTTTGACTTGGAAATCGTCAATAATAATATACAATATGAAAAGATATAAAAGTATAATATGCATATCACGAGAGTTTGGTTTAAGAGATTTGGTTATTTCATAAGTACATATATATATATATATATATATTTTTTGTAAGGTTAAATTTATTGCCTCGAAACCAAAGAGAGAGTTATGTACAAATTGTTAGGTATAATGTTATAACTAAAGTAGAACTTTTATCGATCCATTTAAACGATTTGAAAAAAAATCATTTTGTATGTACCAAATAATTAATTGATGTAACTTATATATTAATTAAGTATCAATTATTTTTTGAAGCTAAATTTCTATTTAAATGATAATTTTAATTAGCTTAGAAATACATCAGTTATACACGTTATTGATGTATCTAACCTCGGATGTTTTTCATTCCTATAGCCTCCGTCCTACAATTTTCCCACATTAACCAATAGTCAACTTCTCTAAACACACAACAAAAGAAAATAAGTTTTATATGTTGGTAGATGAATATGAAGAAGTGCATTGAGTTGCACACAAAAAAAAAGTGCATTGGAATAATATTTTATTTTTTTAAATATAATGTTTTTCTTTATTATAGGTTATTTTTCATAAACGCAAAACACAACAAATGTTTTGCGCTTATGTTAAGTTTTCAAAAAGTGTTTGACAGAAACAGTTCTTAGAGACAAACATAATAATTTAATATTCATACATAAACACAAATAAATGAAAAAAACAATCAAACTAAGTATGTTAAGTAGAGATTTTACTGCTGTAGTTGAGATGGAGAATTCGGTGGTCGGTGGCATGTCTTTTGCAGACATGCAGACATGCAGACATGGCTCGAGGCAGGCTTTTTCAGGCACTAGGAGACCGCCACACTTAATCATGCACTTGAGCTCACATGAAAGTCCTTCTATTCCTCCTCCCATGGCGACCATTATTACCGCCACCATCATCATTAACACCATGCATCTCTTCATATTCATCTTTCCGAACACTTTTTGTATATATACAAGACAGAAGACATTAATGACCACATCTGGATTTTAAGTATTCTTAGTTATGCAATACTGATTTTAGGTTAAACTAAACCACATTAATCACACATCACGGTTCAAAAATCCATGAATAACACATCACGGTAATATATATATATTATGTGATTAATCCGCACAAGATATTTCATCAAATAATCATATTAGTTAGATTATTAAATGAGCTGAGCTGATTGATGAGTCTTCTAAGGAGGGGGATAAACTGAAAATCCGGAAACTCTTCCCACTATTAGAAGCTGAGATCTTAGCCATAAAACCAAGTCGCAGTGGGGCAGAGGACAAACGAATCTGGTTAAAATACAAGACTGATGAATACTCTACTAAATCTGGTTATTTTGCTGCTCAAGCAGAAGTAAATCAACATCATGCCAAAAGTTCCCTGAACTGGATGTCTGATGTCTGGTCTCTTCCTACGGCCCCCAAGTTAAAGACGTTCCTATGGCGTGTAGCCAGTGGTGCCATACCGGTGGGAGAAAGATTGGCTGAGAGGATCCCTAACGTTTCTCTACCTTGCCCTCGGTGTGGTGGCACAGAATCCACGGTCCACTTACTCTTTCACTGCAACTTTGCTGGAAAAGTTTGGAAGTCAGCTCCTTTCGCCATTGATGTCTCCCCTAATCAACATACCAGCTTTGAGGATATGTGGAGAGAGGTCAAAAGCGCAGTGTGTTTACTCCATGTGGGCTTATCTAGAGCAACCCTTGCACCCTGGATCTGTTGGAACCTGTGGACAGCCAGGAATAATGTAATCTTTAGTGATAAGAGTTTCTCGGTGGCCGAGGTGATAAACAAGACAATCTGCGACGCAAAACTTTGGCAAGATGGACAGTTGAATAAAACCAAGGCCTCGCTGCCTGTGGTGTTGACATCCACGGAAGAACCACTCTCAGAAGTGTTGTATCAAACAGATGCAGCCTGGAATGAAGAACAGAAGAATGCGAGACTGGGCTGGACTCTCCGGACCCGGAGTAGCAATGCCCTGTGCAGTTTCTCCCAAGTCTATGATCACGTTATCTCCCCCTTAGTGGCAGAAAGGATGGTAGTTTGCGCAGCTCTGTCTCACGCGGCTGCAAAATACATAAGGACTATCTCGGTCGAATCCGATTCCTTACAATTGGTAAGAGCAATCAACTATGGCTCTGGTATATCGGATCTCCATGGGATCCTTGAGGATATAGCGTCTCTCACAAGATGTTTTGTTTCCTCTTCCTTCAAATTTATCCCCCGCTTATCTAATTGTCTAGCTGATTCCCTGTCAAAGAATGCTTTGTATGCTGTTACAGCTCTTTCAAGTTGATTAATGAAGGCTTTGGTTGTTCAAAAAAATAAATCATATTAGTTAGATTATTAAATTTGTAATCGATAATAATCCGAACACAAATATAACAACAATGTAAAACATATAATCAACCAAAATAATATTTATTTGTAAAAACTAACGAAGACCAATAATTGTATCAAAACCACAAAGATAATTAAAATAAGACAAAATACAGGTTTAAATATTATTGGTTTGATTGAAGATTATCCAGTCAAGGTTGGAAATTGCTTGGTTCCAACAGACCCTATTCTAAAACACTTCTTTATAACGTAGGTAAAACACTTAAGAAATTTGTGTTCATGTATATTTTTTTTTTTAACCGTGATGTGTTATTCATGGATTTTTTTTTTTGAGTTTATAGAAGTTTTTGAGAATTTGTTTGGATTTTTGTATTATTGAGTTTTTAGAAATTTTAAATTCAGAATTCAAAAGTTAAAATATAATCTATATTTTATTTAAAATTTAAAATTAGTGTTTCTTAACTTAAAAGTTTTTTCGGATTTTTTGGGAATTGTTTTTATTTTTTGAAAATTTAATGTAATTTTTAATTTATTTACTAATATTTTATTATTAAATTTAAACATTGTTTCAAACCGTGTATAGGTTTGTATACATCCGTTAACGAGGGGTTGTAAAATAAGCACACGGTTCACAGTTGGAGATTTAAAATGGACAAAAAAATAGTTTGGGTATTTTACTGAATACAAAAATTGTTTGAATATTAAAAAGCTTATCGGAATAAAGTTGAGATATTTTTATGAAATTTTCCCTTGTTATTTAATGAGAAATCTTGAAAAGAGCTTTAAATTTGAGATCATTTATAAATAATTATTTGGTTTGTAAGGTAGATACTCCATTAATTTCATAAAACATGTCATTTCGACACATTTATGAAACCTTAAAATTATAATAATACTAGTGGGTTAGCCGCGCGAATTTTATATTATTATTTTTATGTAGTTATAAAATAGATGAGATGCGCATAAAAAAATACTCAACTTTGTTGGAGTTATCGGCGTCAAGTCATATCCACCGAAACATCATACACTTTGACATCTAATGATCATAACTAAGTACAACAAAAAACCAATCACTACAAAAAAACTGTCAATTTTCAACGAAAATTTACGACCGTTTTAAATCGATGTAACTTTACATCGACATTACGACGATTTTACGACGACTATACGACGAAAACATAAATCGTCGTAATATCGATGTAACTTTACATCGATATTACAACGAAAATGGCTTTTGCATATTAAGTTGATATTACGACGATTTCACGTCGCATGTTCCCAGTTAGGTAGACCACGTTTTTTAATAGGTCCACCTACTAAATTTACATCGAATTTACATCATAAAATTCGTTGTAAATCCGTTGGTAATTCTGAAAAAAAATTATATAAATACAGCCTCACTTCAAACAAAAGATTCAAAAAAACAAACACTAAAAAAAAACACTATAATTCTTTTTTATAATAAAATGTCTATATACGAACTACGAAAATGGATGTATACGCAAAAGGATTTGGAGGGAGATTTGACGGAAGAATTCAAAGAGGGCCTTTAAATATTCATGTATCAGGCCGGAAATATGCAAACAACCCTGGAAAGTGGTAAGATGTTCTGTCCTTGGCGTAAATGCAAGAATACGAGATATATGTTTATTGAGACGGTGTGGAAGCATTTACTAAATAGAGGGTTTATGCCGCAATATTATGTTTGGTATCAACATGGAGAGAGTTTTGAAAGAACTCAAGCAACATATAGTAGTAGTAATTATCAAGGTCAAGTAGAATCAAATTATCAGGGTAGTTATAATCATGGTCAACATCAATTTGATCAGGGTGCAGATCATGATATGATGCATGCCATGGTTAATGATGCATTTCATGAAACAAATGCTGATAATAGTACTGTTGAGGAACCCAACGTAGATGTGAAGCGATTTTATGATATGATAGACGCTGCAAATCAGCCACTTTACGATGGATATAGAGAAAGTCAGTCTAAATTGTCATTAGCTGCTAGGATGATGACAGTTAAAACTGATCATAACTTAGCTGAGGTTTGCATGGATGATTGGGCTGATCTTATTAAAGAGTATTTGCTTGAGGATAATTTGGCTGCCGAAACATACTATGAGATACAGAAGTTAATGTTTAGTCTTGTGTTGCCTTCTGAGATGATAGATGTATGTGTTGACAATTGTATGCTTTTTTGGAAAGTTGATGATAAGTTGCAGGAATGTCGATTTTGCCAAAAAATGAGATTTAGGCCACAAATAACTGGGCGTACTAAGATATCGTACCAACGGATGTGGTATCTTCCTATAACTGATAGGTTGAAACGATTGTATCAATCTGAAAGGATAACTGCATCAATGAGGTTGCATGCAGAACATTCACAAAGAGAAGGAGAAGTGACTCACCCGTCAGATGCAAAAGCTTGGAAACACTTTAACACGGTACACCCCGACTTTGCTAACTCTAAGCGACATGTGTATCTTGGTCTTTGCACTGATGGATTTAGTCCATTCGGTATGTCTGGTAGGCAATATTCTTTGTGGCCAGTTATCGTAATTCCTTATAACCTTTCCCTAGATATGTGCATGCAAAGGGAATTTCTTTTCCTGAATATTTTAGTCCCTGGTCCCAATCATCCGAAGCGATCCCTTGAGGTATTTTTGTAGCCTCTTATACATGAGTTGAAACAGTTATGGTATACAGGAGTTCGGACATATGACTGTTCGAGGAAAAAAAACTTTACGATGCGTGAGGTGCTTATGTGGACAATAAGCGACTTTCCTGCATACGGAATGCTATCAGGTTGGACGACGCATGGGAGGTTATCTTGTCCTTATTGCCTCAATCGGACATATGCGTTTCAACTGAAACATGGTCGAAAAACATGCTGGTTTGATTGTCACCACCGGTTTCTACCAATCAACCATCCATATAGGAGAAACAGGCGGTTGTTTATGAAAAACAAAATCGTGCGTGTCCCCCCCCCCCCCCCCACCAGTGTATCTATATGGGGAAGATCTAGAAGCGCAAATAGATCATTTTGGGGGAATAGAAACTGTGAATCGTGGGGGAAATTGGCACACTCCAGCTAATATGCCTGATGGATATGGGGTGAATCACAATTGGCACAAGAAAAACATTTTTGGGATCTTCCGTACTGGAAAAATCATCTGCTGAGACACAATCTTGATGCCATGCACATTGAGAAAAACTTTTTTGATAACATCATGCATACAGTGTTAAACGTGAAAGGAAGAATCAAAGACAGCGGAAAATCAAGGTTGGACTTGCCAGATATTTGCAACAAAAATGAGTTGCATATATTGAGCAATGGAAAATCACCAGTTCCTATATTTCGGTTGGGTGCAGAAGAAAAGGCATTGTTGTTCAATTGGGTTTCATCTGACGTGAAGTTTTTTGATGGGTATGTATCCAATCTTGCTAAATCTGTTGAGAAAGGACAAAAGTTTTCAGGGATGAAGAGTCATGACTGCCACGTGTTTATGCAACGTTTACTTCCTTTCGCATTTGCTGAACTTCTTCCAGGAAATGTTCATGAAGCAATTGGAGGTCAGATACTTCATCACATATAAAATTATTGAGATTAATTATATATATATATATATATATATATATATATATATATATATATATATATATATGTTACAATATATATAATTTTGTCTTCGCAGGCATCTGAGCGTTTTTCTGGAATTTTAGTACACGGACGTTGTTAGAAGATGTAATTGCACAGCTGGCTGCTAATATTCCAATATTGTTGTGCAATTTGGAGAAGATATTCCCCCCTGCGTTTTTTGATGTTATGGAACATCTTCTCATTCATCTCTCTCACGAAGCAGAACTAGGAGGCCATGTTCTGTTTAGATAGATGTACCCATTCGAGCGCTTCATGAAACATTTAAAGGGAAAGGCAAAAATCTAGCAAGGGTTGAAGGATCAATTGTTGCGGGAAGTTTGACAGAAGAAACTTCACACTTCACTTCATATTATTACGCTACAAAAGTCCGCACACGCAAACGGGCTCTCCGACGATACGATGATGGCGGTGTGGGACGAATTTATGCAGTAGAGGGTGTCCCAGACATCTTCTCACCAATCGGTCGTCTTAGTGAAAAATTGAAGATAGTTTGGTGGGATAACGAGCATGACATGCACATCGCACAAACGTACATCCTCCTAAACTGCGATGAAGTGAGTCCTTACGAAAGGTAACACAACTATTTAATTAATCAAAAATTAATAATTAATATAATTATAATTAAATGGGTTAATTTTTATGTCTATATATGTATTTTGCAGCTTATTTGTTACCCAGGTACGAGAATGCATTGAACGGGTTTCAGATGATGAAATAAACAACCGTAAAGATCGTCACTTTTTTGAGTGGTTGAAGCGCAAGTAAGTTAATATAGTTATAAATATTTCATTTAATTAGATCGTCTTTCAATCTAACATGCACACTTATCATAGGTTGATCATGGCGATCCCGCGTGTAACATCCCGATTTCTTGTATATGCGGAGAGGCTTATAAGAATTGATTTGGCTACCTATGTCACCAAAGTGCATTTATCTTTTCGGGAACATGTCCAGAGAGAACTCCAGAGTTAATGGTGCTTGAGCTGGAGCAATTTAAGGATGGGTGACCTACCGGGAAGTGATTCGCGGTATCGTGTGAGTGAGGACAAAACACGGGGAAAGATCACGTGGTGATTGCAGGGTCAGTAAACAAGTATTACAAGCCTCCCGGACTAACGCACCGGCCGTCGGACAAGGGTGGGCCCACGGGCCGAGAGAAGGCATGGGGCCCACAGGTAGGGGTGGTCGGGGAGTTATAAGTGGTATCAGAGCCGAACCCAAACACGTGTGTGGAGTCAGGTGGGCCCACACCGTCTAGGGTGACGATCCTGGTGCGCAACAAGGACCTTGCGCTCTATGAGTGGGGGTGATTGTAACATCCCGATTTCTTGTATATGCGGAGAGGCTTATAAGAATTGATTTGGCTACCTATGTCACCAAAGTGCACTTATCTTTTCGGGAACTTGTCCAGAGAGAACCCTAGAGTTAAGCGTGCTTGAGCTGGAGCAATTTAAGGATGTGTGACCTACCGGGAAGTGATTCGCGGTATCGTGTGAGTGAGGACAAAACACGGGGAAAGATCACGTGGTGATTGCAGGGCCAGTAAACAAGTATTACAAGCCTCCCGAACTAACGCACCGGCCGTCGGACAAGGGTGGGGCCCACGGGCCGAGAGAAGGCATGGGGCCCACAGGTAAGGGTGGTCGGGGCGTTATAAGTGGTATCAGAGCCGAACCCAAACACGTGTGTGGAGTTAGGTGGGCTCACACCGTCTAGGGTGACGATCCTGGTGCGCAACGAGGACGTTGCGCTCTATGAGTGGGGGTGATTGTAACATCCCGATTTCTTGTATATGCGGAGAGGCTTATAAGAATTGATTTGGCTACCTATGTCACCAAAGTGCACTTATCTTTTCGGGAACTTGTCCAGAGAGAACCCCAGAGTTAAGCGTGCTTGAGCTGGAGCAATTTAAGGATGTGTGACCTACCGGGAAGTGATTCGCGGTATCGTGTGAGTGAGGACAAAACACGGGGAAAGATCACGTGGTGATTGCAGGGCCAGTAAACAAGTATTACAAGCCTCCCGGACTAACGCACCGGCCGTCGGACAAGGGTGGGGCCCACGGGCCGAGAGAGGGCATGGGCCCACATGTAGGGGCGGTCGGGGCGTTATAAGTGGTATCAGAGCCGAACCCAAACACGTGTGTGGAGTCAGGTGGGCCCACACCGTCTAGGGTGACGATCCTGGTGCGCAACGAGGACGTTGCGCTCTATGAGTGGGGGTGATTGTAACATCCCGATTTCTTGTATATGCGGAGAGGCTTATAACAATTGATTTGGCTACCTATGTCACCAAAGTGCACTTATCTTTTCGGGAACTTGTCCAGAGAGAACTCCAGAGTTAAGGGTGCTTGAGCTGGAGCAATTTAAGGATGGGTGACCTACCGGGAAGTGATTCGCGGTATCGTGTGAGTGAGGACAAAACACGGGGAAAGATCACGTGGTGATTGCAGGGTCAGTAAACAAGTATTACAAGCCTCCCGGACTAACGCACCGGCCGTCGGACAAGGGTGGGCCCACGGGCCGAGAGAAGGCATGGGGCCCACAGGTAGGGGTGGTCGGGGAGTTATAAGTGGTATCAGAGCCGAACCCAAACACGTGTGTGGAGTCAGGTGGGCCCACACCGTCTAGGGTGACGATCCTGGTGCGCAACGAGGACGTTGCGCTCGATGAGTGGGGGTGATTGTAACATCCCGATTTCTTGTATATGCGGAGAGGCTTATAAGAATTGATTTGGCTACCTATGTCACCAAAGTGCACTTATCTTTTCGGGAACTTGTCCAGAGAGAACTCCAGAGTCAAGGGTGCTTGAGCTGGAGCAATTTAAGGATGGGTGACCTACCGGGAAGTGATTCGCGGTATCGTGTGAGTGAGGAAAAAAACACGGGGAAAGATCACGTGGTGATTGCACGGTCAGTAAACAAGTATTACAAGCCTCCCGGACTAACGCACCGGCCGTCGGACAAGGGTGGGGCCCACGGGCCGAGAGAAGGCATGGGGCCCACAGGTAGGGGTGGTCGGGGCGTTATAAGTGGTATCAGAGCCGAACCCAAACACGTGTGTGGAGTTAGGTGGGCTCACACCGTCTAGGGTGACGATCCTGGTGCGCAACGAGGACGTTGCGCTCTATGAGTGGGGGTGATTGTAACATCCCGATTTCTTGTATATGCGGAGAGGCTTATAAGAATTGATTTGGCTACCTATGTCACCAAAGTGCACTTATATTTTCGGGAACTTGTCCAGAGAGAACTCCAGAGTTAAGCGTGCTTGAGCTGGAGCAATTTAAGGATGGGTGACCTACCGGGAAGTGATTCGCGGTATCGTGTGAGTGAGGACAAAACACGGGGAAAGATCACGTGGTGATTGCAGGGCCAGTAAACAAGTATTACAAGCCTCCCGGACTAACGCACCGGCCATCGGACAAGGGTGGGGCCCACGGGCTGAGAGAGGGCACGGGGCCCACATGTAGGGGCGGTCGGGGCGTTATAAGTGGTATCAGAGCCGAACCCAAACACGTGTGTGGAGTCAGGTGGGCCCACACCGTCTAGGGTGACGATCCTGGTGCGCAACGAGGACGTTGCGCTCTATGAGTGGGGGTGGTCGGGGCGTTATACCGCGTATCCATTTTGGTTTCATGAGTTACTCCTAGGCCCCATTGGGAAGATAACGACATCACCCATGTATTTTACCCGTGGTTACGTGTTTCATACATACAAGTACAGCGTTCGTCGGGCAACTACTAACTACGGAGTATGTGTTAGGGGTGAAATAGATTTTTATGGGGTTTTGCAGGAAATAATTGAAGTGGAGTACCCGGGACAGGTAGGTTGAAATGCGTTCTCTTCAAATGTGATTGGTTCGATCCAACAGTCGGTCGAGGGGTGCGAATTAATAAATTTGTTGTGGTTGACGTCAACAAATCACGACGTTACAACAAGTTTGAGACATTCATCCTAGCATCACAAGCAGAACAAGTAACGTTCGTTCCATATCCGCGAGTTCAAACCACTGGGATCTCATGGTTATCGGTTATTAAAATAGCTCCAAGGGGTAAAATATTGGTGTTGATGATCTTCCAATGCAACAAGATTCTTGCCTTGACATTACAGAACTAGAGATTATGGAGAAGGCTCTTTTAATTGATCCACGAAACAGGCAACTTGAATATCTACCTGATGACACAGAAGAAGAAGGCGATTCCGACGAGTTTGAAGAAAGTGACGATAATGATGAACCTGAAGATGACGAACCCAATGAAGATGATGAACCCAACGAAGATGATGATTCTGATTGAAAGCTTATATATATGTAATTTATTAATTTGTATAATAAACATAATTTTCGGTTTGTGTAAAGAGCGGAGGTAATCGAAGATGGGATCGTAAGGATTACCTTATACTAGATGTTATGTGAGATATTTTAGTTTTTGTTGTAAAATTATTAAACTAATACAAAATCGACAAAACATTGATGAATTAACAGTTTTTGTGAATGAAACACGTAGATTAGGGTTAGTTAAACTTTATTACATAACCCTAAACCCCAAATATACAGTTAACCGTCGTAAATCCGATGGTACTTTACTACGACATTACGAAGATTGTGGTCCTAGTCGTCGTAATTTCGTCATAATATTACGACGAAATTACGACGACTATGACCACAGTCATCGTAATATCATCGTAATCCCTAAATTGGGTTTTGGCGCAGACCATTGTCTTCCCACTTCTGATGATCTACCCAAAAAAGAACTATGGGGGTCTAGTTTTCTAGATTCATAAAGACCAACAACCATAAGTGAAAGATACATAGAATTGGACATCCTTATATTACGACGGATTTCCATCGATGTCCAATTCTATGAATCATTCACCTACGGTAGTTATGAAGACTGTCTTTACGTGAAAACAAGATCCCCCGGAATTCTTTGTTAACACGATCATCAATAAGTAGGAACACAATGATCAGCGTCAAAACCCAAGAAAACGTGGGTATGTATATATTTAATGTGTATTTTTTTTTTTGAGTTACGATTGAAGGTGGAATGTTATTATAGAATTTTTTTAGAAATTACCAACGGATTTACAACTAAAATTTACAACAGTTTAGCATCGAATGGCATTACAATGATTTTATATCGAATATACGACAGATTTACGTCGACAATATTCGATGTAAATAATCAGGTGAACCATAAGGAAACGTGTTCTACCAAACTCTCAGAATCGACGTGAAATCGTCGTGATACAGATGTAACTATTTATCGTCGTTAATCAGATGTAACTTTACATCGCCTTTACAACGAATGCTATACATTATTATGTAAAATAAGGAAATTTACGACGATATAGATTCAATCGTCGTTATTGAATCTGTTGTTAATTATGAGAAGTATTATATGCACAAATATACTTCGTTCTTACTTCCAGGATATGTGTATTGTAATTTAGGGTTTAGGGTATAGATTTAATTCATTACGACGATTTTACGACGGATTTGTCGTAAAATCATCGTAATTTTAGGATGACTTTACGACGAATTAAGCAAAAATTGTCGTAATGTCGTCGTAATCCCTAAAATTTAGGGTTAAGGGTTTGATTTACATGTTTGGTTTTTCATCGTATATCTTGTTTTACGTAAGTTCTAATCATAGTATAAACAATTTTAACTTTTCACAAAATCATTAACAGTATTTAAGTCATGCATGTTACGTATATACTTATATGAATGAATGCTATACATTATTATGTAAGATAAGGAAATTTACGACGATATAGATTCAATCGTCGTTATTGAATCTGGTGTTAACTATGAGAAGTATTAGATGCACAAATATACTTCGTTCTTACTTCCACGATATGTGTATATTTAGGGTTTAAGGTATAGATTTAATTCATTACGACGAATATGTTCTTACTTACGGATTCATCGTAAAATCGTCATACTTTTACGACGAATTAAGCAAAGATTATCGTAATGTCGTCGTAATCCCTAAAATTTAGGGTTAAGGGTTTATGGTTTGATTTACATGTTTGGTTTTTCATCGTATATCTTGTTTTACGTAAGTTCTAATCATAGTATAAACAAGTTTAAGTTTTCACAAAATCATTTACATTATTTAAGTCATGCATGTTACGAATATACTTATAAGAGTGAATGCTATACATTAATATGTAAGATAAGGAAACTTACGACGATATAGATTCAATCGTCGTTATTGAAACTGTTGTTAACTATGAGAAGTATTAGATGCACCAATATACTTCGTTCTTACTTCCACGATATGTGTATTGTAATTTAGGGTTTAGGGTATAGATTTAATTCATTACACCAATATTACAATGGATTCGTCGTAAAATCGTTGGTAACTTATGACGATTTTACGACGAATTCGTCGTAAATCAAAATATTTAATTTACCGCGTGGGGAGAAATTTCGATTGGTTGAATTTTTGGTTTTAATGTTACGACGATTTTACGACGACGTAAATTACCAACGATTTTACGACGGCCACAAAATCTATATATACGGGACCAGATTTTTCCCTCACAACTCACAAACTCACTCTCTCTCTCTAAAACGCTCTCACCTCTCTCTACCTATGAAAAAGGTAATTTGTTTTTTGGTTTTCTAAATTATATTTTGATTGTTAGTTAGGATTTTGAATTGTTAGTTAGGATTGTAATTATAATTAGTTAGGATTGGAATTATTAGTTAGGATTGGAATTATATGATACTGGAATTGAGTTATTTTTTAAAACAAATTTAGATATGACACCACGTAGATCACACTATCGGCAGTTTCTCTAGACGGGACCGAGTGGTAATTCGGAACTCCCATCACACTATAGGCATTTTCTCGAGACGGGACCGAGTGGTAATTTGGAACTCCCGTCATCTTCTGCGACACCGTCCGCTATTCCGGATTCTTTTTCCGGACCAGCGCCGCCGCCGCCACCAGCAGCAGGACCGCGACCGCCGTTGTTGTATGCGGGATTGACGGTCTAAGATATTTTGCAGTCGCCGGGGCATGCTTCTTTAGACCGGTTAGATCCGCTACGGCTCCCGGATACATTTTGGTACGTTACTACAGATTTTGTTTTTTAATAACATTATTTGTTTCTTTTTACTAATAATTTTTGTTTTATTTTTCAAGTTTAAGGAAGATAACAAAGTTGGACGGAGTGTGGCTGACACCATTAAAGCCTATTTCATGGAGCCTCACCGCAATTGGTCTTCGGTTCCGGAAGATGTTGTCGAGACATGGTTTAAATGTTTCGCGGTAAAATTTTTTTTATTTTTAAATTCATTATTATTTTGGATAATTCTTTATCTTTCATCGTTTCTAATTTTATTTGTATAGCAAAAATAGCACTGGGACGTTGCGATCAACGAGACGGTGAATACTGAATTCAAAAAGAAGGGAAAATTGCGGCTCAACAATACCGTCTCCGATTGGAAGAGGAAGTGGGAGGTTCATGGTGATCATGCGAAGCCGCCATACATGTCTTGCGGTGTTTGGAACGGCTTGACGGCATACTGGAGAGATCCGCATTCACAGGCAGTGGCCGCTAAGTGTTCAGCTTCTCGGAACAATATGGGTCCAGACGGTCTTCCAGTGGTTATGCCACATACGTCGGGTCAAACGTCTTTTGCGGGAAGACGCCTTCAAATGGTAATAATTTTTTCAGTTAATATTTTATTTATGTGATTTTGTTATTAATTTATATTACTCATCAATCTTTTAATTTCTTTTTGAATGTCTTTTTTGTTAGGAAAATGGAGGCGAGCTTCCTCCAATGACCCGAGTTTTTGCGGAAACTCATAAGAAGAAAGACGGCTCTTTTATAGATCCTCGAGCAGAGACGATCTACAATGACGCGCATGCAAGGATCGAGGAGCGTCAAACTCAGCTGTCTCAGCAGCTATCACCTAGCGGTAGTTCGGTCCAATCCACTGCGACTTTGACGGTTGCCCAGATGGACGAGATATACGTAAAGGTAATTTAACGTTTTTTTTTACTAAAGTTAACGTTTCTTTATAAAATTTATAAAATTTTACGTTTCTTTTTTAAAGGTTGCCCCGAAGAAAAAGGGCAGATTTTTAGGGATGGGATCGATCGCAGATAGTGTCGCCGCCTCGTCCCATCGTTAGCTTTTCGACGATCCGGTTCATTTGCGGACCGAGTTAAACACCGCCAACTCCGAGATCAGCACTTTGCGGGCGAAGCAGGTGGTATACGATGAGAAGATCCAAGGATATGATAAGACGATCGAAGAATACGATAAGACAATCGAAGGATACAACACTCTCTTTGATATTATTGCTCTGGCTAACCCGACTTTGGCGGCTGCACTGAGGCAGCAGCAAGGATCAACTTTGGGCCAGCCTTGTCCCAGTGATCCGCTCGCACAAGAACGAGCGAATATGGAGCAGCATGGATCGGACGACCAGCTTTTTGATAATTTAAGTTTTTCACCTGGACAATAGTTTGTATTATGAATTTTATTTTGTATTTTATTTTATATTTTGAATTTATTTAAAAAAAATTAATTTATAAATATAATTTTATTAATTATTTTTTTAATTTTAATTGAAAAATAAAAAATATTATATATATATAATACATCGATTTTACATCGTTCAATAATTTACGACGAATTTACATCGATTTACCAACGCAATTACAGCTACCTATTACTCCTTAGTGATTGTTTGAAATCACAACATTTGTTTGATTTTATTTAGAAAAAAATCTAATCCATAATTTATAAACACTAAATTTTATAGTTTTCTAAACTATATAAATAAACTGATAAAACTAAATTATTAAATTGAAATATTTTTAGATTAATTCTATATAATATATCTTTTGTTAAGTAAATGTCTTTTCAAATTCTAGGGAAAACTATTGAATTAATGGATGATAATTATTATGAGAATTGAAATATATTTACATCACATGATATATATTTTGTATTTACAAAACTTTTATTTTCTTCTCCTCTTGTAGTCACATTTTAATTTTTTTTTTGTTAAAAATAATATGACAAAACACAATGATCTTAAATTTTCAAACTTAATTTATATTTTCGTGTAAATACTTATATTATGTTTCTTAATTTTTTTTGCTCTTATTCTCTTTTCATAGTTATGTATAATTCCAATTATTGTTTTAAGTATACCTTAATTTTATTTTTTTGTCTCTTTATTAGATGTAAAACTAGCCAACTTATATTTTGCTTTATGAGTTTAGTTATAGATTAAATTATTTGTTTAATTGTTAGGACTTGTTTGATATTTTAGTGTTTTTATAATATTTGCGATACAACTTAACCTAATTAAATATTTATAAAAGTTAAAATATATTCGGATAACCAAGTTTATTAAACTTGTTATTATTTCAATGAACTATATTCATATAAGTTTATAATTTTTTGGTTTAATTTAGAATATGAATAATGCATTTTCAAATTATTTTCATAATGTTAAAACCAAATTTATAATTAGTTTGTGTATTAATGTTTTATCAAACAAATTGTGTATTAAATTTGAAATTTAAAAAAAAAAAATGATGTGGAAATGAGGTGTCTTCATGAGAAAAGAGAAAATCTAACTTTATATATATAGACGAGTGTGTGATCCACGCGTAAATCCGCGCTACGTGCGGATGTGAACCCAATTGAAAAACAAATTGGTATAATACTATTTTATTTTTATTAGTATGATTGTTAATGGTTTTGTCTTTAATAACTTAAAAATGTAGAATGTTTATTCTTAAGTTTTTTTTTCTTCCTTAATTTTGTGTTTATTTATGTATTTGTTTAGTGTGTGATCCACAATTTGATTTTTTTTCTTTGGTTGACTATTTATTCAATTAGTTGGTTTTTAAAAATTAAGTTTTTGTCATTTTAAAGTTTAGGGAATTGTATATTTTTTAACCGAAGTAAATACTAATAAAATAAATACTTCAAAATTGGGTTAATTTTGTATATTCTTAAAGTTACTTCGAATACTAATAAAATTAAAGTTAGTTTTGTGAATTTAGAATTTGCCGAACTTATTAAAAAAAATACTTCGAAATAGGTCCCTGTATTTTTATCTATTTTTACTTAAAACCGAATACTAATAAAATGTTCAGAATTTACTATTATTCATCTTCGATGATCCAGTGTTGGTGACTACAAAATGAATTTAATTTTATTTGAAAAATGATTTAATTTCTATCATTAATTTACTATCAAAGTCGTCGTAGATGTATGGGTTAATGGGAACATTTGAGATAATATGGGCCTATTTGAAAAAGTATAAGAAATATGGGGTCGAGCGTCGATCTAAACATTTCGAGAGAGAGAGAGAGAGAGAGAGAGAGAGAGAGAGAGAGAGAGACTTTTTGTGAATATGATTATCCTGTAAAAAAATCAATACCCACTCCTCTAAAACCTTCGTCTTCTCCGATATCTTCCCTCATCGCCGGTGAGATTTCACTTCAATTTCAATCACAAAGGGTGTGATCCGTGCGGACTTGGTAAACAATTTTTTTAATCTAATGGTATTTTATTTTTTTTGGTCTCGTAGTTAATTTAATTATCTCTATCAGCTTAAGATCTGTGTATTTGTTTTTTTGGTTTTTTATTTAATTTATGATCATCTATATGTTTATTTATTGGATGGTACGCATTTTTAACTCTTTTTTTCTTTGGTGATCAATTTTATGCAATTAGTTGGGTTTTTTAAAAGGAAGATACTTACATTTTAAAGTTGCATAATAATATTTTTATTTTGTTTCATGTGAATTTATTACTTTTGGAGTGTTTCATGTATGATTTTAACCCTATATAAGTGTGCAATATGTTTGTGATTGCTAAGTCTATTTTTCTTTTATTTTTTTGAAAACGATTTTCATATATAACTGGAGAGAAAGATGGAAATTTAGCCAACACATAAAGCTATTGATAAGCAATAATAGAATTAAAAATTGATCAACTTTTGTTAATTTTAAATCTATTCATGGATTGCATGTCACACAAATTCATATTCAACCGTTTTAGAATTTGCTTATTCAAGACAATGTGTTAGATTATGTATTTTGATACAATAATGAATTTAATTACAATAATAATGGAAATTTAGCCAACACATAAGGCTATTGATAAGGGGTAAGCCCGGTGAGATTCAACTTTATATAAGAAAAAAGTGTGTGACCCGCGAGTTTTTGTTTTTTAAGTTTTATAATAGTTTAATTTATTTATGAGAACGTTTTTATTCATTTTTAGTAAAACAAATCATTGATTGTAGATTGTAAATCTAATGTATTATTTAAAACTTAACTAATTGTTTTTCTTAATTTTTTTTTTTTTATGCCTTTCGGCCCCAGGAGTAATCCCAAGCCCAAACGGGCCCAGACTAATCTCCCGAGTGGGAGTGACACAGCCCACTTATAATGTCCCACTTGGCCAAGTGCTTGTCCTGGTAATTTCGCTCCCGCGAGGAATCGATCCCTGGCCTAGATCAGCAGGACCGACACTCACAACAGGAAGGGAACCACCCGACCACCAACAACTTTGTTTTGTTTCTCTTATTTCCACCTCCGTTAAAATGAAAATGTAAGTGATAGTCAATCACTTCAATATCTATGGTCAATCACTTCTATATTATTTATATTATTTACAAATAATCATGTTTGTTTGGAACTTTCATATCTTATGTATATTTAAAGACCAAATAAATCATGTTATCCAAATATTTAAATTACTGAAAGTGTCCTTTTTATTATTTTAAATTATGTACTTATTTTTAAAAAAAATCGATTTTCTTATATATAATTTAGTTAACAAAGTTACTATAATATGCATTATTAAACTATTAGTTTGGATAAAATAATATCCATTCACTAAACATTATTTCGATATAAAACTTTAACTTTGTAACTATAATAAAGTGTGTTATATATTAGTAAAACTAAAATTTTAAATCTATTATTTTTTCAATAAATTTTGTTGATTTTTTTAAGTTTTCATGATATGAATATGAAAATGACCTTTCAAAATTCTTGCATAATTTAATAAAATATATAGTTAATATGTATATCAAAATTTTAACTAATTAAATTATGAAAATTAAATATCAAAATGATGTGGCATACATGTGGATGATATATGTTACATTAATATTGTATATTTTGTCTACTATTAGTTTGGATCAAATAATATCCATTCACTAAACATCTTTTTGATATAAAACTTTAACTTTATAACTATAATAAAGTGTGTAATATATTAGTAAATCTAAAAATTTAAATCTATTATTCTTTCAATAAATTTTGTTGATTGTTTTACGTTTTCATGATATAAATATGAAAATGCCCTTTCAAATTCCTTGCATAATTTAATAAAATGTATGGTTAATATGTATATCAAAATTTTAACTAATTAAATTATGAAAATTAAATATCAAAATGATGTGGCATACATGTGGATGATGATGTGTCTTCATGAGAAGAGAGCAAAGTTAACTTTATATATATATATATATATATATATATATATATATTAGTGTGTGATACGCGATACGCGCGGATGTGAAACAATTTTTAAAAAACTTTTTAATTGTCTAATATTATTTTACTTTTATTAGTATATTAGTTAATTCATTCTTTTCTGTTTGCTTAGGAAATGTGGATTGTTTTTTTAAATTTCTTAAATTTAAGTTTATTTGTGTGTTTGTTTAGTGGATGATGCACATTTTTACCTTTTTCTCTTTGGTTGTCTATTTATGCAATTAGTTGTTTTTAAAAAGAATGAAAGTTTTTGTAATTTTTAAGTTTTAGGAAGTGTTTATTTTTTAGTTGGTTATTGTTATTAGTTCCATATAGATTTGTTATTTTAACGCAACATATACGGGTTAGTAAAAGGATGGTTATTTACGCAGTCTATTAGTACACACATGTGGCGAGTGGCAGGCCGAGACATGGGTATCTGAAACATCTATGGTGATTAGTGAGTTTATTGTCAATTTAGGGTCAGATATTGTGCATAGGGATGGAGATAGCTGCAGATGATTTTAGGATCGTTAATCTCGTCTTCCTCGATTAATATTGTGTTTTTGTTTTGTTTATTTCCCAAATTTTTAATATTCTTTCCAATATTGTTAACTTTGATTTTTTCAATTATGGTATAGATGAGTAAAGATGTTGTATCGTTCTTGTCTTGGGCAGCTGAACCAAAAATGTTAACTTTGGAAACAAAGGTGTGTGCCTTTTTATGTGTTTGTTCGTTAATGTAAATGAGTGATAATTTATAGAAATAATTATGAAATAATTTATACTTGAAGCCCATATTTATATATAGATTTATATTTATTTCAAGCCCATAGATTATAAGTACGAGATTTTTAAAGTTTTTTGTGTGTGTTTTTTTTTAAATGATTGCTGAGGTGGCGAAATGAGGAGAGAGCAAATGTAACTTTATATATAGACTCGAAAATGACCCGCGCGATGCGCGAGTTTTTGTTTTTTAAGTTTTATAATAGTTTAATTTATTTATGAGAACTTTTTTATTCCTTTTTAGTAAAATAAATCATTGCTTGTAGATTGTAAACCTAATATTTTATTTGAAACTTAACTAATTGTTTCTCTTATTTCCACCTTCATTAAAATGAAAATGTAAGTGATAGTCAATCACTTCAATATCTACGGTCAATCACTTCTATATTATTTACAAATAATCATGTTTGTTTGGAACTTTCATATTTTATCTACATTTAAAGAACAAATAAATCATGTTATCCAAATATCTAAATTACTGAACGTTTCATTTATATTATTTTAAATTATGTACTTATGTAAAAAAAAAAAAATTCTTATATATAATTTATTTAACAAAATTACTATAATATGCATTATTAAACGATAATGAGTTTATTTTTATTTATTAGATATTCTGTTTTAAAACAAAAAAAAAACTGTATATATTTGTGATATGTTAAATTAATATTGTATATATTGTATACTATTAGTTTGGATCAAATAATATCAATTAACTAAACCTCTTTTCGATATAAAACTTAAACCTTGTAACTATAATAAAGTGTGTAATATATTAGTAAAACTAAACTTTTAAATCTATTATTCTTTCAATAAATTTTGTTGATTTTTTTAAGTTTTCATGATATGAATATGAAAATGACATTTCAAATTCCTTGAATAATTTAATAAAATATATAGTTAATAATTATATTAAAGTTTTAACTAATTAAATGATGAAAATTAAATATCAAAATGATGTGTCATACATGTGGATGATATATGTTACATTAATATTGTATATATTTTCTACTACTATTAGTTTGGATCAAATATTATTCATTCACTAAACATATTTTCGATATAAAAATTTAACTTTGTAACTATAATAAAGTGTGTAATATATTAGTAAAATTAAAAGATTTAAATCTATTATTCTTTCAATAAATATTGTCGATTTTTTTTAATTTTCATGAAATAAATATGAAAATGACATTTCAAATTCCTTGCATAATTTAATAAAATGTATAGTTAATATGTATATCAAAGTTTGAAATAATTAAATTATAAAAATTAAATATCAAAATGATGTGGCATACATGTGGATGATGATTTGTCTTCATGAGAAGTGAGAAAACATACTTTATATATATATAGATCCTAGGGGTTATATAGTCCGCGCTACGCGCAGATTGGTTTATAAACATGTTATAGCTTAAGTAATATGTTTGATTCTCGACTATTTTCTACACACTAAACAATATTTGTATCTAATGTCGTCATAAATACTTTAGGCAACTATAAAAAAGAAATGAGAAGTTAATATGTTTTATTTATGTGGAATTCTCTAAAGTTTGAAAAACATTTAGCTTTTTCTAATTAATTGTGTAATAAAGTTTGCATTTTGTGTTTTATTGCAAGATTTTCTCATGAGAAGTAATAAAATGGTGTAATATTTTGCCCATATGATTGTTAATAGTGGTTTTCATATTTCTCCTAATTTCTGAACCATGTATATTTCAAATATAACTGAATAAAAACTCATTTGTATAAAAATGGTTGAGATATTAGAAAAAAAAAGAACTGAGGTATCAAAAGATTTAAAACATACAAAACCGAAATGTGAGCGAGATTGATAAATTTTAAAAATTAAAATATTTCTGATATTTTGGTTAGTTGTTTGTGTAAAGTTTTATGGATAATTTCCGAGCTAGTTTGGGTATTCATTGTAAAATGGATAAAGCGGTTATGGATAATTCGTATATTTCTCTAAAACAATCTTGGGTAATCCAAAACTTTTTGAATAGATATGGATTGCCTATAACCAAAATTAATTTCTGATTTGGGTTGGACCGAGATGTAGACCCCTAATGAAAGGTGCACGGATACTCTAATTAGAATTTAGAACCTTCATTATCCGTGATTTTCAGAATTGAAAATTCAGTTTAATACTTTAATTGTTGAAGTACACCTTTGAAAAGCCGATTTCGTTCATCAGACCGATCGAACCAAAATTCAGCTGTGTTTAACAAAAAACCAGAAAACGAATATCCCAGAAAAACCATTTAAGAACCGGAAAATCCGGTTTATAGTTTCAGTCACTTGTCTTTTAATGACCATCTAAACCGAACCGAACTTAAAAGTCCTAACCCGATTTATTAAATTGGTAAAACTCATGGTATGGGTCTAGATTTCTAATGGCTGTACATAGTATTTTCTCTTTTGGATTTCAGCAAAACTGTCTTTATTCGCAACACCAAAATCAAAAGTTTTTTTATTTTGACAATAAGAGAAACAAAATCTTAAATCAAACCATGGAAATAGCTAATGATCGTTCAAGACCAAAACATAGCAAAATGATCCAAAAGCTAACAATAATAATACTAAATAAGAAAATAAAAGCCGTAGAATTTCCATCATGAACAAACACTGCTTTCTGCTGGTCATTCACAAAATCGTTATGAGATCTCTCGCTTACTCATCGGTCACACATCCAGCTGAAGCCGATTGCACGTTCTTAACCATTATTTTCGCAACTAATCGAACAAACGACAAAGAGAGATACATTACATACAAGTAGTATTTTCATTAATACCTTGTATAGAAACCACGGTTAACCATGCATGTATGGAGGAGCAGTCCATCTCTTTCTACGCTTATTCATTTCTTCGGGAGAGACTCACGTGTCTATTCTCTTCTTTCCTATGTCAACAGTGATTATGTCTTCATTCTCTATCAGACCGATTGGACCGCCCTCCT
The DNA here is from genome assembly GCA_030161315.1 of Eutrema japonicum. Classification (NCBI taxonomy): domain Eukaryota; kingdom Viridiplantae; phylum Streptophyta; class Magnoliopsida; order Brassicales; family Brassicaceae; genus Eutrema; species Eutrema japonicum. The sequence continues at coordinate 34,935,287 of BSQW01000011.1, forward strand.
GTATATATAAATACACACCAGGAAAGCTTCCAACATTAACTTTGTACATTACAGTGAAATTCGATACTCTAGCTCACTATATAAAGCTTGCTCGTACGTTCCTTTTAAAATGTTCAATTTTACTGCAAATCAAACATGTGCTACTTAATCATCTCATTGTACACTCCTTAAATCTTTGTCAACTCACCAATTATGTGACTATGTTCCTTAAAAACAAAGGAGACAGAGTACTCGTGCGCCGTATTGCCTGTTAAAGATCGCGAGGGTTGAGGATCTCTTTTGGGATCGCCAAAAACCTTAGGGCCGCCGCTCATATGTGTTTTTGTTATGCGGGTTATGCATTCTTAGTTTTTATATTTAGATTAATGAATAAAAATAATTATAATTTATCACCTCTATATATACCACAATGTGGTAATGTGTCAATTACATACCAAAAAAAATAAAAATCCAATAATCGTATCCAAAGCTATTTACTGCATCTTTTCACCAAATTGTTTTTTCAAGGTATATATATTTTATCGCAAATTTTGTTTCTAAATTTATGTATTATATATTTTCACGGGTGATTTAATTTTGATTTCCATTTTTCGTCTTTAATATTTTTTAACGGGGTTATAAAATATTAAATTATAAACCCACATATATGGGGGGTACTTATCTAGTATTATACAATACCAAACATCAAATACATATTATAATAATATTATTTTAAAAATATATATATGACCGAATATAAAATAATATTATAAATATTTTATTAGCAAATAAAATTCCAATACATAATGTTAAAAACTAAGTAACTCAAAAATAAAATTCATAACGCTTAAGTTAAATTATCGTTTTCATTTTCATCAGCTTCATTACACACAAACACAATCTTGCTTACAATGATCTAATAATCTATAACAAGGTGAATGATTAGAATTACTTTGTTTATAAATTATAATAGTCTTTTAGACTATGTTCGTAGAGAAAAAGAAAACTAAAAATAACGATTCATATTCTTTCATTCTTTGAAGTAACTAGGTGTATACCCACGCTACGTCGCGGGCTTTTTCGTATCTTTTATTTTCTTTTTCTTTTTATTTAGTATAATGTTTAGATAAATGTAACATAGATATATGAATATGTTGAATGCAATTTTTTATGAATAACACATGGAGTTAAACCCAATGATGATGGAAGAAAAATAGGCATTGAGTTTGTCCAAAATGTAAATTATTAGTTACTTCAAAAAAAGGTGTGTTATCTCAAGTTTGTAGAAAAATGTAGTTAAACTATTACACGTTTAAGGCACTCAGAATAAACTTGAGTGCCGTAAAATTCTTTTCTTAAATACAAGTTAACACTTTAATTAATCTATTAATAATAATACCCTTAAAAGTGTTTCATAGGGTTGCATCTTTATATTATAACTATTCATTAAATAATTTTCACTTATAATTATAATTGTTCTAATAATCCTTAAAGTTTGGTGAAAAATTGAATCATTTTATTTTTGTACTTTTTATAATTATAACAGAAATATAAAAATATTTCGGAAGATCGAGTTTCTTTATCATTATTTTCATTTTAAACATTTTTACTTATGACGCAACAATCCTTGAAAATATTTAGTATATCACATCTCTTAATCATCATTTTTAGTTCTATACTTTTCACAATTTTAATAATCCTAAAATGATTTGGAAGATCTCGTTTTTTCTTCATAACTCTTTGTATTATAAATTCTTCACGTATAACTGTTTTCAGCACTTATAAAAATTGGAGGGTTACCTCTTTTTCATAACTCTTCGTTTTTTTTACTCAATTATATAATAACTTTTATGTAAAATATTACTTATGATTACGTCTCTTTAACATAACACTTTAGTACTATTTCATTTATAACTATAATTTAACGATCACATAAAATGTTTTGGAAGATCGTATTTTTTAATTTTTTTATATTTTCATTTATAACCGTAACAATCATATAAAATATTTCATATGCTAGCGTTGCTTTATTATCATTTTTTTTTCTCTTCATTATTTGTAACCGTTTTCAAAATTATCTATTAAAAATTGAATGAAAGACATAAACACTAGCATGACATAGCCACAAACAATTTTGTTTTTGAAAATTAAAAGAAATATTGATCAAAGCTAAAGAAATCTCACTTTTGCGTCTAAACAGAGCAAGAGAGCACGTTCATGTTGGGAATCTAGTTTGTCACGTTTGGTCCGCTTGAGTCATTCGTCAAACTGAGCATGTCATCCCTTTTAAGATGTTCTAGCAAGATTCATCACTTTTGTAATTGAGGTAAATTGAAACAATAAAACTAAAGATCTTTGAATTGAATATTGGAGACAAAATGCAGAACCCATTCAAATTGATGAAAGAAACTTTATATTTTTGATAAAAAAACATTATTTATCCAACCAAAATTATTAAATTAATGGTTTACGAGAGCACTACATATCACAACAAAATCAAGAAAGATGTATAAACATGTATAACCAACTAAAAATATAATGTGTCAAAACTTGCACATAAGCAATGAACAACGTCGACACAATTCTTGCTTTTCCTCTCAGTGTTTTGGTGAGTTCCTCGCGAGAAGTTTGTACTCTGTTTTTGCCCAGTTCATGCGCTGTTCCTTATTCCGGTTCTAGCCTCTTGCTAAGATCCAGTTTTGTGACTTCTCTAGCGTTTGTGCTAAGTTCTGGGGATAGAGTTGGTGCTCTTTTCTCGTACGGTTGTTTAGGTCTCTCCCCAGAAATTTGGATCTCGGGTGTTGCTTCTTCGAAACTTAATACCAAACATGAGTAACTTTTCTGGAAACTTTCGTCGTGGAGGGAATTCGAACCGAACCCGACGACGCTTGATTGTGGAAGATGAGATCATCAGAATCCCTGAATGTGATCTCACGGTTGTGTCGGATACGTTCAAGCAAACCTTTGTTGGAAAGATGTTTCAATCGAAGGGGAGAAGTATTGATGCCCTCATCACGTTCATGCCTAGAACGAGGATCTGGGATGTGGAAGGAAGGGTGCGGGGTTTGAATCTGGGTACTGAAAGATTTCAGTTTGATTTCGACGAGGAATAATACCTTCTTAGGGTTTTGAATAAGCGGCCTTGCCATTTCAACAAATGGAGCTTCTCCCTTGAACGTTGGGAACCATCAACTCGGGAAGATTTCCCGAATTCAATGGCTTTCTGGGCAAGAGTGATGGGAGTCCCAACATTTTTCTGAAACGACAACACCTTCATGGAAATCGGAAAAGCTTTGGGCACGGTTGGGGAGATTGATGCCAAAAATGCTCGTGTTCAAGTAACGGTGAACGCAGATTTGCCGCTGCATTTTGAACGCAAAGTGGGATTCCCCTACGGTGACCTAGGCATGGTTACTATCTCCTATGAAGGTTTGCATTGCCACTATTTTACGTGCAAACACATATCGCATGAAGAAAGATCTCGCCTTGTTTTAACAGAAGAAGAACGAGAGCAGAAACGTTTACAAAGAAGAGAACAAGGTGAGATGAAACCTGTCATTGGAAGGGATGAAGATCACCAAATATTTAATCAAAACAAGCTGGTGAGCGCAAAGCAACACCCCGCAGACAGGTGGAGAGAGGGGAAGGGTGACGTTGCGACTGATTTCTGCAAGGACGGTGCTCCGCGATGGGAACCAGCGGATGACAAGCTCTCTCGTAGAAATGTGATACGAGCTCACGGCCTAAGGTACAAGGCCGGGTGGTCTAGACAATTGGACTAAGGTCGCTCCTTGTCTAGGCCGGGGTAGGATGGAGGCGTGGGTGGATGATACGCCCTCAAACCCGTCTAACACAAACCGGAGGTCGATGGTCGATGTTTTGGGCCGAGAAGCTTGTGTTGAAGAAGCTGGACTAAGGTCTCTCTCTTCTATCAATGGGATAAGATGGATAGTGCTTATGGAACGAGGAACGCCACTCAAGGGTGTGAAAGCCCTTGTGATGAGTTCGCAAACCTAGTCTCAAGGAATCTCACACAAGAGACATAGATTCGAATGTTTACTAAGTAAAGGAATCCCACCTAACTTAGATAAACAAAACAAAGCATAAAGCTTTTCAAGAAAATTACTTTCTTTATTTTTCCAAAAAATATCTATCTATTGTACAATGAAGAAATGAAGAGCTTATATAGAGCTCAAAATTACAAAGACGAGCAACGATTTTAGCATAAAAGGAAACAAAATAAATTATAAATAAATGATAAACATCAAGTCGCCAATCATGTAGCTAATCACGTAGCTATTAGGAAGATTCTTCATAAGTATGAATATGGCTATATTTGGTCAGAATTTGACCCCTCATTAAAACCTCATATTCCTTGATAAATGGATGATATAATTTTCTCCTAGATGCTTCTTTGTGCTGTACGACCAATGCATATAATCGTTGGTGGAGATGTGGCCTTTTGTAGCTATTTCCAATTAAAGAAACTATATGTAAAGCGTATATCTCTTTCTCTTAGATCTTTATGAGAAAATGGTTAGAGTCTTCATTCTCAAACTTCAATGTGAGCCATTGGATTAGATTTGATTCTTCCATCTTTATTTGGTTCGTCCAATTTTGCATCAAGGCCATGATCCGGTTATTTGATATTGCATCATTCCCTCTTTCTTCAAAAAGTTTTGTCCTCAAAACTTGATATTTGGGGTGATTTTCTTGGGTCAACGCAACCTTTATCCCTACTCCGCACACATCACTCCGTACCTCGAATATCTTTTCCATTTTTTTTTTTTTTTATGTTTGAATAAAAAGATTAAATCCGAATAAAAGAATATGTTTTTTTAATTTTTTTTTTTTTTGAAAATCAGAAAACAAATCAGAAACAAATGAAAAAAAAATATATATATATATATATTTTTAAAATTTTCATTTAATGAGAGAAACAAATTAAAACTTCAAGGAAAACAAAGAAAACTATTTTTTATGGTTTTTTTTTAAATTTTATAAAATCAAAGAACAAAAGCAGAAAAGTTTGTTTTTTTTTTTTGATAAAAAGATGAAACAAAAACAAAACATAAATGAAAACGACAGAGGATAGGAGCTTTTAGCTCTGATACCAAAAATGATACGAGCTCACGGCCTAAGGTACAAGGCCGGGTGGTCTAGACAATTGGACTAAAGTCGCTCCTTGTCTAGGCCGGGGTAGGATGGAAGCGTGGGTGGATGATACGCCCTCAAACCCGTCTAACACAAACCGGAGGTCGATGGTCGATGATGGTTTGGGCCGAGAAGCTTGTGTTGAAGAAGCTGGACTAAGGTCTCTCTCTTCTATCAACGGGATAAGATGGATAGTGCTGATGGAACGAGGAACGCCACTCAAGGGTGTGAAAGCCCTTGTGATGAGTTCGCAAACCTAGTCTCAAAGAATCTCACACAAGTGACATAGATTCGAATGTTTACTAAGTAAAGGAATCCCACCTAACTTAGATAAACAAAACAAAGCATAAAGCTTTACAAGAAAATTACTTTCTTTATTTTTCCAAAAAATATCTATCTATTGTACAATGAAGAAATGAAGAGCTTATATAGAGCTCAAAATTACAAAGACGAGCAACGATTTTAGCATAAATGGAAACAAAATAAATTATAAATAAATGATAAACATCAAGTCGCCAATCATGTAGCTAATCACGTAGCTATTAGGAAGATTCTTCATAAGTATGAATATGGCTATATTTGGTCAGAATTTGACCCCTCATTAAAACCTCATATTCCTTGATAAATGCATGATATAATTTTCTCCTAGATGCTTCTTTGTGCTGTACGACCAATGCATATAATCGTTGGTGGAGATGTGGCCTTTTGTAACTATTTCCAATTAAAGAAACTATATGTAAAGCGTATATCTCTTTCTCTTAGATCTTTATGAGAAAATGGTTGGAGTCTTCATTCTCAAACTTCAATGTGAGCCATTGGATTAGATTTGATTCTTCCATCTTTATTTGGTTCGTCCAATTTTGCATCAAGGCCACGATCCGGTTATTTGATATTGCATCATTTAAAATTTTTTAAAATCAAAGAACAAAAGCAGAAAAGTTTGTTTTTTGTTTTTTGATAAAAAGATGAAACAAAAACAAAACATAAATGAAAACGACAGAGGATAGGAGCTTTTAGCTCTGATACCAAAAAAGATACGAGCTCACGGCCTAAGGTACAAGGCCGGGTGGTCTAGACAATTGGACTAAGGTCGCTCCTTGTCTAGGCCGGGGTAGGATGGAAGCGTGGGTGGATGATACGCCCTCAAACCCGTCTAACACAAACCGGAGGTCGATGGTCGATGGTCGATGGTTTGGGCCGAGAAGCTTGTGTTGAAGAAGCTGGACTAAGGTCTCTCTCTTCTATCAACGGGATAAGATGGATAGTGTTGATGGAACGAGGAACGCCACTCAAGGGTGTGAAAGCCCTTGTGATGAGTTCGCAAACCTAGTCTCAAGGAATCTCACACAAGAGACATAGATTCGAATGTTTACTAAGTAAAGGAATCCAACCTAACTTAGATAAACAAAACAAAGCATAAAGCTTTACAAGAAAATTACTTTCTTTATTTTTCCAAAAAATATCTATCTATTGTACAATGAAGAAATGAAGAGCTTATATAGAGCTCAAAATTACAAAGACGAGCAACGATTTTAGCATAAAAGGAAACAAAATAAATTATAAATAAATGATAAACATCAAGTCGCCAATCATGTAGCTAATCACGTAGCTATTAGGAAGATTCTTCATAAGTATGAATATGGCTATATTTGGTCAGAATTTGACCCCTCATTAAAACCTCATATTCCTTGATAAATGCATGATATAATTTTCTCCTAGATGCTTCTTTGTGCTGTACGACCAATGCATATAATCGTTGGTGGAGATGTGGCCTTTTGTAACTATTTCCAATTAAAGAAACTATATGTAAAGCGTATATCTCTTTCTCTTAGGTCTTTATGAGAAAATGGTTGGAGTCTTCATTCTCAAACTTCAATGTGAGCCATTGGATTAGATTTGATTCTTCTATCTTTATTTGGTTCGTCCAATTTTGCATCAAGGCCACGATCCGGTTATTTGATATTGCATCATTTAAAATTTTTTAAAATCAAAGAACAAAAGCAGAAAAGTTTGTTTTTTTTTTTTGATAAAAAGATGAAACAAAAACAAAACATAAATGAAAACGACAGAGGATAGGAGCTTTTAGCTCTGATACCAAAAAAGATACGAGCTCACGGCCTAAGGTACAAGGCCGGGTGGTCTAGACAATTGGACTAAGGTCGCTCCTTGTCTAGGCCGGGGTAGGATGGAAGCGTGGGTGGATGATACGCCCTCAAACCCGTCTAACACAAACCGGAGGTCGATGGTCGATGGTCGATGGTTTGGGCCGAGAAGCTTGTGTTGAAGAAGCTGGACTAAGTTCTCTCTCTTCTATCAACGGGATAAGATGGATAGTGCTGATGGAACGAGGAACGCCACTCAAGGGTGTGAAAGCCCTTGTGATGAGTTCGCAAACCTAGTCTCAAGGAATCTCACACAAGAGACATAGATTCGAATGTTTACTAAGTAAAGAAATCCCACCTAACTTAGATAAACAAAACAAAGCATAAAGCTTTACAAGAAAATTACTTTCTTTATTTTTCCAAAAAATATCTATCTATTGTACAATGAAGAAATGAAGAGCTTATATAGAGCTCAAAATTACAAAGACGAGCAACGATTTTAGCATAAAAGGAAACAAAATAAATTATAAATAAATGATAAACATCAAGTCGCCAATCATGTAGCTAATCACGTAGCTATTAGGAAGATTCTTCATAAGTATGAATATGGCTATATTTGGTCAGAATTTGACCCCTCATTAAAACCTCATATTCCTTGATAAATGCATGATATAATTTTCTCCTAGATGCTTCTTTGTGCTGTACGACCAATGCATATAATCGTTGGTGGAGATGTGGCCTTTTGTAACTATTTCCAATTAAAGAAACTATATGTAAAGCGTATATCTCTTTCTCTTAGATCTGTATGAGAAAATGGTTGGAGTCTTCATTCTCAAACTTCAATGTGAGCCATTGGATTAGATTTGATTCTTCCATCTTTATTTGGTTCGTCCAATTTTGCATCAAGGCCACGATCCGGTTATTTGATATTGCATCATTCCCTCTTTCTTCAAAAAGTTGTCCTCAAAACTTGATATTTGGGGTGATTTTCTTGGGTCAACGCAACCTTTATCCCTACTCCGCACACATCACTCCGTACCACGAATATCTTTTCCAATTTGTTTTTTTTTTAAATGTTTAAATAAAAAGATTAAATCCGAATAAAAGAATATGTTTTTTTAATTTTCTTTTTTTGAAAATCAGAAACAAATGAAAAACAAAAAATATATATATATATATATATATATATATATATTTAAAATTTTCGTTTAATGAGAGAAACAAATTAAAACTTCAAGGAAAACAAAGAAAACTATTTTTTATGGTTTTTGTTTTTTAAAAAATTTTATAAAATCAAATAACAAAAGCAGAAAAGTTTGTTTTTTTTTTTTTTGGACAATATCAAATAACCGGATCGTGGCCTTGATGCAAAATTGGACGAACCAAATAAAGATGGAAGAATCAAATCTAATCCAATGGCTCACATTGAAGTTTAAGAATGAAGACCCCAACCATTTTCTCATAAAGATCTAAGAGAAAGAGATATACGCTTTACATATAGTTTCTTTAATTGGAAATAGCTACAAAAGGCCACATTTCCACCAACGATTATATGCATTGGTCGTACATCACAAAGAAGCATCTAGGAGAAAATTATATCATGCATTTATCAAGGAATACGAGGTTTTAATGAGGGGTCAAATTCTGACTAAATATTGCCATATTCATACTTATGAAGAATCTTCCTAATAGCTACGTGATTAGCTACATGATTGGCGACTTGATGTTTATCATTTATTTATAATTTATTTTGTTTCCTTTTCTGCTAAAATCGTTGCTCGTCTTTGTAATTTTGAGCTCTATATAAGCTTTAGGTATCGGCGTCTTTCGAGACATGTACCTTTATGTTGGATATCTGATCGATCAAAACACTAAGGAATGGAAATTGGAGGCTTTACAGAATCTAATAGCCCCTGAGGATATCCCGCTAATTAGGAGTATTAAGCCGAGCCGTGGCTATAAGGCAGATGTCTTCTGCTTGAATTACACAAAGTCATGAATTTATTCGGTAAAATCAGGCTACGCACTCGCAATTCAGCTAAAAGAGGATGAGGGACCACAACAGATCCTAGAACCCAGTATCACATCTATAAAGAGCAAAGTCTGGACTTTGGAAACAGCAAGAAAGATTAAACATTTTTTTTTGTGGCAGGCAATATCGGGATGTCTTCCCGTAAGTAACAATCTCGTCGATCGTCACTGCGTTACGGAACGGTTCTGCCCAAGATGCGGCGCGGAGGTTGAATCTATTAACCATATTCTATTCGAATGCCCTCCAGCGGTCCATATCTGGGCACTTTCAGGGATTCCTTCTAATCCGGGCCTTTTCCCGAGTAAGTCTCTATACATGAATTTTGATTATCTCCTTTGGCGCGCAAAGGAAGAAGGGGCAATGGAGACTTCCTTACATGCTTTTCCTTGGATTGCCTGGTACATTTGGAAGGCTACGAATGATAAAGCTTTTAATGGTAAGGAGACTTCCCCCATCGACACCCTGCAACTCGCTACCCATGAAGCAGAAAATTGGAAAGTAACACAAATGGTCTCGCAATTAGGTGAAGATAACGAGCAACGTACATGACCCCCCAGAGCAGCGGAATAAGATCCTGTTGTCAAATAGACGCCTCCTGGGTTGGAGATGATGTCAATTTTGGAGGCGGTTGTGTTATAGAGTTAGCAAATGGAAAGTTTGGATCGTTTGCGAAGAAAAGAAATTTATCTCCCCTTCATGCTGAATTTTATACGCTCTTATAAGCCATGAAGATTGTCCTTTCGCTGGGCGAATCAACCAAGTCTTTCGAAACAGATTGCCTCCAGCTGGTTAAACTGATCGATGAAGAAGAAGAATGGCCTGCTTTGGTTTCGAAAATTGATGAATTCCACCACATTCATCCCACCTTTATTCATTTTTATATTTCTTATATCCCTCGCATGTTGAATGTATGTGCCGATACCCTTGCAAAAAGGGCGCGAGCACGTGGTTTCGTCTTTTCCCATGTAAACTCTGTGATTCCGGACTGGATGGCCTCCGAGGCCAACCTATTTGAATCATTATAATAAAATATGGAGCTTTTGATGTCAAAAAAAAAAATTGGAAAAACTAAGGAATGCTTTTTCTTTTTTATATTAATGTATATAACGAAGATATTTCATAACATACATCATAATTTCAATTATACAGAAGATTGCCTCGGATGTAGCATATGTATAGCAGGTGTATATAACGAAGTTTTTTTGTTGTAAAATTGAGAAACTATCAAATTGGTTATATAGAGGTGAGGAATTAGAATTCATTTTTCTTATAGGATTGTATTCCTTTTTTTAATTTCCTTGATCAAAATAGAAAGTTTTTTTAATTTTGTATCTCCTCAATCAAAGTTTCTAAATTTCGTTATATACCTATTCAAAAAATTAAAGATTCAAAATAATTAAATAACTATTATTAAGAAAAATTATGCTTAAAAAATTTGCATTAACGTACAGCATAATTTCTTTTCTTTTTTGTTTGTTTTATAATTAAGTTACTTTATGGGTGTTAAAAATCAGACATCGGGAAGGTATGGGGGATTAAAAGAGGTTGAAACCAAAGAGGTTGTGGTGGGAGACCATGCTATGAAGCAGAACGTTTCTTATGCCATGAAGAGAAGAGAAGGCGCTTTCTAAGATTTTATATCTGAAGCTAAAATTTCTTTAGCCAACTTCACAGCTTCTGTGAAAATATTATAGATGCTGACATGGCATGATTTTGGAGCAGTTTTTAAGGCTGAGGTGGATAGCCTTAGGAACCTCAAATAAGTGTTTTCATTTAGTATAGATACTAAATTTTCACCCGCGCGCCGGCGCGGAATTTTTTATAAAAAAATTAATGCAATGTTTTCAGATAATGGTCAGATCAGCCGGTCCGGTTATAACTCTAAAACCTGGACCCCACAATCCGGTCCTGTTATAGCTTTAAAACCCGATATTATAAAATCCGTAAGAACTCAGCAAATAACCGTGAACTGGACATATTAATCGTTGATCCGGATGGATCATGGTTCCGTAATAATTTAATCAGAGGGTTTTCTTTATTGTTTTTATTGAGTCATTCAAATTTTACATTCTGTTACTTTATGATCTTCTTCCGTTTGTGAATAATACTTTATCAAAAAAAAAACTTACTTTGTCAGTTAGACATATAACTTCATTAGTTGTTGATTGCGGTCGGACCGCATCGAAGCTCAAACGACTCTTCGGTTTGCTTCATGTGTTGGATTTCAAAACATTTATTTAATGTATTAAAATAAATTTTATAACATAAATTTTCTTATGATTTAAGTTAGAATCATAAAATCTAGCGGAATTTAAACAATTTTGTTTGATATTTTTAACTTAAAATCTCTAAAATCTAATATGATTTTCATCTGAGTTAAAATTTTAATCCACATTGAGGGCTAGTGACAATTTATTTTTATATTATTTATGGTTTTTTATATTGTATGGAAAGATATATTTATGGTATGACATGTATGATTTAAAATTAATTATTTTAGCTATCCAAATTTTCTCACCCATTTTGTAAACTTTGTTATTATGTGAATTTATATTACTACACAATCAATCTATATATTTATGAGTGTTAAAATGCTAACCCGTTTTTTTAATCTTCCTCAAATCAGCCTAATACATTGGATCTTTTGACAAACAAACCTCTAAAAGATGGTGATTATAAAAACATAATCCTAACCCGCCCATCATATTACCGTATAATATAAATATTTACTAATTTCGAATATTTTAATTTATAAGATGATTGATATTGATAAAAATGCAATAACATATTTGTTTATCATCTGTGTTATTATGGACATATTATTTAATTCGAATATTTAGATTAAATCTAAATTAATATATGATTTATTATTTTTGAAGATAATAACTAATTTTCTGATTTTTGGTAAATAATCTAACCTATATTTAAGAAAATCTAAATTTTTTTTTTTAATTTTCGGAATTAAATAAAAATATAAAATATAACCAAAATTAAAAATTTTGTGATATTAATGGTTTAGAAGATTATGGTTTGTATTTAAAATTTTATCTCCAAAAAATAAATTTTTAATTGAACAAAATTATTCTGTTTGGAAACAGGGATAATTATCCACAAAAATCTAAAGGTTAAAAATTATCCAGAAAAAAATAGACTTATATGTATTTTTCCTGTTTGGACACAAAAAGTGTCTTTGTTTTATAGATTAGATATATGTCTCTATTTTCTATTTCCATAATTAATTCAAAAGAACTTTTTTTTTTACTGCAATTTAAAATGACTTAAATACCAAGTTTATTAGTTTTGGTAAATGAAAAGTTTGAAAACTAATTTTGATAATCTTTTTTGGCATGTCTCGAAAGATAACCAAAATAGAAATTTTCTTTGGATTATTTGGTATATTTGGAAAGTTAGAAATTATAAGATTTTCTCAAATCTACATAGAGATCTACAAGAAATTCTTAAGATTGCAGAGACTGATGCGGTGATCTAGGATTTGGCACAAATAAGTGCTCAAAACATGGTATCCCAAAATATTGTTCCTTCTTATGTGATTTTGAGTTATAAAGGGTGTTGGTGTTATGTATGATGGCTCCCGAAAACCGATAATTTTTTTTGGACTAGGACGGTATTGCTACCTAGAAGGGGTCGAAGGATCTCTAATGAGAGCAAAAAATCTACGAAGAATCATATCTCTTTTACACGCTGAATTAGAGACACTCATATGGGTCATGCATTGTATGATCGCAAATCTAAAGACGGCGATAATTTTTGCAACAGATTGTTCCGAGTTGATAAAGATGGTGTCTACACCAAAGGAGTGACATGTTTTCTCATTACATTTGGATGAATTCATGAAAAGTAAAAAAAAACACACAATAGAGTTAATTATGGCCCGCTTATTTAGCGTAAACGGCAAGTGAAGCTCTAGAAAACATTCCCAATGCTATTGATCTCACGCCCTAGAATTAAATGCACATGTACACACTAAAAGGGGATAAAGAGAGGGGGTGAGTAACAAGGCTACTCAATGAGGGCGAGCACACATGCTCGCACGATCCACACATGACAACTAAGCTAACCGGAAATATATCACAGTTAGACACATGGAAGAAACATATTAAACTAGAATAGAAAGAGAGCACTTTATGCTTAACATTCATGTAACATTAACAAATAATGAAACACATTCCGACACAATTATTTACTTGTCCAAACATCTTGCCTCACCTGCCCAAGCTTCTGCCCCATTGCCTTATGCGGCTAGCTATTCTGGCTTGTCAGCACCTTCTTGAGCAACAACTTCACATTACTGTCTCTCATTTTAGACTAGACAAAATTATTGCTCAAATAGGATGCAAACAAAGATAACATTACTAATTATATTTCTAACATATGCATTGAATCCTAATAATACCATAACCCCACCCTTACCCATTGTCCTCTATCAACATGGTCTAATTAACCTAGGTCATCATCACACTACAAGGAAACACAGTTTTTGCGACTACCAAAATAGTCGAATTGCGACTAATTTGTGACTATTTTGAGACTAAAAAAAGTAGTCGCAAATATTTGGTCGCTAAATAGAATAGTCACAAAACAGTCACTCTTTTTGCGACTAATATGTGACACCTATTAACAGTCATAATTTAGAGACTAATTTGCTACTACTTATAAAAAAATAATTAAAACAAAAAACAAAAAAATTATTCCAAAAAAATTATTTTTATTTATCAAATTAATTAATTAATTACAAAAAATAAAACAGATCTCCCGTCGGTTAGGCGATCTGCTCCTCTCTCCGACTCAGCGAGCTGCTCCTCTCTCCGGCAAGCTGCTCCTCTCTCCGGCGAACTGCTCCTCTCTCCGGCGGGCTGCGGCGAGCTGCTTCTCTCACTGGCGGCTTCACAGAGGCGAGCTGCTCCGCCTGCATCCCGAGCGCCTGACTTGCGAGCTCCTCCGCCTGCATCTTCTTCTCCCTCGCCGGCACCGATCTGCTCCTCAGCCTGCATCTTCTTCTCCCTCGCCAGCGCCGATATGCTCCTAGAAGAATCGCCAGCGGCTGGATCTGGAAAAAGAAGAAGAAGAAACCGTTGCCTCCTCCTCAGACCAACCACACGACCACCGCCTCCTCCTCAGACCAACCACACGACCGCCTTGCCGGCGGTGAGCATCTGGAAACAAAAAAAAATCAGTTAGATCGAAGAAGAAGATACAGAGAGGAAAAACAAAAAATTAGATTGAAGATAAAAAAATCGCAGGAATGAGAGAGAGAAGATAAACTCAATAAAAAAAAAAGATCTTCCACCGTTGGATTAAACCAATCAACGGTGGAGGATCTCAATCCTTGTCTCAATGAACTAGCCAATGAGAAACTTTCATTATTTTTGACATTTTGTCGCAAATTAGTCACAAATTTAAGACTATTTTGTGACTATTATTAAAAAAAATTGACTGTAGTTGCTAAATAGTCACAAATTTGGGACTATTTTGTGACAATCAAAAACTTTTACCCTAAACCCTAAACCTTAAGAACCTAGAAGGTTTGAATATGATTTTACTATGATTTTATGTATATATCAGTTCAAAAATATGTTAAAACTTAAAAATAATTAAATTTTGAGAAAATTTTTATCTTTCAAAATCATTCTTTATAAAACACATGTAACACTTAGTACATGTTATTATTATATTGAAATTTTTGTAAGTGTTATATTTTGTTTTTATTATTTGATGTTATGTATAGGATCTAGTTTACAATTTAAGATTTAGAGTTTATGATTAAGGGTTAGAGATTTAGGGTTTAGAATTTATGATTTATAAAATGATTATATTTAAAAAAATTGTAAGTGTTGAATTTTTTTGTATATTATTTGATGTTTATGTGTAAGATCTAGTTTACAATTTAAGATTTAGATCAAGTTTATGATTAAGGGTTAGAGGTTTAGGGTTTAGGGTTAAGGGTTTGTGGTTTGAGTTTAGAATTTAGAATTTATTGATTTCTAAAAAAAATCGAGTGGAGTTGCAAATTAGTCCCAAATTTGGGACTATTTTGTGATTACTATTAAAAATTATTCGCAAATTAGTCTCAAATTAATCACAAAAATTGGGTTTGCAAATTAGTGTACATGTTACCCTAAATCCTAAACTTTAAGAACATATAAAGGTTGAATATCACTTTACAATCATTCTAGGTATATAGTTGTTCAAAAATATATTTTACAATTTAAGATTTAGAATTTATGATTAAGGGTTAGAGGTTTAGGGTTTAGAATTTAGGATTTATAAAATGATTATATTTAAAAAAATTGTAAGTGTTGAATTTTTTTTGTATATTATTTGATGTTTATTTAAAAAAATCAAGTGGAGTTGCTAAACCGAAGCAAACCAGTCACAAATTTGGGACTAATTTTGCTAGTCTTTAAACAGTCGCAAATAAGCGACTCTGGTCTGACTAATTTTTTTAGTTGGTAATTTGGGACTATTGTGCATCTGCTTTATGTGTAGTCGCTTATTAGTCGCAAATCAGTCAAAATACTATCCCTCTTTTTGCGACTAAAAAATAGTCACAAATGGTAGTCACAAAAACTGTTTTTTCTTGTAGTGTCATGCATCAACACGTTATAATATGTTTAGCATAATTTCTTATATTATCACATCATGTTAGGATTCCATATTCAAAATTTAGAAGTGGCTTAAAGTGACATGGGTCAATCTACTTATTACCAAGTGGTCTTGAGTTGGAAACCAATAAAACTTAACATGGAATCAGAGCTCAATTTGTTGACTATGGCAAAAGGATGTCCCGAATAAGGTTTGTTGTTGGTCCTAGAGTGAGATTTAGTTCGAGATATAACGTAAGAGCCATTATCTCGAGAGGGCATGTTAGGATCCTACATTATCATAGCTCAGTTTATTGACCCTGGCCCAAGAGTGGCCTAAATAAGGATTATTGTCGGTCTTAGAATGAGATTCAGTTTGAGATGATTTGAAAGACATTATCTCGAGGGGGTGTGTTAGGATCCGATATTTGAAGTTTAATAGAGACCTAACCAAACATCAATATGTTATATCATCTTATCATTCTTATCATCGTCTTATCTTAATGTCATGAAATCATATTACTAGGTCGTTGTAGAACGAAAAACAACATGCATAGATCATTCATCAACCGACACAACTAGACACGCATCATCTTTCACTCCATGACATTCCAAAAAGCGAACCAAACCTACATTGAACCAATTCTATACCACATAGGACATGAAACCAGAAAAAAATTGTGTTATGGAGCCACATAACACTTCCTTACTTTAACCACTTGATGATGAAGAAACAACTCATTTCTCTTTTCTTCCCAATTGAAAATAGTAGTTGTCTCAACTTCAACAACATGTTTCCCAATGCTCGTGAGCTTCAAATAGATTCTCCCCTTTTATGAGAATAAGTAAGCTTGCTTTGAATATGCTCCCAATTGATCATTTTTTTGGCAATTTTCTCCTTTTTAATATATTATCTCTAAACATGGCGCGAGAAATGATCTTAGATTTTCTTTATTTTGTTTCTTCTTGAATGATGATTAAAAAGTGGTTTTTGGTCTCGCAGTGTTTTCTCTCTTAAAACCACGACGAAATTCGACACCGGAAGAATCCAGGGACGTTGCTTCCTCTCCCTGGAAATCGGGTGCCAGGAAAGGCGCTTCTTTCTTTTCTAGCTGTTCTTCGAGTATACACTACCGAGCGGCGCCAGGAAATACACGCCGGCGGAGTTAAATCTCGAAATCTCTCTGGCCGGGTCCAACGGGCCTAAAGTCGCGCCTCTCTTGGACCCGACATGATCGCCTCTCTATCTTTGACTTGAAATAAAAATTAAAAAAAAACTGGAAAAATCCAGAAAGGATGCCTCTTCACGCGTCCTGGTCACCTCCCCACACACGCGCTTCTCTCTCACCTCAAACACTTTCCTCCTCTCGCCGGCTCTGCAATGATGTCGGCGTGAATTTCTATTTTGCCGACGCAAAATCCGACCACGTCCGCGACCAATCCTCGTCGTTCAAGTCACAGAATGTATCGACGGCGTTTTCATCCGCTGCTCCGTTAACCACGCCGTGACTGACGGAACGTTCTGTGGAATTTTATTTCGATTCCATATATTTCCATTATGGATGTAGTTGATAGGAATCTCATGATTTCCTTTGGTTTCAATGATGATCTGCATTATCATTGATTTTGTCGATCCAACTTTTTTCTTACAATGCGATTTAGTTTTCAATTGATTTCTCAACTAATTTTGTACCTATAATTATTTATGGTTGTTTTGAAATCCTTAAACAATATATATATATATATATATATATATATAATATTAAATTTTAAATTTTAAATATTTTATGCCCCCAGTCAAAAAATGTTCTAGATCCGCCATTGTATGGATGAGTATGATTGATTTGGGATATATATCCGATCAAGATATACTTACAAAATTTACTATATATAATGTTTGTAAAATGCCTTGTGTGTTAAAATTTTAAGACTTACATGGTTGCTAGATTTTCGATCCAATGTTTTATCTACGAAGGGTTTGCAAACAACTTTTTTTTTTCTAATGCCAATAATTATTTATATGATTATTTTTCAGAGGGAATTAAAAATGTCTTTGGACGTGGTCCTGAATTTGGATCACTACCTTTTGTTTTTAGATTGCAAGTTTGCATTTGAGATTTATTGTATATACACAGAGCATGTATATACAATAATATAAGAAACATGTATCAATTTATTAATTGTCAATTAATTTTTATTATGCAATTAATTTTTTTTTAAATAAAAATAAAGAAAATTGATCAATATTGGGGATGCTGAAGTGTCAACCATGGAAAATACCCCTTCTCTCTTTATAAGGTAGATTATTTTACTTGTAACGAAAAATAGAAATAACTATTGTATGTTTTCTTTACTTGTTAAGATGCTAAAAAAAATGGTTATAGTTAATAGACATCAGCCTTGATAGACTTCTAAATTATGTTTCCTTGTCCATAAATTTTTATATAAACATTGTCTTCTGATATTGCTTTAGGCTTCTTATGTCCTAATTGTGAGCAGATTCAAAGCAAGCTTCATCTTTTGGAGTTTAATGAGAAAGATAGAAATTAAGATAGATTATTGGAGTTTCTTCATTCAAATACAAAAGGACGAACGGAAAAAAATATAGATCATCACCAAGAGAAAAGAAATTTTCGCTTATAACATAAAAATCTAAATTACAATAAAAGTTCTCTCACATACTATTATACTTGTTTAATACCCTAAGCACATGTACTTTCTACATCACATTGGACTTGTAATGGTGTTAATATTTTATCTGAACCGATCATGAGACTGGTGATGACAAAAAACAAACACAAACACTCCAGCTCGCCTTCAGATTTGCCTCCATGCCACTTAAAAAGAATATTCATATAAGTTTGGAAACAACAATACACAGCTCTCTCAAGTATTGTGTTTTGATACAAGAAATAAACATCAATACAGTTGACATCGTACTCTTAAAGGATGAGAATCAAAAAGAGTAATGAGAAGGAAAAAATTAACAAAAAAAAAATAAGAATGCCCAATTGCTGCGATGTCTACAGTGATGCAGTGTTGGGTAACACCGAGGGAATACATACTCTATCGACAACTATCTGCTCCAACTCCAATTTTTGTATTTTAATGAATGCAGCGGTGCTTCATTTTTTGAGCGGCACGCGAACATAATCCATTCTTCAAAAGAGTTCTTCTGAGTTGAACTTGTTCCATGCTTCCTGCTTATTGTCATGAGTAAAGAGATTAAGCCAGCAAATGTGGAATTGTACAATTTGTGCAGTTCTACTTATCCGTGAGAGATGCAATCTAATTGAACATTGAGTTAACTTAAAGGTGTTTTTGTTGGTGGCATCTAAAGCAGCAGTGATGGTGAAAATTGGTGAATCAGTTACCTTGAGCAAGTCGAAAACTTTCTCGGCAATGTATTTCTGCTGGAGATTGGCGCCTTTTTGCTGAACTTTGTCAGGATGTATACAGAGAGTGGCCTTTCTGTAAAATTTCTTGACAGATGCCGCGGTAATTAAATCAGTCAATGAAACAGGCTGCCAACCACATTCTGGCCAAAGAACCTGCTCAGTTGCATATAAACGTCAGAAGAGATTGTAAGATTGATAAAATCAAAGGTACAAATGAACATCAAAGCAAATAATATGACATACATATTGTAACGTCGAAAGCAGAGCACGCAAGTTTCCCTCCTTCCCCGCACCCCAGCGTTTTATCTCAACATCCAAGGTCTCACCGATCCTCTGCAATCCAGGATTAAGTATGGTGATTAAAAAAAACAAAAAAGTAAGAAAAAAACACACGACGTGAATGGTTGAGACAGTTCCCTAAGGTCAAATGGCTGCAAGAAGCCTGTTTATGTGTCTCAAGCAACATGATTTGAGATGTCAAACTGAATCACACTGTAATGAAACTTACATTTTTCTCAGCTTGTTCTCTTTGTACTTGAAGATCACGTTCATTTTTCTCAGCAAGTGCTTTCGCCTGTTTGAGAAAAGCATTCATGTTACTAAACATACTGGCGAATCTTGCATCATTTTCAGATACAAAACCCAACAAAGAAAAATATTTAACAATTCTATTGATACATACAGCTCGCTCTTGTGTCCTCTGGTGGCGTTCCAGCCTGGCACGCCGTCTCTCTTCAGTTTCTCCTTCAACATCTTGAAACCCACCAGATTGTGTTGCTGAACCTTTCAACACAGGAGCATTCAGTAGGTGACCAATTCAAAAGACATGAAAATAAAGTGCATACCGACAGAATATGACTGATAAACCTCAGAAATTGCAGTACCTCCAAATATTGAACTGAGATCATCAACAATGTTTGTCGCTGAAGAGGCCTTCCTCAGGTTCTCTGATGCTCCAGAAGGAACTCGCGAAGATGATCCTCCCTTGTTCCATGAATCTTGGAAAGGATCCTGAAACACAACTAGAGTTATAGGATGAGATGAATCTCCTGTAAAGGACGTATAGCAGAACAGAAGTAGATATCCCATCTCACCGGAGGGTTAGTTCTTTGTCGTGGAGCACTGCTGGGTCTTGAAACCGAGTTAAAGAAGGATTCAAGATCATTGTTATTCTCCCGCTGCTTAGCTTTAGCTTGGGCAGATGCCCTTCCACGTGCTTCTGCAGCTGCCCTTTCCACAGCAGCTCGTTCTGCCCTAACCCTTGCTTCCTTCTCCCGCGCTTCAGCATTCGCCCTTTCTCTAGCTTCTGCTGCAGCTTTCTCAGCCTTTTCTCTTGCCCCTGCAGCTGCCCTTTCACGTGCTTCAGCATGAGCTCTTTGAACCGCTGCTCTTTCTGCGCGTTCTCGGGCATCGGTAGCCTTCCCAACAGCAGCTCTTTGAACTTTCGCATGTGCTTCTGTGGCTGCTCTTTCACGTGCTTCCCTTGTAGCCCTCTCTACCGCCTGTCTAGCCAACAGTCTTTCCCTTTCTTTCTCAATTCTTTTCTGCTCTCTCTCTCTCTCCTCTCTCTCCCTTTGCTGGGCTTTTTCCATCTCTGCCTCCCTCTCTACCCTTTCACGATCCAATCTTACTTGCTTTTCTCTATGTTCCCTTTCCCGAGAATCATAATTCTCCATTTGATCGCCTTCTCTACTTCTACTTGCCTTCAGATTCTCTTTCTCTCTCCTTTCCTTAGCATGCCTAAACTTCGCTTCTGCTTTATCCATGGCATCCTTCATGGCAGCAGCTGATGCAACAGCAGCAGAGAAAACATATGGATCTTCAACGGAGGGAGGCTCGGGATGTCCATTTGCAGCAGTCTGATTTCTGCCCATAGAAAAATCGTCGAGTTCATCCATTTGAGATGCTGTCGGGCTATTTGCAGAAACTCTAGCTGAGCTAGGAACGTGTGAGTGGTTAGTAGAACTCGATAGAGAAGGCTCATTAACTTTCTTTTTTATAGGACGTGTAGGTCTTGGTGGTGGCGGTCTCGAAGGCGGCGGAGCACTTGTAGGTTGCGTAAATAGGGGGATCTCAGATACAGTAAGCCACACATCATCAGATGATTCAAAACTTCCATCTGAATTGACTGATTTGTTTTCATACACTGGAGAAGCAGTCTGAGGAAGAGTTCTGGATGAAGTATTCTGTGGCTCCAAAACTTCATCAAATGAAACTTTCTTAGCATGGTAACTCCCCGAACTTTCTACTGGTGACTGAGAGCCACTGACGTTTCCTGGTCTCAGATGACTTTTGCCTCTACTATTCATATCTGGCCCTGATTTTCCAACACTATCGAGAGAGTCAATATCAGCAAATTCTCCTCCACGGACAGCTGAATGATCAGTTTTTCTGCTGTTGAATGTGCCAATTTCCTCCAATGGTTCTCTAGGGGTTGATGCTGACTCCTCTAAGACTACAAATGGGTCTTCCACAAGATTGGAAGATGTCATGGCTGTCCGATACGGAGGTTTCTGAGATTGACTCGTCTCTGAAGTTGGCCTGGGCATAAAGATTACGGCAACTTTCAATTGATAAACAAGTTAAGCCTATACCAAAAATCAAAATAAAATTTTGCATATGAATGACAAGCAAAAAGATCAAGCTTTTGGAGACTTTCGAAGACTTCTGTAAGTTCAAGGAATTACACATAAGAGAAACTTGTAAGCAATATTAACCTGCTAATAGCTCTCCATAAACACTATAAAGTTCATGCAACAATTCATTAGCAAAAAGTGCAACTTTTTGGAGACTTTCTACGATATCTACAAGTTCCAGAAAGAACACATAAGAGAACGTTGCATGCAATATTAACTTGCAAATGTCTCTCCATAAGTTCATGCTACATTTCATTAGCTCTAAGCTTAGGAAAAGCAAAATTTGAAGAGCAACGAACCCTAAACACAGGTCAACAAGAAGGCTGAAAAATATTACCGTTTAGTTGGAGGGGAGCTAGAACGACCAAACCCAGGAATCAAGTCATCAAAAACGGAGCTACCCTTCTCCTCTCGCTCACTCTCTGTCTTCTTTGGCTCCGCTTCTCTTTTCCCCAAATTCCCAATCAGATCATCGAAAGGAGAACTGTTCTGTTTCCTGTGCTTCGTAGGTGACGAGATCGAAGAGAAAACGTCATCAAACCTAGCTGATTCAGAATTCGAAGGGATTTTGAGCTCAGGGATAGCCTCAAACACATCCTCATCGTACACAGGCTTGTCATACACCGGCATGGACGACGATTTGGGTGCTGAATGCTCCTTGAACATAGCATCGTAGTCAAAGGCCGGAGCAGAGGGCTTAGGCTGAGAACGAGAATCGGAGGATCCGCTAAATGCATCGTTGAAGAGAAGATCATCACCATCGCGACTCAGATCGTCAAATACCGGCGACGAATCGGACTTCTTCTTCGATGAGGCGTTCGCGAAGCTATAGGAAGACGCGAAACTGCTGAAATCAGCGGCGGAAGAGTTTGTTTGAGGCGCCATCGGAGCAGATTTTCCCTGAGGCTTCAATCCAAAGTCTCTCGCTAAGAGGCCTGTGAAATCATCCATGGATTCCTTCGATTTCTACCTCCCAAATCGGAAATCCCACCGGAAAATGAAGACGAGATAATCTTCAGATCTGAGAATCCATGAACGAATCGGATCAAAAAATCTGATTGGTCTCCGATAGTAGTTTTGAAAATTGCTCTCCTTTCTTCGTGTTCTTCTCTTCTCTGTGTTTTTTTCTCCCATACATGTTCGGAGTCTCCATAATTTCTTCTTTTTTGATAAACGGGTCCTACAATTTAAAATAATTATTAATTTGGTCCCCAAAATCCTATAAACTCAATCGTACTCCCCTAAATTTCGGATTTATGTTTTGCCACCTAGATGTAAGGATATTAACAAGTAAAAAAAAAGCAAGGAGAAGTTTTGGGTGCGTTGCTTCGACTTAAAGCCTGGCCATCCTTCCAGTTTCATGTGTCGAAAGTGGAGATCGAAAAGCTGACATGCCCGAAAACCTAGCGCTATAGGAGAACCCAAGAAATTGCACACGGATACAATATTATGCAAATTTTTTGAAGATGCGAAAATAATTTTAGAAACAGATTTAACGAAAGAGTTGTCAAAATCATACCGTTTCAGATCATATATGGGTGTGGATGCGATGGTAGAATTTAAGTACATGTGGCTTCCTCCAAGATGCACGAAGTGTTCAAAATGGGGTCATTTTACGGATACATATCTGGTGAATGCAGGGGAAAAGAAACTGTTAATAAGATCCAACATAGAAGGACAAATTTTGATGAAGTCTACTGATATGGTATTGATTACTCAAGAAGAAATGGATGTGGAGGTCTGTGTTGTAGAAAGAGAAGGAGAAAATAAAAACGAAGCGGATCAGGCTTCTAATTTTTTGTGCAATGAATTGGATTTCGAAACTGGGGGACAGAGTATCGAAACTGAGGGAAAGAATGCTTTGGGGGGAAGATTGGATGTTGAAGCTAAGGGAATTATTTTAAATACCGAGGGAACGGAGTTTGTCACTGAGGGAAAGAATTTCGACACTGAGGGAAATATTATTTTGAGGAAAGAATCGGTTATCGAAGCTGAGGGATAGAGTTTTGATGCTCAAAATGATTTTCTTCTGAGTAGAGGGTTAGGAAAATTTCCAGCGATCCCATTATTCTACTTGGAAGGAATGATCACACAAAGGTTGAAAGCGAGGTTAGAAAATTTTTCTGTGATACCATTATTCACCTACACCTTTGATACGTAGAGAGGGAAGAATCGGAGATTTGGTGGCAAACACCATCAATACTCGCGTCTCAAACCTTAATATGTATATGCAAGAGAACATGATGTGAAATAAGTCTGGGGGAGAGGAAACAATACCAAAAGTGTGAAAATTGGATAGTTTTTTTGTCATGATATTGTATGGGAAAGAGTCTAGAAGGTTTTTGGCATTGATCACAACGATGAAACTGGCGATGAGGGCTTTATTGAACATTGCTGTGAGATAATGTGTGGAGTTTGGGAAGCTGTGAATGTCTACGGAGAAGTACATGGTGGTTAGATCTAGAGTTGGTTAGGTGATATCTGAAAAGCTTAGGAAAAGGGTCATTGCGATGGTTCAGGAACATGTGAGTCTTCGTGTTTTCAAACCGCTTTCTCTAATTTAGTTTTCTGTTTTGCTTGAGGGCAAGCAAAGGCTACGTCTGGGGGGGTTGATATATCATGGTTTTTACCCCTTTTCAGCCATGATATAAGTCCTTTTTATAGAGTCTTTCTAGTGTTTTCGTAGAGTTTTAGAGTCTTTTCAGGTTTTAGTACATTTGGAGCACAATTGGAGAAAATGAGCCGTTTTGGGTGAAAATGAGCATATGGAGATGCAGAGTAATGCAGAGACGTCAGAAGTTTGGCATTCTTTGAAGAATTTCCCACCGATGGATTGAGCTCAAATTTGGATACAAGACAGATCAATGGATTAGCTTTCATTTGGAAGTGGTTTGAGGCCATTCCAACGGTGCGATCAAAGGTTATGTCAGTTTCCGTGAAGATAGTCCAGTCTGGCGAGCAGAAGAGTCGACACGCAAGCATGGTATCGATCGATACTAGTCATTATCGACCGATACCGACTTCAGGAAGAAGGAAACATGACTTTATACAAGTTTTAAGTTTGCACCTTGGTCCAGAAGACTTTAATAATTACTAGAAGCCCCAAAACGTGTTTTAGGTTATAAATTAAGTTTTTCAGCCACCTGTTTAGGCTAAGCTTTAATTTATTCTTGATACTTTGAGAGAGATTTTTTCCAGGGTTTTTGGTAGACAACTCTGAACCCTTGTTTCTTATTGATTTCTTTTATGCAATTCTATTCATCTATGACTTCTGTTTCATTGATCATGTCTGAGTAGATCTCCTGTTAGGTTTAGGGTTCTCATAAGGGATTTATTTGAATGCTAGGTTGATTAGTTGTTTAGGGTTCATAATCTGAATTAGTTATTCGCCTTAGGTTGTTCTCATAGCTAATTCTAGGTTGACGAATATGGAACATAGATCTTAGGTTAATCGATTAGGCACGACAGTGCAATTGAGAAACCTGATAGAACTTAGAGTGAGCAAAATAACTATTCGCAAAGAGATTTGGTTTAGTTGTTTTGTGAACAAATCAAACTTGAACAAAAAGCTGGTTTAGACTTTAGGATTCGCAAAGAGATTTGGAATTCTAGGATTTATACTTTGATAATTCTCGCAACGAGAGTTGGTTAATTATACTTTAGTGATTTGAGTTCAAGAACCGTGCATAGCCTAAACCCTGATTAGTTAGTTTATCTGCGTTCATTGATTTCCTGAGAAATACCCTGAACCTATCTTCTTCCCAATCGACTTACAACTTGTTTAATTTACGTAACTGCATTCAATTTCATTGATCACTTAGCTTAATTTTCATCTATACAATATATTGTGTGTTTCCTTGAGTCTCTGTGGATTCGATCCCTAAGTATTACAATCGACAAAGCTTTAGTACTTTTATAGTATTAATTTGAGCTTATCAAAGCATCCATTACTTCTTTACTCATTTCTTTAAGGAACCTTCACAGTCTCTGTGAAAATTCGAAAAACGGGATTTCATCTAGTAAACAGTCCAATACAGACCCAAAATAGCAATATATGGGCAAAATGCTAAGAATGGACCGTCATTGAGGAAGATATACAAGATGGAGTGCTGAGACTACAAATAAGAACTAGAGCCTTCTAATGAAGGAATGAGAAGCATTTGTTACTTATTTTCTCATTTCTTTAAAGAAACCTCAAAGGCCCTATGAAAATTTGAAAAACAGGATTTCGTCTAGTAAACGATCCAATTCAGACCCAAAACGGCAATATGGCCAAAATGCTAAGAACGGACCGTTATTGAGTAAGACATACAAGATGGAGTGATGAGACTAGAAGTAGGAACTAGAGCCTCCTAAAAGAGGACTGAGAAGCATCCATTACTTCATTACTCATTTCTTTGAAGAAACCTCAAAGTCCCTGTGAAAATTCGAAAAACAGGATTTTGTCTAGTAAACGGCCCAATTCGGACCCAAAACGGCAATATATGGCCAAAATGCTAAGAATGGACCATTATTGAGTAAGACATACAAGATAGACTACTAAGAATAGAAATAGAAACTAGGTACCCCTAACGAAGGAATGAGAAGCATTTGTTACTTGTTTTCTCATTTCTTTATAAAAACCTCAAAGTCCCTATGAAATATAAAAAAAGATTTCGTCTAGTAAACAGTCCAATTCATACCCAAAACGGCAATATATGGCCCAAACGCTAAAAATTGACCGTTATTGAGTAAGACATACAAGATGGAGTGCTGAGACTAGAAATAGGAACTAGATCCTCCTAAATGAGGAGTAAGAAGCATCCATTACTTGTTTACTTATTTCTTTAAATAAACCTCAAAGTCCCTGTGAAAATTCAAAAAACAGAATTTCGTTTAGTAAACGATCCAATTCAGACCCAAAACGGTAATATATGGCCAAAATGCTAAGAAAGGCCTGTTATTGAGTTAGACATACAAGATGGAGTGCTGAGACTAGAATTAGGAATTAGAGCCTCCTAAAGGAGGAATGAGAAGCATATGTTATTTGTTTTCTCATTTCTTTAAGGAACCCTCAAAGTCTCTGTGAAAATTCGAAAAACGGGATTTCGTCAAGTAAACAGTCCAATTCAGACCCAAAATAGCAATATATGGGCAAAATGCTAAGAATGAACCGTCATTGAGTAAGACATATAAGATGGAGTGCTAAGACAAGAAATAGGAACTAGAGTCTTCTAACGGAGGAATGAGAAGCATATAATACTTGTTTTCTCATTTATTTAAAGAAACCTCAAAGGCCGTATGAAAATTCGAAAAACGGGATTTCATCTAGTAAACGATCCAATTCAGACCCAAAACGGCAATATATGACCAAAATGCTAAGAATGGACCGTTATTGAGTAAGACATACAAGATGGAGTGCTGAGACTAGAAATAGGAACTAGAGCCTCCTAAAGGAGGAATAAGAAGCATCGATTACTTCATTACTCATTTCTTTGAAAAAACCTCAAAGTCCCTGTGAAAATTCGAAAAACAGGATTTTGTCAAGTAAACGGTCCAATTCGGACTCAAAAAGGCAATATATGGCCAAAATGCTAAGAACGGACCGTTATTGAATAAGACATACAAGATGGAGTGCAAATACTAAAAATAGCAACTAGAGCCCCCTAACGGAGGAATGAGAAGCATTCGTTACTTATTTTCTCATTTCCTTATATAAACCTCATAGTCCCTATGAAAATTCAAAAAAGATTTCGTCTAGTAAACGGGCCAATTCATACCCAAAACGGCAATATATGGACCAAATGCTAAAAATTGACCGTTATTGAGTAAGACATACAAGATGGAGTGCTGAGACTAGAAATAGGAACTAGAGCCTCCTAAATGAGGAATAAGAAGCATCCATTACTTGTTTTCTTATTTCTTTAAATAAACCTCAAAGTGCCTGTGAAAATTCAAAAAACGGAATTTCGTCTAGTAAACGATCCAATTAAGACCCAAAACAGTAAAATATGGCCAAAATGCTAAGAAAGGCATGTTATTGAGTTAGACATACAAGATGGAGTGCTGAGACTAGAAATAGGAACTAGAGCCTCCTAAAAGAGGAATGAGAAGCATATGTTATTTGTTTTCTCGTTTCCTTAAATAAACCTCAAAGTCCTTATGAAAATTCAAAAAACGGGATTTCGTTTAGTAAACGGTCCAATTCATACATAAAACGGCAATATATGGCCCTGATGGTAAAAACGGATCGTTATTGAGTAAGACATACAAGATGGAGTGCTGAGACTAGAAATAGGAACTAGAACCTCTTAAAGGAGGAATGAGAAGCATTCATGACTTGTTTACTCATTTCTTTGAAGAAACATCAAAGTCCATGTGAAAATATGAAAAACAGGATTTTGTCTAGTAAACGGTCCAATTGAGACCCGAAACGGCAATATATGGCCAAAATGCTAAGATCAGACCGTTATTGAGTAAGACATACAAGATGGAGTGCTGAGATTAGGAATAGCAACTAGAGCCTCCTAACGGAGGAATGAGAAGCATTCGTTACTTAATTTCTCATTTCCTTAAATAAACCTCAAAGTCCCTATGAAAATTCAAAAAATGGGATTTCGTCTAGTAAACGGTCCAATTCAGACCCAAAACGGCAATATGGCCAAAATGCTAAGATCGGACCGTTATTGAGTAAGACATACAAGATGGAGTGTTGAGACAAGAAATAGAAACTAGACTCCTAAAGGAGGAATGAGAAGCATCCATTACTTGTTTACTATTTTCTTTGAAAAACCTCAAAGTCCATGTGAAATTTTGAAAAACGGGATTTCGTCCTGTAAACGGTCCAATTCAGACCCAAAACGGAAATATATCGCCAAAATGCTAAGAAAGGCCCGTTCTTGAGTTAGACATACAAGATGGAGTGATGAGACTAGAAATAGGAACTAGAGTCTCCTAAAGGAGGAATGAGAAGCATCCATTACTTGTTTACTCATTTCTTTAAGGAACCCTCAAAGTCTCTGTGAAAATTCGAAAAACGGGATTTCGTCAAATAAACAGTCCAATTCATACCCAAAATAGCAATATATGGGCAAAATGCTAAGAATGGACCGTCATTGAGCAAGACATACAAGATGGAGTGCTGAGACCAGAAATAGGAACTAGAGCCTTATAACGGTGGAATGAGAAGCATATAATAATTGTTTTCTCATTTCTTTAAAGAAACCTCAAAGGCCCTATGAAAATTCGAAAAACGGTATTTCATCTAGTAAACGATCCAATTCAGACCCAAAACGGCAATATATGGCCAAAATGCTATGAATGGACCGTTATTGAGTAAGACATACAAGATGGAGTGTTGAGACCAGAAATAGGAACTAGAGCCTCTTAAAGGAGGAATGAGAAGCTTCCGTTACTTCATTACTCATTTCTTTGAAGAAACCTCAAAGTCCCTTAGAAAATTCGAAAAACGAGATTTCTTCAAGTAAACAGTCCAATTCAGACCCAAAATAGCAATATATGGGCAAAATGCTAAGAATGGACCGTCATTGAGCAAGATATACAAGATGGAGTGATGAGACTAGAAATAACAACTAGAGCCTCATAACGGAGGAATGAGAAGCATTCGTTACTTGTTTTCTCATTTCCTTCAATAAACCTCAAAGTCCCTATAACAATTCAAAAAACGAGAATTCGTCTAGTAAACGGTCCAATTCTGATCCAAAACGGTAATAAGTGGCCCAAATGCTAAAAATGGACCGTTATTGAGTAAGACATACAAGATGGAGTGCTGAGACTAGAAATAGGAACTAGAGCCTCCTAAATGAGGAATAAGAAGCATCCATTACTTGTTTCTTATTTCTTTAAATAAACCTCAAAGTGCCTGTGAAAATTCAAAAAACAGAATTTTGTCTAGTAAACGATCCAATTATGACCCAAAACGGTAAAATATGGCCAAAATGCTAAGAAAGACATGTTATTGAGTTAGACATACAAGATGGAGTGCTGAGACTAGAAAACGAAACTAGAGCCTCCTAAAAGAGGAATGAGAAGCATATGTTATTTGTTTTCTCGTTTCCTTAAATAAACCTCAAAGTCCTTATGAAAATCCAAAAAACGGGATTTCGTTTAGAAACGGTCCAATTGATACATAAAACGGCAATATATGGCCCATATGCTAAAAACGGATCGTTATTGAGTAAGACATACAAGATGGAGTGCTGAGACTAGAAATAGGAACTAGAGCCTCTTAAAGGAGGAATGAGAAGCATTCATGACTTGTTTACTCATTTCTTTGAAGAAACATCAAAGTCCATGTGAAAATACGAAAAACAGGATTTTGTCTTGTAAACGGTCCAATTCAGACCCAAAACAACAATATATGGCAAAATGCTAAGAACGGACCGTTATTGAGTAAGACACACAAGATGGAGTGTTGAGACTAGAAATAGAAACTAGAGCCTCCTAAAGGGGGAATGAGAAGCATCCATTACTTGTTTACTCATTTCTTTGAAGAAACCTAAAAGCCCCCGTGAAAATTCGAAAAACGGGATTTCGTCCGGTAAACGATCCAATTCAGACCCAAAACGGCAATATATGGCCAAAATGCTAAGAAAGGCCCGTTCTTGTGTTACACATACAAGATGGAGTGATGAGACTAAAAATAGGAACTAGAGCCTCCAAAAAGAGGAAAGAGAAGCATCCATTACTTGTTTACTCATTTCTTCAAGGAACCCTCAAAGCCTCTGTGAAAATTCGAAAAACGGGATTTAGTCTCGTAAACAGTTCAATTCAGACCTAAAATAGCAATACATTGGCAAAATGCTAAGAATTGACCATCATTGAATAAGACCTACAAGATGGAGTGTTGATACTATAAATAGGAACTAGAGCCTTCTAATAGAGGAATGAGAAGCATATGTTACTTGTTTTCTCATTTCTTTAAAGAAACCTCATATGCCCTATAAAAATTCGAAAAACAGGATTTCCTCTAGTAAACGATCCAATTCAAACCCAAAATGGTAATATATGACAAAAATTCTAAGAACGGACCGTTATTGAGTAAGACATACAAGATGGAGTGCTGAAACAAGTAATAGGAACTAGAACCTCCTAAAGGAGGAATGAGAAGCATATGTTACTAGTTTTCTCATTTCTATAGAGAAACCTCAAAGTCCTTATGAAAATTCGAAAAACCTCAATATATGGCCAAAATGCTAACAACGGACCGTTATTGATTAAGACATACAAGATGGAGTACTGAGACAAGAAATAGCAACTAGAGCCTCCTTAAGGAGGAATGAAAAGCATCCATTACTTGTTTACTCATTTCTTTGAAAAACCTCAAAGTCCCTGTGAAAATTCGAAAAACGGGATTTCATCCGGTTAACGGTCCAATTTAGACCCAAAACGACAATATATCGCCAAAATGCTAAGAAAGGCCCGTTCTTGATTAGACATAAAAGATGGAGTGATGAGACTAGAAATATGAACTAGAGCCTCCTAAAAGAGGAATGAGAAGCATACATTACTTGTTTACTCATTTCTTTGAAAGACCTCAAAGTCCATGTGAAAATTTGAAAAACGGGATTTCGTCCGGTAAACGGTCCAATTTAAACCCAAAGCGGCAATATATCGCCAAAATGCTAAAAAAGGCCGTTCTTTAATTAGACATACAAGATGGAGTGATAAGACGAGAAATAGGAACTAGAGCCTCCTAAAGGAGGAATGAGAAGCATCCATTACTTTTTTACTCATTTCTTTAAGGAACCATCAAAGTCTCTGTGAAAATTCAAAAAACGGGATTTCGTCAAGTAAACAGTCCAATTCAGACCCAAAATAGCAATATATGGGCAAAATGCTAAGAATGAACCGTCATTGAGTAAGACATATAAGATGGAGTGCTAAGACAAGAAATAGGAACTAGAGTCTTCTAACGGAGGAATGAGAAGCATATAATACTTGTTTTCTCATTTATTTAAAGAAACCTCAAAGGCCCTATGAAAATTCGAAAAACGGGATTTCATATAGTAAACGATCCAATTCAGACCCAAAACGGCAATATATGACCAAAATGTTAAGAATGGACCGTTATTTAGTAAGACATACAAGATGGAGTGCTGAGACTATAAATAGGAACTAGAGCCTCCTAAAGGAGGAATGAGAAGCATCGATTACTTCATTACTCATTTCTTTGAAGAAACCTCAAAGTCCCTGTGAAAATTCGAAAAACAGGATTTTGTCAAGTAAACGGTCCAATTCGGACCCAAAACGGCAATATATGGCCAAAATGCTAAGAACGGACCGTTATTGAATAAGACATACAAGATGGAGTGCAAAGACTAAAAATAGCAACTAGAGCCCCCTAACGGAGGAATGAGAAGCATTCGTTACTTATTTTCTCATTTCCTTATATAAACCTCAAAGTCCCTATGAAAATTCAAAAAAGATTTCGTCTAGTAAACGGGCCAATTCATACCCAAAACGGCAATATATGGACCAAATGCTAAAAATTGACCGTTATTGAGTAAGACATACAAGATGGAATGCTGAGACTAGAAATAGGAACTAGAGCCTCCTAAATGAGGAATAAGAAGCATCCATTACTTGTTTTCTTATTTCTTTAAATAAACCTCAAAGTGCCTGTGAAAATTCAAGAAGCGAAATTTCGTCTAGTAAACGATCCAATTAAGACCCAAAACGGTAAAATATGGCCAAAATGCTAAGAAAGGCATGTTATTGAGTTAGACATACAAGATGGAGTGCTGAGACTAGAAATAGGAACTAGAGCCTCCTAAAATAGGAATGAGAAGCATATGTTATTTGTTTTGTCGTTTCCTTAAATAAACCTCAAAGTCCTTATGAAGATTCAAAATACGGGATTTCGTTTAGTAAACGGTCCAATTCATACATAAAACGGCAATATATGGCCCTGATGCTAAAAACGGATCGTTATTGAGTAAGACATACAAGATGGAGTGCTGAGACTAGAAATAGGAACTAGAACCTCTTAAAGGAGGAATGAGAAGCATTCATGACTTGTTTACTCATTTCTTTGAAGAAACATCAAAGTCCATGTGAAAATACGAAAAACAGGATTTTGTCTAGTAAACGGTCCAATTCAGACCCAAAACAACAATATATGGTAAAATGCTAAGAACAGACCGTTATTGAGTAAGACATACAAGATGGAGTGTTGAGACTAGAAATAGAAACTAGAGCCTCCTAAAGGGGGAATGAGAAGCATCCATTACTTGTTTACTCATTTCTTTGAAGAAACCTAAAAGTCCCTCTGAGAATTCGAAAAACGGGATTTCGTCCGGTAAACGGTCCAATTCAGACCCAAAACGGCAATATATTGCCAAAATGCTAAGAAAGGCCCAATCTTGTGTTATACAAACAAGATGGAGTGATGAGACTAAAAATAGGAATTAGAGCCTCCAAAAAGAGGAAAAAGAAGCATTCATTACTTGTTAACTCATTTCTTCAAAGAACCCTCAAAGCCTCTGTGAAAATTCGAAAAATGGGATTTCGTCTGGTAAACAGTTCAATTCAGACCTAAAATACCAATACATGGGCAAAATGCTAAGAATGTACCGTCATTGAGTAAGACATACAAGATGGAGTGTTGAGACTAGAAATAAGAACTAGAGCCTTCTAACGGAGGAATGAGAAGCATATAATACTTGTTTTCTCATTTCTTTAAAGAACCTCAAAGGCCCTATGAGAATTCGAAAAACGTGATTTCATCTAGTAAATGATCTAGAGCCTCCTAAAGGAGGAATGAGAAGAATCGATTACTTCGTTACTCATTTTTTTGAAGAAACCTCAAAGTCCCTGTGAAAATTCGAAAAACAGGATTTTGTCTAGTAAACGGTCCAATTCGGACCCAAAACGGCAATATATGGCCAAAATGCTAAGAACGGACCGTTATTGAGTAAAACATACAAGATGGAGTGCTGAGACTAGAAAAAGGAACTAGAGCCTCCTAAATTAGGAATGAGAAGTATCCATTACTTGTTTCCTTATTTCTTTAAATAAACCTCAAAGTACCTGGGAAAATTTAAAAAACGTAATTTCGTCTAGTAAACGATCCAATTCAGACCCAAAACGGTAATATAAGGCCAAAATGCTAAGAAAGGCCTGTTATAGAGTTAGACATACAAGATGAAGTGCTGAGACTAGAAATAGGAACTAGAGCCTCCTAAAGGAGGAATTAGAAGCATCCATACTTGTTTACTCATTTCTTTAAATAACCCTCAAAGTCTCTGTGAAAATTGAAAAACAGGATTTCGTCTAGTAAATAGTCCAATTCATACCCAAAATAGCAATATATGGGAAAAATACTAAGAATGGACCGTCATTGAGTAAGACATACAAGATGGAGTGTTGGGACTAGAAATAGGAACTAGTGCCTTCTAACGGAGTAATGAGAAGCATATGTTACTTGTTTTCTCATTTTTTTAAAGAAACCTCAAAGGCCCTATGTAAATTCAAAAAATAGAATTTCTTCTAGTAAACAATCCAATTCAGACCCAAAACGGCAATATAAAGCCAGAATGCTAAGAACGGACCGTTATTGAGTAAGACATACAAGATGGAGTACTCAGACTAGAAATAGGAACTAGAGCCTCCTAAAGGTGGAATGAGAAGCATCAATTTCTTTTTTGCTCATTTCTTTGAAGAAACCTCAAAGTCCCTGTGAAAATTAGAAATGTAGAATTTTTTCTAGTAAACGGTCCAATTCAGACCCAAAACGGCAATATATGGCCAAAATGCTAAGAACGGACCGTTATTGTGTAAGACATACAAGATGTAGTGTTGAGACTAGAAATAGCAACTAGAGCATCCTTAAGGAGGAATGAGAAGCATCCATTACTTGTTTACTCATTTCTTTGAAAAACCTCAAAGTCCCTGTGAAAATTCGAAAAACGGGATTTCATCCGGTTAACATTCCAATTTAGACCCAAAACGGAAATATATCGCCAAAATGCTAAGAAAGGCCCGTTCTTGATTAGACATAAAAGATGGAGTGATGAGACTAGAAATAGGAACTAGAGCCTCCTAAAGGAGGAATTAGAAGCATACATTACTTGTTTACTCATTTCTTTAAAAGACCTCAAAGTCCCTGTGAAAATTTGAAAAACGGGATTTCGTCCGGTAAACGGTCCAATTTAGACCCAAAGCGGCAATATATCGCCAAAATTCTAAGAAAGGCCGTTCTTGAATTATACATACAAGATGGAGTGATAAGACGAGAAATAGGAACTAGAGCCTCCTAAAGGAGGAATGAGAAGCATCCATTACTTGTTTACTCATTTCTTTAAGGAACCCTCAAAGTCTCTGTGAAAATTCGAAAAACGGGTTTTCTTCAAGTAAACGGTCCAATTCAGACCCAAAATAGCAATATATGGGCAAAATTCTAAGAATGAACCGTCATTGAGTAAGACATAAAAGATGGAGTGCTGGGACTATAAATAGGAACTAGAACCTTCTAACGGAGGAATGAGAAGCATATAATACTTGTTTTCTCATTTCTTTAAAGAAACCTCAAATACCCTATTAAAATTCAAAAAACGGGATTTCATCTAGTAAACGATCCAATTCAGACACAAAACGGCAATATATTACCAAAATGCTAAGAATGGACCGTTATTGAGTAAGACATACAAGATGGAGTGCTGAGACTAGAAATAGTACCTAGAGCCTCCTAAAGGAGGAACGAGAAGCATCGATTACTTCATTACTCATTTCTTTGAAGAAACCTCAAAGTCCCTGTGAAAATTCGAAAAACATGATTTTGTCTAGTAAATGGTCCAATTCTGACCCAAAACGGCAATATATGGCCAAAATGCTAAGAACGGACCATTATTGAGTAAAACATACAAGATGGAGTGTTGAGACTAGAAATAGGAACTAGAGCCTCCTAATTGAGGAATGAGAAGTATCCATCACTTGCTTACTTATTTCTTTAAATAAACCTCTAAGTACCTGGGAAAATTCAACAAACAGAATTTCGTCTAGTAAACGATCCAATTCAGACCCAAAACGTTAATATATGGCCAAAATGCTAAGAAAAGCCTGTTATTGAGTTAGACATACAAGATGAAGTGCTGAGACTAGAAATAGGAACTAGAGCCTCCTAAAGGAGGAATGAGAAGCATATGTTATTTGTTTTCTCATTGTCTTAAATAAAGCTCAAAGTCCTTATGAAAATTTAAAAAACGGGATTTCGTCTAGTAAACGTTCCAATTCATCCCAAAACGGCAATATATGGCCCAAATGATAAAACGGATCGTTATTGAGTAAGACATACAAGATGGAGTGCTGAGACTAGAAATAGGAACGAGAGCCTCTTAAAGGAGGAATGAGAAGCATTCATTACTTGTTTACTCATTTCTTAAAAGAAACCTCAAAGTCCATGTGAAAATACGAAAACATGATTTTGTCTAGTAAACGGTCCAATTGAGACCCAAAACGGCAATATTTGGCAAAATGCTAAGAACGAACCGTTATTGAATAAGACATACAAGATGGAGTGTTGAGACTAGAACTAGGAACTCGAGCCTCCTAAAGGAGGAATGAGAAGCATCCATTACTTGTTTACTCATTTCTTTGAGGAAACCTCAAAGTCATTGTGAAAATTCGAAAAACGGGATTTCTTCCGGTAAACGGTCCAATTCAGACCCAAAACGGCAATATATGGCCAAAATGCTAAGAAAGGCCCGTTCTTGTGTTACACATACAAGATGGAGTGATGAGACTAAAAATAGGAACTAGAGCTTCCAAAAAGAGGAAAGAGAAGCATCCATTACTTGTTTACTCATTTCTTCAAAGAACCCTCAATTCCTCTGGGAAAATTAGAAAAACGGGATTTCGTCTGGTAAACAGTTCAATTCAGACCTAAAATAGCAATACATTGGAAAAATGCTAAGAATGTACCGTCATTGAGTAAGACATACAAGATGGAGTGCTGAGACTATAAATAAGAACTAGAGCCTTCTAACGGAGGAATGAGAAGCATATAATACTTGTTTTCTCATTTATTTAAAGAAACCTCAAAAGCCCTATGAAAATTCGAAAAACGTGATTTCATCTAGTAAATGATCCAATTCAGACCCAAAACGGTAATATATGGCCAAAATGCAAAGAATTGACCGTTATTGAGTAAGACATACAAGATGGAGTGCTGAAACTAGAAATAGGAACTAGAGCCTCCTAAAGGAGGAATGTGAAGAATCGATTATTTCGTTACTCATTTCTTTGAAGAAACCTCAAAGTCCCTGAGAAAATTCAAAAAATAGGATTTTGTCTTGTAAATGGTCCAATTCGGATCCAAAACGGCAATATATGGTCAAAATGCTAAGAACGGACTATTATTCATACAAGATGGAGTGTTGAGACTAGAAATAGGAACTAGAGCCTCCTAAATGAGGAATGAGAAGCATTCATTACTTGTTTACTTATATCTTTAAATAAACCTCAAAGTACCTCGGAAAATTCAAAAAACAGAATTTCGTCTAGTAAACGATCCAATTCAGACCCAAAACGGTAATATATGGCCAAAATGCTAAGAAAGGCCTGTAATTCAGTTAGACATACAAGATGAAGTGCTGAGACTAGAAATAGGAACTAGAGTCTCATAAAGGAGGATTGAGAAGCATATGTTATTTGTTTTCTCATTTCCTTAAATAAACCTCAAAGTCCTTATGAAAATTCAAAAACGGGATTTCGTCTAGTAAACGTTCCAATTCATACCCAAAACGGCAATATATGGCCCAAATGCTAAAAACAGATCGTTATTGAGTAATACATACAAGATGGAGTGTTGAGACTAGAAATAGGAACTAGAGCCTCTTAAAGGAGGAATGAGAAGCATTCATTACTTGTTTACTTATTTTTTCGAAGAAACCTCAAAGTCCATGTGAAAATACGAAAAACATGATTTTGTCTAGTAAACGGCCCAATTGAGACCCAAAACGGCAATATATGGCAAAATGCTAAGAACGGACCGTTATTGAGTAAGACATACAAGATGGAGTGTTGAGACTAGAACTAGGAACTAGAGCCTCGTAAAGGAGGAATGAGAAGCATCCATTACTTGTTTACTCATTTCTTTGAAGAAACCTCAAAGTCCTTGTGAAAATTCGAAAAACGGGATTTTGTCCGGTAAACTGTCCAATTCAGACCCAAAACGGCAATATATGGCCAAAATGTTAATAAAGGTCCGTTCTTGAGTTACACATACAAGATGGAGTGATGAGACTATAAATAGGAACTAGAGGCTCCAAAAAGAGGAATGAGAAGCATCCATTACTTGTTTACTCTTTTATTTAAGAAACCCTCAAAGCCTTTGTGAAAATTCGAAAAACGGGATTTCGTCTTGTATACAGTTCAATTCAGATCCAAAATAGCAATATATGGGCAAAACGCTAAGAATGGACCGTCATTGTGTAAGACATACAAGATGAAGTGTTGAGACTCGAAATAGAAACTAGAGCCTCCTAAAGTGGGAATGAGAAGCATCCATTACTTGTTTACTCATTTCATTGAAGAAACCTAAAAGTCATTGTGAAAATTCGAAAATCGGGATTTCGTCCGGTAAACGGTCCAATTCAGACCCAAAACGGTAATATATGGCCAAAATGCTAAGAAAGGCCCGTTCTTGTGTTACACATACAAGATGGAGTAATGAGACTAAAAATAGGAACTAGAGCCCCAAAAAGAGGAAAGAGAAACATCCATTACTTGTTTACTCATTTTGTCAAGGAACCCTCAATGCCTCTGTGAAAATTCGAAAAACGGGATTTCGTCTCTTAAACAGTTCAATTCAAACCTAAAATAGCAATACATGGGAAAAATTCTAAGAATTTACCGTCATTGAATAAGACCTACAAGACGGAGTGCTGATACTAGA
Organism: Eutrema japonicum; assembly: GCA_030161315.1. Lineage (NCBI taxonomy): Eukaryota > Viridiplantae > Streptophyta > Magnoliopsida > Brassicales > Brassicaceae > Eutrema > Eutrema japonicum. The sequence goes on from BSQW01000011.1 coordinate 34,974,084, forward strand.
AATAAGAACTAGAGCCTTCTAATAGAGGAATGAGAAGCATTTGTTACTTGTTTTCTCATTTCTTTAAAGAAACCACAAAGGCCTTATGAAAATTCGAAAAACAGGATTTCCTCTAGTAAACGATCCAATTCAGACCCAAAACGGCAATATATGACAAAAATTCTAAGAACGAACCGTTGTTGAGTAAGACATACAAGATGGAGTGCTTAGACTAGTAATAGGAACTATAACCTCCTAAAGGAGGAATGAGAAGAATATGTTACATGTTTTCTCATTTCTTTAGAGAAACCTCAAAGTCCTTACGAAAATTCGAAAAACGGGATTTCGTCTAGTAAACAGTCTAATTCTGACCCAAAACGGCAATATATGGCCAAAATGCTAAGAACGGACCGTTATTGAGTAAGACATACAAGATGGAGTGCTGAGAGTAGAAATAGGAACTAGAGCCTCCTAAAGGAGGAATTAGAAGCATCCATTACTTGTTTACTCATTTCTTTAAAGAACCCTCAAAGTCTCTGTGAAAATTGAAAAATAGGATTTCGTCTAGTAAATAGTCAGATTCAGACCCAAAATAGCAATATATGGGCAAAATACTAAGAATGGACTATCATTGAGTAAGACATACAAGATGGAGTGTTGGGACTAGAAATAGGAACTAGTGCCTTCTAACGGAGGAATGAGAAGCATCTGTTACTTGTTTTCTCATTTTTTAAAAGAAATCTCAAAGGGCCTATGAAAATTCGAAAAACAGGATTTCGTCTAGTAAACGATCCAATTCAGACACAAAACGGCAATATATGGCCAAAATGCTAAGAACGGATCGTTATTGAGTAAGACATACAAGATGGAGTGCTCAGACTAGAAATAGGAACAAGAGCCTCCTAAAGGTGGAATGAGAAGCATCAATTTCTTCTTTGCTCATTTCTTTGAACAAACCTCAAAGTCCCTGTGAAAATTAGAAAAGTAGAATTTTGTCTAGTAAACGGTCCAATTCAGACCCATAACGGCAATATATGGCCAAAATGCTAAGAACGGACCGTTATTGAGTAAGAAATACAAGATGGAGTGCTGAGACGAGAAATGGGAACTAGAGCCTCCTAAAAGAGGAACGAGAAGCATCCATTACTTGTTTACTCATTTCTTTAAGGAACCCTCAAAGTCTCTGTGAAAATTCGAAAAACGGGATTTCGTCAAGTAAACAGTCCAATTCAGACCCAAAACGGCAATATATCGCCAAAATGCTAAGAAAGGCCCGTTCTTGATTAAACATAAAAGATGGAGTGATGAGACTAGAAATAGGAACTAGAGCCTCCTAAAGGAGGAATGAGAAGCATACATTACTTGTTTACTCATTTCTTTGAAAGACCACAAAGTCCCTGTGAAAATTTGAAAAACGGGATTTCGTCCGGTAAACGGTCCAATTTAGACCTAAAGCGGCAATATATCGCCAAAATGCTAAGAAAGGCCGTTCTTGAATTAGACATACAAGATGGAGTGAGAAGACGAGAAATAGGAACTAGAGCCTCCTAAAGGAGGAATGAGAAGCATCCATAACTTGTTTACTCATTTCTTTAAGGAACCCTCAAAGTCTCTGTGAAAATTCGAAAAACGGGATTTCGTCAAGTAAACAGTCCAATTCAGACCAAAAAAGCCATATATGGGCAAAATGCTAAGAATGAACCGTCATTGAGTAAGACATATAAGATGGAGTGCTGAGACTAGAAATTGGAATTAGAGCCTTCTAACGGAGGAATGAGAAGCATATAATAATTGTTTTCTCATTTCTTTAAAGAAAGCTCAAAGGGCCTATGAAAATTCGAAAAATGGGATTTCACCTAATAAACGATCCAATTCAGACCCAAAACGGCAATATATAACCAAAATGCTAAGTATGGACCATTATTGAGTAAGACATACAAGATGGAGTGCTGAGACTAGAAATAGGAACTAGAGCCTCCTAAAGGAGGAATGAGAAGCATCGATTACTTCATTACTCATTTCGTTGAAGAAACCTCAAAGTCCCTGTGATAATTCAAAAAACAGGATTTTGTCTAGTAAACGGTCCAATTCGGACCCAAAACGGCAATATATGGCCAAAATGTTAAGAACGGACCGTTATTGAGTAAGATATACAAGATGGAGTGTTGAGACTAGAAATAGCAACTAGAGCCTCATAACGGAGGAATGAGAAGCATTCATTACTTGTTTTTCATTTCCTTAAATAAACCTCAAAGTCCCTATGACAATTCAAAAAACGGGATTTCGTCTAGTAAACGGTCCAATTCAGACCCAAAACGGCAATATATTGCCCAAATGCTAAAAACGGACCGTTATTGAGTAAGACATACAAGATGGAGTGCTGAGACTAGAAATAGGAACTAGAGCCTCATAAATGAGGAATGAGAAGAATCAATTACATGTTTACTTATTTCTTTAAATAAACCTCAAAGAGCCTGTGAAAATTAAAAAAAACAGAATTTCTTCTAGTAAACGATCCAATTCAGACCCAAAACGGTAATATATGGCCAAAATGCTAAGAAAGGCATGTTATTGAGTTAGACATACAAGATGGAGTGCTGAGACTAGAAATAGGAACTAGAGCCTCCTAAAGGAGGAATGAGAAGCATATGTTATTTGTTTTCTCATTTCCTTAAATAAACCTCAAAGTCCTTATGAATTTTCAAAAAACGGGATTTCGTCTAGTAAACGGTCTAATTCATACATAAAACCGCAATATATGGCCCAAATGCTAAAAACGGATCGTTATTGAGTAAGACATACAAGATGGAGTGCTGAGACTAGAAATAGGAACTAGAACCTCCTAAAGGAGGAATGAGAAGCATCCATTATTTGTTTACTCATTTCTTTGAAGAAACCTCAAAGTCCATGTGAAAATTAGAAAACAGGATTTCGTCTAGTAAACGGTCCAATTCATACCAAAAACGACAATATAAGGCCAAAATGCTAAGAAAGGCCCGTTCTTGTGTTACACATACAAGATGGAGTGATGAGACTAGAAATAGGACCTAGAGCCTCCAAAAAGAGGAAAGAGAAGCATCCATTACTTGTTTACTCATTTCTTCAAGGAACCCTCAAAGCCTCTGTGAAAATTCGAAAAATGGGATTTCGTCTTGTAAACAGTTCAATTCAGACCCACAATAGTAATATATGGGCAAAATGCTAAGAATGGACCGTCATTGAGTATGACATACAAGATGGAGTGCTGAGACTAGAAATAAGAACTAGAGCCTGCTAATAGAGGAATGAGAAGCATATGTTACTTGTTTTCTCATTTCTTTAAAGAAACCTCAAAGGCCCTATGAAAATTCGAAAAAGGGTTCCCTCTAGTAAACGATCCAATTCAGACCCAAAACGGCAATATATGACCAAAATGCTAAGAACGGATCTTTATTGAGTAAGACATACAAGATGGAGTGTTGAGACTAGAAATAGCAACTAGAGCCTCCTAACGGAGGAATGAGAAGCATTCGTTACTTGTTTTGTCTTTTCCTTAAATAAACCTCAAAATCTCTATGAAAATTCAAAAAACGGGATTTCGTCTAGTAAATGGTCCAATTCATACCAAAACGGCAATATATGGCCCAAATGCTAAAAACAGACCGTTATTGAGTAAGACATACAAGATGGAGTGATGAGACTAGAAATATGAACTAGAGCCTCCAAAATGAGGAATGAGAAGCATCTATTACTTGTTTACTTATTTCTTTAAAAAAACCTCAAAGTCCCTGTGAAATTTCAAAAATCAGGATTTCCTCTAGTAAACGATCCAATTCAGACCCAAAACGGTAACATATGACCAAAATGCTAAGAAAGGCCCGTTATTGAGTTAGACATACAAGATTGAGGGCTCAGACTAGAAATATGAACTAGAGCCTCCTAAAGGAGGAATGAGAAGAATCCATTACTTGTTTACTCATTTCTTTAAGGAACACTCAAAGTCTCTGTGAGAATTCGAAAAACGGGATTTCGTCTAGTAAACAGTCCAATTCAGACCCAAAATAGCAATATATGGGCAAAATGCTAAGAATGGACTGTCATTGAGTAAGACATACAAGATGGAGTGCTGAGATTAGAAATAGGAACTATAGCCTTCTAACGGAGGAATGCGGAGCATCTGTTACTTGTTTTCTCATTTCTTTAAAGAAACCACAAAGTCCCTATGAAAATTCGAAAAACGGGATTTCGTCTAGTAAACGATCCAATTCAGACCCAAAACCGATATATATGACCAAAATGCTAAGAAAAGCCCGTTATTGAGTTAGACATACAAGATTGAGTGCTGAGACTAGAAATAGGAACTAAAGCCTCCTAAAGGAGGAATGAGAAGCATCCATTACTTGTTTACTCATTTCTATAAGGAACACTAAAAGATTATGTGAAAATTCGGAAAACGGGATTTCGTCTAATAAAGAGTCCAATTCAGACCCCAAATAGCAATATATGGGTAAAATGCTAAGAATGGATAAGACATACAAGATGGAGTGCGGAGACTAGAAATAGGAACTAGAGCCTTCTAACGGAGGAGTGAGGACCATCTATTACTTGTTTTCTCATTTCTTAAAAGAAACCTCAAAGTCCATATGAAAGTTCAAAAAACGTGATTTAATCTAGTAAACGATCCAATTCAGACCCAAAATGGTAATATATGACCAAAATGCTAAGAAAGGTCCGTTATTGAGTTAGACATACAAGATGGAGTGCTGAGACTAGAAATAGGAACTAGGGCCTTATAACAGAGGAATGAGAAGCATATGTTACTTGTTTTCTCATTTCTTTAAAGAAACCTCAAAGTCCCTATGAAAATTCGAAAAACTGGATTTCGTTTAGATATTGAAGATTTCATAAAATTTAGTGTTTAATAGGCATTAATGTTACATACTAATATGAAAAAACTTTAAAACTAAACAAAACAAGTTTTTCCGGATTTCGTAACATTCGAGCGATGAACGATTTAAAGCTTTCATAAAAACACATAGAACATATAAGAACACTTCACAATGTTTGATTCTTAAAAAAATTTCACATATAATTATTAAAGTATGTTGAATAATGTTGTGAGTGGTATGTAATTATTAAAGTGTGTTGAATAAGTTGTGAGTGAGTGTAATGAGTGTGTTGAATAAGTGGTGTAAGAATGAGAGTGTAGAATAAGTTGTAAAATATCTTATGGAATATTCCATGGGATATTCTTTAGGACTTGTACTATAAATAAGGGAGTTTGGGTAAAGCATAAATTGGGTATAGTGTAAAGATAACAAATGGCATTTGGGCTTGGTGTTTGGGCTGGTTTTGTAAGGATTGTAATTGGGCTTTGAGGGATTTTAGTTCTAACTCCTTTTGGTATATGAGGGGGGAGGTCATGGAAACAGTAGTCGCCAGGTGGAGGAGTTCGTGGTGGAGAGAGGATATCATTTTGTTTATCTCTTTAATGGAAAGGTCCGAAATTGATACATTTTTGTCAATTTGGCTCAAGAGATGGTTCTGGACCATAGAATTTTTCGACTGCCAGTTCAGAGTTGCCTCTGCTGCACTGATCTATTTTATTGATCCATCTGGATTCTTAATGTCCTGGTTTCTGATCTTCCATGAGTGTTTTATGTTGTCTTCTTCGAATTCTCTTGTTAGAAATGTTGGTTCTTAAGAGGACGAAGGACCAAATATATAACATGTTCGAACATATTCTTGATCAGGAGTTGTCGGTGTTGATCTATTTGAATACATGACATAGTATTCAAAATTCCTTCCATTTGGTTCTCCGAGGATGCCGACTTGTGGATATCCAGATTCGTATCGTTCTCTGAGTATTTGTTGCGATGTTTTCTTTTTCCTCCTCTTTTGACTTGGAGTTTGGTATTCATCTGAGCTGTCCTTTAAGCATACATGACAATCACAGACATCAAAGAACTTATGACCCGTCTCATCCGAGAATGCATATATAGGATCCGTCCGGTAAACGGTCCAATTCAGACCCAAAACGGCAATATATGGCCAAAATGCTAAGAAAGGCCCGTTCTTGTGTTACACATACAAGATGGAGTGATGAGACTAGAAATAGGAATTAGAGCCTCCTAAAGGAGGAATGAGAAGCATCCATTACTTGTTTACTCATTTCTTTAAAGAACCCTCAAAGTCTCTGTGAAAATTCGAAAAACTGGATTTCTTCTAGTAAATAGTCCAATTCGGACCCAAAATAGCAATATATGGCGAAAATACTAAGAATGGACCGTCATTGATTAAGACCTACAAGATGGAGTGTTGGGACTAGAAATAGGAACTAGAGCCTTCTAAAGGAGGAATGAGAAGCATCAATTACTTCTTTGCTCATTTCTTTGAAGAAACCTCAAATTTCCTATGAAAATTAGAAAAATAGAATTTTGTCTAGTAAACGGTCCAATTCAGACCCAAAACGGCAATATGGCCATAATGCTAAGAACGGACCGTTATTGAGTAAGACATACAAGATGGAGTGTTGAGACAAGAAATAAGAACTAGAGCCTCCTAAAGGAGGAATGAGAATCATCCATTATTTGTTTACTCATTTCTTTGAAAAACCTCAAAGTCCATGTGAAAATTCAAAAAACAGGATTTCGTCCGGTAAACGGTCCAATTTAGACTCAAAACGGCAATATATCGCCAAAATGCTAAGAAAGGCCCGTTCTTGAAGTAGACATACAAGATGGAGTGATGAGACTAGAAATAGGAACTAGAGCCTTCTAAAGGAGGAATGAGAAGCATCCATTACTTGTTTACTCATTTCTTTAAGGAACCCTCAAAGTCTCTGTGAAAATTAGAAAAACGGGATATCGTCAAGTAAACAGTCCAATTCAGACCCAAAATAGCAATATATGGGCAAAATGCTAAGAATGTACCGTCATTGAGTAAGACATACAAGATGGAGTGTTGAGACTATAAATAAGAACTAGAGCCTTCTAACGGAGGAATGAGTAGCATATAATACTTGTTTTCTCATTTCTTTAAAGAAACCTCAAATGCCCTATGAAAATTCGAAAACGTGATTTCATCTAGTAAATGATCCAATTCAGACCCAAAACGGTAATATATGGCCAAAATGCAAAGAATTGACCGTTATTGAGTAAGACATACAAGATGGAGTGCTGAGACTAGAAATAGGAACTAGAGCCTCCTAAATGAGGAATGTGAAGTATCCATTACTTGTTTACTTATTTCTTTAAATAAACCTCAAAGTACCAGGGAAAATTCAAAAAATGGAATTTCGTCTAGTAAACGATCCAATTCAGACCCAAAACGGTAATATATGGCCAAAATGCTAAGAAAGGCATGTTATTGAGTTAGACATACAAGATGAAGTGCTGAGACTAGAAATAGGAACTAGAGCCTCCTAAAGGAGGAATGAGAAGTATATGTTATTTATTTTCTCATTTCCTTAAATAAACCTCAAAGTCCTTATGAAAATTCAAAAACGGGATTTCGTCTAGTAAACGTTCCAATTCATACCCAAAACGGCAATATATGGCCCAAATGCTAAAAACAGATCGTTATTGAGTAATACATACAAGATGGAGTGTTGAGACTAGAAATAGGAACTAGAGCCTCTTAAAGGAAGAATGAGAAGCATTCATTGCTTGTTTACTCATTTCTTCGAAGAAACCTCAAAGTCGATGTGAAAATACGAAAAACATGAGTTTGTCTAGTAAACGGTCCAATTGAGACCCAAAACGGCAATATATGGCAAAATGCTAAGAATGGACCGTTATTGAGTAAGACATACAAGATAGAGTGTTGAGACTAGAACTAGGAACTAGAGCCTCCTAAAGGAGGAATGAGAAGCATCCATTACTTGTTTACTCATTTCTTTGAAGAAACCTCAAAGTCCTTGTGAAAATTCGAAAAACGGGATTTCTTCAGGTAAACTGTCCAATTCAGACCCAAAACGGCAATATATGGCCAAAATGTTAAGAAAGGTCCGTTCTTGAGTTACACATACAAGATGTAGTGATGAGACTATAAATAGGAACTAGAGGCCCCAAAAAGAGGAATGAGAAGCATCCATTACTTGTTTACTCATTTCTTTAAGGAACCCTCAAATCCTCCGTGAAAATTAGAAAAACGGGATTTTGTCTTGTATACATTTCAATTAAGATCCATAATAGCAATATATGGGCAAAATGCTAAGACTGGACCGTCATTGAGTGAGACATACAAGATGGAGTGCCGAGACTAGAAATAAAAACTAGAGCTTGCTAATAGAGGAATGAGAAGCATATGTTACTTGTTTTCTCATTTCTTTAAAGAAACCTCAAAGGCCCTATGAAAATTCGAAAAACATGATTTCCTCTAGTAAACGATCCAATTCAGACCCAAAACGGCAATATATGACAAAAATACTAAGAACGGACCATTATTGAGTAAGACATAAAAGATGGAGTGCTGAGACTAGAAATGGGAACTAGAACCTCCTAAAAGAGGAATGGGAATCATATGTTACTTGTTTTCTCATTTCTTTAAAGAAACCTCAAAGTCCTTATGAGTATTCGAAAAACGAGATTTCGTCTAGTAATAAGTCCAATTCAGACCCAAAACGGCAATATATGGCCAAAATGCTAAGAACAGACCGTTGAGAAGCATCCATTACTTGTTTACTAATTTCTTTAAGGAACCCTCAAAGCCTCTGTGAAAATCCAAAAAATGGGATTTCGTCTTGTAAACAGTTCAATTCAGAACCACAATAGCAATATATGGGTAAAATGCTAAAAATGGACCGTCATTGAGTAAGACATACAAGATGGAGTGCTGAGACTAGAAATAAGAACTAGAGCCTGCTAATAGAGGAATGAGAAGCATATGTTACTTGTTTTCTCATTTCTTTAAAGAAACCTCAAAGGCCCTATAAAAATTCGAAAAACAGGATTTCCTCTAGTAAACGATCCAATTCAGACCCAAAACGGCAATATATGACCAAAATGCTAAGAACGGATCTTTATTGAGTAAGACATACAAGATGGAGTGTTGAGACTAGAAATAGCAACTAGAGCCTCCTAACGGAGGAATGAGAAGCATTCGTTACTTGTTTTATCTTTTCCTTAAATAAACCTCAAAGTCTCTATGAAAATTCAAAAAACGTGATTTCGTCTAGTAAACGGTCCAATTCATACCCAAAACGGCAATATATGGTCCAAATGCTAAAAACAGACCGGTATTGAGTAAGACATACAAGATGGAGTGCTGAGATTAGAAATAGGAACTAGAGCCTCCTAAAGGAGGAATGAGAAGCATCAATTACTTCTTTGCTCATTTCTTTGAAGAAACCTCAAAGTCCCTGTGAAAATTATAAAAATAGAATTTTGTCTAGTAAACGGTTCAATTCAGACCCAAAACAACAATATATGGCCAAAATGCTAAGAATGAACCGTTATTAAGTAAGACATACAATATGGAGTGCTGAGACTAGAAATAGCAACTAGAGCCTCCTAACGTAGGTATGAGAAGCATTTGTTACTTGTTTTCTATTTACTTAAATAAACCCCAAAGTCCCTATGACAATTCAAAAAACGGGATTTCGTCTAGTAAACGGTCCAATTCAGACCCAAAACGGCAATATGGCCAAAATGCTAAGAACAGACCGTTATTGAGTAAGACATACAAGATGGAGTGTTGAGACAAGAAATAGGAACTAGAGCCTCCTAAAGGAGGAATGAGAACCATCCATTACTTGTTTACTCATTTCCTTGAAAAACATCAAAGTCCCTGTGAAAATTCGAAAAACGGGATTTCGTCAGGTAAACAGTCCAATTTAAACCCTAAACGGCAATATATCGCCAAAATGCTAAGAAAGTCCCGTTATTGAGTTAGACATACAAGATGGAGTGATGAGACTAGAAATAGGAACTAGAGCCTCCTAAAGGAGGAATGAGAAGCATCCATTACTTGTTTACTCATTTCTTTAAGGAACCCTCAAAGTCTCTGTGAAAATTCGAAAAATGGGATTTTGTCAAGTACACAGTCCAATTCAGATCCAAAATAGCAATATATGGCCAAAATGCTAAGAATGGACCGTCATTGAGTAAGACATACAAGATGGAGTGCTGAGACTAGAAATAGGAACTAGAGCCTTCTAACGGAGGAATGAGAAGCATATAATACTTGTTTTCTCAGTTATTTGAAGAAACCTCAATGGCACTATGAAAATTCAAAAAATGGGATTTTGTCAAGTAAACGGTCCAATTCGGACCCAAAACGGCAATATATGGCCAAAATGCTAAAAACGGACCGTTATTGAGTTAGATATACAAGAAGGAGTGCTGGACTAGAAATAGCAACTAGAGCCTTATAACGGAGGAATGAGAAGCATTCGTTACTTGTTTTCTCATTTCCTTAAATAAACCTCAAAGTCCCTATGACAATTCAAAAAACGGGATTTCGTCTAGTACCTGGTCCAATTCAGACCCAAAACGGCAATATATGGCCCAAATGCTAAAAACGGACCGTTATTGAGTAAGACATACAAGATGGAGTGCTCAGACTAGAAATAGGAACAAGAGTCTCCTAAATGAGGAATGAGAAGCATCAATTACTTGTTTACTTATTTCTTTAAATAAACCTCAAAGTGCCTCTGAAAATTCAAAAAATAGAATTTCGTCTAGTAAACGATCCAATTAAGACCCAAAACGATAATATATGGCCAAAATGCTAAGAGAGGCATGTTATTGAGTTAGCCATACACGGTGAAGTGCTGAGACTAGAATGAGAAGCATATGTTATTTGTTTTCTCATTTCCTTAAATAAACCTCAAAGTCCTTATGAAAATTCAAAAAACGGGATTTCATCTAGTAAAGGGTCCAATTCATACCTAAAACAGCAATATATGGCCCAAATGCAAAAAACGGATAGTTATTGAGTAACACATACAAGATGGAGTGCTGCGACTAGAAATAGGAACTAGAGCCTCTTAAAGGAGGAATGAGAAGCATTCATTACTTGTTTACTCACGTTTTCGAAGAAACCTCAAAGTCCATGTGAAAATACGAAAAACAGGATTTTGTCTAGTAAATGGTCCAATTGAGACCCAAAACGGCAATATATGGCAAAATGCTAAGAACGGACCGTTATTGAGTAAGACATACAAGATGGAGTATTGAGACTAGAAATAGGAACTAGAACCTCCTAAAGGAGGAATGAGAAGCATCCATTACTTGTTTACTCATTTCTTTGAAGAAACCTCAAAGTCCTTGTGAAAATTCGAAAAACGGGATTTCGTCCGGTAAACGGTCCAATTCAGACCCAAAACGGCAATATATGGCCAAAATGCTAAGAAAGGCCCATTCTTGTGTTACACATACAAGATGGAGTGATGTGACTAGAAATAGGAATTAGAGCCTCCTAAAGGAGGAATGAGAAGCATCCATTACTTGTTTACTCATTTCTTTAAGGAACCCTAAAAGTCTCTGTGAAAATTAGAAAAACGGGATATCGTCAAGTAAACAGTCCAATTCAGACCCAAAATAGCAATATATGGGCAAAATGCTAAGAATGTACCGTCATTGAGTAAGACATACAAGATGGAGTGCCGAGACAAGAAATAAGAACTAGAGCCTTCTAACGGAGGAATGAGTAGCATATAATACTTGTTTTCTCAGTTCTTTAAAGAAACCTCAAAGGCCCTATGAAAATTCGAAAACGTGATTTCATCTAGTAAATGTTCCAATTCAGACCCAAAACGGTAATATATGGCCAAAATGCAAAGAATTGACCGTTATTGAGTAAGACATACAAGATGGAGTGCTGAGACTAGAAATAGGAACTAGAGCCTCCTAAATGAGGAATGAGAATCATCCATTATTTGTTTACTCATTTCTTTGAAAAATCTCAAAGTCCATGTGAAAATTCAAAAAACGGGATTTCGTCCGGTAAACGGTCCAATTTAGACCCAAAACGGCAATATATCGCCAAAATGATAAGAAAGGCCCGTTCTTGAAGTAGACATACAAGATGGAGTGATGAGACTAGAAATAGGAACTAGAGCCTCCTAAAGGAGGAATGAGAAGCATCCATTACTTGTTTACTCATTTCTTTAAGGAACCCTCAAAGTCTCTGTGAAAATTAGAAAAACGGGATATCGTCAAGTAAACAGTCCAATTCAGACCCAAAATAGCAATATATGGGCAAAATGCTAAGAATGTACCGTCATTGAGTAAGACATACAAGATGGAGTGCCGAGACAAGAAATAAGAACTAGAGCCTTTTAACGGAGGAATAAGTAGCATATAATACTTGTTTTCTCATTTCTTTAAAGAAACCTCAAAGGCCCTATGAAAATTCGAAAACGTGATTTCTTCTAGTAAATGTTCCAATTCAGACCCAAAACGGTAATATATGGCCAAAATGCAAAGAATTGACCGTTATTGAGTAAGACATACAAGATGGAGTGCTGAGACTAGAAATAGGAACTAGAGCCTCCTAAATGAGGAATGAGAAGTATCCATTACTTGTTTACTTATTTCTTTAAATAAACCTCAAAGTACCTGGGAAAATTCAAAAAACGGAATTTCGTCTTGTAAACGATCCAATTCAGACCTAAAACGGTAATATATGGCCAAAATGCTAAGAAAGGCTTGTTATTGAGTTAGACATACAAGATGAAGTGCTGAGACTAGAAATAGGAACTAGAGCCTCCTAAAGGAGAAATGAGAAGTATATGTTATTTGTTTTCTCATTTCCTTAAATAAACCTCAAAGTCCTTATGAAAATTCAAAAACGGGATTTCGTCTAGTAAACGTTCCAATTCATACCCAAAACGGTAATATATGGCCCAAATTCTAAAAACAGATCGTTATTGAGTAATACATACAAGATGGAGTGTTGAGACTAGAAATAGGAACTAGACCCTCTTAAAGGAGGAATGAGAAGCATTCATTACTGTATTACTCATTTCTTTGAAGAAACCTCAAAGTCCATGTGAAAATACGAAAAACATGATTTTGTCTAGAAAACGGTCCAATTGAGACCCAAAACGGCAATATATGGCAAAATGCTCAGAACGGACCGTTATTGAGTAAGACATACAAGATGGAGTGTTGAGACTAGAACTAGAAACTAGAGCCTCGTAAAGGAGGAATGAGAAGCATCCATTACTTGTTTACTCATTTCTTTGAAGAAACCTCAAAGTCCTTGCGAAAATTCAAAAAACGGGATTTCGTCCGATAAACTGTCCAATTCAGACCCAAAACGGCAATATATGGCCAAAATGTTAAGAAAGGTCCGTTCTTGAGTTACACATACAAGATGGAGTGATGAGACTATAAATAAGATCTAGAGGCCCCAAAAAGAGGAATGAGAAGCATCCATTACTTGTTTACTCATTTCTTTAAGGAACCCTCAAATCCTCCGTGAAAATTCGAAAAATGGGATTTTGTCTTGTATATAGTTCAATTCAGATCCATAATAGCAATATATGGGCAAAATGCTAAGACTGGACCGTCATTGAGTGAGACATACAAGATGGAGTGCCGAGACTAGAAATAAAAAACTAGAGCCTGCTAATAGAGGAATGAGAAGCATATGTTACTTGTTTTCTAATTTCTTTAAAGAAACCTCAGAGGCCCTATGAAAATTCAAAAAACATGATTTCCTCTAGTAAACGATCCAATTCAGACCAAAAACGGCAATATATGACAAAAATACTATGAACGGACCGTTATTGAGTAAGACATAAAAGATGGAGTGCTGAGACTAGAAATAGGAACTAGAACCTCCTAAAGGAGGAATGAGAACATATGTTACTTGTTTTCTCATTTCTTTAAAGAAACCTCAAAGTCCTTATGAGTATTCGAAAAACGAGATTTCGTCTAGTAATCAGTCCAATTCAGACCCAAAACGGCAATATATGGCCAAAATGCTAAGAATGGACCATTGAGAAGCATCCATTACTTGTTTACTCATTTCTTTAAGGAACCCTCAAAGCCACTGTGAAAATTTGAAAAATGGGATTTCGTCTTGTAAACAGTTCAATTCAGACCCAAAATAGCAATATATGGGCAAAATGCTAAGAATGGACCGTCATTGAGTAAGACATACAAGATGGAGTGCTGAGACTAGAAATAAGAACTAGAGCCTGCTAATAGAGGAATGAGAAGCATATGTTACTTGTTTTCTCATTTCTTTAAAGAAACCTCAATGGCCCTATGAAAATTCGAAAAACAGGATTTCCTCTAGTAAACGATCCAATTCAGACCCAAAACGGCAATATATGACCAAAATGCTAAGAACGGATCTTTATTGAGTAAGACATACAATATGGAGTGTTGAGACTAGAAATAGCAACTAGAGCCTCCTAACGGAGGAATGAGAAGCATTCGTTACTTGTTTTGTCTTTTCCTTAAATAAACCTCAAAGTCTCTATGAAAATTCAAAAAGCGGGATTTCGTCTAGTAAACGGTCCAATTCATACCCAAAACGGCAATATATGGCCTAAATGCTAAAAATAGACCGGTATTGAGTAAGACATACAAGATGGAGTGATGAGACTAGAAATATGAACTAGAGCCTCCTAAATGAGGAATGAGAAGCATCTATTACTTGTTTACTTATTTCTTTAAAAAAACCTCAAAGTCCCTGTGAAATTTCAAAAAACAGGATTTCTTCTAGTAAACGATCCAATTCAGACCCAAAACTGTAATATATGACCAAAATGCTAAGAAAGGCCCGTTATTGAGTTAGACATACAAGATTGAGGGCTCAGACTAGAAATATGAACTAGAGCCTCCTATAGGAGGAATGAGAAGAATCCATTACTTGTTTACTCATTTCTTTAAGGAACACTCAAAGTCTCTGTGAGAATTCGAAAAACGGGATTTCGTCTAGTAAACAGTCCAATTCAGACCCAAAATAGCAATATATGGGCAAAATGCTAAGAATGGACTGTCATTGAGTAAGACATACAAGATGGAGAGCTGAGATTAAAAATAGGAACTATAGCCTTCTAACGGGGGAATGCGGTGCATCTGTTACTTGTTTTCTCATTTCTTTAAAGAAACCTCAAAGTCCCTATGAAAATTCGAAAAACGGGATTTCGTCTAGTAAACGATCCAATTCAGACCGAAAACGGATATATATGACCAAAATGCTAAGAAAATCCCGTTATTGAGTTAGACATACAAGATGGAGTGCTGAGACTAGAAATAGGAACTAAAGCCTCCTAAAGGAGGAATAAGAAGCATCCATTACTTGTTTACTCATTTCTATAAGGAACCCTAAAAGAGTCTGTGAAAATTCGGAAAACGGGATTTCGTCTAATAAAGAGTCCAATTCAGACCCCAAATAGCAATATATGGGTAAAATGCTAAGAATGGATCGTCATTGAGTAAGACATACAAGATGGAGTGCTGAGACTAGAAATAGGAACTAGAGCCTTCTAACGGAGGAGTGAGGACCATCTGTTACTTGTTTTCTCATTTCTTAAAAGAAACCTAAAAGTCCATATGAAAGTTCAAAAAACGTGATTTCATCTAGTAAATGATCCAATTCAGACCCAAAACGGTAATATATGACCAAAATGCTAAGAAAGGCCCGTTATTGAGTTAGACATACAAGATGGAGTGCTGAGACTAGAAATAGGAACTAGGGCCTTATAACGGAGGAATGAGAAGCATATGTTACTTGTTTTCTCATTTCTTTAAAGAAACCTCAAAGTCCCTATGAAAATTTGAAAAACTGGATTTCGTTTAGATATTGAAGATTTTATAAAATTTAGTGTTTAATAGGCATTAATGTTACATACTAATATGAAAAACTTTAAAACTAAACAAAACAAGTTTTTCCGGATTTCGTAACATTCGAGCGATGAACGATTTAAAGCTTTCATAAAAACACATAGAACATATAAGATCACTTCACAATGTTTGATTCTTAAAAAATTTCACATATAATTATTAAAGTATGTTGAATAATGTTGTGAGTGGTGTGTAATTATTAAAGTGTGTTGAATAAGTTGTGAGTGAGTGTAATGAGTGTGTTGAATAAGTGGTGTAAGAATGAGAGTGTAGAATAAGTTGTAAAATATCTTATGGAATATTCCATGGGATATTCTTTAGGACTTGTACTATAAATAAGGGAGTTTGGGTAAAGCATAAATTGGGTATGGTGTAAAGATAACAAATGGCATTTGGGCTTGGTGTTTGGGCTGGTTTTGTAAGGATTGTAATTGGGCTTTGAGGGATTTTAGTTCTAACTCCTTTTGGTATATGAGGGGGGAGGTCATGGAAACAGTAGTCGCCAGGTGGAGGAGTTCGTGGTGGAGAGAGGATATCATTTTGTTTATCTCTTTAATGGAAAGGTCCTAAATTGATACATTTTTGTCAATTTGGCTCAAGAGATGGTTCTGGACCATAGAATTTTTCGACTGCCAGTTCAGAGTTGCCTCTGCTGCACTGATCTATTTTATCGATCCATCTGGATTTTTGATGTCTGGGTTTCTGATCTTCCATGAGTGCTTTATGTTGTCTTCTTCGAATTCTCTTGTTAGAAATGTTGGTTCTTAAGAGGACGAAGGACCAAATATATAACATGTTCGAACATATTCTTGATCAGGAGTTGTCGGTGTTGATCTGTTTGAATACATGACATAGTATTCAAAATTCCTTCCATTTGGTTCTCCGATGATGCCGACTTGTGGATCTCCAAATTCGTATCGTTCTTTGAGTATTTGTTGCGATGTTTTCTTTTTCCTCCTCTTTTGACTTGGAGTTTGGTATTCATCTGAGCTGTCCTTTAAGCATACATGACAATCACAGACATCAAAGAACTTATGACCCGTCTCATCCGAGAATGCATATATAGTATCTCCAAGCGAATCAAAAGATACGATTGGGACACCAGGCAAGTATGCTTGTTGTTTTATGGGCTGTGTTTCTTCGACTCGAGAGATCATGTTGATCTGAGTACAAGAAGCTGAAGGTCGTGACTTTTCACCCTCTTGTTGTTTGAACGATATCTCAATAGTGCTGTCTTTTTTCATGTGGATGGAAGAGTCAACAGACTGTATTGGCACACTGCTTTCGTGGAGCTTCTCGTAATTTGTTACCCATGATTCTGGGAGTAGCTTGACTAGCTCATCTCTAGGAATATGTCTGGGAATATGGATGCATGATGGGTTATGTTGTGATTCTAGTTGGATGAGCAGTGCATCTCATGTGTCTAGTGGGAAACTTATGTCCATGGCATGATTTTGGACCCTGTACGCGATCTGGTAGTGGAGCGTTGCTGCATATGTATTCCCAATTTGTGGAGCGCCTGTGATTTGTAGTTGGATTTGCATGTTTTGGTAGATCTGAGGATCTTCAAGCGCTATGTTGAAATTTGGGTAGAGTGTGACAAATACCGTGCCCGCATTTAAGGTTGCCTGGATAGTTGCTATGCAAGCATGCTGGTACTCTCTGTATCTGGAGTCGAGTAGAGCGACTCTCGCTACTACATGTGGACCTTTTCTTCCATGAAGGGTTAGCGCCAGGCATATTGCTCCATAGTGAAGGTGGGTATAGCCATGAGTTCTCCATTGATGAATCATCCCCTCGTTAAAGCGGATAGGGATCATCTGCTCAGTTTCCATTGCTGGAACTAAGTGTTGCTCCAGTTGTGAGACTAGGACGAGTTCTCTTGCAGCATGTTTGCTGGGACCAAACACATGTTTAATGGCTCTCGGGAAAGTGGAGGTTGGTTTTGTGAAGGCTTTATATGGGTTGAGTAAAGGTAACTGGGTAACATAGACTTTGCTGTCTTCACTTACATATTCTATTTCATAGAGGTAGTCTATTTTACTAGCGTTTGATTTTCTGAAAGAAGGTGAGTTTATCAAAGAAGAAGATGTACTTTCCATAGTGTGTAATGAGACCAGATGCCAAGACAAAAGGCATTATTTCCTATCTATCCTTTGGAGTAATATTGGACCATGAGTTGTTTCTTTTTATATGTGGTGCTAAGAATATAGAGAGAAAATACGTGAGGTGTTTCTGCTACATAACTGAGGCAATACTTTCTTTGTTTGGAGCCTCAAGGTACTTCGAGCATTACAACCTCATGGATTTTTCTATATATTCTTCTTTTCTTAGCTTAGTTAGATTTCTAGTGTGGAAGATCCACTAGGTGGCAACCACATAGCATACTTTCCATAATACCAATTTATGCTCCACCTTATATGGTACAAACACAACCTCTCTCTTTCTCTCATGACCCAAGCCATTTCGGTTCATCCTCCTTTTTATCCACAAGAGTCAAAGAACAACTGGTCACACAAAAACACCCACACATTTCCTTAGAGAGAGAAACTCCAAAGGTATCCATACCAGACACCTCAGAGACAACTTCAACTGAGAAGAATAAAGCACAGTTCATGGTGGAATACACCAACAACCCAATTTTTGCTTTCCTCGAGAAAGTAGCAAAGCAAGAAAAGTTTCCCAAGCAACAACGTATGGCGATGCTTGAAATACAACAAGATAGTTCAGATGAGGATGTCCTAATTCCAAACTTCATGATGGCGGAACCTACGGTAGAAGAAGAAATGGAAAGCGACGGAGGAAATGTATCTGAAGATGGACGAGAACCTGTAAGACATCATCCTCCACCGGAATTAAATCCAAGAAACCATGCTGAACCGCAAGGCGGCTTCTCCTTCAACAATATCCCCCCGTCAAAATGGAGGGACAAAATCTACGAAATGCATGCATGGCTTACGGAGCAACTGCTCAACCCAGGAGCTACCCTTCCTGCAGTGATAGACAAATTAGTCTCCAAATTCCATGGACGCCTCATACAATGGTGGATTAGTCTTGGCGAGTACCGACAGCTACAAATACGCCAGTCTCCGACAGTCGACCCTTTGATTGGACATATCCACAATGAATTTCTTGGCACATGGGATCACTATATAGTCCAAGCAAGAGAGGAGTACCTTAGCATGAGATGCTGCTCTTTCAAAAGAAAAGATATGGAAAAACACTATGAAAGGATGTCGAAAAGATTATATGCCTTAAATGGGATAGACGACGTCAACCTCAAGCAGGCATACTTAAACTCTCTTCCAGAACCACTTGGAAATGAGACTTCGCGGATATTATCCCTCAAAAACATGGCTCTTCATCAAGCATCATTTGGAGAAATATACCAGATATCTCTCGCAGCTCTTGAAAAATTATGCAATCACCAGAAGTTCTTCAAACAACTGCAAGAACAAGGAAAGCTCCTCAGAAAAGCATGTGATCGTCCTGAACTCTCCATCAAATGCAAAGAAAAGAAGTGTGGATGCTCCACAAGTTATAAAAAGGAGAAAAAGTTTAGAAGCAAATGGCAGAAGAAATATCCTCAGTTATCCAGCAGAAAGAAGTGGAAGTTCTTTAGGAGAAAGAACCAAAGAGATTTCAAGAAATCATACAGGTGATAAGTCTGTAAGAAAAAAGTACACTACGCAAAGCAGTGTGATATTCCCATATTTTGCATCTCTTAGCATGCATTCTTGTTATTGTTTTGTGTCTCATGCATTTGTCTTGCATAGTTTGTATGGCATTTAGGTCTATAATTTAGAGTAATAGATGTTTGCACTAGGTTTTAGTGAGTCTAGCATGCATATGGAGTGTTTTTAGGTGATTTGGAGACAATTGATGATATTTGGAGAAATGGGCCAAAGTAGAATGCAAAGTCCATCCGATATGCTCGAAATATGTGGCTGAACGAAGGTTCCCAGATCTGATTCAGCTTCAATGGTCCTCATGAAAGTTGTAGCCAATTGAGTTATATGACTACAGGAGGTGGTTTGAGGTCATTCGGAGCGGTGGTTCGAAAGTTACATCAGATCTAGCGAGGACGTGTCTGTCTGGCTCCCGAAGGAGTCATGCTCAGAGGTTTGCACCGACCATTTGCACCGATCCAGGACCGGTGGGTGAAAACTCCCAGAATCAGAAAAAATCCATATTAGGCCGGGTCAATACCCGGTTTGTTCCGGGTTGACCCGGTCCGCCCCCCCCTTTTCCTATAAAAGACCCTAGACCTAATTTTCTTAGGGATATCCTATTTTCTAAGGTAAAGAACCCCTTTTTGGGTGATTTGCTAAGTTTTTGTAAGAGATCTTGGTTTATTTATGCAATCTAAGTTTATTTAATCTTGTTTTGATCTTACTTTCCTTAATCTTGGATCTCCCTAATCACATAATCATGGGATCATCAATTTCCCTTATGAGATTTGAGGGTTCTATGATGATTAGTGAGTAGTTTGCTTTAGGGCTCATGGGTGAGGTATATTATGTGTCTTCTTGATTGGTTAGGGATGTTTAGGACCTAGATCATCTTCTCCCTCTCTTATCTATGACTCTTAATGCTAGATTAAGCTTGGAAAAGCTAGTTTAGACTTTAGGGTATTTCATGCACATAAGGTGTTTGATGAAATGCCCATACATGTTAAATAAGAGATTTTACTTATTTAGCCTAAGGAATTAGATGCCTAAAGAGTATTATGGCCATTGGAATTAGATATTCATGCTTGTTAATTAGTTTTTCACAAATGGAAGTTTGTTCTTGAATTGCTAATTAACAAAGTGATTAAGACCATGGAAGTGGGTTAATCTTGTTTTGACATTCTAAGCCTAGGGAGAAATGCTTGTTTGTGTTATTTAACATCCTTGATCAATCAATGAATTCACTAAGTATATAACCTCACTCTAGAGCCTGCTTTCATTAATTTGTTAATCTCATTTAGTGCTTGTTTAGTGTTGTTACTTGTTTGCTTTGTTTTAATTTAAATCATTAGGTTGTTAGATTAAAACCAATCTTGTTGCTTATCTTAAATAGTTCTATGTATTCTTGGTGTTTTGGAACTTAACCCATTGGATTCGATACCTCTTATACTACTTAGTATCTAGAGTAATTGATATCTAGAAAGACCAAAAAAGTCTACTATCAATTTGGCGCCCTTGCCAATTGGGTTTAGCTTTCAACATTGAGATTTTAGATCTTTTTGAGATTAAGCCTTCTTCTTTTCTTTTGTTTACTAATCTCTTTTTCAAGCTCTCTCTTGTAGGTGCATGAACTTGCGTTCTAAAAGCAACACCAACCTTGTTGAGCCAAGAGACGACATCCACCTTCCACAACGTGGTCTTGGAGCAGGAAGAGAGAGAGAGAGAATGAATTATACACATTGCTAGGCTTGGTATGGAGAACATGCAAGAACACCAAGCTCAAGAGCATGGTCATGGTTGTTGGGCCCAAATTCCACACTCAAAGTCCAACCTGATTAAGTAGGCCTAGAATCAAGTCCAGCTCACTGTAAAGCCTCGTAGAGCAAGCCCGCGAGCTGGAAAGGAACCGAGTACGCAGAAAAGGGGGAGATCGTCTGGTGAAGTACTCGCAGCTAGCAAGTCAAACACATTAATCCAAAACCCTAGGTTCAAGCTCGATAATCAATTCCTAGATTGTACAATTAAGTCTGAATTAAATTGCGTATATTTAGGACTAAGCGGTTACATTCCTGAAAGGTGTGTATAAGTTTAGAAGATCGACCATAATGTAAGATCATCAAATTCTTGGCAAACATAAAAATAAACAACTTTTTTTCTCTAATCTTCTAAAGCTATTTTCAAAGAACATTCAACTTGCAAGCTGAGAATTGAGGTTGTGAGATTCTGCTCTCACAATTTGGCGCCGTCTGTGGGGAGGAGCAAAACAATTTCCTCCTTGTAACCTACGAAATCAATCATCCAAACGAAGAAGATGTCAGAAACCACATGATTAACAGTCACGACTTCATCAAGAGATATGAACACCCCCGTTCCACCATCCCAGCCTGATATCACCGCTCCGTCGGGCTCAGATGGGACAACAAACGTTCCCATAACCGGCTCAAAAGCGAATGTGATGGCTGGGACCAACGAAACTGTTGATCGTTCGGGAAATACAGTCTTAAACCAGCAAGCTCCGGATCAAATAGCTGAGATCCGGAATTTGATATATAGTCTCATCCAACAGAATCGCGCAATGGTTGCTCGCCAAGACGACCTTGAAAGAGCGACTCGGGCAGGAGAAATCGGATGATCTTTTCTCCAACCTGGAACGCAAACCTCGTTTGCACCAGAGCAAGGAGGACTAACACCTCCACCGATAACGAGGTTAAACTTTTCCGGTATTGATGCCTCGACCAACAGAATGGTTGGCTCAGCCACCACCTCGCGGTTCAGCTCATTAATATCGAACCCCATATTTACTCCTTCTACGATCCAGATCGCGGAAGGAAGGATTCCCCCAACTGAAGCTCGAGACAATCCCGAGATCGAAACGCGATCTGAAAATGAGATCAGCAACCATTCCCAGCCTGCCGGAGAATCCCTGCTCATCTTCCCGAGCAATAATGAAAACAACCTGGGATCCGGCAGCTCACATGGGTTTGAATCGATCAAGAAATACTACGAAGAAGCGAGTGCCGAACTTCAGCGGATGAGATCGCAGGTCCACGCTGCTCTTAGCTCAGCACCCGAGATAGATAGGGTAATTGATGAAGTCAATCAAACCCCATTCACCTCACAGATCGCGAGCCCCCAGCTCGGCGATGTCGGGAACATCCGATTTCCCCGGTATAACGGAGAAACCGACCCTAAGGCATTTATGAGAAGTTTCAAATTCGCCTTTTCGAGAGTGCGACTACTCGAGGGTGATCTCGAGTCAGCACGCTGCCGTTTCTTCACCGAAAATCTAACAGATTCGGCCTTGGAATGGTTCACCTCCCTGAAACCAAACTCGATTGATAATTTTTCCCAGCTTCAAGCATTGTTTTTGAAGCATTACTCGGTGTTTATCCAAATCGAGGCCTCGGAGGCTGACTTATGGGTACTTAATCAAAAGCCAGGTGACTCGTTGCGGAAGTATATTGACAGCTTTAAGGCCGTTAAGGCCAAGATTTCCAATTTACATAACCTAACAGCCCTGAAAGCCCTTCAAAATGGATTGTTAAAATCCTCAAAATTCTTCGAGGAGCTCACAGTCCGGGAGCCGGAGTCACTGGATGATGCACTACACTGCGCCTCTCGCTGGATAATTCTCGAGGAGGCAGTGACACATACCTGGGATGAACTCATGGAATGCAATGAATTTGAAGAAATATTACAATTACAATGAAAGATATTTGTAAAATGGAACTACGAAAGGCTTGATCCCTCCTCAGGGTACATAGGCAACCTCACAAGGGTGCAGCTACTAAAATAATAATAAAAAAAATCTTCTCTTAAGCCTGCTAAACGCAGCCTGAAGTTCTTCAATTTCCATTTACAAGCTAAAAGCTTTACTCCATAAATGAACAGCCTTACGAGCTAGAGCTTGCTACCAGCTAGCATGACTCGACTTTGGGTCTAAATTGCAAGGTCACAACCCTTTTAGTTTCTAAATGACAACAGCCTCTACGTCTAAACTGTTTAGGTTGCATGCACGCCTCTAAACGGCTTCGACCTTGCGTTTTAAAATCGCCTGGTCAGCTCCCTAGGTCTCTAAACGACCGGGGAGCAAGGTCTCTAAACGGCATGGGTCCTTGGATGAAAAAATGCTTTTGACCCATTGAATAGTGTCAGCCTCTAAATGGCAAAAGGTTTAATCCCTCCTTAGGATATGCAGGCAACCTCACAAGGGTGCAGCTGTTAAATTAAAAACAAAAAATCAGAAACTGAGCCTGCTAAACGCAGCCTGAAGTTCTTCATGTTGACAACAACCTTACGAGCCTGCTAAACGCAGCCTTGACAAACTGAGCCTGCTAAACGCAGCCTAAAGCTCTTCAAATTCCGTTTCCAAGCTAAAAGCTTAATTACTTAAATGAATAGCCTTACGAGGTAGAGCATGCTACCAGCTAGCATGACTCGACTTTGCGTCTAAATTGCAAGGTCACAACCTTATTAGTCTCTAAATGAAAACAATTTCTACGTCTAAACTGTTTAGGTTGCATGTCTGCCTCTAAACGGCTACGACCTTGCGTCTTAAAATTGCATGGTCAGCTCCCTAGGTCTCAAAACGACCTGGGAGCAGGGTCTCTAAACGGCACGGGTCCTTGGCAGAAAAAACTGCTTTTGATCCATTGAAAGGTGTCAGCCTCTAAACGGCTTTAACATTGCGTCTTAAAATTGCCTGGTGGGCTCCATAGGTCTCTAAACGACCTGGGAGTAGAGTCTCTAAACGGCCCGGATCTTAGGCTGAAAGACTGCCTTTGATCCATTGAAAAGTGTCAGCCTCTAAATGGCGAAAATGATAATTCTAAATAAATTCGAAGAGGACTTAAAGATCAACTGGATCTCGAGATTGCAAGACCGCATCCTCAGTGACAGATCACTAAGGATGTTGGGGGGCTACTGTTGGGCCCAGATTTAGCACCCTAAATCCAGCCCGAATAAGCATGCTCAACAATGAAGGCTCCGCCCACGACGAGGTCTCATGAGAATGTTTACAAGCTGAAGTAAGAAATGCACAAGTTAAAACAAGCGTGCTGGAAGCAGCGAGCATGCTGAAAGGAAGCTAGCTCGCAAGAAAGGTAGCGAGCTCGCAAGAAAGGAAGCGAGCTCGCAAGAAGACAATAGTACGAGCTCGGCCAAAGTTCAAACCTGGTCAAACATAATTACTTCACTTCCTAGAATCAAGCCTTACATTAAAAACAAAGATTATGGATTTAATTCTATAATTAAGTATAGTATCATGCAGTTATCTTTTCTGAGCTTGTATAAATTTAAACATCACCTTCATTGTAAAAGAGAACCGAATTCTTGGCAATAATAATAATATACACATTTCTCTCTAAGCAATTCTAGGTCTTTCTAAACACATTCAACCTAAATCAAGTCAATGATTGAGGCTGTGAGAAGCTACCACAGGACACCAGCTCCTATGGATGCGTTCTCAGGATATAATCAAATACAAATGAACCCTGAGGACCAAGATAAAATGTCCTTCATAACGGAACGAGGAACGTACTGCTATAAAGTGATGCCATTTGGACTTAAAAACGCGGGAGCAACTTACCAAAGACTTATGAACAGGATGTTTGCCAGCCTCCTAGGTAAGTCAATGGAAGTCTACATTGACGACATGTTGGTTAAATCCCTAAAAGTGGAAGATCACATAAGCCAGCTGGGGGAATGTTTCACCCTACTAAACAAGGACGGGATGAAACTTAATCCTTCAAAGTGCACATTCGGGGTCGCGTCAGGCGAATTAATAGGTTACATCGTGACTAAAAGAGGAATAGAAGCAAACCCCAAACAAATCAGTGCGTTCCTGGAAATGCAACCTCCGGGCTCGGTAAAAGAGGTGCAAAGGCTGACAGGCCGCATTGCCGCATTAAATCAGTTTATTTCCAGGTCGACCGATAAATGTCTCCCTTTTTACCAATTACTAAAGGGAAACAAGAAGTTCATGTTGGATGACAAGTGCGGGGAGGCCTTTAAGCAATTAAAGGCGTACCACTCCGAGCCCCCATTTTGTCAAAACCAATTGTGGGAGAGCCGCTTTACCAATACGTAGCGATCTCCGAGGCCGCAGTGAGTGGCGTCCTCATAAGGGAAGAACGAGTTGAGCAGAAACCGATCTACTACGTGAGCAAATCCCTAGTAGAGGCCGAAACCAGGTACCCACGAATGGAAAAACTAGCTTTGGCAATATCAATCTCAGCTCGCAAGCTCATGCCATATTTTCAGTCACACCCTATCGTAGTAATGACAACGCAGCCATTACGCACAGTATTACACAGCCCCAGCCAGTCTGGCAGGCTAGCAAAATGGGCCATCGAGTTGAGTGAGTAAGATATCGAATATCGACCTCGGACTAGCGCCAAAGCACAGGTACTAGCCGATTTCATCATCGATCTCACAGCTAACAGCCAGGTGACCGGAACAAGTGCCGAGACCTGGCAGCTTTATGTCGACGGATCCTCCTCGAAACGGGGGGGGGGGGGGGGGGCATGTGTTGGAATCCACCTAGTGTCCCCGACTAACGAGGTCGTGGAGCAGTCCTTCAGACTCGGATTCCCAGCATCAAACAACGAAGCCGAGTACGAGGCCTTAATAGCAGGTCTCCGACTCTCAGCTGGAATAGGAATACGCAAACTAAATGCGTTCAGGGATTCACAGCTCATTACAAGCCATTTTCATGGAGAATACGAAGCCAGAGATAACAAGATGGAATCTTACCTGGCCATAGTCCATGAGCTAGTTAAACAATTCGAAGCCTTCAGCCTAACGCGAATAACGCAAGGTGAGAACACAATCGCAGACGCACTGGCGGCTCTGGCATCAACCTCGAATCCGCTTGTAAAAAGAGTGATTCCAGTGGAAGGAATCAGAACACCAAGTATTAAAATCGATAAGAACATTGACGATCTAATGGAAATAGACAATGACGATATGGAGTTGGACATAATAGTAGCCCCAATAACGGGCGAGCTACCTCCTGAAGTAGGAGAAGCTGAAGACCCGAGCTAGCTCCGCTTGACGCCAAGCATGTTACCCTCCGCGAAAAAATGATTGCAAGAGCTGACTAGCGAATTACGATTATACAATACATTGAGGGGGAAGAGGCTCCCCCAGCAAGTGGGAAGCTCGCAAGCTCAAAACTATATCTTCAAGATATTGTATAATCAACCCCCGCCTTTACAAGCGAAGGGTAAACGGCCCCTACCTAGTATGCGTCCACGGGCTCGAAGCTTTTACGATATTATCAGAAATACACAGAGGCTCATGTGGCAGCCACTCAGGAGGAAGGGCATTAGCCATCAGGATCAAAAGGCAAGGATACTTTTGGCCCACCTTGGTCGCTGACTGCGAAGAACATGCCAAAGCATGCGACAAATGCCAACGGCATGCTCCCAAATTGCATCAACCTACCGAAAACTTATCTTCCATCTCATCTCCATACCCCATTATGAGGTGGTGAATGGATATAGAAGAGCCCATGGTAACCTCGGGAAAAAGAATGTGTCGCTTCCTACTCGTCCTCACTGACTAGTTCACCAAATGGGTAGAGGCAGGAGCTTTCCAGCAAATTAAAGCAAACCACGTACATGAATTCGTATGGCAAAACGTAGTCTTCCGGCACGGAGTCCCATATGAGATTGTAACCGACAACGGTTCATAGTTCATCTCAAATCAGTTCCTCGAGTTATGCGGAGATCATCGAATCCGATTGATAACCTCGACCCCACGTTACCCTCAAGGCAATGGGCAGGCCGAGGCAGCAAATAAGGTAATACTGACCAATCTCAAAAAACGACTGGATGCTAAAAAGCAAAAATGGTCTGACGAGCTCCCTGGAGTATTGTGGGCCTGTCGGACCTCACCTCGCAAAGCAACTTCAGAAACACCATTCTCCTTCGCTTATGGGATTGAGGCCGTGGTCCCCGCTAAGGTCACAGTCCCCAGCCTGAGGGTAGACATGTGCCCCGTAAACGAGGAAGTAAACAACGAAATGCTTCTCGACCAACTCGATGTTATCATTGAATGTCGAGATCGAGCACTCGTTAATCTTCAAAACTATCAACATGCGGAAACACGGTACTATAATTCAAAGGTCAAACAGTGAAGATTCCGAGTTGGCGAGCTCGTCCTATGAAAAACCTACGAAAACACAAGGGAAAGGAACGCTGGAAAATTGGGCACCAACATGGAAGGCCCATACCGGATCTCCGAGGTAGTAAAGAACGGCGTATACAAGCTCGCCAGGGTGCATGACAATACACCCGAAAGGAACTCATGGAATGCCATGAATTTAAAGAAATACTATCATTAAAAAGACACTTGTAAAAATCAAACTACGAAAAGGCTTGATCCCTCCTCAGGGTACGTAGGCAATCTCATGAGGGCGCAGCTTTTAAAAAAACAATCTTCTTCTTTTAAAGCCTGCTAAACGCGGCCTGAGATCCTTCAACCACTATTTACAAGAAAAAGTTGTACTCCATAAATGAACAGCCTTACGAGCTAAAGCATGCTACCATCTAGCATGACTCGACTTCGCATCTAAATTACAGAGTCACAACCTTCCTAGTCTCTAAATGACAACAACATCTACGTCTAAACTGTTTAGGTTACATGCATGCCTCTAAACGGCCTCGACCTTGCGTCTTTAAATCGTCTGGTCAGCTCCCGAGGTCTCTAAACGACCTAGGAGCAAGGTCTCTAAACGACCTGGGTCTTTGGCTGAAAAATTGCATTTGGTCTAAAAAAGACAGCCTCTAAATGGCAAAAATTATGAATAACCATAAAAATTTTTTTTAGAAAAAACAAATTCATCAAAGTAAATAAAGCCTCCTCAAGGGAGCACAAGTTCAAACCAAAAAGCCCACTAGGGCATAAACGAGTTCAACAAACAAACCAGAAAAGGTTTTAAAAGCCTCCCCAGGCACCAAATTCGAAGAACAACAAAAGATAAAAATAGTAAAGGGATTTTTTAGCAGGCAGGTTCAGCTGGTTTATCCTCCGGGAGAGGTTGATTCAAGGGCAGCGGGAACTCCTTCCTAAGTTCCTGAGAACCAAGGTCCAGCTGATCATTCAATTGTGCGCTGGGCCCAGCAGGCAGCGTAATCGAATCATCGGATACCTGAGGAATGTCAATTTTACCCAGGGAAAAATCTGATACCTGGACGATGGCAAGCTCCAGCAACATGCACCCGCAACCTCGACTAAGCGAGCTCAGATAACCAACTCCCAAGGATCTAAAAAATCCGGGTAAAAGGAGTCCCAAGATCAGAAACAGAGCCATGGGATACACTCATACTCAGAGGGAAGTCTACCTCGTAATAGATTCAAGCCTTACGATCCCAGCAAGTGATGTGATTTTCACAAGATTAAGGGCCACTCGACAGAAGAGTGCCACGAGGTGAAGAAGTATCTAGCTGCCAAATTCGCAGCAGGAGAGCTGGGCAAAATCGAGCTGGGCAAAATCGAGCTGGAAAAACCTCCTCCGAGGAAGAACTATTACCCAGCTTGAGATGATGAAAGGCGGGATCGCCCATCCAAGGATGATCTTAAGCGAGAACGTTCATCCGAGGACACGACAAGGCGAGATCCTCCCAAAGACAGGGAAACAGATCTGCCTCCTCCCAACACAAAGAAAATAATTAACATTATTCATGGAGGATCCCAGCTATGTCGCAACTCCGTAAACTCAATTAAGAAACATCAACGAAGGGTAAACACCGATACACGTGACAGGACCCCATTCAAAGGGCATGACACGCAAATTTCGTTATGGGAAAGCGAGGCAGTTGAGCTAGATTCTCCACATGACGATGCTCTCCTCATCATGCTAGAAGTGGGTGAATCTGAGCTCACTAAGATGCTCGTAGATATGGGAAGCTCTGTAGAACTCATCCTCCTAATCGTCCTTAGGGAAATGGACATACCAGATCACGAAATCGAAGAGAATAAGATGGTGTTAACCGGCTTTTCCGGGGAAACCACGCCATCTATCGGAACGATAAAAGTCCCTGTAATAGCAGCCGGAGTAAGAAGAATGGTCGAATTCACGGTGATAGACAGTCCAGCTCCATTCAATGCCATCCTGGGAAGAACCTGGATACATTCAATGAGGGCTGTGTCCTCAACATACCATCAGTGCATAAAATTCCCCACCCAGCATGGGATCGCAACAATTAAGGGAAGTCAAAAGTAATCCAGAATGTGCTACATGGCAGTTTTCCAGATCGCAAAGGAAAGTGCTATATACCAACTACAACGAAAAGATGAGCTTACATACCGCATAGCCAAAAAGAAAAGTGGTCGAGACTTCATAGGACCTCGCAGAGAGTTTATCGAGAAAATCGTGGTCAACGAGTTCCATCCTAACCAGAAGGTAGGAATTGGATCTGAGCTCTGCAAATCTCAAAAGGAACAGTTAATAACATTCCTCAAAGAAAATTCCGGCTCATTCGCATGGAAAACAGCTGACATGCCTGGAATCGACCTAAACATCATTTCACATGAGCTCAATGTGGATCCAAACCACAAACCAGTATGCCAAAAGCGTCAGAAATTTGGACCTGACAAGACCGAGGCTGTTAACAGTGAGGTCACAAGGTTGCTAAACGTTGGATTCATCAAAGAGATAAAATATCCCGACTGGCTAGCAAATCCTGTTGTAGTAAAAAAGAAAAATGGCACCTGTAGAGTATGCGTAGATTTCACAGATCTAAACAAAGCATGTCCTAAGGATAGCTTCCCACTACCTCATATCGACCAGCTAGTGGAAGCTACTGCAGGACACCAGCTCCTCAGCTTTATTGACGCATTCTCGGGATATAATCAAATACAAATGAACCCTGAGGACCAAGATAAAACATCCTTCATAACGGAACGAGTAACGTACTGTTATAAAGTGATGCCATTTGGCCTTAAAAATGCGGGAGCCACCTACCAAAGACTTATGAACAGAATCTTTGCCAGCCTCCTGGGTAAGTCAATGGAAGTCTACATTGACGACATGTTGGTCAAATCCCTAAAAGAGGAAGATCACATAAGCCAGCTGGGGGAATGTTTCACCTTACTAAACAAGTATGTGATGAAACTTAATCCTTCAAAGTGCACCTTCGGGGTCGCTTCAGGCGAATTCCTATGTTACATAGTAACTCAACGAGGAATAGAAGCAAACCCCAAACAAATCAGTGCGTTCTTGGAAATGCAGCCTCCGAGCTCGGTAAAAGAGGTGCAAAGGCTGACAAGCCGCATTGCCGCATTAAATCGGTTTATTTCCAGGTCGGCCGATAAATGTCTCCCCTTTTACCAATTATTAAAGGGAAACAAAAAATTCATATGGGATGATAAGTGCGAGGAGGCCTTCAAGCAATTAAAAGCGTACTTCTCCGAGCCCCCCATTTTGTCAAAACCAATTGAGGGTGAACCACTTTACCTATACGTAGCGATCTCCGAGGTCGTAGTAAGTGGCGTCCTCATAAGAGAATAGCGATTTGAGCAAAAACCGATCTACTACGTGAGCAAATCCTTAGTAGACGCCGAAACCAGATACCCACGAATGGAAAAACTGGCTCTGGCAGTATTAATCTCAGCTCGCAAACTCAGGCCGTATTTTAAATCACACCCCATCGTAGTAATCACAACACAGCCATTACACACAGTATTTCACAGCCCCAGCCAGTTGGCAGGCTAGCCAAATGGGCCATCGAGTTGAGCGAGTACGATATCGAATATCGACCTCAGACAAGCGCCAAAGCACAGGTACAAGCTGATTTCATTATCGAGCTCACAGCTAACAACCAGGTTGCCAGAATGAGTGTAGAGACCTGGCAGCTTTATGTCGATGGAGCCTCCTAGAAACAAGGGGCTGGTGTGGGAATCCACCTTGTATCCCCAACTAACGAAGTCGTGGAACAGTCATTCAGACTCGGATTCTCACCATCGAACAACGAAGCCGAGTACGAGGCCTTAATTGCGGGTCTCCGACTAGCAGCTGGAATAGGAATACGCAAACTGAATGCGTTCAGCGACTCCCAGCTTATTAAAAGCCAGTTTCACGGAGAATACGAAGCCTGAGATAGCAGGATGGAATCCTATCTAGCCATAGTCCATGAGCTAGCTAAACAATTCGAAGCCTTCAGTCTAACGTGAATACCGCGAGGTGAAAACACTATCGCAAACGCACTGGCAGCTCTGGCGTCAACCTCGAATCCACTTATAAAAAGAATAATTCCAGTAGAAAGAATTGAAAAACCAAGCATCAAAATCGATAAGGATATCGAGGACTCAATGGAAATAGACAATGACGATATGGAATTGGACATAATAATAGCCCCAGTAACAGGCGACCTCCCGCCCCCCAAAGAAGGAGAAGCCACAGACCCGGAGCCAGACCTGCTTGACGCCAGGCAAGTTACCCTCCGCGAAAGGATGATCGCGAGAGCTGACTGGCGAGTAGCGATTATACAATATATTGAGGGGGGAGAGGCTCCCCCCCAGCAAGTGGGAAGCTCGCAACCTTAAAACTGTAGCTTCAAGATATTGTATAATCAACTCCCGCCTTTACAAGCGAAGTGTAAACGGTCCCTACCTAGTATGCGTCCACGGGCTCGAAGCTTTTACGATATTGTCAGAAATACACGGAGTCTCGTGTGGCAGCCACTCAGGAGGAAGGGCATTAGCCATCAGGATCAAAAAGTAAGGATACTTTTGGCCCACTTTGGTCGCTGACTGCGAAGAACATGCTAAAGCGTGCGACAAATGCCAATGGCATGCTCCCACTTTGAATCAACCTACTGAAAACTTAACTTACATTTCATCTCCATACCCCTTTATGAGGTGGTCAATGGATATACAGGGGCCCATGGTAACCTCGGGAAAAAGAAGGTGTCGCTTCTTACTCGTCCTCACCGACTACTTCACCAAATGGGTGGAGGCAGAAGCTTTCCAGCAAATTAAAGCAAACCACGTACAAGAATTCGTATAGCAAAACATAGTCTGCCGGCACGAAGTACCGTACGAGAATGTAACCGACAACGGTTCACAGTTCATCTAAAATCAATTCCTCGAATTTTGCGGAAATCACGGAATCAGATTAACAACCTCGACCCCACGCTACCCTCAAGGCAACGGGCAGGCCGAGGCAGCAAATAAGCTAATACTGAGCAATCTCAAAAAGCGACTAGTTGCCAAAAAGCAAAGATGGTCTGACGAGCTCCCTGGAGTCTTGTGGGCCTGCCGGACCTCACCTCACAAAGCAACCTCAGAAACACCATTCTCCTTGGCTTATGGAATCGAGGCCGTGGTTCCCGCTGAGGTTGCAGTCCCCAGCCTGAGGATAAAAATATGTCCCGTAAACGAGGAACTGAACAACGAGATGCTTCTCGACCAACACGATGTTATCGATGAACGCCGAGATCGAGCACTCGTTAATCTTCAAAATTATCAACACGCGGCAGCACGCTACTATAATTCAAAAGTCAAACAGCAAAGATTTCGAGTTGGCGAGCTCGTCATACGATAAACCTACGAAAGCACAAGGGAAAGAAACGCTAGAAAACATGGCACCAACTGGGATGCACGGATCTCCGAGGTAGTAAAGGACGGCGTATACAAGCTCGCCAGGATGCACGACAATACACATGAAAGGAACTCATGGAATGCCATGAATTTGAAGAAGTACTATCATTAAAAAGACACTTGTAAAAATCGAACTACGAAAAGGCTTGATCCCTCCTCAGGGTACGTAGGAAACCTCATAAGGGTGCAGCTATTAAAATAAAAAAAATCTTCTTCTTTGCGCCTGTTAAAAGCAGCCTGAGACCTTTCAGCTACCATCTACAAAGCTAAAAGCTTTACTCTATAAATGAACAGCCTTTCAGCTAGCACGACTCGACTTTGCATCTAAATTGCAGAATCACAACCTTCCTAGTCTTTAAATGACAACAACCTCTACGTCTAAACTGTTTAGGTTACATGCATGCCTCTAAACGGTTTCGACCTTGCATCTTTAAATCGTCTGGTAAGCTCCCGAGGTCTCTAAACGACCTGGGAGCAAGGTCTCTAAACGACATGGATCTTCGGCAGAAAAACCACCTTTGATCTAAAACAACCTCTAAATGGCAAAAATCATGAATAATCATAAAAAAAGGATTTTAAATCATCAAAATAAATAAAGCCTCCTCAAGGGAGCACCAGTTCAAACCAAAGAGCCCACTAGGGCATAAACGAGTTCAACAAACAAACCAGAAAAAGGTTTAAAAGCCTCCCCAAGGACCAAATTCAAAAGAACAACAAAAGATAAAAACAGTAAAGGTATCTCTAGCAAGCAGGTTCAGCTGGTTTACCCTCCGGTGCAGTTTGATTCAAGGGCAGCGGGAACTCCTTCCCGAGCTCCTGAGAACCAAGGTCCAGCTGATCATTCAACCGTGCGCTTAGCCCAGCAGGCAGCGTAACCGAGTCATCGGATACCTGAGGTATATCAATTTTACCCAGGGAAAAATCTGATACCTGGACGATGGCAAGCTCCGCGTCCAACCTCAGCTGCTCAACCTGGATGCTCTTCTTTTCAGCCTCAAAACATTGATGGTTTGGTTGATAATGTCATCAAGAAGAAGTATATTGGATTTACACTCCATAATCTGAGTCTCGGTATCGACCTCGATCTTCTTCTTCTCCCATTTATCCTTTATCCCCAAAAGAATGGCACTATACTGCTTGGATATCTCCCTCCTCGCAACCTTCTCAGCCTTCTTCACCATCTATTTTTGCTTCTTGGCAAGTTTCTTCGAGTCCTCAGTAACCTTCTCAACCTGGACCCTCAAATCCACTATGTTTTCACTAGCTGAACGCAAACCAACCTCGTCGGCCCCAGCTCGCCCCTCGGCAACACGGAGATCCACCTTCAAATCCTCATTTAATTTCTCCAACACAGAAACCCGAGATTGAGCCTCCCAGGTGGAATCTTCCCATCTCTTGGCCAAAACAGCTTGGTCTATAATTTGGCCTTCCAAAAGATCAAACTCGACCATCCTCTCCCCTTACTGAGTGAGTCTCCTCATCAGCTCGTCCCTTTCAATGACGAGGTCTACAATGGTCCTAGCTGCCCTCTCCACCTCCTCGGGCTGGGTAGCAGAACGGAGATCTTGCTCAAAAGAGGTAATCAGCTCATTGGCGGTGGAAACAGCCTGGGAAAGGAACATAGAAATTCAGCAGAGAAAAACCGAAGTAACAAGGAGCAAAGTAAAGACAGCAAAAACTACCTGGCCCATCGCACTTGCGAACTGAACATAGCTGCGAACTGAACATAGCCCTCAGGCTTCTTCATGTTCCTAAGAGATGGCAAGAAGTAGGACGAAGGCCTAACACGCCTAAAGAGATTCGCAAGATGGGAGTTGTTCTCAACAATTGCCTCAGGTCCGTCAAAATAGAACCTAAAAGCATTCGGAGAAATACCTCCACTACCCTGAGAACGAGATACCACATGCCTCCTTGATGTCTCGCGCCATCAAACCCGTTACCACGAGAGCGCTTGGAGCAAGACTGATGCCCGACAAAACGACTCGGCTCTTTAGAAGACATCCTGGAAGCTGACTTTTGAGGACCCCTAGCTCGAACATCATGTTGGGTAACCTCGGCTTCATCACCCTTTGGCGAAACGCCACCACCACCATGATCGGCTTCAGGCTCACAATGATTATCTTTTTCAACCTCTTCTCGTTGTGGGGGCTCAGCACGAATGGAATTACCAAGAGCCTCTTTGACCCTCTTATCAAGAGCACCGGCTAGGGTCGGGGCAGGGGGCAATCACATCCTCTCCCTGTAAGAAAGGTGGTGCGGCTTCTTAGGAGGAACCATCTTGCTGGATTTGGTGGAGCTCTCGCTGCGAGTAAGATCAACCTGGGAGGTAGCAAGGGCAGTATCTGGCACCTGGGAACCAGCCGGGGGATCAATCTCAATGCGGGCTAGATCTTTAGCAACGGCCTGGAGTCTCGGGATAATGGAAGGAGCCGGAGCCGGAGCTTGGATTTGAAGCAGAGGAGATGGAGGTGGAGAATCTGCAACATCAAGCAAATGGGATTTAAATAAAGAAATAATTCTTAATATAAAAAGACAAAAATATAAATCCCTCCAAACCTATAAGTCGGCAAGCAGCTGCAACGGACAGTCCGGGAGATCGGCGTTCACGAGCTTGCTGAATTCTATCAATGGAGAAACCCTTCCAGTCGGAACTCTCACCCTTGACAAGGTCGACAAGCCGTTGGACGTCAGCTGTTACCGTCTTTTAAGAATCAATTGACTCTGCACAAAAGAAAAAGGGTCACCATATTAGAACAAAAAAAAACAGCAATTAAGAAACCCCCAGAAAGAATGCTCGGATCAGCATCCGAGGAATCGCGCTGACCAGTGATCTGAGCCCAGGAGTTTCTAAGCACCGACTCGCCTTCAACGGATCTGCTGGAAATTCGGAAATAAAACCATTGCTCCCACCATTTGTCATCCCTCAGATTGAATCTAAAAACGGATCGATTGACCTTCGCCGGAAAGTAGTAGATCCCGCGAAGATGAGAATTCCCCTTGACGTTGAAGAGCTGGCAAAAGACTTCAGTATCAAAAACAATCCCAAACTCTCTAGTACGCACCCAGAGTGCGACAAGGGACCACATCGCACTAGGCATAAGCTGTGGAAGGGCAAGTCCGAGGTCACTGATGATGTTAGACATAGCTGCTGGGATGGGAAAAGTAAGGCGACATCTCAGGAAGAACGCGGCATAACCGCATGCATAACCCTCCGGGGGACTCTCCGGGGAGCCATCAGCCGGCGGGATGAGCAGATCGCCGATATCAAGTCCGCATAAGGTGGAGATATTCGTAAGCTCAGCAGCCGAAATTGTGCTCTTCGAATGAGAATCGAACCGCTCGGCAAGGGGAGGAGGAGGATCCAGCTGAGAGGTAGAAGCCATTGCAAAAAAAAAAAAAAAAAAAAAAGGGCAAAGAGAATCGAGTTTGAAGAAGAAGGAAATTCGACCAGAAACAATGGAAGCTGAACTTTCACAGAAGAATATCTCGGGTAAAAGTAAGGATAAGGTGAAGACAGTTCAATTAATGGAGTAAAAAAAAAAAAAAAAAGAAGGGAAAAAGCGAACGACATCATTACCTCGGTAAGGGGGAGTTGAGGCGGCGTGGGAAGATGAAGCAATGAGAACCGCTCATTTATACCCACTCTCACACTCGTCCTGTCACATCCCTTAAAAGTCGTGCTGACGCTACAGGATCCCTACAAACTCGCCCTGCGAGCAAGCTGGAAATCAGTCAGAAGCCCGAGATTGCGAGATCGTGCCAGTTGGAGGATCAAATAAATCCAGAGATCGCAGTTCCGCATCCTCAATGATAAATCATTAAAAATGCTAGGGGAAACTGTTGAGCCCAAATTCCACACCTAAAGCCCAGCTTGGGTGAACGGGCCTAAAATCAAACCCAGCTCACTGAAAAGCCTCGTAGAATGAGCTCGCGACCTGGGAAGGAGCCTAGTACGCAGGAAAAAAGGAGATCGTTGGGGGAAGGAGCTCGCAGCAAGCAAGTCAAACACATTAAACCCAAAATCCCAGGATCAAGCTCAGTAATAAATTTCTAGATCGTAAATATAAAGTCTAAATTCAAATACGTGTATTGAGTGATTAGCGGTTACGTTCTGAAAAGACGTGTATAAGTTTAGAATATGAAAAACAATGTAAAGGATCGAATTCTTGACTACGAAAAAGGCAATAATAACACATAATATTTCTCTCTCAAATTCCTCTCGAGCTCTTACAAGTTTTTCCTAAGTCTTTTTAAAAATGCCACAACCTCAAAGTAGTCAAGGATTGAGGTTGTGAGATTCTGCTCTCACAATTCCTCAAAAGTAGTGACGACCGAGGTTCAGCAGCTCATCGATCTTGTCAAGGGGGAGAGCTCTGACTGGAAGAGTTTCACCCTCGATAGGATTCAACAAGCTCGCGAGCGCCGAGCTCCCGGGCAATCTGTTGCATCTGCTTTCCGGCTCATAGGTTTGTATGTATGTACATTTATATTTCATCTTTTGGGTTATGAGCTTTTCCTCATTCAGATCACCCTTGTTTGTCTTTGCAGATTCTCGGACTCCGTCTCCCCCACCTCAAGTTCGAGTTTTGACTCTGGTTCTATCCATTATCCCGAGGATCGAGGCTGTCGCTAAAGATTTAACCCGCGTTGAGGTTGATCCTCCGGCTAGTTCCCAGGTGTCGGACAATACCCTTGCTATCTCCTAGGTTGATCTGACTCGTAGCGACAGCTCCACCGAATCCAACAAGATGGTTCCATCTAAGAAAGCACAACGCCTTTCATACAGGGAGAGGATGCGACTGCGCCCTGCTCCGACTCCAGCTGGTGCTCTAGACAAGAAGGTTGATATATCATGGTTTTTACCCCATTTAGGCCATGATATAAGTCCTTTTTATAGAGTCTTTATAGTATTTTGGAGTCTTTTTAGAGTCTTTTACAGGTCATAGCACGTTTGGAGGATTATTGGAAGTATTGGAGCTTTCTGGAGCAGTTTGTAGCAGAGCTAAAGATCGTGTCGCTGAGAACCTGAATTCACGTCGAGCATCGATCGATACCCCTTGGTATCGATCGACACTCAGCGCAGCAAGACACGACCCGCGAGTTTTCCAAGACTTGAGGAATTGCAAAAGCGCCCAGAAGTCTTTAATAATTACAAGAAGACCCCAGATCGTGTTTTAGGTTATAAATAGGAGTTTTCAGCCACCTGTTTAGGCTATGCCTTTTTATGCTTTATTTTATAGTTTGATTTTACTTTGGTTTTAGAGAGACAAGTCTGAATCTCCCTTCGTCCGAGATCAGATCTCTAAACCCTTCTTTCTATTCTATTGATGATTTATTCAAACATGTTGATTGTTTCATTCTCCATGTCTGAGTAGATCCACCTTAGGTTTAGGGTTTTCTCATAAGGGTTTTCTTTGAATGCTAGGTTAAATATCTTTTAGGATTCACCATCTGAATTATAGTTCTTCGCTTAGGTTGTGTTCATATCTTGTTCTAGATTAGCTACCTAGAATATAAATCTTAGGATAATTGATTAGGTACGAGAGTGCAATTAATTACCTGATAGAACCTAGGTGAGCAAATTGATTATTCGCAAAGAGATTTGGTTTAATTGATTTGTGAACATATCAAACCTGTTGTTAAAGCTGATTTAGACTTTAGGATTCGCAAAGAGATTTGGAATTCTTAGGATTTAGATTTAGATAGTTTTCGCAACGAGAGTTGGTTAGCTATATTTTAGTGATTTGAGTTCAAGAACTGCGCTAAATCTGAATCTTGTTAGTTAGTTAGTCTGCATTCACTGATTTCCTGAGAAAAACCCTGAGCCTATATTTCTCAATTGATTTACAACTCCTTTAATTTCTGCACTGCTTTTAATTACAACTGTTTGGCTTAGCGTAATTCGACACTATAGAATCTATTGTGCGTTTCTGTGAGTCTTCTGTGGTTCGACCCCTAGCTATACTATTACAACTGCTTTAGTACTTTAGGGTATTAAATTGAGCATATCAATTTTGGCGCCGTTGCCGGGGACTCAATTTGCCATTAGATTTTAGTTTAGAATTTCGACTAAGTTCGTCGGTATCGATCGATACTCTGTAGTATCGGTCGATACTCGTCGTCTTCTTTCGTTGGTATCGATCGACACCACTTGGTATCGATCGATACTCAACGTATTTTTCTGGTTACTTACGTGCTTTGCCTAGTGTTTTGTTTGCAGGTGTATGCCTGTTCGTGAAACCAGAAGCAACAAGAGCACACAGCTAGTTGAACTGTCATTGGAACAGCTAGCGTTTGTGGAACGCACAAACAGAAAGACCAAGCAAACATCAGGGATGAACAACCCAGTGGTTTTAAGAGCTGATGAAGCTGGAATTCTGAGAGACCAAGAGGGTCATGTGTGTAATGAGAGAGGGCAACGACTTGATGAAGCTGGAAACATCGTTGTCCCTGCTCCTGTTATTGAGATTGTTGTGCCAGCTGGGCGCGGCAACGTTGGCAATGCTGCAGGTGTTCGAGCTCAGACAATTGGTGAGTACAACAGGCTAGAGCAGTTTTTCGCCAATCGGTCAGCGGTTCGTCCTCCTGCTTATGAGAGGAATGACTTCGAGCTGAAACCTGCTTACTACACTCTAGTAGGACAACATCTCTTCCATGGTCTTCCTCATGAACATCCAATGGACCATGTAGAGAAGTTCGAGGACTTGGTCACTAGCATCAAGAGCAATGGAGTGTCCTACGACTACCTCTTCTGCAAGCTCTTCCCCTACTCTCTGGGTGGAGAAGCTACTTACTGGCTGAGGCAGCTATCTCCTGGATCGCTAACTAATTGGGAGGACACCAAGAGAGCCTTCCTGATTAACTTCTATGATGACGGGCGATCTGAAGATCTGAGAAATAAGATATCCACTTTTTCTCAAGGACCTACTGAGGCGTTCAAGGCTGCTTGGACAAGATTCAGATCGTATCAGAGAGATTGTCCACATCATGGATACTCTGATGTGCAGCTGCTGGGTATCTTCTTCAGAGGAGTAGATTGGAGATATCAGATGGGTCTGGACTCTTCCAGCAATGGTAATTTCAACACCAGATATCCTGAGGATGCTATTGTGTTGATCGAGAACTTTGCCTCTAGTAGTAGCACCAAGAGCGCAGATTTCGAGCGCAAGAGGCTGGCTGGTAATCAGGATGGGTCGCAGATCGCTGAAGTGAAGGCTCAGCTGGATTCTATGCACAGTCTTCTGCTGGGAAAGACAACAAAGGCCGTCCACTTCGCTGCTGAGAATGAAGTGGAAGATGTTAACTACATTGGTGGTTCTGGTTTTCAGGGTCAGCGATTCGGATACAACTCCAATCGAAACTTCACCAACAATGCTCAGCAAGGAGGGTACCAATCCCCACCACCCAAAGCTCCTGAGAGTAAGATTGAGGCTATGCTTGAACACCTGGTTCAAGGGCAGGAGAAGATGACAGCCACCTTCAATGGTAAAATGGACACCATGTACACCGATTTGAGTGGAAGGATCGAGGCACTAAATACGAGCCACAGGATGCTGGAGACGCAAGTAGCTCAGACTGCAGCAAATTCCAAGGGAAAGGCGGTTCAATCACACAATGCACACGTCAATGCCATCAGCTTACGTGCAGAAAATCTCGAAGCCATTCCTGAAATCGCACAAGCATCGATCGATACTCCCCAGTATCGATCGATACCAGCCCAGACGTCTGCTAGAATGGATTCAATCACCCGTGTATCGATCGATACCCCATTGGTATCGGTCGATACTAAGGTGATTTCTGAGGAGACAACAGAGAGTTCTACTGTGGTGCCTAAGGTCGTTGCAGAACGAGTGTATGTCACCAGGATGCCTTATCCTATGATTCCTAAGCTGACAAGGGAGGAATGGGAGATTGCTAAACTACAGTATATGCTGGATAACCCGAACGTGGAGTTTCTTTCTGATGAAGATGTACTTGTCAGGAACGATTCAAATCGCATGGCATCGATCGATACCCTACCTGGTGTCGATCGACACCCCTCGCAGAACGGACCAGAAGTTATGAAAACACCTGAGGTGATCGGAGAAAGAGTTCGCAATTCACTACAACCGCGGAAATTGACACAGAGGGAAGACCCAGGGAAATTCGCTGTTCCATGCTCCATCTCAGGAGTTAATTTCAAAGAGTCTCTTGTCGACTCAGGGGCTAGTGTCAACGTCATCTCAAGGGCAATTGCAGAGCGGTTAGGAGCTGATATTCGATCACCAGAGGCATCTATCACATTCGCGAACAACTCCACCTCGCTTCCACACGGTACTATCCATGGTTTGCTGGTCAAAGTAGGAGACTGTCTAGTTCCTACTAATTTTCAGGTTGTAGAGATGGGTGCAATATCTGGTATGCCTATCCTTTTGGGACGACCGTTCATGGCTACTGCAGGCGCGATCATAGACACACCTAATAAGAGAATCTCTTTCTCTTACATTGACAGAGGGGTCTATTATGGTGTCATCCCCCCTAGGAGTGCTCCCACACATGTGTCTAGCATCGAGGTTGTCACAGGAGAGTCGCTAGCGATTGATATTTTGGAAGAGCCTCCTGATGAGCCTACTGTCGCAGATGTTCCAGGTGAACCGCCCAGCACCCCCAAAGAAGTTGCCAAGAAAACTAAGGCAACAAAGAAGAAGGCCAAGAGCAACAAAGTTGAGAATCCCCATGTCACTTTGATACCTCAGAAGTGTAATGGAGATTCGATTGAGTACAAGGTCAAATGCAAAGGAGCCTTGAAGCCATTCTCTAAGGCAAGAGTCCTTCTTACTTCTGAGCTGAAAGAGAAAGGGCAGGAGTTTGTGGACAACATGCTAAGCAGAACGCTGAAACTAGTAATGTCAAGTGATGGAGCCTGTTTTGATGCAAGCTCTCATTCTTATCCAGCCTGAAGGGCGTTACAGTCAAGCTATTGACGTTAAACGAGCGCTTGGTGGGAGGCAACCCACTGGTGAGTCTGTTTTTGATTCGTTTTTCTTTTTATTTTCGTTCGTTTTATATTTGAGTCAGGATAAACAAGGAGCAAAACTCGAAATCGCATAAGCATCGATCGATACCCCACTGGTATCGATCGACACCAATCGCGGATGAAAAGTTCACCAAGTCGATCTAAGCATGGTATCGATCGATACCATGCTGTGTGTCGATCGACACTCGGTGTTCCAGGACGGTAATTTCTCGTTTTTCTTCGTTTCTTCTATCCTTTTGCTCTATTTCACTGACTCTATGCTAGATAACACTGGGGACAGTGTTGTTCAAGTCTGGGGGAGGTGTCTGCTGACATTGTTTTCGTTTTTCTTAGAGTCATAAAATAAATAAAAAATTTGTCGTTTTATTGAGTCAAAACCTGTTGGAGATGATGATCATGTGCTTGAACTATTGATCTGATTTTGTTTTTGAGTGCACAGTGTTACAAATCAGTTCTAGGTCGACTAATGAAAAATCCAAAGGCTGACCAGTTGACTAGAAAACATCCATGTCTCCAGTAGAGTTCTTCTGAAACCTGAGCCAAATTTTTGCACTTCATCAATGTGGTTAGTTTTCATAGAGCTTGATTCATCATTCATATCTGATAAAGGAACCCATGTGTTTAGAGTTAAGGTATCTCTCTCCCCTGAAATAAGTTGATAGATTAAGTGCATAAAAGATTGAAATGATTTTCTTCTGAGTAGAGGGTTAGGAAAATTTCCAGCGATCCCATTATTCTACTTAAGAGGGGATGATCACACAAAGGATTGGAAGCGAGGCTAGGATTTTCCTATGATGCCATTATTCGCCTACATCCTTTGATACATAGAGAGGGAAGAACCGGGGATTTGGTGGCAAACACCATCAATACTCGCGTCTCCTACCTTGATATGTATATGCTAAGCTGAAAATAAAAAAAATAATAAGGATATAATAAGAAATAAGTCTGGAGGAGAGAAATTGATACAAAAAAGTGTGAAAAATGGTGGTTCCTTTGTCATGATATTGTCTGGTAAAGAATCTAGAAGGTTCTTGAACATTAACTGCAGAGATGAAACTGGCGATGAGGGCTTTACTTGAACAATGCTGTGGGATTTTGTGTGGAGTCTGGAAAAGCTGCAAATGTCTACGGAGAAGTACATGGTGGTTAGATCGAAAGCTGATCAGGTGACATTTGGGTACTTGGGAAAAGGGTCTTTTCGATGGTTCAGGAACAGGTGATTCTCTACGTTTTCAAACCTCTTTTTCTGGTTTAGTCTTCTATTTGCTTGAGGGCAAGCAAAAGGCTAAGTCTGGGGGAGTTGATATATCATGGTTTTTACCCCATTTAGGCCATGATATAAGTCCTTTTTATAGAGTCTTTATAGTATTTTGGAGTCTTTTTAGAGTCTTTTACAGGTCATAGCACGTTTGGAGGATTATTGGAAGTATTGGAGCTTTCTGGAGCAGTTTGTAGCAGAGCTAAAGATCGTGTCGCTGAGAACCTGAATTCACGTCGAGCATCGATCGATACCCCTTGGTATCGATCGACACTCAGCGCAGCAAGACACGACCCGCGAGTTTTCCAA
This sequence comes from Eutrema japonicum, assembly GCA_030161315.1. Classification (NCBI taxonomy): domain Eukaryota; kingdom Viridiplantae; phylum Streptophyta; class Magnoliopsida; order Brassicales; family Brassicaceae; genus Eutrema; species Eutrema japonicum. Next base: position 35,017,710 of record BSQW01000011.1, read on the forward strand.
GACTTGAGGAATTGCAAAAGCGCCCAGAAGTCTTTAATAATTACAAGAAGACCCCAGATCGTGTTTTAGGTTATAAATAGGAGTTTTCAGCCACCTGTTTAGGCTATGCCTTTTTATGCTTTATTTTATAGTTTGATTTTACTTTGGTTTTAGAGAGACAAGTCTGAATCTCCCTTCGTCCGAGATCAGATCTCTAAACCCTTCTTTCTATTCTATTGATGATTTATTCAAACATGTTGATTGTTTCATTCTCCATGTCTGAGTAGATCCACCTTAGGTTTAGGGTTTTCTCATAAGGGTTTTCTTTGAATGCTAGGTTAAATATCTTTTAGGATTCACCATCTGAATTATAGTTCTTCGCTTAGGTTGTGTTCATATCTTGTTCTAGATTAGCTACCTAGAATATAAATCTTAGGATAATTGATTAGGTACGAGAGTGCAATTAATTACCTGATAGAACCTAGGTGAGCAAATTGATTATTCGCAAAGAGATTTGGTTTAATTGATTTGTGAACATATCAAACCTGTTGTTAAAGCTGATTTAGACTTTAGGATTCGCAAAGAGATTTGGAATTCTTAGGATTTAGATTTAGATAGTTTTCGCAACGAGAGTTGGTTAGCTATATTTTAGTGATTTGAGTTCAAGAACTGCGCTAAATCTGAATCCTGTTAGTTAGTTAGTCTGCATTCACTGATTTCCTGAGAAAAACCCTGAGCCTATATTTCTCAATTGATTTACAACTCCTTTAATTTCTGCACTGCTTTTAATTACAACTGTTTGGCTTAGCGTAATTCGACACTATAGAATCTATTGTGCGTTTCTGTGAGTCTTCTGTGGTTCGACCCCTAGCTATACTATTACAACTGCTTTAGTACTTTAGGGTATTAAATTGAGCATATCAAAGGTCAGGGAGGCTCTCGGTAAATCTGCCCGTGTTGAGACCTCGCAGCGTGAGGAACCCGAGAGAGATGATCACCGTGAGTCCAAAGCTGACCATGGTGATGGTGGCAGCTTGCCAGCGGATGGTGAGACCGAAATTGCCCAGCATGATGTGCGAGCTAGGGGCTCTCAAAGGTCAACCTCCAGGGTATCTTCTAAGGAACCCGGTCATTCTGCCGAGCATCAGTCTCGCTCTAAGCGGTCTCGAGATGACGGATATGAAGGTGAGGAAACATCAAGGAGGCATGTGGCGCCTCATTCGCAAGGTGGCGGAGGAAATTCTCCGAATGCTTTTAGGTTTGACTTTGATGGACCTGAGGCAATCGTAGAGATCAGCTCCCAGCTAGCGAATCTTTTTAGGCGTGTTAGGCCTTCCTCCTGCTTTTTGCCGTCCCTGAAGAATATGAAGAAGCCTGAAAGCTATACCAAGTTCGCGGGTGCGATTGTTCAGGTAGCTTCGGTTCCCTTTTCTTATTATATAATTTTTCCTTATTTTTCTTTGCTAAGTTTTTGCATTTCTTTTCTGGCTATCTCTGCTGCAAACGAGCTGGTTAACTCATTTGAGCAGGACCATCGCTCTGCCACCCAACCTGAGGAGGTTGAAAGGACGGCTAGAACTATTGCCGACCTGGTTTTTGAGCGGGACGAGCTGGCGGCAAGGCTTGCTCGAGGTGGGGAGAAGATGGCTGAGATCACCCTTCTGGAAAGTCAGGTTAAATATCAAGCCGTTTGGCGAAGAGATGGGTAGACTCCACTCAGGATGCTCAAGCTCGTGCTGACACTCTTCAAGCTCGGATCTCTGCGTTGGAGAAATCTAGTGAGATTTGAGGGTGGACCTCCGAGTAGCCGAGGGGCGAGCTGGGACTGCTAAGGAAGGCGTACGCTCTGCTAGCGAGAGTATAGTAGGCTTAAGAGTCCATGTTGAAAAGGTCAAAGAGGATTCAAAGAAGTTCCCCAAGAGGCAGAAGGAGATGGTGAAGAGAGCTGAGAAGGCTGCGAGGAGGGAGATGTCCAAACAATATCGCACCATTCTTTTGGGGATAAAGGATAAATTCGAGAAGAAGAAGATTGAGGTTGACACCGAGACTCAGATTATGGAGTGTAAGTCTAACATCCTTCTTCTCGATGATATTATTAATCAGACCATCAACGATTTTTAGGCTGAGAGGAAGGATATTGAGGCTGAGAAGCTGAGGTTGGATGAGGAGCTTTCCATCGTCCAGGTATCAGATTTTTCCCTGGGTAAACTTGAAATTCCGCAGGTATCCGATGATTCGATTACGCTGCCTGGTGAGCCAAGCGCACCACCATTAATTGATCAGCTGGACCTTGGTTCTCAGGAGCTTAGGAAGGAGTTCCCGCTGCCCTTGGATCAACCTGTCTCAGCGGATAAACCAGTTGAACCTGCCTGCTAGAGACCCTTCTATTCTCTTCATCCTTTTCTGTTTTTTCGAACTTGGTGCATGGGGAGACTTTTAAGCCAGTTTTTGTTTATTGTTGAACTTGTTATTCCCTGATGGGCTTTTTGATTTAAACTTATGCTCCCTTGAGGAGGCTTTAATTATTTGATTTTTGTTTTTAAAGATCCTCTTTTTGTGTTGTTTTTAATGATAATTTTCGCCCTTTAGAGGCTGACACTTTTTATCGGATCAGAGGCAGTTTTTCATCCAAAGATCCAGGTCGTTTAGAGACCTTGCTCCCACGTCGTTTAGAGACCTTGGGAGCTGACCAGACGATTTTAAGACGCAAGGTCGAAGCCGTTTAGAGGCATGCATGTAACCTAAACAGTTTAGACGTAGAGCTTGTTGTCATTTAGAGACTAGAAAGGTTGTGACTTTGCAAATTTGTCGCAAAGTCGAGACATGCTAGCTGGTAGCACGCTCTAGCTCGTAAGGCTGCTCATTTATGTAGTAAAGCTTTTAGCTTGTAAATAGAAGTTGAGAATCCTCAGGCTTCATTTAACAGGCTTGAGGGGAGATTTTTAATTTTATTTTAATAGATTCACCCTTATGAGGTTGCCTACGTACCCTAGAGAGGGATCAAGCCTTTTCATAGTTCGATTTTTACAAGTGTCTTTTTAGTGATATTACTTCTTTAAGTTCATGGCATTCCATGATTTACTTTCGGGTGTATTATCGTGCACCCTGGCGAGCTTGTATACGCCATTTTTTACTACCTCGGAAATTCGGTATGGGCCTTCCCAGTTGGTGCCCAATTTTTCAGCATTCCTTTCTCTTGTGTTTTCATAGGTTTTTCGTAGGACGAGTGATATATCATGGTTTTTACCCGTTTTAAGCCATGATATAAGTCCTTATTATTTAGTCTTTCTAGTATTTTGGAGTCTTTTAGAGTTCTTTCATGTTTTAGGTACGTTTGGAGCATTATTGGAGATACTAAAGCATTTTGGAGCTTTTTGAAGCCAAGCAGAAATCCTGTAGCTGAGACACCAATTTGATGCATGAGTATCGATCGATACACTTATGGTATCGATCGATACCCGTCGACGTAACAGAAAGATCGCGACTTTATGAAGATTTGAGAAGACTTTATTATTTACAAGAAGCCCCAAAACGTGACTTATGTTATTTATTAGGATTTACAGCCATTTTGATGGCTATGCTTTATTTTACTTTGGTATTGTGAGAGAGCTTTTTGAGGGAGACAAGTCTGAAACGCTGTTCGTCCGAGAGAAGATTTCGAACCCTTGTTTTACTCTCTTCTTTATTATTTATTCAAGTATTTATTCAGTCATGTTTATTGTTGCAATCTCCATGTCTGAGTAGATCTCTTGTTAGGTTTAGGGTTCTCATAAGAGATTTCTTTGAATGATAGATTGATTTATTGTTTAGGGTTCATAATCTGAATTAGATCTTCACTTTAGGTTGTTCTCAAAGCTAATTCTAGATTGATCACCTAGAACTTAGATCTTAGGTTAATCGATTAGGCACGAGAGTGCGATTGAGAAACCTGATTGAATTTAGAGTGAGAAAATAACTATTCGCAAAGAGATTTGGTTTAGTTGTTTTGTGAACAAATCAAACTTGAACTAAAAGCTGGTTTAGACTTTAGGATTCGTAAAGAGATTTGGAATTCCAGGATTTAGACTTAGATAATTCTCGCAACGAGAGTTGGTTAATTATACTTCAAGAACCGTGCATAACCTTAACCCTGACTAGTTAGTTTGTCTACATTCATTGATTTCCTGAGAAATACCCTGAACCTATCTTCTTTCCAATCATCTCACAACTTGTTTAATTTACGTTTTCGCTTTCAATTCCATTTATAACTTAGCTTAATTTTCATCTATACAATCTATTGTGTGTTTTCTTGAGTCTATGTGGATTCGATCCCTAAGTATTACAATCGACAAAGTTTTAGTACTTTTAGGGTATTAATTTGAGCTTATCAAATTTGGCGTCGTTGCCGGGGACTCAATTCGCCATTAGATTTTAGTTTGAGATTTTCGACTAAGTTCGACCAGTATCGATCGACACCCTAGTGGTATCGGTCGATACGTGTCGTGAAATTTTGTGTTACTTACGTTCCTGACTTTTGTGTTTCAGGTGCATGCCTAATCGTGAAACCAGAAGGAACAAGAGCACTCTGCTAGTTAATCTGTCGTTAGAGAAGTTAGCACTTTTGGAACGCACAAACAGAAAAGCAAAGAAGCCAACAGAGATGAACAACAATCCAGTGGTTTTGGTTCAAGATGCAGCTGGTGCTTACAGAGATCAAGATGGTCATTTGTGCAATGCGAGAGGACAACGATTGGACGGAGAGGGGAACATAATTCCACCTCCTGTTGTTGTCGAGGAGATTGTTGCTGCGAATGCTATGGCTAATCGTGGGAGGACGCTTGGTGAGCACAATAGACCTGAGCAGTTCTATGCCAATCGAGCTGCGATTCGCATTCCAACTTTTCAGAGGAATGACTTTGAGCTTAAACCAGCGTACTACGCTCTTGTGAGTCAGCATCTTTTCCATGGTCTATCTCATGAACATCCTATGGATCATATCGAGAGGTTTGAGGATTTGGTCACTGGTATGAAGTACAATGGAGTGCCCAATGAGTACCTTTTCTGCAAGCTGTTTCCATACTCTCTTGGTGGGGATGCGGCTTATTGGCTGAAGCAGTTGCCCCCTGGTTCGCTGACTACATGGGATGAGAAGAAGAATGCATTCTTGAATAACTTCTATGATGATGCAAGATCCGAAGAGCTAAGGAACATGATTTCTCAGTTTTCTCAAGGTCCGACAGAGGGACTCAAGGCTTCTTGGATTCGTTTCAGGTCATATCAGAGAGATTGTCCGCATCATGGGTTCACTCAGGTTCAGCTGCTGGGTACTTTCTACCGAGGGGTCGATTGGAGGTACCAGATGGCTTTGGATGCTGCGAGTAATGGAAATTTCAACACCAGGTATCCAGATGATGCAGTTGTTCTGATTGAGAACTTGGCATTTAGCAATAGCACCAATAATGATAATTTTGAGCGGAAGCAACAGGCTGGAGGAGTTGATGGATCGCAGATTGCTAATGTTCAAGCTAAGTTAGATTCAATGCACAATCTCTTATTGAGAAAATCGATGAAGGCAGTTCATTTTGCGGAGGAAGTCGAGAATATCAATGAAGATGAAGAAGAGGATGTTAACTACATTGGTCGCTCCGGTTTTCAAGGTCAGAGGAATCAATACAACAACAACCAAAACTTCAACAACAATTTCCAGCAAGGAGGGTTCAAATCTGAAGCTAATCCAAGTGGTTTTGGGTCGAATCAGTTTAGCCAGACACCTTCTCATAACAGTGGTTATACCAGGAACTATGGGAATTCTTCTTATCAACATGTACCTTTTGAAACCCCAGAGAGCAAGATTGAGTCTATGCTTGAACATTTGGTTCAAGGACAACAGCAGATAATAGTGGATTTCAATGGGAAGATGGATGCTATGTACAAAGATCTGAGTGGAAGGATCGACGCGATCGGTATTCATCAGAAGAAGCTGGAAAATCAGGTAGCTCAGACTTTAGAGGCTGTGAAAAGGCAAGAAGGTTTTCTTCCAGGCAAAGGAGAAAACCCAAGGGCACACATCAATGCAATTACCTTGAGGAGTGGAAAAGAGGTCAATACAGGAGTGAAAATTGGCCAAACTGCAAGAAAATTTCGTCGATACTGACGATGAGGATTGTGAAATCCCCAGGGTATCGATCGACACTAGCCAGCATCGATCAACACCAGTCAAAATAGTTTCACGGAAAAACTCAAAGTCCCGTGTATCGATCATACTATCCCTGTATCGATCGACACTGATCCTACAGTCGATTCAACACCTAAGGTTTTGAAGGAGGTACCTAATTTGGTTGCAGAGAGAGTTTACATACCGAGGATACCTTATCCCAGAAAAATATGTGGAAGACTAAGAAGGAAGTAGAAGACTCTAGATGCAAGACCATTATGGATAAGTTGATTGTTGAACTTCCTTTCATTGATACTATCAAGACTTCCCCAGCTTTCATGAGATATGTCAAGAAGATGGTGTCCAGCAATTGGAACCTTGAGGATGGATGTTTGATGATTACTCATGAGTGCATTGCAATCCTGACCAACATGATCCCAAAGAAACTACCAGATCCAGGGAATTTTGTGTTGGATTGTACGATCTTTACAGACATATTTGAGCGTTCTCTTTGTGACCTTGGCTCAAGTGTCAACCTCATGCCGTACTCAGTTGCTAAGAGAATGGGGATGACAGACTTCACTTCAACAAGGATCTCAATGATACTTGCTGATCGCTCAGTTAGACTTCCAGAAGGATTGCTCGAAGATGTTCCTATAAAGATTGGGAATTGCTTGATCCCCACTGACTTCATTGTCCTGGAGTATGATTCAGAACTCAGAGATCCCCTAATCATTTGGTCATGACTTTTAACATGGAGAAGATGATGAAGAGACCAACCATCGATGGGTAGACTTTCTTTGTACATACTTTCAGTGACATTGCTGAAGAGTACTCCCTGGAGATGCATCCTGATGATCCATTGGAGAGAGCATTGGTCTGTTCAGCTGAGTCAGAGGTTTATTCGGGTGATGTTGCTGCTGAATACTCGAAGATGCTCGATTCAGCACCACCAGTATCGATCGACACCAGTATCGATCGGTACTCCCCTAGTATCGGTCGATACCATGCGACTAGAAAGGGAGTTGGCCGAAAGTTCTAAGAAACCTGCTGGGCTTGGAGATTGAAGCGAGGAGAAAGCTCCTAAGGTGGAACTCAAACCACTTCCAGCAAATCTGAGGTATGGTTTTCTTGGTCTTAATTCCACATACCCAATGATAATTAATGCTTCTTTGAACAACGCAGAGATTGCCTTACTGCTGAGCAAGCTGCGCAAGTATCGCAAGGCTCTTGGCTATTCTCTTGATGACATTTCAGGTATATCACCGGACCTGTGCATGCATTGGATTCATCTTGAGGACGAGTCAAAGGCTTCAGTTGAGCATCAGAGGAGGCTGAATCCAAACCTGAAAGAAGTAGTTAAGAAGGAGGTCATAAAACTCTTGGATGCATGGGCTATCTATGCCATCTCATACAGTTATTGGGTCAGTCCTGTGCACGTTGTTCCTAAGAAAGGAGGGATAACTGTGGTGAAGAATGAGAAGGATGAGATGATTCCTACTAGGACTATCACTGGGCATCGAATGTGCATTGACTACAGGAAGTTGAATGCAGCCACAAGGAAATATCACTTCCCATTGCCAGTCATTGACCAGATGTTGGAGAGGTTGGCTAGTCATCCCTACTACTGTTTTCTCGATGGGTATTCAGGTTTCTTCAAGATTCCGATACATCTAGATGACCAAGGGAAGACGACTTTTACATGTCTCTATGGCACATTCGGATACAGGAGAATACCATTTGGATTGTGTAATGCTCAGCCACTTTTCATAGATGCATGATGTCTATCTTCACATACATGATTGAGGATTTTATGGAGGTGTTCATGGATGATTTTTGAGTGTATGGATCATCATTCAAGAGCTGTATGGATAACTTGTGCAAGGTGCTAGAGAGATGTGAAGAGAAACACTTGGTCCTTAATTAGGAAAAGTGTCACTTTATGGTTCAGGATGGCATCGTGCTTGGGCACAAGGTTTCTGAAGCTGGGATCGAAGTTGACAAAGCCAAGATTGAGGTCATAACAAGCCTCCAACCACCGAATTCTGTGAAGGATATTCGAAGCTTCCTTGGTCATGCTGGATTTTACAGAAGATTCATCAAGGACTTCTCCAAGCTAGCTCGCCCACTCACCGCTCTATAATGCAAGGAGATAAAATTCGATTTCACACCTGAGTGTCTTGCAGCCTTTGAGGAGATTAAAAAGGCTTTGGTGAGTACTCCTATTGTGCAACCTCCTGATTGGACTTTGCCTTTTGAGATCATGTGCGACGCTAATGATTTTGCTGTTGGATCAGTTCTGGGATAGAGAAAGGATAGGAAGTTAAACGTTATCTACTATGCCAGCAGGACATTAGACGATGCTCAGAGTAATTACAACACCACAAAGAAAGAACTAGGGGAGTTGATATAACATCATTTTTACCCGTTTTAATCCATGATATAAGTCATTTTTATATAGTCTTTCTAGTATTTTGGAGTATTTTAGAGCCCTTTCAGGTTTTAGGTACGTTTGGAGCATTATTGGAGATACTAAAGCATTTTGGAGCATTTTGGAGCCAAGCAGAGATCCTGTAGCTGAGACACCGATTTGATACATGAGTATCGATCGATACACTTATGGTATCGATCGATACCCGTCGAAGGAACAGAAGGATCGCGACTTTATGAAGATTTGAGAAACTGCAAATTACCCCAGAAGACTTTATTATTTACAAGAAGCCCCAAAATGTGACTTAGGTTATTTATTAGGATTTACAGCCACTTTGATGGCTATGCTTTATTTTACTTTGGTATTGTGAGAGAGCTTTTGGAGGGAGACAAGTATGAAACTCTGTTCGTCCGAGAGAAGATTTCGAACCCTTGTTTTACTCTCTTCTTTATTATTTATTCAAGTATTTATTCAGTCATGTTTATTGTTGCAATATCCATGTCTGAGTAGATCTCCTGTTAGGTTTAGGGTTCTCATAAGAGATTTCTTTGAATGCTAGGTTGATTTATTGTTTAGGGTTCATAATCTGAATTAGTTCTTCACTTTAGGTTGTTCTCAAAGCTAATTCTAGATTGATCATCTAGAACTTAGATCTTAGGTTAATCGATTAGGCACGAGAGTGTGATTGAGAAACCTGATAGAACTTAGAGTGAGGAAAATAACTATTCGCAAAGAGATTTGGTTTAGTTATTTTGTGAACAAATCAAACTTGAACTAAAAGCTGGTTTAAACTTTAGGATTCACAAAGAGATTTGGAATTCTAGGATTTAGACTTAGATAATTCTCACAACGAGAGTGGGTTAATTATACTTTACTGATTTGAGTTCAAGAACTATGCATAACCTGAACCCTGACTAGTTAGTTTATCTGCATTCATTGATTTCCTTGAGAAATATCATGAACCTATCCTCTTTCCAATCAACTCACAACTTGTTTAATTTACGTATTCGCTTTCAATTCCATTGATCACTTAGCTTAATTTTCATATATACAATCTATTGTGTGTTTCCTTGAGTCTTTGTGGATTCGATCCCTAAGTATTACAAACGACATAGTTTAAGTACTTTTAGGGTATTAATTTGAGCTTATCAACGAGCTCGCCAACTTGAAATCTTCGTTGTTTGACTTTTGAATTTTAGTAGCGTGTTGCTGCGTGCTGGTAGTTTTGAAGATTGGCGAGTACACGATCTCGACGTTTATCAATGACATCGAGTTGGTCGAGAAGCATTTCGTTATTTAGTTCCTCGTTTACAGGACACATATATATTCTCAGGCTGGGGACTGCGACCTCAGCGGGGACCATGGCCTCAATCCATAAGCCAAGGAGAAAGGTGTTTCTGAGGTTGCTTTGCGAGGTGAGGTCAAACAGGCCCATAGTACTCCGGGGAGTTCGTCGGACCATTTTTGCTTTTTATCATCCACTCGTTTTTTGAGATTGCTCAATATTAGCTTACTTGCTGCCTCGGCCTGCCCGTTGCCTTGAGGGTAACGTGGAGTTGAGGTTTTCAGCCTGATTCCATGATCTTTACAAAACTCGAGGAACTGATTTGAGATGAACTGTGAACCATTATCAGTTACAATCTCGTATGGGAATCCGTGTGGGCAAACTACATTTTGCCATACGAATTCTTGTATGTGGTTTGCTTTTACCTGCTGGAAAGCTCCCGCCTCTATCCACTTGTTGAAGTAGTGGGTGAGGTCGATTAGGAAGCGGCACTTCCTTCTTCCCGAGGTTACCATAGGTCCTACTATGTCCATAGACCACCTCATAAAGTGGTATGGAGATGAGATGGAAGATAAATTTTCAGTAGGCTGATGCAATGTGGGAGCATGCCGTTGACATTTGTCGCATGCTTTAGAGTGTTCTTCGCAGTCAGTGACCAAGGTGGGCCAAAAATACACTTTCCTTTTGATCATGATGGCTAACGCCCTTCCTTCTGAATGGTTGCCACACGAGCCTCCGTGCACTTCCAACAATATCGTAAAATCTTCGAGCCCGTGGAAAAATACCAGGTAGGGGCTATTCATACTTCGCTTATAAAGGTGGGGGCTGATTATACAATATCTTGAAGCTATGTTTTTGAGCTTGCGAGCTTCCCACTTGCTGGGGGAGCCTCTCCCCCCTCAATGTATTGTATAATCGTTGCTCGCCAGTCAGCTCTTGCAATCATTTTTTTGCGGAGAGTAACATGCCTGGCGTCGAGCGGAGCTTGTTCCGGGTCCTAAACTTCTCCCTTATCGGGAGGGAGGTCGTCCTTTATCAGGGCTAGTACTATATCCAACTCCATATGGTCATCGTCTTTTTCCATTAAATCCTCGACAGTTTTGTTGATTTTAATGCTTGGTTTTTCAATCCCTTCCACTGGAATCACTCTTTTTACAAGTGGATTCGAGGTTGATGCCAGAGCTGCCAGTGTGTTGGCGATCGTGTTCTCACCTCGCGGTATTTGCGTCAGGCTGACGACTTTGAATCGCTTAACTATCTCTTGGGCTATTGTCAGATAGGATTCTATCCTGCTATCTCTGGCTGCGTATTCTCAATGAAACTGACTTGTAATGAACTGGGAATCGCTGAACGCATTCAGGTTAAGTATTCCTATCCCAGCTGTGAGTCGGAGACCTGCTATTAAAGCATCGTACTCGGCTTCGTTATTTGACGCTGAGAATCCGAGTCTGAAGGACTGTTCCACGACCTCATTAGTCGGGGATACGAGGTGGATTCCAACACATGCCCCCTGTTTCGAGTAGGCTCCATCGACGTAGAGCTGCCAGGTTTCAGAGCTTCTTTCGGTCACCTCGCTATTAGCTGTAAGCTCGATGATGAAATCAGCTAGTACATGTGCTTTGGCGCTAGTCCGAGGTCGATATTCGATATCGTATTCGCTCAGCTCGATAGCCCATTTGGCTAGCCTGCCTGACTGGCTGGGCGTTGCAATACTGTGCGTAATGGCTGTGTCGTCATCACTACGATAGGGTGTGACTTAAAATACGGCCTGAGTTTGCGAGCCGAGACTACTACTGCCAAAGCCAGCTTTTCCATTTATGGATACCTGGTTTCAGCGTCCACTAGGGATTTACTCACGTAGTAGATTGGTTTCTGCTCGGCTCGCTCCTCTCTTATGAGGACGCCACTTACTGCGGCCTCGGAGTTTGCTACGTATAGGTAAAGTGGTTCTCCCTCGATTGGTTTTGACAGAATGGGGGGCTCGGAGAGGTATGCTTTTAATTGCTTAAAGGCTTCCCCGCACTTGTCATCCCAAATGAACTTTTTGTTTTCTTTTAGAAGTTGGTAAAAAGGGAGATATTTATCAGTCGACCTGGAAATAAATCGATTCAGGGCAGCAATGTGGCCTGTCAGCCTTTGCACCTCCTTTACCGTGCTCGGATATTGCATTTCCAAGAACGCGCTAATTTGTTTGGGGTTTCCTTCTATTTCTCTTTGAGTCACTATGTAACCTAGGAATTCACCTGAAGCAACCCCGAAAGTACACTCCCATACTTGTTTAGTAAGGTGAAACATTCCCCCAGCTTGTGAGAGCAGAATCTCACAACCTCGACTCTTACCTTTTCAGGTCGTATGTTTTTTTGAATATCGCTTCGGAGATTAGAGAGAAAAAGTTGTATATATTATTTTAGCCAAGAATCCAGTGCCTTACAATGTGGCTCCCTTTTCAAACTTATACTCGCTCAAATGTAATTGCCTAAGCTTAATTATTTACATTAAACTTAGAATTAAATTTGTAATCTTTGTCTTCAATGCTGAGCTTGATTCTAGGATCTTGAATTAGTGTTTTTGAATTTTTAGGCGCAAGCTCATTCTCCTAGCAATCTCGCGTCCTTCTGCGTACTCGGCTCCTTCCAGCTTGCAGGCTCGCTCTATGAGGTCTCATCGCATACTAGGCTTCTTTGTTAGGCATATTCGATCCGGTTGGGCCTCGAGTGTGGATTTTGGGCCCAACAGTTTCTCCCATCATCCTTAAGGATTTATCACTGAGGATGCGAAGCTTCGATCTTGGGTCCTGATTGATTTCCTTAGCCGATACTATCTTGCAATCTTGGATATCTGATTGATTTCTTGCATACTCAGATGCCTAGTTTGCAGGGATCCTGTAATATCTTGTGCGGCTTTTAAGGGATATGACAGGGTGAGTGGGTGAGTGGGTAGTGGATATAAATGGGCGGTTCACACTGCTTCAACTTCCCACGCCGCCTCGACTCCCACTTGCCAAGGTAATGATGTCTTTTTACTTTTTTCCTTTTTTTTTAACTTCTGCTCCTTTAATTGAAATGTCTTCGCCTCATTTTTACTTTTATCCGAGATACTCTCTTCTGTAAAAACTCATCCTCCATTGTTTCCAGCCAAATTTCTTCTTTCATCCTTGATTTTTTTGCTCTTTCTGCAATGGCGTCTTCCTCTCAGCTGGGTGCTTCTCTCCCCCTCGCCGATCGGTTCGAATCTCACTCGAAGAGTACGATTTCGCCTACCGAGCTTGCAAATACCTCTGCCATATGCGGGATCGATATCGGCGACCTCCTCATCCCGTCGGCTGATAGCTCTCCGGAGAGTCCTCCGGAGGGTTATGCATGCGGTTATGCCGCGTTCTTTTTGAGATGCCGCCTCATTTTTCCCATCCCGGCGGCTGTCTCTAACATCATCAGCGACCTCGGGCTCGCCCGTCCACATCTTATGCCCAACGCGATGAGATCCCTTGTCGCACTATGGGTGCGTCTAAAGAGTCTAGGGTCGTGTTCGATACTGAGGTCTTTCGCCAACTCTTTAATGTCAAAGGGAACTCTCATCTTCGCAGGACCTATTATTTTTCGGCGAAGGTTAATCGGTTCGTTTTCAGATTCAATGTGAGGGATGACAAATGGTTGGAGCAGTGGTTCTATTTCAGAATCTCCAGCAAATCCATCGAGGGCGAGTCAGTACTTCGGCATTCATGGGCTCATATTACTGGTCAGCATGATCCATAGGATGCTGATTCGAGTGCCTTTTCTAGGGATTTCTTAATCGCTGTTTTCTTCTGTTCTGATTTAATTTTCTCTTTTGGAGAGTCAATTGATTCCTCAAAAGTAGTGACGGCTGAGGTTCAACGGCTCATCTATCTTGTCAAGGGGGAGAGCTCTGACTGGAAGTGTTTCACCCTTGATAGGATTCTACAAGCTCGCAAGCGCCGAGCTCCAGGGCTGTCCGTTGCATTTGTTTTCGGGCTCATAGGTTTGTATGTGCGTACATTTATATTTCAACCTTTGGGTTATGAGTTTTTCCTTATTCTGATCTCCCTTGTTTGATTTCGTAGATTCTCGGACTCCGTCTCCCCTACTTTTAGTTCAAGTTTTGCCCCCGGTTTCATCCATTATCACGAGACTCGAGGCTGTTGCTAAAGATTTAGCTCGTGTTGAGGTTGATCCTCCGGCTGGCTACCAGGTGCCGGATACTGCCCTCGCTACCTCCCAGATTGATCTGACTCGCAGCGACAGCTCCACCGAGTCAAACAAAATTGTTCCCCCTAAGAAAGCACAACGCCTATCATACAGGGAGAGGAACGACTGCGCCCTGCCCCGACGCCAGATGGAACTCTTGACAAGAAAGTCAAGGAGGCTCTCGGCAAATCTGTCCGCGTTGAGACCTCACAGCGTGAGGAACCCGAGAGGAGGGACCACCTTGAATCCAAGGCTGACCATGGTGATGGTGGCAACTTGCCAGAGGGTGGTGAGACCGAGATTGCCCAGCATGATATGCGAGCTAAGGGCTCTCAAAGATCAACCTCCAGGGTATCTTCTAAGGAACCCGGTCACTCTGCCGAGCATCAGTCTCGTTCTACGCGCTCTCGTGATGATGGACTTGACGGTGAGGAAACATCAATGAGGCATGTGGTGCCTCGTTCGCAAGGTGGTGGAGGAAATTCTCCGAATGCTTTTAGGGAACATCTCCCAGCTAGCGAATCTTTTCAGGCGTGTTAGGCCTTCCTTCTGCTTTTTGCTGTCCCTGGGGAATATGAAGAAGTCTAAAAGCCATAACAAGTTCGCGGGTGCGATTGGTCAGGTAGCTCCGATTTCCTCTTCTCTTCTTTTTATTTTTGATTTCTTCTCTAAAGAAATTTTAACATATCTTTTTAGGTGATTTCCGCTGCGAATGAGTTAGTTCACTCATTCGAGCAAGATCTCGGCTCTGATACTCAGCCTGAGGAGGTTGAGAGGGCGGCTAAAACCATTGATGATCTGGTTGCCGAGCGGAACGAGCTGGTTGGGAGGATTACGCGAAACGAGGAGAAGATGGCTGAAGTCGCCCTTTTGGAATGTCAGGTTAAGGATCATGCCGTTTTGGCCAAGAGATGGGAAGACTCTGCTCTGGAGGCTCAAGCTCATGCTGACACTCTTCAAGCTCGGGTCTCTGCGCTGGAGAAATTTGGTGAAGAGTTGAGGGTGGACCTCCGAGTTGTCGGGGGTGAGCTGGGACTGCTGAGGTTGGCTTGCACTCTGCTAGCGAGACTATAGTTGGCTTAAGAGTCCAGATTGAGAAGGTTACAGAGGATTCGAAGAAGCTCGCCAAGAGGCGAAGAAGGCTTAGAAGGCTGCGAGGAGGGAGATGTCCAAACAATATTGCACCATTCTTTTGGGCATAAAGGATATATTCGAGAAGAAGAAGATCGAGGTCGACACCGAGACTCAGATTATGGAATTTAAGTCCAACATCCTTCTTCTTGATGATATTATCAATCAGACCATCAACGACTTTGAGGCTGAAAGGAAGGGTATTGAGGCTGAGAAGCTGAGGTTGGATGCAGAGCTTACCATCGTCCAGGTATCAGATTTTTCCCTGGGTAAACTTGACATTTCGCAGGTATTCGATGATTCGGTTACGCTGCCTACTCGGACAAGTGCACAATCATAAAGTGATCAGCTGTACCTTGGTTCTCAGGAGCTCAGGAAGGAGTTCTCACTGCCCTTGGATCAACCTATCCCGGTAGATAAACCAGCTGAACATGCCTGCTAAAGACGCCTTGCATGGGGAGCCTTTTAAACCTGTTTCTGTTTATTGTTGAACTCGTTATGCCCTGATGGGCTTTTTGTTTTGAACTTATGCTCCCTTGAAGAGGCTTTAATTATTTTGATTTTTTTTTAAAGATCCTCTTTTTGTGTGTGTTTTTATGATAACTTTTGCCATTTAGAGGCTGATATTTTTCATTTAGATCTGAGGCAGTTTTTCAGCTAAAGATCCAGGTCGTTCAGAGACCTTGCTTCCAGGTCGTTTAGAGAGCTTGGAAGCTGACCAGACGATTTTAAGACGCAAGGTCGAAGCCGTTTAGAGGCATGCATGTAACCTAAACAGTTTAGACGTAGAGGTTGTTGTCATTTAGAGACTAGAAAGGTTGTGACTTTGCAATTTAAACGCAAAGTCGAGACATGCTAGCTGGTAGCACGCTCTAACTCGTAAGGCTGTTCATTTATGTAGTAAAGCTTTTAGCTTGTAATAGAAGTTGAGAGTCCTCAAGCTGTATTTAACAGTCTTGAGGGGAGATTTTTTATTTTATTTTAATAGCTTCACCCTTATGAGGTTGCCTAAGTACCCTTAGGAGGGATCAAGCCTTTTCGTAGTTCGATATTTACAAGTGTCTTTTTAGTGATAAAACTTCTTCAAGTTCATGGCATTCCATGAGTTCCTTTCGGGTGTGTTGTCGTGCACCCTGGCGAGCTTGTATACACCGTTCTTTACTAACTCGGAAATTTGGTATGGACCCTCCCAGTTGGTGCCCAATTTGCCAGCATTTTTTTCTTTTGTGTTTTCATAGAATTTTCGTAGGACGAGCTAGCCGACTTGAAATCTTCGCTATTTGACCTTTGAATTATAGTAGCGTGCTGCAGCGTGTTGGTAGTTTTGAAGATTAACGAATGCTCAATCTCGACGCTCATCGATGACATCGAGTTGGTCGAGGAGTATTTCGTTATTTAGTTCTTCGTTTATGGGACACATATCTACCTTTAGGCTGGGAACTGCGACCTCAGCCGGGACCACGCCTCAATCTCATAAGCCAAGGAGAATTGTGTTTCTGAGGTTGCTTTGCGAGGTGAGGTCCGACAGGCCTATAGTACTCTAGGGAGTTCGTCGGACCATTTTTGCTTTTTAGCATCCAGTCGTTTTTTGAGATTGCTCAATATTAGCTTATTTGCTGCCTCGGCCTACCCTTTGCCTTGAGGGTAACGTGGAGTCGAGGTTTTCAGCCTGATTTCGTGATCCTCACAAAACTCGAGGAACTGATTTGAGATGAACTGTGAACCATTATCGGTTACAATCTCGTATGGGACTCCGTGTCGGCAGACTACATTTTGCCATACGAATTTTTGTACGTGGTTTGCTTTAACCTGCTGGAAAGCTCCCGCCTCTATCCACTTGGTGAAGTAGTCGGTGAGGACGAGTAGGAAGCGGCACTTCCTTTTCCCAAGGTTACCATTGGTCCTACTATGTCCATAGACCACCTCATAAAGGGGTATGGAGATGAGATGGAGGATAAATTTTCAGTAGGTTGATGCAATGTGGGAGCATGCCGTTGGCTTTTGTCGCATGCTTTAGAGTGTTCTTCGCAGTCAATAACTATGGTGGGCCAAAAATACCCTTGCCTTTTGATCCTGATGACTAACGCCCTTCCTCCTGAATGGCTGCCACACGAGCCTCCGTGCACTTCCATCAATATCGTGAAAGCTTCGAGCACGTGGAAACATACCAGGTAGGGGCCATTCATACTTCGCTTGTAGAGACATAGGCTGATTATACAATATCTTAAAGCTATAGTTTTGAACTTGTGAGCTTCCCACTTGCTGGGGGGAGCCTCTCCCCCCTCAATGTATTGTATAATCGATGCTCGCTAGTCAGCTCTTGCGGTCATTTTTTTTGGGAGAGTAAAATGCCTGGCGTCGAGCGGAGCTTGTTCCGGGTCCTCAGCTTCTCATATTTTGGGAAGGAGGTCGTCCTCTACTGGGGCTAGTACTATGTCCAACTCCATATGGTCATTGTCCATTTCCTTAAAATCCTCGACGTCTTTGTTGATTTTAATGCTTGGTTTTTCAATCCCTTCCACTGGAATCACTCTTTTTACAAGTGGATTCGAGGTTGATGCCAGAGCTGCCAGTGCGTCTGCGATCGTGTTCTCACATCGCGGTATTCGCGTCAGGCTGAAGACTTGGAATCGATTTGCTTGCTCTTGGACTATTGCCAGATAGGATTCCATCCTGCCATCTCTGGCTTCGTATTCTCCATAAAACTGACTTGTAATGAGCTTGGAATCGCCGAACGCATTCATGTTGCGTGTTCCTATTCCAGCTGCGAGTCGGAGACCTGCAATTAAAGCCTTGATATATCATGGTTTTTACCCATTTCACTACAAGAAAACAGGTGGAAATCCGACGGAAATTCCGACGGCAATAATTCCGTCGGAAATTTCCGACGGATTTCCGACGGATTTCCGACTAACTTCTCATCCGTCGGACATCCGTCGGAATTCCGTCGGAAATATCAACCCGTCGGAAATCCGTCGGAAATTCCGACGGATTTCCGACGACAATAATCCGTCGGACACTTTCCGACAGATTTCCGACGCCTTTTTGACGCTGCCGACATACTGCCGACGGATTTCCGACGACGTTCATCCGTCGCGGATTTCCGACGGATTTCCGACGGATTGCCGACGGATTTCCGACGGATTTCCGACGGATATCCGACAGCTGCCGACATGGCTGCCGACATGGTTGCCGACATCGATAATATCTACTTTATATCCGTCGGAAATCCGTCGGAAAAGGACAAAATTTTCCTTATAAAAACGTTTCCACGCTTCATTTATAAGCACAACCAAAAAAAATCTATGTTATCTAATTCCTTACGAAAATGTCTTCTTCAAATCCTTATAATTATTTTCGATCATGGATGGACAAGCCTCATCAAATTCCGAACACGGGCCTAGTTACGGAGGAATTCAAAAAAGGTCTACAGGAATTCATGGCATTTGCGGGTATGCAGAAGAAAGCAAAAAAAACCGGTAAAATCTATTGCCCTTGTACCAATTGTGGGAATCATAGATTTATCGTGATAGATGAAGTATGGTCACACTTGTATTGTCATGGGTTTATGTCGGGTTACAAGATTTGGTATTATCATGGAGAAAATGATACAATGGTGGATAATTATGCTAGTACTAGTGAACATTATATTGGGGATAACACTAGCTTAGAAGAACCCGCAATGGAAGAACAAAGTACGGTAGGTCATGTTCAGATGGTGAACGATGCATATCGTGAAAATATACCATCGGTTGCTGAGTATGGAGATAGGGGAGAAGAACCTAATTTAGAAGCTCGGAGATTTTTTGATATGTTAGACGCTGCTAAACATCCGTTATATGATGGGTGTAGAGGTGAACATTCCCCTTTATCAACTGCAACAAGGATGATGGGTATAAAGACGGATTTCAATTTGAGTGAGGAGTGCGTGGATGCAATCGCTGATTTTGTGAAAGAAATTTTGCCAGAAGATAATCTTGCACTGGCATCATACTATGAGATACAGAAACTTGTTCAAGGTCTAGGATTGCCGTATCAAATGATAGATGTATGCATAGACAACTGTATGCTCTACTGGAGAGAGGACGCAGATCGTACGACATGTCGTTTTTGTCGCAAACCTCGGTATAAGGAAACAGGTGGAAGAGTGCCAGTGCCATATAAACGGATGTGGTATTTACCGTTAATAGAGAGATTGAAAAGGTTATATCAGTCAGAGCGCACAGCAGGAGCAATGAGATGGCATGCAGAGCATACAACAGATGGACAAATCGCCCATCCGTCAGATGCAGGAGCATGGAAACATTTTCAATCCATTTATCCCAGCTTTGCGTTTGAGGCAAGGAACGTATACCTTGGATTATGTACCGATGGTTTCAGCCCTTTTGGGAAGCACGGCAGAAAATATTCTTTGTGGCCAGTAATTGTAACACCTTACAATTTGCCGCCATCTTTGTGCATGCGAAGGGAGTTCTTGTTCCTTAGCATTCTCGTTCCTGGACCAGAGCATCCGAAGAGATCACCTGATGTGTTTTTGCAACCATTGATTTATGAGCTGCGAATGTTATGGGACCAAGGTATTGAAGCGTTTGATGTTTCATGTCACCAAAATTTCATCATGCGGTCGGTACTTTTGTGGACTATTAGCGATTTTCCAGCATATGGCATGTTATCAGGATGGACAACGCACGGAAGGTTATCGTGCCCATACTGTCAAGATAACACTGATGCGTTCCAATTGAAGCACGGACGGAAAACGTCTTGGTTTGATTGTCATAGGCGATACCTACCTAGCGATCATCCTTATCGTCGGAGCACCACATTGTTTAGGAAGAACCGGAAAGTATTTGACGGTCCTCCTCCTGAGTTAGATGGTGAGTATTTGTTGACTCAGTTCAGAGATTTTGGTGCAGAGAGGACCGTTGATTGTGGTGGTAACGGACATCATCCTGTTGATGGTTGTGGCAACGTTCATAATTGGCACAAGAGGAGCATTTTCTGGGATTTGCCTTATTGGAAGAACCATCTTTTGAGGCATAATCTGGATGTCATGCACATTGAGAAGAATTTTTTCGACAACATTATGAACACCGTTCTCAATGTCAAAGGGAAGACGAAGGACAATCTGAAGTCTAGATTGGACTTGCCAGACATTTGTTCTCGTAGAGCACTACATGTGACAGGGAACGGGAAGCCTCCGGTCCCGGCTTTTCGTTTCGATGAACCTTCAAAGGCCGAGTTTTTTTACTGGATTACCGAAAGTGTTAGATTCCCGGACGGATACGCATCTAACCTTCGGAACTGCGTTGATCATGGAGAAGGGAAGTTTACTGGGATGAAGAGTCATGATTGTCATGTGGTGATGCAGCGCCTCCTTCCATTTGCCTTTGCATGTCTTCTACCACGTAATGTCCATGAAGCAATTGAAGGTACAATCATGAAATTATTTATTTACTACTTTATACAATATATACTTCATTATTTAATTATTCATTTGTTATATATTGCAGGGATTGGTGCCTTTTTCCGAGATATATGTTCTCGCTCTCTTACATCAGACGGTATCCGCAATCTTGGGGCTAATATACCTGTAATCCTTTGCAATTTGGAGAAGATATTTCCTCCTTCATTCTTTGATGTTATGGAACATTTAACAATTCATCTCCCTCGAGAAGCAGAGCTTGGGGGTCCGGTTCAGTACCGTTGGATGTATCCTTTCGAACGGTATATGTTACATCTAAAGAAGAAGGTGAAAAATTTGAGTAGAGTGGAGGGTTCTATCGTCGCACAGACCATCAATGAAGAAACCTCACATTTTGCCGAGTTCTACTTTCCATCACAAGTCAAAACAAAGAGTCGTAGAGCAGCTCGACATGATGACGGAGGCGTCCTACCTTTCTATCCGGTCGATGTACCTCATATATTTTTACAGATTGGACGACTTAGTGGAAAAGGCAAGAAGAGGAGACTTTCACCACAAGAGCGAGAGCATTTGCATATGTATATTCTCACAAACTGCGACGGAGTTGATGAATATGAGAGGTATTATATATTGAACATAATTATTAATTACGTATTGGGTTTTTGATTATATATATATGTACTAACGTGATAATTGTTTCAATCTCACAGGATGTATATGGCTTATCAACGTTTTTCATTTCCTGACAAAACAGAGGACGAGCTAATCGAGCTCAAACAGGAAGAGTTCGGACGTTGGTTAAGAGATTATGTAAGTCTTTTAATTGCCTTGTTTTTAGCATTCATCATATGTAATGAAAGATTTAATTATTTGAAGTATTTTTATTTTAATTGTGCAGGTGACGACAGAGAAGGCTAACGGACAAACATTTCCCACGTGGTTAGAAGAAATTGTGAGATTTCCACTAGCAACCGTGCAGTCACATGTGATGTATAGCACACGGGGGTACGCTTTTAAGATTCTTCGGGATGATAGGAGTGCGACAACATCAGATTACGGTGTATCAACTCAGTCAGGTGATCTTGTATACTATGGTGTCGTACGTGAGATTTTCGATGTTCAGTACCCGGGAATGCTCGGTCTAAGATGTGTTGCATTTTTATGCGACTGGAACGACCCATTAGTAGGAAGCGGTGTGCGACACGGCCAATTTGGTGTTACATCATTACATAGCAGAAGAAAACTCCAGAGATACGAGCCATTTGTACTTGCATCACAAGCAGACCAGGTTTGTATTTCTTTTATGTTAATTTTTAATTAAGTTTTGTTGCATTCCCGTGGTTAAATTTGTACATGGTGTAGGTATGCTACATTCCCTATCCGCGGGTGACAAACAAGCAAGACCCGTGGGTTACAGTCACATCGATAAACCCGAGAGGTAGAGTTCATGGGATGTCTGATCATGAACCCCTCCAACAAAGCTCCGTAGGTTTGGGTTCAATCGAGCATTCCCTTGAGGTCGACATTGTCGTTGATTTCACCATACAGTCAGACGATCGAGTATTTGAGGATTCAGAAGAAGAATTTGACGAATTTGGGGAACCTTCCGATTCAGGAGAATCAGATTACTCATCATCGGATTGACAGTAGTTTTAATTATAAAATTTGCACCGTAAAATATGTACATATATTTGAACTAGAAGTGTAATGTGTAATATATCAGTTATGTCGAAGTTTTATAAAGTTAGACATTTGCTTAAGTGTAACAAAATTGGAATTTTGCAACAAAAAAAATATTATAACTTCTATATAAATTCTATATAACACATTTTCTTGATGTATATACAAGGTTACCTTTTTATATACATCATACAAGTGTTTGTAAACTTTTGCCAAAAAAAAAACCTATACCCTATACCCTAAACAAGATTTTTAAATATCCGTCGGAAACCCGTCGGAAATTTCCGACGGATTGAGTTGAATCTGGGTTATATCCGAGGGATCGATTTTTTAGCCGATGCAACTGAATCCGTCGGAAATCCGTCGGAAATTTCCGACGGATTTCCGACGGTTTGAGGTGAATCCGTCGGAAATCCGTCGGAAATTTCCGACGGATTTCCGACGGATTCAGTTGCATCGGCTAAAAAATCGATCCCTCGGCTAAAAATCCGTCGGAAATCCGTCGGAAATTTCCGATGGATTTCCGACGGATATTTAAAAATCTTGTTTAGGGTATAGGGTATAGGTTTTTTTTTTTGGCAAAAGTTTACAAACACTTGTATGATGTATATAAAATAGGTTAACCTT
Organism: Eutrema japonicum; assembly: GCA_030161315.1. NCBI lineage: Eukaryota > Viridiplantae > Streptophyta > Magnoliopsida > Brassicales > Brassicaceae > Eutrema > Eutrema japonicum. The sequence continues at coordinate 35,040,600 of BSQW01000011.1, forward strand.
GTATATACATCAAGAAAATGTGTTATATAGATTTTAAAAAATTTGATGGAAGTGTTTGTATAAGTTATAGTATAAGATATAGTTGATTTATGTGAAACGATATGTTTTGATGTTGTATAATTTTTAAACTAATGCAAACCCTTTAATATTGATGAACTTAATATATTTATTGAATGAAACATGTAAATAACATGTCCCTAAATCATATAAAGAAACCCTAAACCCTAAACCCCAAATATACCCTAAATCCGTCGGAAATCCGTCGGAAATTTCCGACGGATTTCCGACGGATATGAAAAATAGACACGTGTTTGTTGACTGACCAATCGAAAAACATGCAAGGAATATACCTTATCCGTCGGAAATCCGTCGGAAATTTCCGACGGATTTCCGACGGATACGAAAAATTAGACACGTGCATGTTGACTGAGTCCTTATCTTCTCCAATCCGTCGGAAAGCCGTCGGAAATTTCCGACGGATTTCCGACGGATTTAGATATTTTCGAGACCGCGGGAATATCAACCGCGTAAATGAACTTATTTCTTCGAAATCCGACGGATTTCCGACGGATTTCCGACGGCCATCGAATTATATCGAAGAAACGTAAGTTTTTTTCCTTATTTCTCTCTTCTTCCTCTCTCTCTTCCATCGCTTCTTCTTCCTCTTCTCTCAACATTTCCCTACTTCAAAAATCTCTTCTTCTCCCTTTTATCTTCAATTAATCAACTCATCTTCTTCAATTCCTCAATTTTTCTCCAACAAAACCAATGTAAGTTTAATCAATTCCTTTAATATTGTTTTATATCATTTTAGTTTTAGGGAATATATTAGTTAGGTTGTTAGAATTTTATCGAAAATGTGAATTGTTAAGTGGTTATAATAGAATTTGTTATTTAGAATAATATTAGTGTTATGGTTTATGTGTTTAGATTGTTGATTTAGAATTGTTAGATCTAGATATTGTTTAAAAATATATGTATATATTAAAATCGTTTTTAAAATATTCTTTAAGTAATAAAAACGTTTAGACAATATTTTTATATATTAAAAACGTTTTTAATATATTTGTTAAGTAATAAAAACGTTTTCATAATATTTGTATATATTAAAATTGTTTATAAAATTTTTTAAATTTGTAATAAAAACGTTTTTCAAATATTGTAATAAAAACGTTTTTATTATATGTGTATATATTAAAATCCTTTATAATATTTTATAACTAATAAAAACGTTTTTCAAATATTTCTATATATTTAAAAAATTGTTAAAATATTTTTTTAATTTGAAAAACGTTTTTATAATATGTGTATATATTAAAATCCTTTATAATATTTTATAACTAATAAAAACGTTTTTCAAATATTTCTATATATTTAAAAAATTGTTAAAATATTTTTTTAATTTGAAAAACGTTTTTATAATATGTGTATATATTAAAATCCTTTATAATATTTTATAACTAATAAAAACGTTTTTCAAATATTTCTATATATTTAAGTTGATGTTAAAATATTTTTTTAATAATACAAACCTTTTTCAAATATTATTTTAAAAATAAAATCGTTTTAAATATTTTTTATAGTAATAAAACGTTTTCTAAATATTTTTATATATTAAAACTGATTTAAAAATATTTTAGCAAATTTTGAAATTTTTTGAAATATTTGAATTTTTAGTAAACTTTGAATTTTTCGGAAACATTGAATTTCCGGAAAATTTGAATTTTTCCTAAATTTTTTTCCGGAACTTTTGAATATATTGTTAATTTACTAACAAATTTACCGTTTTCCGCAGGGAGCACGACGATGTTCTTCAGTTGGGAGGCGGCAACCAAGGACGCCGTTCTCGGAGTTCTCGGTGTACGCCTCCTCCGGGACCAACGAGCTCGGGAACTCACATCCCAGATTCCCAGCAATCCGCTGCTCGGAGCCACATTGAGATCGAGGAGCTAGTCCGGCAGCCTAACCGGGGCCATTGCATTCGACTCGACCCGAAGTTTGAGGATGGCACTTGGTAAGAAATTTTTGGTACATTATTTCAATTTATTTAGATTTTTAAACTTAACATATTTATATCTTTTCATAATGTTTTCAGGTTTAAGCTGTCGACTCAGATCAACAAGGCGATATTACGGATGCTCCACAACATGTTGGACAAACCGTACGAGAGGTATTCGGAAATGCCTACCGAGGAGAAAGACGTGTGGCACCGGACTTTCGCGGTACGTGATTTATTGATATATTATTTAATTTGAATTTCATTTTGTCAATTTTTCTTTTTGATATGTAACAAATTTTTTTTTAAAATTGTAGCAAGAGTTCACGTGGGACTCTCATCATACGCGCAAAGTCATTGAAACCTTCGACAAGTATGCCGCAAACTCGTACTCGAAGCACATGTACGAGTGGAAACAGAAGTGGAAGCAGAACAAAGACAAGCCGAAGGACCTTGACGACGACGTCTGGAGAGGCTTCTGTGAGTACTGGAGTAGGCCTGCGACGAAAAAGACCTCCGAGCAACAGTCGAAGAACCGCACTAGCCAACGAGGCGGGAAAGGGGTCTACATCCACAACGCGGGCGCAAAGACCATCGAACGGGAAGCGATGGAAATGGTAAGTTTAATTTAAATTTTTTATTGTTAATTCTGTTTTTTTATTTATTTAACTTAACAAATTTTCGCAGGCGAGAGCATCTGGTTCCGAACCCGATTATCTTCAACTCATCGAGAATAGACACACCAACAAGAAAACCGGTCAGATACAGGACTTGGGGATGCGGGATGTGGTCGAGAAGAGCAAGAAGGCGAAGCTGGATCGTGAACTATCAGCATCGCAGCTCAGTCTCGAAGGATCGACGTCCTCGACCGCTTTGTCCCGGGAAGAGATAAACCAGATTGTACTTGAGGTAAGTTTTAATTTCATTTCATTTTTTTTTAATTTTCGTTATTTATTAATTATCGGTTTTAATTATTCGCAGCAAACCCGGCAAGTGAAAGGTCGATTCGCTGGGTTAGGCACCCTTCCGACCCAGGAATCTTCTTCCTCGCTTCCTCGTTATCCTTCGGAGTACCGGGTAGAAATCGAGAGGCTCACCCAAACGGTGCAAGAGCGTGACCGGCAGGTTGAAGAGCTACGGACGGAGCAAAAGACTACCACCAAGAAGCTCTCCTGCTTGGAGAAGATGATGGAAAAATGCTTCCCGCATTTGTTTCGGGATAATAATCCCGACGACGGAGATTCTCCAACCGTTTAAATATTTGCTTTTAATGCTTTTTTTTGAACACTTTATTTTAATGTGTAATGACTTTTTTTATTTTGTTTAATGAATTTATATATTTATTATTTCTATTTTTAATTTATATTTCAAATTTCTATAATTTTAATATATAAATTTCCAAAAAATAAATAATTACATAAAATTCAAAATACCAATTCTGTCGGAAAACCGTCGGAATAAGTTACTGTAACATCTCGATTTCTTGTATATGCGGAGAGGCTTATAAGAATTGATTTGGCGTTATAGACACCAAAGTGCACTTAGCTTTTCCGATCACTTGCTCGAAAGAACTCCAGAGTTAAGCGTGCTTGAGCTGGAGTAGTCTAAGGATGGGTGACATTCCGGGAAGTTATTCGCGGTATCGTGTGAGTGAGGACAAAACACGGGGAAAGATCACGTGGTGATTGCAGGGTCAGTAAACAAGTATTACAAGCCTCCCGGATTAACGCACCGGCCGTCGGACAAGGGTGGGGCCCACGGGCCGAGAGCAGGCATGGGGCCCACATGTATGGGTGGTCGGGGCGTTATAGTTACTGTCGTAAATCCTTCGGAACCTATTTCCGACGAAGAACCGACGGACTTCCGAGACAACTTCCGATCAAATTATCCGTCGAAAATAGTTACCGTCGGATGTCCGACGGCATTTATCCGTCGGAGTATCCGTCGGAAATCCGTCGGAAATTTATCCGTCGGAAATCCGTCGGAAATTTCCGACGGATTTCCGACGGCATTTACGACTTAATATCCGTCGGAGTATCCGTCGGAAATCCGTCGGTAATATATCCGTCGGAAATCCGTCGGAAATTTCCGACGGATTTCCGACGGATTTACGACTGAATATCAGTCGGAGTATCCGTCGGAAATTTCCGACGGATTTCCGACGGATTTACGACTGAATATCAGTCGGAGTATCCGTCGGAAATCCGTCGGTAATATATCCGTCGGAAATCCGTCGGAAATTTCCGACGGATTTCCGACGGCATTTACGACTGAATATCCGTCGGAAGTCCATCGAATATCCGTCGGAACGTACGCGGTCGGAAATCCGTCGGAAATGTCTGACGGCGTTCCGACGGCATAATTCCGTCGGAAATTTCCGACGGATTCCGACGGAAACCACATTTCCGACGAACTGTAACCGACAGCTTAAATCCGTCGGAAATCCGTCGGAAAAGACCCTTTCCGACGGATTTCCGACGGATTTGACCGTCGGAAATAGCCCTGTTTTCTTGTAGTGTTTTAAGCCATGATATAAGTCATTTTTATAGAGTCTTTCTAGTATTTTGGAGTCTTTCAGAGTCCTTTCAGGTTTTAGGTACGTTTGGAGCATTATTGGAGATACTAAAGCATTTCGGAGCATTTTGGAGCCAAGCAGAGATCATGTAGCTGAGACACCGATTAGATGCATGAGTATCGATCGATACACTTATGGTATCGATCGATACCCGTCGAAGGAACAGAAGGATTGCGACTTTATGAATATTTGAGAAACTGCAAATTGCCCCAAAAGACTTTATTATTTACCAGAAGCCCCAAAACGTGACTTAGGTTATTTATTAGGATTTACAGCCACTTTGATGGCTATGCATTATTTTACTTTGGTTTTGTGAGAGAGCTTTTGGAGGGAGACAAGTCTGAAACTATGTTCGTCCGAGAGAAGCTTTCGAACCCTTGTTTTACTCTCTTCTTTATTATTTATTCAAGTAATTATTCAGTCATGTTTATTGTTACAATCTCCATGTTTGAGTAGATCTTCTAATAGATTTAGGGTTCTCATAAGGGATTTCTTTGAATGCTAGGTTGAATTGTTGATTAGGGTTTATAATCTGAATTAGTTCTTTGCCTTAGGTTGTTCTCAAAGCTAATTCTAGATTGATCACCTAGAACTTAGATCTTAGGTTAATCGATTTTGCACGATAGTGCAATTGAGAAACTTGATAGAACTTAGGGTGAGCAAAATAAGTATTCGCAAAGAGATTTGGTTTAGTTGTTTTTTGGAACAACTCAAACTTGAACTAAAACCTGGTTTAGACTTTAGGATTCGCAAAGAGATTTGGAATTCTAGGATTTAGACTTAGATAATTCTCGCAACGAGAGTTGGTTAATTATACTTTAGTGATTTGAGTTCAAGAACCGTTCGTAACCTGAACCATGATTTGTAGTTTAATTGCATTCATTGATTTCCTTAGAAATACCCTGAACCTATCTTTCTCCCAATCGAATCACAACTTGTTTAATTTACGTATTTACTTTCAATTCCATTAATCATTTAGCTTAATTTTCATTTATACAATCTATTGTGTGTTTTCTAGAGTCTCTGTAGATTCGACCCCTAAGTATTACAATCGACAATGCTTTAGTACTTATAGGGTATTAATTTGAGCTTATCAAATTTGGCGCCGTTTCCGGAGATTCAATTCGCCATTAGATTTTAGTTTGAGAATTTCGACTAAGTTTGACCAGTATCGATCGACACCCCAGTGGTATCGGTCGATACCTGTCGTGAATTTTTGTGTTACTTACGTTCTTCACTTTTGTGTTTCAGGTGAATGCCGAATCGTAAAACCAGGAGGAACAAGAACACTCCGCTAGTTAGTCTGTCAAACGATCAGCTAGCACTTTTGGAACGCGCAAACAGAAAAGCAAAAAAGCCAGCAGAGATGAACAACAACCCAATGGTTTTGGTTCAAGATGGAGCTAGTGCTTACAGAGACAAAGAGGGTCAATTGTGCAATGCGAGAGGGCAGCGATTGGATGGAGAGGGGAACATCATTCCACCTCCTGCTGTTGTCGAAAAGATTGTCGTAGGGAATGATGTGATTACTCGTGGTAGGACAATTGGTGAGTACAACAGGCCTGATCAGTTCTACGCCAATCGGTCTGCGATTCACCCTCCTACTTTTCAGAGAAACAACTTTGCGCTGAAGCCTGCTTACTACACTCTTGTGGGTCAACCCTTTCCATGGTCTTGATATATCATGGTTTTACCCCTTTTAGGCCAGGATATAAGTCCGTTTTATAGAGTCTTTCTACTATTTTGTAGTGGCTTAGAGTCTTTTACAGGTTTTAGCACGTTTGGAGCATAATTGGAGATATTGGAGCTTTCTGGAGTATTTTGGATAAAAGCAGACGTTCGTGTAGCTGAGTACCCGATTTGAAGCATGAGTGTCGATCGATACTGACTAGTATCGGTCGATACTCATCGAAGCAGACACGAACCACGACTTTAATGAAGAGTTGAAGAATTGCAAAATTGTCTAGAAGTCTTTATTATTTACAAGAAGCCCCAAAACGTGATTTAGGTTATTTAATAGGATTTTACAGCCACTTTCATGGCTATGCTTTATTTTACTTTGGTTTTGTGAGAGAGCTTTTGAAGGGAGACAAGTCTGAAACTCTGTTCGTCCGAGAGAAGATTTCGAACCCTCTTGTTACTCTTTCTATTTTATTTGATGATTTATTCAAACATGTTTATTGTTTCAATTTCCATGTCTCATTAGATCTCTTGTTAGGTTTAGGGTTCTCATAAGGGTTTTCTCTGAATGCTAGGTTGATTAGTTATTAGGATTCACTATCTGAATTAGTTCTTCACCATAGGTTGTTTTCATAGCTAATTCTCGATTGATCACCTAGAACTTAGATCTTAGGATAATTGATTAGGCACGAGAGTGCGATTAATTACCTGACAGAACCTGAGGTGAGCAAAATAATTATTCGCAAAGGGATTTGGTTTAGTTGTTTTGTAAACAAATCAAACTTGAACTAAAAGCTGGTTTAGACTTTAGAATTCGCAAAGAGATTTGGAATTCTAGGATTTAGACTTAGATAGTTTTCGCAACAAGAGTTGGTTATATTATACCTTAGTGATTTGAGTTCAAGAACCGCATTCATTGACTTCCTGAGAAATATCTTGAACCTATCTTTCTCCAATCGAATTTACAACCGTTTTAATTTACCTTTCTGCTTTCAATACCATTAATCACTTAGCTTAATTCTCATCTATATAATCTATTGTGTGTTTCCGTGAGTCCTTGTGTTCGGCCCCTACTTTACTACAACTACTGCTTTAGTACTTATAGGGTATTAATTTGAGCACATCAAATTTGGCGCCGTTGTCGGGGACTCAATTCGCCATTAGATTTTAGTCTGAGAATTTTGACTAAGTTCGTCGGTATCGATCGATACTATCTAGTGTCGGTCGATACTCATCGATTTCTTTTTCTTGATATCGATCAACACCACCCAGTGTCGGTCGATACTCATCGTGTTACCGAATACTTACGTTCTTGACTGTTGTTTTCAGGTGTATGCCTATTCCTGAAACCAGAAGGAGTAAAAACACTCAGCTAGTTGAACTATCATTGGAGCAGCTAGCACTTTTGGAACGCACAAACAGAAAAGCGAAGAAGCCAACAGAGATGAACAAACCATTGGTTTTTGTTCAAGATGATGCTGGTGCTTACAGAGACCAAGAGGGTCAGTTGTGCAATGAGAGAGGACAATGTCTGGATGGAGAGGGGAACATCATTCCACCTGCTCCTGTTGTCGCTGGGAATGTCGCTGGGAACGCGAATGCAGGGAACGCTGTGGTTAATCGTGGTAGAACGATTGGTGAGTACAACAGGCCTGATCAGTTTTATGCAAATCGATCAGCGATTCGTCCTCCTGCTTTTCAGAGGAATGACTTTGAGCTGAAACCTGCATACTACACTCTTGTGGGTCAGCACCCTTTTCATGGTCTTTCCAATGAACATCCCATGGACCATATTGAGAGGTTTGAGGATTTGGTCACTAGCATCAAGAGCAATGGAGTGTCCTATGGTTACCTCTTCTGCAAGCTCTTCCCATACTCTCTTGGTGGAGTTGCAACTTACTGGCTGAACCAGTTACCTCCTGGATCGCTGACTACTTGGGAAGAGACTAAGACTGCTTTTCTGAACAACTTCTATGAAGATGCACGATCCGAGGGTCTGAGGAACAAAATCTCCCAATTTTCTCAAGGACCTACTGGGGCGTTCAAGGCTGCTTGGACGAGATTCAGATCATACCAGAGAGACTGTCCACATCACAGATACTCTGATGTTCAGCTGATGGAATTCTTCTTCAGAGGAATTGATTGGAGGTATCAGATGGCTTTTGATGCTTCAAGCAATGGAAACTTCAACACCAGGTATCCTGATGATGCCTATGTACTGATCGAGAACTTGGCATCCAGCAATAGCACCAAGAATGCTGATTTTGAGCGGAAGAAGCTAGCTGGTAACGTGGATGGTTCATAGATTGCTGAAGTTCAAGCCAAGTTGGACTCTATCCACATCCTTCTGGTGGGCAAGGAAACGAAGGTTGTTCACTTTGCTGAAGATGTCGAGGTATTCAACGAGGATGAAGTAGAGGATGTTAACTACATTGGTGGTTCTGGTTTTCAAGGTCAGAGGAATTAATTTAACAACAACAAAAACTTCAGCAACAACTCTCAGCAAGGAAGTTCGAATCAGTTTGGGCAAAAATCAACTCAGAACAGTGGGTATACCAGGAACTATGGAGGTTCATCTTATCAGTCCATACCTGCTAAGCTCCCAGATAGCAAGATCTAGTCTATGTTTGAACAGCTTCTTCAAGGACAGCAAAAGCTCACTGTGGATTTCAATGAGAAGATTGATGTCCTATACAATGACCTGAGAGGAAGGATCGACGCTATTAATAATCAGCAGAAGAAGCTGGAACTTCAGATAGCTCAAACTTCAAAAGCTATGAAAAGGCAAGAAGGTTTTCTTCTGGGGAAAGTAGAGAACCCAAGGGCTCACATCAATGGAATCACATTGAGGAGTGGAAAAGAGGTCACTCCAGGAGCAAAAATTGGCCGAACTGCAGATATTTTCGTCGATTTTGACGATGAGGATACCGAATTCGCGCCAGTATCGATCGACACTAGGCAGAATCGATCGACACCTATCAAAATACTTTCACGGGACAAATCCAAACCGCGTGTATCGATCGACACCACTTTAGTGTCGGTCGATACTGATCCTGCAGTCGAATCGACTCCTAAGATTTCGAAGGAAGTACCTAATGTAATTGCAGAAAGAGTTTACACACCAAGGATACCTTATCCCAGGGATTAAGGGAAGACTAAGAAGGAGGTAGAAGACTCTAGATGCAAGGCAATTATGGATAAGTTGATCGTCGAACTTCCTTTTATCGATGCCATCAAGACTTCTCCAGCCTTCAGGAGATATGTGAAGAGGATGGTGTCCAGCAACGTGAACCTTGAAGAAGGATGCTTGATGATTACTCATGAGTGCAGTGCAATCCTGACCAACAGGATCCCAAAGAAGCTGCCAGACCAAGGGAGTTTTGTGTTGGATTGTACGATATTCACAGACAGATTTGAGCGCTCTCTTTGTGACCTTGGCTCAAGTGTCAACCTCATGTCATACTCAGTTGCTAAAAGGATGGGGATGACAGAATTCACAGCCACAGAATCCCCCTGATACTTGCTGATCGCTCAGTTAGACTTCCAAATGGTTTACTAGAGGACGTTCCTATTAAGATTGGAAATTGCTTGATCCCAACTGATTTCATCGTTCTGGAGTATGATGCTGAGCCTAAGGATCCTCTTATCCTAGGCAGACCATTCCTTGCAACAGCTGGTGCTTTGATTGATTGCAGGAATGGGAAGATCGCTCTCAACATCGGTGATTTGGTCATGACTTTCAATATGGATAAGATGATGAAGAGACCAACCATCAAAGCGCAGACTTTCTTTGCAGACACTTTCAGTGACATAGTTGAAGATTACTTCCTTGAGATGCATCCTGAGGATCCACTAGAGAGAGCGTTGGTCTGTTCAGCCACTTCAGAGATCCATCCGTGTGAAGATACTGCTGGATACTCAAAGATGCTCGATTCAGCATCGCCAGTATAGATCGATACCCCCCTAGTATCAGTCGATACCCTGCGACTCGAAGGAGATTTGGCCGAAAGCTCTAAGCAAGCTGCTGAGCTTGGAAATTGGAGTGCCGAGAATGCTCCTAAAGTTGAACTAAAACCACTTCCACCAAATCTGAGGTATAGTTTTCTTGGTCCTAATTCTACATACCCAGTAATTGTTAATGCTTCTTTGAACAACACATAGATTGCCATACTGCTGAGCAAGCTGAACAAATATCGCAAAGCTCTTGGCTATTCTCTTGATGACATTTCAGGTATATCACCAGACCTGTGCATGCATAGGATTCATCTTGAGGACGAGTCAAAGACCTCAATTGAGCATCAGAGGAGGCTGAATCCAAATCTGATGGAAGTGGTCAAAAAGGAAGTGATGAAGCTTTTGAAAGCTGGCGTTATCTATGCTATTTCGGATAGCTCTTGGGTCAGTCCAGTGCACGTTGTTCCTAAGAAAGGAGGGATAATCGTGGTGAAGAATGAAAAGGATGAGATGATTCCTACTAGAACTATCACTGGACATCGAATGTGCATTGACTACAGGAAGTTGAATGCAGCTACACGGAATGATCATTTCCCATTACCATTCATTGACCATATGTTGGAGAGGTTGGCTAGTCATCCCTACTACTGTTTTCTCGATGGTTATCCAGGTTTCTTCCAGATTCCGATACATCCAGATGACCAAGGGAAGACAACTTTTACATGTCCATATGGCACATTCGCATACATGAGAATGACATTTGGATTGTGTAACGCTCCAGCCACTTTTCATAGATGCATGATGTCTATATTCACAAACATGATTGAGGATTTTATGGAGGTGTTCATGGATGATTTTTCAGTATATGGATCATCGTTCAAAGATTGTTTGGTTAACTTGTGCAAGGTGCTACAGAGGTGTGAAGAGAAACACTTGGTCCTTAATTGGGAAAAGTGTCACTTTATGGTTCAGGATGGCATTGTGCTTGGGCACAAGGTTTCTGAGGCTGGGATCGAAGTTGACAAAGCCAAAATTCAGGTTATGATGAGCCTCCAACCACCAAACTCTGTGAAGGATGTTCGAAGTTTCTTTGGTCATGCTGGGTTTTACAGGAGGTTTATCAAGGATTTCTCCAAGATAGCACGCCCACTCACTGCTTTATTATGCAAGGAGATCAAATTTGATTTCACACCTGAATGTCTTGCAGCCTTTGAGGAGATTAAAAAAGCTTTGGTGAGTGCTCCTATTGTGTAACCTCCTGATTGGACTTTGCCTTTTGAGATCATGTGCGACACTAGTGATTTTGGTGTTGGATCTGTTCTGGGTCAGCGAAAGGACAAGAATCTACTATGCCAGCAAGATATTGGATGATGCTCAGAGGAACTACAGCACCACAGAGAAGGAACTACTTACATTTGTTTTCTCTTTTGAGAAATTTCGATCATACTTGATTGGGAGCAAAGTGATTGTCCATACTGATCATGCTGCTCTCAAATATCTGATGCAGAACAAGGATCTCAAGCCTCGCCTTTATCGGTGGGTTCTTTATCTACAAGATTTTGACATCGAGGTTAAGGACAAGAAAGAAGTAGAAAACGGGGTCGCTGACCATCTCTCGAGGATTCAGATCGATGCAGACGTCCCTATTGATGATCAACTACCAGAGGAATCCATTTACTTCAATGAGACCGAGTTTCAGATGGGTTTCGCAGAAACTCAGCAATTCCCACGAATTGCAGGTCTCGGTATCGATCGACACTCCTATGGTGTCGGTCTATACCCGGCGATTTCCGAACCGGTTTTGACTGTTGAACACCTTGGTGTTTCTGAGGAGTATCTCGTGGCTGCAGCCGATTCTGATCAACCGTGGTATTCTGATTCGCTGCAGATGCAGAACCAAAACATCTGAAGAAGTATAACAAGAAAAAGTTCATGCGTGACATAAGGCGATTCTTTTGGGATGGACCTTACATGTACAAGCACTGTTCTGATGGTATTTACAGATGATGCATTGCTTAATCAGAGGTACCTAATGTGTTGTTCCATTGCCATGGATCCGACTATGCTGGACACTTTGCCACTTTCTAGACAGTGTCCAAGGTTCTTCAATAAGGCTTCTGGTGGCCTACTATTTTTAAGGATGCTCATGCTTTCATTTCGCAATGTGATGCATGTCAGAGGAGAGGGAAGATCAGTAAGAGACATGAGATGCCACATAATTTCATCCTTGAGGTTGAGATTTTCGATTGTTGGGGCATTGATTTTATGGGTCCCATTCCTTCGTCATATGGACACAAATACATCTTGGTTGATGTGGATTATGTGTCTAAGTGGGTTGAAGCCATTGCTAGCAGAACCAATGATTCTTCGTGGTGCTTAAGCTGTTTAAGACCATCATTTTCCCCCGATTTGGAGTACCTCGAATTGTGATGGTGGCTCTCACTTTATCAACAAGATTTTCAAGAGGTTGCTCAAGAAATATGGTGTGAACCATCGTGTTGCTACTCCTTATCACCCTCAAAACCAGTGGACAAGTTGAGGTTTCCAACAGGCAGATCAAAGAGATTCTAGAGAAGACAGTGAATGTCACCAGGAAGGATTGGTCTGTGAAGCTGGATGACGCACTTTGGGCTTACAGGACTGCTTTCAAGACACCACTTGGGACTACACCGTTTCACTTGCTGTATGGAAAAGCATGCCATCTTCCAGTGGAAATCGAGCACAAGGCAGCATGGGCTACAAAGTTGATGAATTTCGACATCAAGTCTTCCGCTGAGAAGCGATTGATCAAGCTGAATGAGCTCGATAACATTAGGCATCTTGCCTATGAGAACTCAAAGCTGTATAAGGAGAGGACTAAGGCATACCATGACAAGAAGATCATCTCCCGACACTTTGAACCAAATGATTAGGTACTTCTGTATAACTCTTGTTTGCATTTATTTCCTGGTAAATTGCGTTCTCCTTGGTCAGGTCCTTTCACAGTCAAGGAAGTTAGACCACATGGTGCGATTGACCTGACAAATCCTTCAGGCGAAGAGTTCACTGTCAATGGACAAAGGGTGAAACACTATTGGGCGAAAGCCGAGATTCTAGAAGGACACATAATGCCTCTGGAAGAAGCACCCACTGCCTGAACGGCGGTACAGTCAAGCTAATGACATTAAACGAGCGCTTGGTGGGAGACAACCCACTGGTGAGTTTTGTTTTTGAGTTTTTTTTATTTTTATTTTTATTTTTTCGTTTTGTGTTTGTGTCAGGATAACCAAAGAGCAGAAACTCGGAAACGCCCGTGTCGACCAATACTTGGTATCGATCGATACCAAGTTGGGTGTCGGTCGACACTAATACTCCAGTACAGCAACTTCTTGTTTTTCACGATTTTATTCTGTTCTTTTGTTTTCCTTCACCAAACATAGGCTAGATAACACTGGGGACAATGTTGTTCAAGTCTGGGGGATGTAGTCGCTGACATTGTTTTTGTTTTTCTTAGAGTTAGTAGTTTTTGAGTCATTCGTTCTTTTATTGAGTCAAAATCTGTTAGAGACTGTTATCTTTTTCTTGAATATATTGTTCCAACTTTGCTTCTAAGGGACCATTGTTACAGAATCATTTACATATCGACTAATGAAAAATCTAAAGGCTGACCAGCTAACTAGAAGACACTCATGTTTCCAGCAAAGTTCTTTAAAGCCTGAGCCAAATTTTTGCACTTCATCGTTGTGGTTAGTATTCATAGTGCTTGATTCCTCATTCATATCTGACAAAGGAACCCATGTGTTTAAAGTAATAGTATCTCTCTCCCCTGTTATAAGTTTAAAAAAAATAAGTGCATGAAAAGTTGAGATGATTTTCTCCTGAGTAGAGGGTTAGGAATGTTTCTAGCGATCCCATTATTCTACTTGGTGAGGAATGATCATACAAAGGATTGGAAGCGAGGCTAGGATTTTTCTATGATGCCATTAGTGGCCTACACCCTTTGATACATTGAGAGGGAAGAACCGGGGATTAGGTGGCAAACACCATCAATACTCGCGTTTCATACCTTGATGTGTATATGCAGATCTAAAAAAAGAAGAGAACATAATAAGAAATAAGTCTGGGGGAGAGAAAATGATACCAAAAGTGTGAAAAAGGATGGTTCCTTATCATGATATTGTATGGGAAAAATGTAGAAAGTTCTTGGTATTAATCACGGCGATGAAACTGGCGAGGAAAGCTTGACTGAATGATGTTGTGAAATAAAGTGTGTAGTCTGGGAAGCTGCGAATGTCTACGGAGAAGTACATGGTGTTGGGTTTGAAACTGGTTATGTGATATGTGCAGCACTAAGGAAAATGGTCATTGCAATGTTTCAAGAACAGGTGAGTCTCTATGTTTTCAAACCTCTTTCTCTGGTTTAGTTTTCTGTTTTTCTTGAGGGCAAGCAAAGGCTAAGTCTGGGGGAATTGATATATCATGTTTTTACCCCTTTTAGGCCATGATATAAGTTCGTTTTATAAAGTCTTTCTACTATTTTGTAGTGGTTTAGAGTCTTTTACAGGTTTTAGCACGTTTGGAGCATAATTGGAGATATTGGAGCTTTCTGGAGCATTTTGGATAAAAGCAGACGTTCGTGTAGCTGAGTACCCGATTCGAAGCATTAGTGTCGATCGATACTGACTAGTATCGGTCGATAGTCATCGAAGCAGACACGGACAGCGACTTTAATGTAGAGTTGAAGAATTGCAATATTGCCCAGAAGTCTTTATTATTTACAAGAAGCCCAAAAATGTGATTTAGGTTATTTAATAGGATTTTACAGCCACTTTCATGGCTAAGCTTTATTTTAATTTGGTTTTGTGAGAGAGCTTTTGAAGGGAGACAAGTCTGAAACTCTGTTCGTCCGAGAGAAGATTTCGAACCCTCTTGTTACTCTTTCTATTTTATTTGATGATTTATTCAACATGTTTATTGCTTCAATTTCCATGTCTTAGTAGATCTCTTGTTAGGTTTAGGGTTCTCATAAGGGTTTTCTCTGAATGCTAGGTTGATTAGTTATTAGGATTCACTTTCTGAATTAGTTCTTCACCATAGGTTGTTTTGAAAGCTAATTCTAGATTGATCACCTAGAACTTAGATCTTAGGATAATTGATTAGGCACGAGAGTGCGATTAATTACCTGACCGAACCTGAGGTGAGCAAAATAACTATCCGCAAAGAGATTTGGTTTAGTTGTTTTGTGAACAAACCAAACTTGAACTAAAAGCTGGTTTAGACTTTAGGATTCGCAAAGAGATTTGGAATTCTAGGATTTAGACTTAGATAGTTTTCGTAACGAGAGTTGGTTAATTATACCTTAGTGATTTGAGTTCAAGAACCGCGCTAAATCTGAATCATGTTAGTTAGTTTATCTGCATTCATTGATTTCCCAAGAAATACCCTAAACCTATCTTTCTCCAATCAAATTTACAACCGTTTTAATTTATGTTTCTGCTTTCAATACCATTAATCACTTAGCTTAATTCTCATCTATATAATCTATTGTGTGTTTCCGTGAGTCATTGTGTTCGACCCCTACTTTACTACAACTACTGCTTTAGTACTTATAGGGTATTAATTTGAGCATATCAGGTCTTTCCAATGAACACCCTATGGATCACATTGAGAGGTTTGAGGATTTGGTTACAAGCATTAAATGCGATGGAGTATCCTATGATTACCTCTTCGGTAAGCTCTTCCCATACTCTCTTGGTGGGGACGCATCTTATTTGCTGAAGCAGTTACCAGTTGGGTCACTGACTACTTGGGAAGAGAATAAGAATGGATTCCTGAACAATTTCTATGATGATGCACGATCCGAGGAGCTCAGGAATAAGATTTCTATGTTTTCTCAGGGACCGGCTGAGGCATTCAAGGTTGCTTGGCTCAGATTTTGGTCATATCAGAGGGATTGTCCACATCATGGGGTCACTAATGTTTAGCTACTGGGTCTTTTCTTCAGAGGGATTGATTGGAGGTACCAGATGGCTTTGGATGCTGCAAGCAATGGAATTTTCAACAGCAGGCATCCTGAGGACGCTTATGTGCTGATTGAGAACTTGGCATCTAGTAATAGTACTTATAGGGTATTAATTTGAGCATATCAGGTCTTTCCAATGAACACCCTATGGATCACATTGAGAGGTTTGAGGATTTGGTTACAAGCATTAAATGCGATGGAGTATCCTATGATTACCTCTTCTGTAAGCTCTTCCCATACTCTCTTGGTGGGGACGCATCTTATTTGCTAAAGCAGTTACCAGTTGGGTCACTGACTACTTGGGAAGAGACTAAGAATGCATTCCTGAACAATTTCTATGATGATGCACGATCCGAGGAGCTCATGAATAAGATTTCTATGTTTTCTCAGGGACCGTCTGAGGCATTCAAGGTTGCTTGGCTCAGATTTTGGTCATATCAGAGGGATTGTCCACATCATGGGTTCACTAATGTTTAGCTGATGGGTCTTTTCTTTAGAGGGATTGATTGGAGGTACCAGATGGCTTTGGATGCTGCAAGCAATGGAATTTTCAACAGCAGGTATCCTGAGGACGCTTATGTACTGATTGAGAACTTGGCATCTAGCAATAGTACCAAGAATGCAGACATGGAGCGCAAGAAGCTAGCTGGTGGCATGGAAGGTTCGCAGATTGCTGAGGTTCAAGCCAAGTTAGATTATATGCACAATTTTTTGATGGGCAAAATGATGAAGGCTGTTCACTTTGCAGATGATGTTGAGGTATTCAATGAGGATGAAGTGGAAGATTAGATATGCTCAGCTTGGTTTTTCTCTCTCTACCTATTTCATTTATTTCAATGATAAATCGTACTTTGGCTTTGGAAGATGTTAACTAGATTGGTGGATCTAGTTTTCAAGGTCAGAAAAATCAATATCAGAATAACAACAGAAACTTCAACAACAATGCTCAGCAAGGAAGGTCGAATTAGTTTGTCCATAAACCATCTCAGAACAGTGGGTATACCAGGAACTATGGGAATTCATTTTATCAACCTATACCTGCTAAGATCCCAGATAGCAAGATTGAGTCTATATTTGGACAGCTTATTCAAGGATAGCAGAATCTAACTGTGGATTTCAATGGGAAGATTGATGTCCTGTACAAAGATCTGAGTGGAAGGATCAACGCTATTAATATTCAGCAGAAGAAGCTGGAAACTCAGGTTGCTCAGACTTTAGAGGCTGTGAAAAGGCTAGAAGGTTTTCTTCCAGGGAAAGAAGAGAACCCAAGGGCTCACATCAATGCAATCACCTTGAGGAGTGGAAAAGAGGTCAATCCAGGAGTGAAAATAGGCCAAACTACAAATATTTTCGTCAATCTTGACGATGAGGATTCTGAAATCGCTCCAGTATCGATCGACACTAGCCAGCATCGATCGACACCTGTCAAGATTCTTTCACGAGACAAATCAAAACCCCGTGTATCGATCGATACAACTCCTGTATCGATCGACACTGATCTTGCAGTCGAACCAACACCTAAGGTTTCGAAGGAAGTGCCTAATGTAGTTGCAGATAGAGTTTACACACCGATGATACCTTATCCCAGAGCTACTGGGAAGACTAAGGAGGTAGAAGACTCTAGATGCAAGGCAATCATGGATAAGTTGATTGTTGAACTTCCTTTTATCGATGCTATCAAGACTTCTCCAGCTTTTAGGAGATATGTTAAGAGGATGGTATCAAGCAATGCGAACCTTGAGGATGGTGTTCTGATGATCTCTCATTAGTGCAGCGTGATCTTGACAAACAGGATCCCAAAGAAGCTATCAGACCCAGGGAGTTTTTTGTTGGATTGTACAATCTTCACAGAAAGGTTTGAGCGTTCTCTTTGCGACTTTGGTTCAAGTGTGAATCTCATGCCATACTCGGTTGCTAAAAGGATGGTGATGACAGACTTCACAGCCACAAGGATCTCCTTGATACTCGCTGATCACTATATTCGACTTCCAGAAGGAGTACTTGAAGACGTCCCGATTAAGATTGGGAATTGTTTAATCCCGACTGATTTCATTGTCCTATAGTACGATGCAGAGCCCAGAGACCCTCTTATCTTGGGAAGGCCATTGCTAGCAACAGCTTGTGCTTTGATTCATTGCTGGAATGGGAAGATCGCTCTTAACATCGGTAAATTGGTCATGACTTTCCACATGGAGAAAATGATGAAGAAACCAACCATCGATGGTCAGACTTTCTTTGTAGATACCTTAAGTGACATTGCTGAAGATTACTTCCTGGATATGCATCCTGAGGATCCACTAGAACGAGCATTGGTATTTTTAGCTGAGCCAGAGGTTCACTTGGATGATGTTGCTGCTGGATACTCGAAGATGCTCGATAAAACACCACCAGTATTGATCGATACCCCTCTGATATCGGTCGATACCCTACGATCAGAAAGGGAGCTGGCCGATAGTTCTAAGCAAGCTGTTGGGTTTGGTGATTGAAATGAGGAGAAATCTCCTAAAGTGGAACTCAAGCCACTTCCTGTGAATCTGAGGTATAGTTTTCTTGGTCCTAATTCCACATACCTAGTGATTATTAATGCTTCTTTGAACAACCCAGAGATTACCTTACTACTGAGCAAGCTGCGCAAGTATCGCAAAGCTCTTGGCTATTCTCTTGATGATATTTCATGTATAGCACCAGACCTGTGCATGCATAGGATTCATCTTGAGGACGAGTCAAAGGCTTCAATTGAGCATCAAAGGAGGCCGAATTCAAACCTGAAAGAAGTGGTTAAGAAAGAGGTCATGAAACTATTGGACGCAGGGGTTATCTATGCCATCTCGAACAGTTCTTGGGTCAGTCCAGTGCACGTTGTTCCTAAGAAAGGAAGGATCACTGTGGTGAAGAATAAGAAGGATGAGATGATTCCTACTAGGACTATCAACTGGGCATCGAATGTGCATTGACTACAGGAAGTTGAATGCAGCCACAAGGAAAGATCACTTCCCATTGTCATTCATTGACTAGATGTTAGAGAGGTTGGCCAGTCACCCCTACTACTACTTTCTCGATGGATATTCAGGTTTCTGATATATCATGGTTTTTACCCCTTTTAGGCCATGATATAAGTCTGTTTTATAGAGTCTTTCTACTATTTTGTAGTGCTTTAGAGTATTTTACAGGTTTTGGCACGTTTGGAGCATAATTGGAGATATTGGAGCTTTCTGGAGCATTTTGGATCAAAGCAGAAGGTCGTGTAGCTAAGTACCCGATTTGAAACATCAGTGTCGATCGATACTCCCTAGTATTGGTCGACACTCATCCAAGCAGACACGACCCGCGAGTTTAATGAAGAGTTGAAGAATTGCAAAATTGCCCAAAAGTCTTTATTATTTACAAGAAGCCCCAAAACGTGATTTAGGTTATTTAATAGGATTTTACAGCCACTTTCATGGCTATGCTTTATTTTATTCTGGTTTTGTGAGAGAGCTTTTGAAGGGAGACAAGTCTGAAACTCTGTCCGTCCGAGAGAAGATTTCGAACCCCCTTGTTACTCTTTCTATTTTATTTGATGATCTATTCAAACATGTTTATTGCTTCAATTTCCATGTCTGAGTAGATCTCTTGTTAGGTTTAGGGTTTTCATAAGGGTTTGCTCTGAATGCTAGGTTGATTAGTTATTACGATTCACTATCTGAATTAGTTCTTCGCCATAGGTTGTTTCCAAAGCTAATTCTAGATTGATCACCTAGAACTTAGATCTTAGGATAATTGATTAGGCACGAGAGTGCGATTAATTACCTGACAGAACCTAGGGTGAGCAAAATAACTATTCGCAAAGAGATTTGGTTTAGTTGTTTTGTGAACAAATCAAACTTGAACTAAAAGCTGGTTTAGACTTTAGGATTTGCAAAGAGATTTGGAATTCTAAGATTTAGACTTAGATAGTTTTCGCAACGAGAGTTGGTTAATTATACCTTAGTGATTTGAATTCAAGAACCGCACTAAATCTGAATCATGTTAGTTAGTTTATCTGCATTCATTGATTTCCTGAGAAATACCCTAGACCTATCTTTCTCCAATTGAACTTACAATCGTTTTAATTTACGTTCTGTTTTCAATATCATTGATCGCTTAGCTTAATTCTCATCTTCATAATCTATTGTGTGTCTCTGTGAGTCCTTGTGTTCGACCCCTACTTTACTGCAACTACTGCTTAGTACTTTTAGGGTATTAATTTGAACATATCAAATTTGGCGCCATTACCGGGTACTCAATTCGCCACTAGATTTTAGTCTGAGAATTTTGACTAAGTTTGTCGGTATCGATCGTTACTATCTAGTGTCGGTCGATACTCGTCGTTTTCTTTTTTTTGATATCGATCGACACCACCCAGTGTCGGTCGATACTCAACGTGTTTTTTGTTACTTACGTGCCTTGCCTAGTGTGTTTCAGGTGTACGCCACTCGCGAAACCCGGAGGAACAAGAGCACTCAGCTAGTTGATCTTTCCAACGATCAGCTAGTAAATTTGGAATGTGCAAACACGAAAGCAAAGAAACCAGCAGAGATGAACAATACAATGATTTTGATTCAGGATGCTGCTGGAGCTTTGAGAGACCAAGAGGGTCAATTGTGCAATGAGAGAGGGCAGCGACTTGATGAAGCTGGAAATATCATTGTCCCTGCAATTGCTATGAATGCAGGGAACGCTGTGATTAATCGCGGTAGGACGATTGGTGAGTACAACAGGCCTGATCAGTTTTATGCCAATCGATCAGCGATTCGCCCTCTTGCTTTTCAGAGGAATGACTTTGAGCTGAAACCTGCATACTTCACTCTTGTGAGTCATCATCCTTTTCATGGTCTTTCCAATGAAAATCCCATGGACCATATAGAGAGGTTTGAGTATTTGGTCACTAGCATCAAGAGCAATGGAGTGTCCTATGATATTACCTCTTCTGTAAGCTCTTCCTATACTCTCTTGGTGGAGATTCAACTTACTGGCTGAAGCAGTTACCTTCTTTATCACTGACTACATGGGAAGAGACTAAGACTGCTTTCCTGAACAACTTCTATGCTGATGCACGATCCGAGGATCTAAAGAACAAGATTTCTCAGTTTTCTCAAGGACGGACTGAGGCACTCAAGGATGCTTGGGTTCGTTTCAGGTCATATCAGAGAGATTGCCCGCACCATAGTTTCACTCAGGTTCAACTGCTGAGTACTTTCTACATAGGAGTGGATTGGAGGTATCAGATGTCCTTAGATGCTGCAAGTAATGGAAATTTCAACACCATGTATCCCGACGATGCCTATGTGCTTATTGAGTACTTGGTTTCTAGCAATAGTACCAAGAATGCAGACATGGAGCGCAAGAAGCAAGCTGGTAACTTGGATTGCAGTCAGATTGCTGAGGTGAATGCTAAGTTAGATTCAATGCACAATTTGTTGATGGGCAAGCAGCAGAAGGCTGTTCGTCTTGCTGAAAAGTCTGAAGTGGAATATGTTAACCACATTGATGGAGTTGGATTTCAAGATCAAAGGTATCAATACCCACCCACACCACCCAGAACTTCTAAGAGCAAGATTGAATCTATGTTTGAACAGCTCCTTAAAGGACAGCAGAAGCTAACTGTGGAACTCAATGGGAAGATGGACGCTATGTACACAGACCTGAATGGGAAAATTGAGTCTCTCAGTTTTCTGATATGCTCAAATTAATACCCTAAAAAGTACTAAGCAGTTGCTGCAGTAAAGTAGGGGTCGAACACAAGGACTCAGAGAAATCACACAATAGATTGTATAGTATCGAATCAAGCTAAGCAGTTCAGATGAAACAAAAACAATAAACAGTAAACGAGTTGTAATTCGATGGGAGAATATAGGCCCATGGTATTTCTTAGGAGATGGATGAATGCAGATAACCAATCAATCAGGATTCAGATTTAGCGCGGTTCTTGAACTCAAATCACTAAGTTATAATTAACCAACTGTCGTTGCGAGAATTATCTAAATCTAAACTTCATAATCCCAAATCTCTTTGCAAATTTTTAAGAATAAATCAGCTTTAATAACGAGTTTGATATGTTCACAATTCAATTAAACCAAATCTCTTTGCGAATAATCAAATTGCTCACCCTAGGTTCTGTCAGATTACTCAATTGCACTGTCGTGCCTAATCGATTAACCTAAGATCTAAGTTCCAGATTTGTCAACCTAGAATTACTTTGAGAACAACCTATGGTGAAGAACTATTTCAGATGATGAATCCTAACTAATCAATTACCAGCAATAAGAGAAAACCCTATGAGAAAACCCTAAACCTAAAGTGGATCTACTCAGACATGGAAATTAAAGTAATAAACATGTTTGAATAAATACTCAAAAGAAAATAAGAAAGAGTAACAAAAGGGTTCGAAATCTTCTCTCGACGAACAGAGTTTCAGACTTGTCTCCCTCAAAAGCTCTCTCCCAATTCAAAACAAAAATAAAGCGTAGCCCTTAAAGTGGATGTAAAACCTAATTAAATAATCTAAACATGAATTGGAGTCTTCTTGTAAATATTAAAGTCTTATCAGCAAGTTTTACAATTCTTCAAACTTCATTAAAAGTCGCGAGTTGTGTCTGCTGCGATGGGTGTAGATCGATACTGATCGTAAAATCGGGTAGTCAGCAACACGAACTTCAGCTTCGCTCCAGAATGCTCCAGAAAGCTCCAATATCTCCAATTATGCTCCAAACGTGCTAAAACCTGTAAAAGACTTTAAAACACTACGCAATAGTAGAAAGACTCTATAAAACGGACTTATATCATGGCCTAAAAGGGGTAAAAACCATGATATATCAACTCCCCCAGACTTAGCCTTTGCTTGCCCTCAAGCAAAACAGAAAACTAAACCAGAGAAAGAGGTTTGAAAACATAGAGACTCACCTGTTCACGAAGCATTAAAATGACCAATTTCCCAAGTACCTAAATGTTACCTAACCAGATTTTTGATCTAACCACCATGTAATTCTCCGTAGATATTCGCAGCTTCCCAGACTACACACATTATCTCACAGCATCGTTCAATCAAGCCATCCTCGCCAGTTTCATCGCTGTGATTAATATCAAGAACCTTCTAGATTATTTCCCATACAATATCACGACAAGGAACCACCCTTTTTCACACTTTTTGGTATTATTTCTCTCCCCCAGACTTATTTCTCATTATGTATCTTCCATATACAAATTAAGGTTCGAGACGCGAGTATTGATGGTGTTTGCCATCGAATCTCCGGTTCTTCCCTCAAAAGTAATCAAAGGTGTAGGCGAATAATTGTATCACAGGAAATTTTCCTAACCTCGCTTTCACCTTTGTGTGATCATTTCCTCTGAAATAGAATAATGAGATCGTTGGAAATATTCCTAACCCTCTACTTAGAAGAAAATTATTTCATCTTTTAATGCATCTTATTAACATGTAACAGGGAGAGAAATACCATTATTTCAAACACATTGGTTCCTTTGTCAGATACGAATGAGGAATCAAGCTCTTTGAATACTAACCACATCGATGAAGTGCAAAAAATTGGCTCAGGATTTAAGGAACTTTGCTGGAAACATGAGTGTCTTTTGGTTAACTGGTCAGCCTTTGGATTTTTCATTAGTCGATCTAGAACTGATTCTGTAACAATGGTCACTTAGAAGCAAGGTCAGATCAAAAGATTCAAGAAAAAGATCACAGTCTCAGACAAAGTTTTGACTCAATAAAACAACGAATGACTCAAAAACGACTGACTCTAAGAAAAACAAAAACAAAGTCAGCGACTACCTCCCCTAGACTTAAACAACACTGTCCCCAGTGTTATCTAGCCTAGAGTAGGTAAAATAAAACAAAAGAACATAATAGAACAAAGAGAAACAAGAAGTTACCGTGCTGGAACATCGACTATCGATCGACACACAGCTTGGTATCGGACGATACCAGGCTTAAATCGAGACATGTTCTTTCATTCGCGTAGGGTGTCGATCGATACCAATGGGGTATCGATCGACACTAAGGCGATTCCGAGTTTGTGCTTCTTGTTTATCCTGATAAAGACTCAAAAACGAAAAAAAGAAAAAGAAAAAGACTCAAAAACAGACTTACCAGTGGGTTGCCTCCCACCAAGCGCTCGTTTAACGTCATTCGCTTGACTGTAACGCCATTCAGGCTGTGGGTGCATCATCCAAAGGCATTATCTGCCTTGTTGGAATCTCGGCTTTTGCCCAATAGTGCTTCACCCTCTGTCCATTGACAGTAAATTCATCGCATGTAGGACTAATCAGCACGACGGCACCATGTGGTCTGACCTCCTTGATTTTGAAGGGACCTGACCAACTAGAACGCAGTTTACCAGAAAACAATTGCAAACGAGAGTTATACAGAAGTACCTGGTCGTACGGCTCGAAATGTCTGGAGATGATCTTCCTATCATGATATGCCTTAGTTCTCTCCTTGTACAGCTTCGAGTTCACGTAGGCGTGGTGCCTAATCTCATCCAACTCGTTCAGCTGAATCAATCTCCTCTCAGCTGCAGGCTTGATGTCAAAGTTCAGCAACTTCGTTGCCCATGCTGCTTTGTGCTCGATCTCCACTGGAAGGTGACATGCTTTCCCATACAGCAAGTGAAATGGTGTAGTGCCCAGCGGTGTCTTGAAAGCAGTCCTATAAACCCACATCGCGTCATCCAGCTTCGTAGACCAATCCTTCCTAGAAGTACCCACTGTCTTCTCCAAAATTTCCTTGATTGTCTGTTGGAGACCTCTACTTGCCCACTGGTTTGAGGTTGATATGGAGTAGCCACACGATGATTGACACCATGCTTCTTCAGCAACTTCTTAAAAACTTTGTTAATAAAGTGGCTGCCGCCATCACTTGTAACAATACGAGGCACTCCAAATCGTGGGAAAATGATGGTCTTAAACAGCTTAAGGACCACCGCAGAGTCGTTGTTTGGACTAGCAATCGCTTCCACCCATTTGGACACATAGTCCACATCAACCAGGATCTATCTGTTATTGTGTGACGAGGGAAAGGGTCCCATAAAGTCAATGCCCCATCAATCGAAAACTCCAACCTCAAGGATGAAATTCCGTGGCATCTCATGCCTCTTCCTGATCTTCCCTCTCCTCTGATAGGCATCACACCGTGAGATAAAGGCATGAGCATCCTTGAACATAATAGGCCACCAGAAGCCTGCTTGAAGAACCTTGGACACTGTCTTGAAAGTAGCAAAGTGTCCTGCCTACTCAGACCCATGACAATGAAAAAGAATCGCATGCACCTCAGATTCTGCAACGCATCTTCTGTATATACCATCTGAGCAGTGCTTGTATAGGTAAGGCTCATCCTAGAAGAACCTCCCCATCTCGCGCATAAACATCTTTTCGCATACTTTGTGGGATGCTTTGGCTCAGTCTCTATAGCAAGGTAGTTAGCAATGTCTGCGTACCATGGTCGTGTAGGGCTAGATACAGCAACTAGATAGGCATCATAAGAGTCGAAATGTTCTGCAGGCACAACAGGTCCAAATGGTGTCGGGTATCGACCGATAACAGGTGAGTATCGATCGATACCGAAAGTATGCACTCGTGAGAATTGCAGATTTTCGGGAAAACGTCTTGAAGCTGAGCCTCAATGAAGTAAATACCCTCCTCTGGCAAGAAATCATCAATATGTACGACTTCATTGACCATTAATCGCGATAAGTGGTCAGCAACGCCATTCTCAACTCCTTTCTTGTCCTTGATTTCGATGTCGAACCCTTGGAGTAAAAGAACCCATCGGCATAGACGAGGCTTGAGGTCCTTGTTCTTCAGCAGGTATTTGAGAGCGGCATGGTCTGTGTGAACTATAACCTTGCACCCAATCAAGTAGGACCGAAATTTCTCAAAAGAGAAAACAACTGCAAGTAACTCTTTCTCAGTGGTGCTGTAATTTCGCTGAGCATCATCCAACGTCCTGCTGGCATAATAAATATCATGGAGTTTCTTGTCTTTCCTCTGGCCCAACACAGCTCCAACAGCAAAATCACTTGCATGGCACATAACCTCAAAAGGTAAGCTCCAATCAGGTGGTTGGACAATAGGGGCACTCACCAATGCCTTCTTAATCTCCTCGAATGCTGCATGGCAATCAGATGTGAAATCAAACTTGACTTCCTTACATAACAGGGCCGTTAGTGGGCGTGCAAGCTTAGAGAAATCCTTGATGAATCTCCTGTAAAACCTAGCATGACCAAGGAAGCTTCGAATCTCGGATACATATCGTGGAGGTTGCAGGCTCATCATGACCTGAATCTTAGCTTTGTCAACTTCGATCCCTGCCTTAGAAACCTTGTGCCCAAGAACAATGCCATCCTGTACTATGAAGTGGCACTTCTCCTAGTTAAGAACCAAGTGCTTCTCCTCGCATCGTTGAAGCACCTTGCACAAGTTATCCAGACAATCCTTGAATGACAATCCATACAAAGAAAAGTAATCCATGAACACCTCCATAAACTCCTCAGTCATGTCTGTGAAAATCGACATCATGCATCGCTGAAAGGTCGCTGGAGCGTTACATAATCCAAATGGCATTCTTCTGTAGGCGAATGTGCCAAAGGGACATGTGAAAGTGGTCTTTCCCTGGTCCTCTGGATGTATAGGAATCTGGAAAAAGCCTGAGTACCCATCGAGAAAACAGTAGTATGGGTGACTCGCTAACCTCTCCAGCATCTGGTCAATGAATGGCAATGGGAAGTGATCCTTCCTTGTAGCCGCATTCAGTTTACTGTAGTCAATACACATCCTGTGACCAGTGATTATCCTTGTAGGGATCAGCTCATCCTTTTCGTTCTTCACCACATTTATACCTCCTTTCTTAGGCAAAACGTGAACAGGACTAACCCAATAACTATCTGAGATGGCATAGATAATCCCTGCTTCCAACAGCTTCATCACTTTCTTCCTGACCACTTCCTCCAGGTTCGGATTCTGCCTCCTTTGACAATCAATCGAAAACTTTGACTCATCCTCCATATGAATCCGTTGCATGCACAAGTCTGGTGCTATACCTGAAATATCAGCAAAAGAATAGCCAAGATCTTTGCGATACTTGAACAGCTTGCTCAGCAGTAAGGCAATCTCTGTGTTGTTCAAGGAAGCATTAACGATTACAGGGTACGTGGAATTAGGACCAAGAAAACTATACCTCAGATTCGCTGGAAGTGGCTTTAGTTCAACCTTAGGAGCATTCTCTGCACTCCAATCTCCAAGCCCAGCAGCTTGCTTAGAACTGTCGACCAACTTTCCTTCTGCCGCAGGGTATCGACCGATACTAGAGGGGTGTCGATCGATACTGGTGATCCTGTATCGAGCATCTTCGAGTATCCAACAGTATCATCACACGAATGGACCTCTGAAGTGGCCGAACAGACCAATGCTCTCTCCAGTGGATCCTCAGGGTGCATCTCTAGGAAGTAGTCCTCAGCTATGTCACTAAATCTGTCCACATAGAATGTCTGCCCATCGATGGTTGGCCTCTTTATCATCTTTTCCATGTTAAAAGACATCACCAAGTCACCGATGTTGAGAGCTATATGTCCATTCCTGCAGTCAATAAAGGCTCCAGCAGTTGCAAGGAATGGTCTGCCCAGGATAAGAGGATCATTAGGCTCAGCATCGTACTTCAGGACGATGAAATCTGTTGGGATCAAGCAATTTCCAATCTTGATTGGGACATCCTCGAGTAGTCCCTATGGAAGTCGCACTGAGTGATCAGCATGTACCAGCGAAATCCTTGTAGACTGGAAATCCGTCATCCCCATTCGCTTGGCAACTGAGTGTGGCATAAGGTTCACACTTGACCCAATATCGCAGAGAGCACGCTCGAATCTCTCTGTGAAGATAGTGCATTCTAAAACAAAGCTCCCTGGGTCTGGTAGCCTTTTGGGAATTCTTTTGAGTAGAATCGCACTGCACTAAGTTGTAATCATCATGACACCTTCCTCAAGGTTCACATTGCTAGACACCATCTTCTTCACATACCTCCGGAAAGCTGGAGAAGTCTTAATAGCATTAACAAAAGGAAGCTCCACATCCAACTTATCCAGCATAGCCTTGCATCTAGCGTCCTCCCATTCCTTCTTTGTCATCTTAGGAGACATAGGATAAGGCATCTTGTGTTTATACACCCTCTCCTTGACAATCTCGGGCTCCTTCTCGATATGCGTCTCAGCATCGATCGGTACTGGAGGAGTATCGATCGACACATGGGATTTTGGATCCTCTCGTGCAGGTGTCTGGACTGGTGTCGATCGATACTGGCTGGTATCGATCGATACATGGGGGTCTTCAGAATCCCAATCATTTTTTTCAGCACAATCGACGAGATTCTCTGCAATTGGGCTGTTCGTCACTCCTATAATCACCTCTTTTCCACTTTTCAAGGTGATGGCATTGATGTGAGCCCTTGGATTCTCAGTTTTTCCTGGAAGGAAACCTTCTTGACTCTGCACAGCGGCTACAGTCTGAGCAACCTGAATTTCCAGCTTCCTCTGATTCAGGTTGATAGCTTCAATTTTCCCATTCAGATTAATGTACAGAGAGTCAAACTTCCCATTGAAATTACCTTGCAGCATCTCTTGTCCCCGAAGAAGTTTTTCCATTAAGGATTTCATCTTATTCTCTGTGGATTTTGGAGAAATGGGTTGATACGAACAGTTCCCATAATTGCGAGTGAAATCGCTGCTCTAGGGTGGTTTCTGAGCAACTTGTTTTGCTCCGAAACCAGCTTGGTTCCCCTCAAACTTGTACCCACCTTGCTGATTGTTGTTGTTGAAGTTTCGGTTGTTGTTGTACCCAAATCGCTGACCCTGAAAACCAGAACCACCAACGTAGTTAACATCCTCCACTTCATCTTCATCAATATTTTCGACTCCATCAGCAAAGTGTACAGACTTCTTCGACTTCCCAATCAGAAAATCCAGCTTGGCCTGAACTTCAGCAATCTGCGCTCCATAAACTCCTCTATGTTGCTTCTGCCGCTCGAAATCAGCATTCTTGGTGCTATTACTAGACGCCAAGTTCTCTATTAACACAACCGCATCATCTGGATACCTGGTGTTGAAGTTCACATTACTCGCAGCATCCAAGCCCATCTGGTACCTCCAATCGATCCCTCTGTAAAAAGTACCCAGCAGCTGAACCTGAGTGAACCCATGGTGCGGGCAATCTCTCTGATACGACTTGAAACGAATCCAAGCAGCCTTAAGTGCCTCTGTCTGACCTTGGGAAAATTGAGAGATCTTTTTCCTTAGCTCCTCAGATCTCGCATCATCGTAGAAATTGTTCAGGAATGTATTCCTCGTCTCCTCCCATGTAGTTAGTGAACCAGTAGCCAACTGCTTCAGCCAATAAGCAGCATCCCCACTAAGAGAGTATGGGAAAAGTTTGCAGAAAAGGTACTCATTGGGCACTCCATTGTACTTCATACCAGTGACCAAATCCTCGAACCTCTCGATATGATCCATGGGGTGTTCATGAGATAGGCCATGGAAAGGATTCTGACTCACAAGAGCGTAATAGGCAGGTTTCAGCTCAAATCATTCCTCTGAAAAGTTAGGATGCGAATCGCAGCTCGATTGGTGTAGAATTGATCAGGTCTATTATTCTCACCAAGCGTTCTACCTCGATCAACCTCAGCATTCCCAACGTTGGCACGCCCAGCTGGCGCGACAATCTCACCAACAACAACAGGAGGGACGATGATGTTTCCAGCCTCATCAAGTCGCTGCTCTCTCTCATTGCACACTTGACCCTCTTGGTCTCTCAAGACTCCAGCTTCATCAGCTCTTAATACCACTGGGTTGTTCATCTCTGATGTTTGCTTTGCCTTTCTGTTTGTGCGTTCCAAACGTGCTAGCTGCTCCAATGACAGTTCAACTAGCTGAGTGCTTTTGCTCCTTCTGGTTTCACGATTAGGCATACACCTGAAAACAAGAGTCAAGCACGTAAGTGACCAAAAACACGATGAGTATCGACCGACACTAGGTGGTGTCGATCGATATCAACAAAACGAAACGACGAGTATCGACCGACACTAGGTAGTATCGATCGATACCGACGAGCTTAGTCTAAACTCGTCAGCTAAAATCTAATGGCGAAATTGAGTCTCCGGCAACGGCGCCAAATTTGATATGCTCAAATTAATACCCTAAAAAGACTAAGCAGTTGTTGCAGTAAAGTAGGGGTCGAACACAAGGACTCAGAGAAATCACACAATAGATTGTATAGTATCGAATCAAGCTAAGCAGTTCAGATGAAACAAAAACAATAAACAGTAAACGAATTGTAATTCGATGGGAGAATATAGGCCCAGGGTATTTCTCAGGAGATCGATGAATGCAGATAACCAATCAGTCAGGATTCAGATTTAGCGCGGTTCTTGAACTCAAATCACTAAGCTACAGTTAACCAACTGTCGTTGCGAGAATTATCTAAATCTAAACTTCATAATCCCAAATCTCTTTGCAAATTCCTAAGAATAAATCAGCTTTAATAACGATTTTGATATGTTCACAATTCAATTAAACCAAATCTCTTTGCGAATAATCAAATTACTCACCCTAGGTTCTGTCAGATTACTCAATTGCACTGTCGTGCCTAATCGATTAACCTTAGATCTAAGTTCCAGATTCGTCAACCTAGAATTACTTTGAGAAAAACCTATGGTGAAGAACTATTTCAGATGATGAATCCTAACTAATCAATTACCAGCAATCAGAGAAAACCCTATGAGAAAACCCTAAACCTAAAGTGGATCTACTCAGACATGGAAATTAAAGCAATAAACATGTTTGAATAAATACTCAATAGAAAATAAGAAAGAGTAACAAAAGGGTTCGAAATCTTCTCTCGACGAACAGAGTTTCAGACTTGTCTCCCTCAAAAGCTCTCTCCCAATTCAAAGCAAAAATAAAGCATAGCCCTTAAAGTGGCTGTAAAACATAATTAAATAGTCTAAACACGAATTGGGGTCTTCTTGTAAATATTAAAGTCTTCTGGGCAAGTTCTGCAATTCTTCAAACTTCATTAAAAGTCGCGAGTTGTGTCTGCTGCGATGGCTGTCGATCGATACCAAGGAGGTATCGATCGATACTGATCGTAAAATCTGGTACTCAGCAACACGAACTTCAGCTTCGCTCCAGAATGCTCCGGAAATCTCCAATATCTCCAATTATGCCCCAAACGTGCTAAAACCTTTAAAAGACTCTAAAACACTACGAAATAGTAGAAAGACTCTATAAAACGGACTTATATCATGGCCTAAAAGGGGTAAAAACCATGATATATCATTTTCATCAGAAGATGCTGAAAACTCAAATAGCTCAGACTGCAGCAACTGTCAATGGAGAGATGGTTAATTCACAGAATGAATACGTCACTGCTATCCCCTCGAGGAGTAAAAAAGAGGTACACTCAGGATTGCAGAAAAGCTCAACTGCAAAGATTTTTGTCAATCTTACCAAGGATGACGATGAGATTTCATACACCACCCCTGTGTCAATCGATACTCTCTTGTATCGATCAACACCCGTCCAAAGTTCTGCCAGGGATGATTCCCGAGCGAAAGCATCGATTGACACCACCCCTGTGTCGGTCGATACCAGTCCAGTTGCTGAACCGAAACCCGCGTTGAGTGCAGAAAGGGTTTACAAACCCAAGGCACCATACCCCATACCCCATACCACCCAGACACCTCAGAGACCCCATTTCTCCAAAGCAGCTGCTTGGCTTTGAGAAGATGGTACGAAGGATTCCCCTCACACTGACTTTTGAAGAATCTCTAGAGTACCGCCCTCTGCTGAGTCACTTCTGCGATTGCAGAGAAATTCTGGAAGAGATCGAAGTACTCTTTATCAAGGCAAGAAGCAAGTCACTACCGCTGAGACAGTTGACCAAGAGGGAAGACCCATGAATATTCTCAGTTCCATGCTCTATCTCTGGAGTTGAATTCAAATAGTCTCTCGTTGACTCAGGGGCTAGCGTCAACGTTATGTCAAGGGAAATTGCAGAATGTTTGGGAGATGATATTCGATCTCCAAACTCATCTATCACATTCGCGAACAGTTCCACCTCACTTCCATATGGTACAATCCCTGATTTGCTGGTTAACGTAGGCGTTTGCCTGGTTCCTACTGATTTTCATGTTGTGGAGATGAGTGCACAATCTCGTACGCAGTTGATTCTTGGAAGACCGTTCATGGCTACGGTTGGTGCCATTATGGACATACCCAGCAAGCAAATCTCGTTCTCATACATTGACAAGGAGGTGTACTACAAAGCCATCCCTAGAGGAACTCCCACACATATCTCTTGCATCACCGTTGTTACAGAAGAGACATTGGTAGTTGATCTTTTGGAAGAGTCTCCTGACGAGCCAACTGTCATAGACCTTCTCGATAGTCCTTCTGTCATCACCACGAAAGACGTCAAAACAGCTAAGGCAAAGACGAAGGTGAAGAGCAAAGGAGAGCAAGGTGCTGCTTCTATGAATTTAATCCCTCAGAAGTGTGATGGGGATTCGATTGAATACAAAGTGAAGTGCAAAGGGAACTCAAGACCATTTTCTAAGGCTAGAGTTCTTCTTACTCCGGAGCTGAAAGATAAAGGACAAGAGGTTGTGGAGCACATGTTGAGCAAGACTCTGAAGCTGGAGATGTCAAGTTGTGGAGCCTATTTTGCTGCAAGCTCTCATTCTTATCCGGACTGATCATCCGTGCAGTCAAGATCGTGACGTAAAACAAGCGCTGAGTGGGAGGCAACCCACTGGTGAGTTTTGTTTTTGAGTCTTTTTCTTTTTCGTTTTCGTTTTGTGTTTGTGTCAGGATAACCAACGAGCAAAACTCGTAACTGCCCGTGTATCGATCGATACCCTACTGGTATCGGTCGACACCCTACGCGAATGAGAAAAGTTCATCATGTCGACCAATACTTGGTATCGCTCGATACCAGGTCGTGTGTCGGTCGATATTCGATTTTCCAGCACGGTAACTTCTTGTTTTTCACAATCCCAGTTGGTTCATTTGCTTTCTTTCACCAACTCTAGGCTAGATAACACTGGGGACAGTGTTGTTCAAGTCTAGGGGAGGTACTCTCTGACATTGTTTTTATTTTTCTTAGAGTCAGTTATTTTTGAGTCATTCGTTGTTTTATTGAGTCAAAACTTTGTTGGAGACTGATCTTTTTCTTGAATCTATTGATCTGACCTTGCTTCTAAGTGACCATTATTACAGAATCAGTTCTAGATCGACTAATGAAAAATCCAAAGGCTAACCAGTTAACTAGAAGACACTCATGTTTCCAGCAAAGTTCTTTAAAGTCTGAGCCAATTTTTTTCACTTCATTGATGTGATTGATGTCCATAGAGCTTGATTCCTCATTCATATCTGACAAAGGAACCCACGTGTTTAAAGTGATGGTATTTCTCTCCCTGTTACAAGTTAATAAATAAATGCATGAAAAGATGAGATGATTTTCTCCTGAGTAGAAGGTTAGGAAAATTTCCAGTGATCCCATTATTCTACTTGGTGAGGAATGATAACACAAAGGATTGGAAGCGAGGCTATGATTTTCCTATGATGCCATTATTCACCTACATCCTTTGATACATTGAGAGGGAAGAACCGAGGATTTGGTGGCAAACACCATCAATACTCGCGTCTCATACCTTGATGTGTATATGCAGATCTAAAAAAGAGAAAAAAGAACATAATAAGAAATAAGTCTGGGGGAGAGAAAATGATAACAAAAGTGTGAAAAAGGGTGGTTCCTTGTCATGATATTGTATGGGAAAGAATCTAGAAGGTTCTCGGTGTTAATCACAACAATGAAACTGGCGAGGAAGGCTTGATTGAACGATGCTGTCTACGGAGAAGTACATTGTGGTTAGATCTGAAATTGGTTAGGTGATATGTGGAGCACTAAGGAAAATGGTCATTGCAATGTTTCATGAACAAGTGAGTCTCCGCGTTTTCAAACCTCTTTCTCTGGTTTAGTTTTCTGTTTTGCTTGAGGGCAAGCAAAGGCTAAGTCTGGGGGAGTTGATATATCATGGTTTTTACCCCTTTAGGCCATGATATAAGTTCGTTTTATAGAGTCTTTCTACTATTTTGTAGTGGTTTAGAGTCTTTTACAGATTTTAGCACGTTTGGAGCATAATTGGAGATATTGGAGCTTTCTGGAGCATTTTGGATCAAAGCAGAAGGTCGTGTAGCTGAGTACCCGATTTGAAGCATCAGTCTCGATCGATACTGCCTAGTA